>JAIFHY010000008.1:1200000-1800000 GCA_022264835.1 Melampsora americana
GGGTTTAGAACTTTCTGCTCTGGGCTTTGTACTGAGAAGACGGACTTTCTGATGGTTAGATCATACTTAAATGCTATGACCCAAGATCTTTGCTCTTTAAAGATTCTTAAAACATTTCTTCTGTGCAACTCCATTGCGTCTGCAAAACCTGGGAATTTATAGTCTTCCCTTAACATTGTAATGAAGCTTTCCATATTCTCTCCCCATTCAAAACGTGATTGGCTCCATTCTCCTGGAAACGGGTGGCCTTGGTATTTTTCCGTGTCTTTCTCTCCCTTCTTGTATTCAACGTAATTGTCACTTGCTGCCTGTTGCCAGTTCCTGTTGAAAATTGTCAAAGGCAGTTGTCCTTGTAGACTTTGCATATTCTTGTGAAAGAATAACAGGAGAGATTGAGCTTTTTAATCTGGTGTTATGCTGAAGTCAAAGGTAAGACCACCTTCTGAAAAGGTCGACTCTTGTAAGTTAAAACTTTTGGTGAAACTGTGAGTCTTATTATACCTGGTACCCGTAGGAGGCACGACGGAGGTTACTCCTGTCCATGCCTGCCCGTGGACCAAAGGCTCTGTCGGCCCGGACAGGTCCTGGAGGCTACCGGCTATTAGCTAATCCAAGGCGTCAAAGACGCGTTGGTTGCCCGTCCAGCCAGGACGGAAGCCCATGAGCATGACATCTGAGCGCATTACCCAGCCAGGACCTGGACTGAGTTCCAGATATAGGAGAGGGTGAGATCCTTCTCTTCCCCTCGCCAGCGTATCTGAAACTCCCGAAGATCTCTCTCAGGTTTTCCCTCACAAGAAACCCGTCCTCGCCGACATCTCCTCATCACTTGAGGAGACGCTTTTTCTCTCTAATTTTTTTTTATTTGTTTTATAATTTTTTTTTTTTTTTTTTTTTTTTTTTTTTTTTTTAAAATAAGTCTATATAATTTTTAAAAATAAATCCTTTTTATCTTCGCACGATGTCAAAACCGAACACGAGGAAAGGAAATCAGAGTAGCGAGAAAGACACAGTAGCGAACATGCTCACAGGATCGCAAGGAGCAAGAGGGATACAGCCTCAAGTCAACATGAGTCAAGACGAACGCGGAGGAATAGAAAAACGGGGCCAATCTGATCAAGCTAAGACCAATGATCAGGGTAACCCACCAAATCCAGTTTTGAACTCTGGCGAACAAGGTGAACTCCAATCGAATCAGACGGAAGTCAATGATTCGGGAGCTAACAATAGTTCAGAAAGCAATGTACCAAAAGGTATGCAAGATTTATAGCTTAATATTTCTCTACAAAGATGTAAAGCTAATTAAGTTTTAATTTCAATATGTCCAACAACTAAATCTTACGATTTACATCCTTATTAGGAAATCAAGAGAGGAGCGAAGCAGATACAGTTGAGGTTAACAACAGCCTAGACAAATCCTACATATCAGCTTTAGGATCGAAACCCATAGAGTTACAAGAAGAAGATGAAACATCAGTAACTCTAGAAGACAATGAGCTAATCAATTTGGAAAATAAAGATGAAGTTTTCAACAAAGCGATGGAATTAGTCATGGCAGGCAAGACAGATGAATCGGCCAAGTACATGAAGATCTATCAAGCCTTGAGAGTACCAGAGAATAGGACTATACGTCCGTTGAGTAACAGGAATAATTCAGGGTTACCTAGAGTTGAAAGTGAGAAAGGTACTGATTTAGTGAAAGACAAACCAATCATCAAAAGAACAAAATCAGATAATCCTATAAATATAGATGAAGAAGAAAGAGAAGAAGAACATGGAGGAGTCTTCGAAGGTGGTATGTGGTTCTTCGATGGAAAGACAACAGATACTAATAACCTCAGCTACACACCATACTTCGATAGAAATATACGAGAATTGAGATATCCAATTCCTTTAACAATCTTCAGTAAAGAATGGCAAAACTCGGCACTGAGCTATCATGCGAAAAAGAAGATAAAATCAGATGATAAATTCGATTCCTACACTGGCCTACCATATCCAGATGAATGGCTTCAAAGTTATGGAGAGTGGAGTTTGCATTATATAGGTTTTGTTGCAGCGTTAAGATCCATAGGATTAGTGAAATTCCCAGAGTGGGCAGAACTACACAAGAAGAATGTCGAAAAAGTTGTTGGTAAATACGGGTGGATGACAGCCTTAAAATACGATATTAGCATCAGATCTAACGCATTGATAAATAGAGTTGTGTACAAAGGGAAGGTAGCACCGCCAGACATCTCTAAATATGACGAAGTGGTGGTGGAAGAATGCTTTACTGATGCACGAGTGAAAGGTATGACTCCAAAATAATATCGAGTTAAACACCAACTGATGTTGTTTTGTTACGTTCAGGAGAGCTTTTTGGTTTAGATAATCCTTATAGAGAAGGTGGAGAACGAGAAGGATGGAACGCAGCAACAGGGAAACCGCCTGAAAAGAAAGTTTTCGTAAAGCAAAACCAGCAAAGATTCGGACAAGCAAACGTTGTTGCGAGTGGTTCTGGAGAATCAAAGAGCGGTGAGAAAAAGAAGTTTAAATTAGGATATCAAGGTAATAATTTTGATCCTAAGTATGCCGAGAAGAAAGCTGCCTTGTTAGCAGCGAAGACAGGAGGAAAGGACAAGTCAGTGTGATTATGTTGTGAAAAATACATGTTAGAGATTGATTTTTCTAAATCAACAATGTTTTCCTTTTTCAAATTTGTATCGCGTAACCAATGTTTGTTCGTTTTGATGAAATAGAAATAAGAGATTGTTTAGTGAAGAGCAAACTAAAGAACAAACCACATCAACAAAGATAAGAACTATAGGAGATCTTCTAGAATGTGAAGATAGAAGGCGGAATGAAATTTGGGTTGATAGCCAAATTGACCCATTAGAGTTAGAAGGTCAAACAGATCAGTTACCAGAAGGTTGGCCAACAGGAGTAAAATGTGAAATGAACATTGATGCCTGGGAGGAAGCGTTAAAATCAAATGGGTTAATAAATGAATTTGAAGATGTGATAGAAGGATTTAAAATAGGATTTGATCAAGGAATTCCGCAACACAAAATTCCGGGACATGAATATTTCACTCCGAAAAATCATACGTCATCTTTATTAGCAAAAGAGAAGATAGAATTATCAATACAGAAAGAATTGAAAGCTAAACGTATGTTCGGACCTTTTAAGCATAATGAAGTAAAGAAAGTATATAAATTCTTCAGATCTAATCCCCTCGGAGCAGTAATAAACGGAGATGGGTCCTTAAGACCTATAAATGATTTATCGTTCCCAAGACAGAAACCAATCAACAAGCTATCACTTTTGAAGCAAGAGGTAGAGATACCGTCAGTTAATTCATTCGTAGAGGCGAAGAGTTTTACGACTACTTGGGATGATTTCAACATTGTAGCGAATTTCTTTAGGTTGTCGAAAGACAAATGGTTATTAGCGCTTTTCGATTGGGAAAAGGCTTATCGACAAATTCCAACAAGAATGGATCAATGGAAGTTTCTAATGATACTTGATTTTAACGGTGATTTATTGTTAGACACAAGAATAACTTTTGGAGGTGTTGCTGGATGTGGTTCGTTTGGAAGACCAGCAGACGCTTGGAAAAAGATAATGTTGAATGAATTTGACCTGATAAACGTATTCAGATGGGTGGATGATAATTTATTCGTTAAGAGAATAGAAGCAACAACGAAAATGACCGATATTGTGAAAAGGTCAAAGCAGTTAGGAGTAATAACAAACGAAGAAAAGTTATGTGAATTTGGGTATGAACAGAAATTTATTGGTTTTATATGGAATGGATTCAATAAAACAGTGCGATTACCAGGAGATAAGGTGTCACAGAGGAAAGAAGAAATCAAAGTATTCCTTCAAGACAATCATAAATCATCTTATAACCAAGTAGAAATAATTGGGGGAAAACTGAATCACGTCTCATATTTACTACCTCAATTAAAGTGTTACCTAAACTCAATTCACAGATGGAAGAAGGCGTGGTTTAATAAGAATGCGGTACAGTTGACCCCCAAAGATGTGATAGAAGATTTGGAGTACTGGTTATCAACATTATCAACTTTCACGAATATGAGGTTAATAGGTATACAAACTCCAAGAGAGATTAATTGGGTTGGGGATGCTTCAACATCCTTTGGGATTGGCATCTTAATCGGGAAGAAATGGTGTCAATTTCAATTAGTGAATAATTCACAAGAAAATGGAAATAAGTATAAGATTGCCTGGCTAGAAACGGTAGCAATACGTTTAGGTATTCTGATGATTTTGGAAATGGACTGGAAAAGAGGACAAAATTTCATCGTCTGGACAGACAATACTACGTCTGAAGGAGCTCTGCGAAATAGGAAATCAAAAGACAAAGATGTGAATGAAGAATGGAAAGTTATACAACATATACTAATAGAAAACGACATCAACATACACCCTGAGAGGGTAATATCAGAGGAGAACATGGCCGATGAGTTATCAAGAGGGATAACAGAGGGGCATAGCCAAGAAGACAGATTGTGGATCAAGATCCCAGAAGATTTGTTAGGAGTCTTAAAGCATGCTAGTTGAATGTCTGATGGCTCTCTCATATTTCCCAAAGATCTAAACAGCCGCAATCGATGAGATAAAATGCGTCCAATTTTGCTTTGTATTTATTTGTAATAAGGTCGTGAAATGTACAGCACTACGCGGGTACGTATAGACCGTAATAAAGAGTCATACGTCTTTGAAATATTGAAGCTGGAGAGACAAAGTGTAAATGAAAGCGTAGAGATGCGCATGATGTTTCGCACATCAGAGCGAAATAAGCTCTGTCCAACGAGTGATAAAATCACTTTACTAGTGGTCTTTCTACCAAATTTAAAAAGCTTTTTCCTGTCTTATCTCCTATTTCTTATTACAAAAAGCTGGGACCAAAGGGTAGGCCTTTTCAAGGTTATACCAAACAGGCAGGAACTGACTTGGGGTTTCCTTTGAAAACAGATGGATCCCACCGAACATTTAGGGAAGCTAAAGGCTTTCTTGTCAGGGAGAGGAACGTTTGCTCCGTCAACAGAACAACTACATCTTCTGAATGGCTGGAAATTCAACACATTACTGAGCTACAATAGTGCCGTGAAGAAGTTCCTCCTCTACCTAGAGTCGATTGGACGAAAAGACTTCTTGTTACCCGCATCACGTCAAGATATCTCAGGCTTCTGCCTATGGGCCGGACGAAACGAATTCGAAGCCGGACCACAAGACGTATCATCAAGCACGTTGTCCAAGTACATATTCGGCCTCCAAGCGTGGCATTTGTTCCATGACGTGACGTATCCACTGACTGTGAACCCGAAGGTCGCTCTGTTCTTGAGATCGTCGGCGAGATCCGACGCGTTGCTACCTGCCAGACGACTCAAGCAAGCGGTAATGATAAAGCACTTGATGGCGTTATATGATGAACTCCATCTTGGATCGGCGAAAGATTCCGCGATCTTGGACTGCGCGATTTGCGCGTTCTGGGATTTGGCGCGACTGGCCGAGCTGACCTACGATGTAGAAATCGGCGGCACCAACTGGCTTAACTCGGTGTGGAGATCAGACGTGTTACGAACGACTGCAGCATCCGTCACGTTAAAGGTCCGCGGCGCGAAGACCGCGAAAGTGGGGGTCCATCAGCGCATTCTATTAAACAGTCAACCGAACATCCTGTGCCCAGTAGCGGCAATTGGCCGGCGCCTGGCGGTTGGAGGTGGTCCTTCGTCATCCTTGTTCGGATATATCGACGGAGTAGGCATTAAACACAACTTAACACGCTCCGCGGTGGTCACAAGGTGTACCAATATTTGGTTCTCGCGCGGATGGGTCGGCATCTCTGGACATTCCTTCCGCGTAGGAGGCGCTTCCTTGAGGGCGGCGCTGGGAATCAGTCATGAAGATATTAAATCCTTGGGCAGATGGACCTCTGCTTGTTATAAGCTGTACCTCCGGGAGTATTCCCCATTGGAATTGGCGGAAACTGTTAATTTGCTCAGGACTCTTAACAAGGAAACATCGCATGGCAAGGTTTAAACACGTTTGTCCACAAGGTAGGGGTTTCGCGTGGCTCCGGCTTGAATACAAACCTGAGTGGTGGGTGTATCGCTCACCCCTTTGTGTCTTCACCCAGGCTATGGTTTGGTTTGCACTACGTGTCGGCGGCGCGTCTCTCGCCATCCCTAGTCCCCTTCTGGACTACCGCGACGGTAACTCCTTCAGGAGTTATTATGCGTTTGTTCTGGGAGGGACTAGGTGGCAAGTTTATGCGTCCCCTACCCCAGACGCCATACATACCAGTATGGCGTACCCGTGGTTTAGATTTTTGTAACCTGCGTAAAATATATAAATTAAATTGGATGGGATTGTTACAACAGTAAAGTGGAAACCTGTAAGGTTTCCAGACCTAAGAGCTCATCCTAGAGAAACAGCTATATGAGCCGTGATCCTGTAGCGGAATGGATACCTGGTACCCGTAGGAGGCACGACGGAGGTTACTCCTATCCATGCCTGCCCGTGGACCAAAGGCTCTGTCGGCCCGGACAGGTCCTGGAGGCTACCGGCTATTAGCTAATCCAACGCGTCAAAGACGCGTTGGTTGCCCGTCCAGCCAGGACGGAAGCCCATGAGCATGACATCTGAGCGCATTACCCAGCCAGGACCTGGACTGAGTTCCAGATATAGGAGAGGGTGAGATCCTTCTCTTCCCCTCGCCAGCGTATCTGAAACTCCCGAAGATCTCTCTCAGGTTTTCCCTCACAAGAAACCCGTCCTCGCCGACATCTCCTCATCACTTGAGGAGACGCTTTTTCTCTCTAATTTTTTGTCCTCCCTCCCTCCCTTCGAATGTATTTGTAGTTTTAATACGCGCCTGGGTTGCCACGGTGGGGTGTATCGCTCACCCCTTTGTGTCTTCACCCAGGCTATGGTTTGGTTTGCACTACGTGTCGGCGGCGCGTCTCTCGCCATCCCTAGTCCCCTTCTGGACTACCGCGACGGTAACTCCTTCAGGAGTTATTATGCGTTTGTTCTGGGAGGGACTAGGTGGCAAGTTTATGCGTCCCCTACCCCAGACGCCATACATACCAGTATGGCGTACCCGTGGTTTAGATTTTTGTAACCTGCGTAAAATATATAAATTAAATTGGATGGGATTGTTACAACAGTAAAGTGGAAACCTGTAAGGTTTCCAGACCTAAGAGCTCATCCTAGAGAAACAGCTATATGAGCCGTGATCCTGTAGCGGAATGGATCTAGTGGGACATGCTCTGCACTCGAAGTTAGGTCTATCACGTTGGTATTATCTATATCTCGAATAGCTGTTGCATTAGTGGAACTGATTTTTGTAAATTTTGGTAGTTTCAAGGAAGTACCAAATAGATTTTTAAATTCCGCATTATTAGTGGAATTTGATTCTTTATTTACGTCTTTGTCCACACTTTCTTTAGATTTTTGGTTACTTTGGGTTTGCATGACAATGCTGTTACCGGAGATTCTAGGATCTATGTGCGGGTTGGTAATTTGATCTTGAGTCGCCTGATTACTCGGGCGTGTCTCTTTCCCTTCGTCAATTTAGGTGTCAATTTGGAACAGAAAGCAGTCAGCTAACTTCTTTCCATTTACCATATTTGAACAAAACATTGTTCTAAAGGTAGGTTGACATTGTGGCAAAATGTTGCTCACCTTTGCCTCTGTTGAGGTACATTGAGATTAACAACTGCTTGTTGTATTTCACCATCCGTGGCTTCTGTCTGTGATGCTTCGTTGCTTCTGCTGTTAGGATTTGGTGTTATTGCTCCTAAAACTGCTGTGACGTTCGTGATGTTGCTTCTTGACATATTGAGAGATAAGAAATTATTAATGAAGTGGAATAAAAAAACTTTTAAATTCAAATTTTTAGAATGTGTATTATAAGATTGAAATTATAATATGAATAATGTCTTAATTAAAAATTACAAGAAGCAGAAAGTATCTTCTCAAAAGATACAATTGGAGCTGGTAATATTTTATTGGTGGTAAAAGGGAAATTGTCTAATGAGGAAGGTGAATTCGATGGGACAATCGAAATTACCTTCTTCTGGATTACACTCTTTTAATCCACTTAATGGACTCCGGCCATGGTCCTCACTAGCTCTCTGGTCCGGGCATTTCTATTTCATCTCTAAATTAATACCGTGGCCAAGTATACCTCTCTTAGTCGACCAGTTGGACTGTGTAGTATAAGCTAGGCCAGATCATTGTAGTGGATTTAACATGACCGGATTACCACCATGACATTACCCGATACCCGTGGACACTGCCCACCTTGTCGTTCCTCCGGCGGTAAGCTACAATGATTATACGACTGCAGCACAGCCATCTCTCACACTGGAGCCAACAAAACTCTTTCACTTTGTATCTGAAGTTCCACATCAATTGTGGAACTCAGTCTATTACAGCTACTAAAAAATTTCGTGGTAGATTTCCTCAATTTTGTTCACCGACGGAGGAGGTCTAAAACGGTTAAAACTGAAAAAAAAAAATTATCCACCGGAAACCTTGTAGTTCAACATGTCCGAGAGTCTCTCTCTTGGCTCATGATTGACAGGTTTGTTTTTTACATACACCGGCTCAGACACCCGGAATTGAACGGGGCCAATGTCAACGGGCCTCACCTCCATCATCTTCACCGACTGACCGCGACCCACACTGCTTTGGTCTCCACCCTATCACCTCCATCCACTCTCATAATCACACCGTCATCAACCGCCTACCTGATTATCAACCTCAATCCAATCATTCCTCACGGAAATCGTCGGTTATCAATCAGTAGCAATCATTCCACAAACAAATTGATTCGCCCTTCACCTCCAGACAAACAGAATCAAAGGGCCAATTCGCCAAACACTTGGCATCGATTGGATCATGTGGTCATGATCCATTGTTTTGGCGTCTTTGTTTTGATTGGCTTTGCCTCGGTCTCTATCACATCAAACATTCCACAGTCCCCACTTTCCCTTCATTTCCTCTTTCATCTCCAGCAATCAATCAATGTCGCACTCAGTCTTCCTTGGAATTACTCAGTACCACCGAGGTCGTTGGTGTGGCACGGCATCACAATCCAATACATCAGTGAGTAAGAAATTTGCTGGGCTTTTTTGTATTTGACTTGAAGTCCCATGCAGGCAATGGCTCATTAGCTTGGAACTTATCTAAAGTCTTTCTACCGGCCGCCTCTCTTTCTTCTATCCATTGACTCATATTAACCAATCCTTTTTCTTCCGCTTAGATGGTTTCCATTGGCTTCGATTCATTACCCGGGACCTTCAATCAAGGGGTTTCATTAGTCAACGCTAGGCCTTTGTCACCATCGAATCAATTGTGGAATTCATTTCAAGATTTCCAGGATCAAACAAGACATCTCCCCCTCTGCTTATCGATCTATGACTGGTCTCGTTGGGCTATAAAGTCACCCAATTGCCTCAGCCCGAATTTTGCTTCAAGCTATTTTCCAACTTGGTCATTCATACAAAGTTACCTTGATAACTTCTCACAAATCCATTTTTTTTCTCGCCTGGTTAGTTCCATTTTTTAGGTTGAATACAATATACTCTAGTGATCTAACTTTGTATATTGTCTTATTGGGATTATTAGTCAAATCTCCTTGTTTTACACACGTAGTGCGTTTGCCTTTACAACAACATATTTCGACATTCCTTTTCTTTCCACATCTCATTTTTTTATCATTTTTTATTTCAGAAATGTCTCTCTCACCACGCAATTTGATTGTCAACAACCGCGAGGTAGCCCCGGGATATGACATCCAGTGTAAGTGGGGTTATCATTTGGGTGATGACTTCATGGAAAAAGACACTGACTAATTTCTGTAATAGTGTTTGAGGCTCCTTTGTCAATTTCGGAAGGGCCTGATGCGCTGGCAAGGTTCACTTCGGGGCCCTTGTTCCGTGAGGTAACTGATGCCAGGAAGACTTTTGACAAGGCTCACGAGGTATCTTTGGCGGTTGTCTTCAAGATCTATACCAACAGTGCGAACACGGTGGCACCGTTGCCACCCAATGTTACCAATGGACATCGCAACACCGCTACAAAGGCAAAAGTGGTTAACTCGAAAACCTTCAACAACGGCGATCCCATCGATCTGAAGATCTGTCTTTACGGCAAGTCTCTCAATGATTTAAAGAAGATTTGCGCTGAGCTATGTGAACAATATGCGCCGATGATTCAGCATCTCCTCCTAACTAGCAAACTGGCTCCAGATCTCATTTGGAAGGGAGTGATAGGCCAAACCAAGGTGGTTCTTGCCGGCCACAAAGGTTGGTTTGAGTTTGTTGATCTCATTGACAAGTACAAGACCAAAAAAGGATCAATCATGATCCTTCATGTGAATGAAGACCTGCTAGCTAAAAAGAGTGCCGAGGTCAGTACTCAATCAATTGGACATGCGCTGTTTGACCCCTCAACTGATTAAATTTCCCCCACAGGTAAGTGCAGCAAAGCAGCTGATTGCATCAGCTGCTGGCCCCGAACCTGCCAGCCAAGAACTGGAGGCGGCACAATCTCGCATAGCCGTAAGTCCCCCAACGTACTTTCTGAATACTCGTACCTATGTATTATGCAGCGTCACACAGCTAACACCCCATCAATGACAGGCCGCTGACAAAATGGTGCGGTTGCACGAACCAACCGCAAAGATCTACCATCATAATGCGGAACAGGCGACAGGAGGCGATGGGGTCATTCTGACCGCGCCTTGGGATGGTACTTTTCACTACCGCTTGACATTGCGGGCTGCTTCTGTGTGGGCACAAGCTGTGGTAAGTCCTTTTTTCACTTAAGCAAGAGTTCACCCATGGAGGCTGAAATCCGTTCTGATTTAGGAGGATAAGATCACCACGGTATATATGGCCCCAGACATCCCAGCCTACCGTGCCGAAATGATCAAATCCCAAGTTTTCCATCGTGCAATGCGTGTGGATGAGCGTGTCCAACAACGGTTGGCTACACGGCGAGCATCCAGGTCCACTCGGAGTTTCTCTCCAAAACTCCCAAATTCCCCAACGCCTGTTGGTGGCAAGGCGAATTGCCTAGTCATATCTGACTCCAACCCAGATGATGATGTCAAGGTGCCGGTGAAAAAGGAGCCGCCAATAATAGAAAACAAAGAAGGTATGTGTTTGTTTCATCTCACTATGATGGAAGGATTGATCCTAGTCTAACACATACTTTCTTTGATGTTTGAACTCCAGCTCATATATTGTATAAAAACTGCTCTCACCTCGTGCCCAAGATTGACCGTAAGCCCAGCTTACCCCAATGCAAAAATGGTAAGCATCCTTGTTTTCCTCACCACTGTGCCTGCGGTTCCAACTGATTTCAACATTCCATTGAATGGCCCAGGCACCGGTCTATCCAAAGGTGACGACATCCTCTGGGTAGATGATGACCCGCCCATGTCTGACACTTCGGATACGTCGGATGGGATTGAGGTTTCCAAAATGACACATGAGGCAGCGCTTGAGAAATTCTTGTATGTATGTGGGGTAGCGCCCGAGGACATCAACACCCGCATGGGTTTGGCAGAAGCCGGGGTGGAAAGTTGGACTGATTTGATTCCCTTGGTGCAAATGACTGAGGGACATTTGGTCATGCAAGGCATTGACCAAAACGTGGCTGGCAAACTTCTTGCTCGGGCCCAATCTCGTCACTGGAAAATGATGTAAGGTACGTGTTGTTTTGCACGTCCCTCCAAAGGCTACTGAGCAATATCACTAACTAATATTGCAATCTGTAGCACCCGAGAGATGACATAAACGACATTTCTCTCCCAAAGCGATTGGAAGAGAAATATAATGGTGATCTCCACAAGGTGGCTATTAAACAAGAGATCGACTCCAGAGTCTGGTATTTCCCCTTTTTTTGTTTATCTGACCGATTTTCTCAAAGTTATCAAGTTATCCCCAAACACGAGATCTACTCAAGAGTCTGGTATTTCCCCTTTTTTTTTGTCTGGCCAATTTTCTCAAAGTTATCAAGTTGTCCCCATGTGATCCCCCCACCCCAAAGACCAATGTGTGCGCAAATGTTTGTAGTGTGCAATTCAATGGTTATGTTTGGAACCACGTCTACTGTCCCCAAAGCCTGCAACCGTGCAATGTCCCAACAGTTACTCATAAAGTTAAGAAAATGATGCCTACTAGTTTGTTGACTTCAGACATCTTGAAGAAATGAACATTCAAAAGATATCACATTTGATGATATATTTTGAAACCCTTTTCATCAATGAACATCATAAAGATATCACATTTGATGATATCTTTTGCAACCCTTTTTAAAAAGATTTTAACATTTCATATTGAACATCCCGCACAAACTAGCAAACAAACCCACCTGTAATTTTTGCTCAAATACAAAGGATTCTACCCAGATCCATTCACAGATTCAAGTGTGTTCCAAAAAAAGAAGGATGCACAAGTTGATCTTTGGCCCAATTTTGAAAAGATATACGTGTGGCATTTCCAGACATATCCAGAAGATGATACAAAAAATTTGAAAGAACAAAATAAGATAAATAGAACAAACCAAAAAGACAAGAAGGACAGAAAAATATCAAAAAAAAGATGAAAGAAGACCACTAAACCGTAACCTCCAACATGAGGTTAGACAAGCCACCTTGTTCACCTCACATGTATCCACAACCTCTAAGAAGGTTTTCAGCGAGAGCCTCCGTAAACAAGTTTAGACAGGTAAGGAAGATCGCTGCCACCTCCTCATCCTGATTCACCGCATTATGGAGGACTTGTGTTCGGCATAAATGGGGCATGAGAATGGAGAAAGCCTTCTCAATTGGATTGAGGTCCGGGCTGTAAGCTGGTAGATACACCAGTCGTATCCCTCGACCCTCACACAGCTCAGCGACTCAACCGTTGTGATGTATGGGAGCGTTGTCCATCACCAAAACGCTATTTCGCGCTGGATACGGATTCATGGCTGGTAACTGTTTGGAAGAACATACAGTTAAGCAAGAAGGTGAGTGTGAGTAATTCAAACATCAATAGAAAGTATGATCACTTACAAGATCACGTTCCAGATACTCCTCAAAGTTGATTCGCGAGTAGCCACCGGATTGGATCTTACATGCAATAACCCCATCCAACGATAGGGCAGGCAACACAGACCATCGAGTGGCGGTGGTCGCCCTTTTGAGTTGTTTAGTCCGCTGGCCAATTGGGGCTCGTGCGTACTCCCGATACAAACATTGTTTCGTTATGGCACTTTCATCTGAGTCAAATGAAGGTCAGAAAGAGATACAAGTAATAAATAAGAACAAAAACAACATACCTGTAAAGACCAGACATCTAGGGTCATAACCTTGAATCAACTGAATATACGCTCCTCGCGCTGCCATTGATTGATTCGGATGGACTGTGCGTGCCTTCTTGCGCGTCCAGGCCAATCGATGTTGGAGTTCGTTTGACAAGGTCATAGTGGTGACTTGGATTCCAAAGGTTTCGAAAATGCGGGTTTTGAGTTCGTCTAGGTAGAGCGTTGGGTCTACCTCCAGAGTATCAAGGATGAACTGGCATTCCGGAGGTCCAAGTGTAGGAGAAGGCCCTCAAGCCATGTGATCGTCTGGATTGATGACCACCGCTCGAGTGGTCCGGTAGAGTTTGTACCACCGCCAAACCAAGGTAAGGGACAGGTTGATTCCCAGGGAGGTGACGATCTCCCAAAAGGTCATCCCTCGAAAGACCATCCGTACAACGACCAGCTTCACTTTGGGGCTGTGGAGGACCATCTGAAAAAAAATACAAACATCAGCATTTGAAAGATAGCATAGGCTATCAAACACTTACCAGGACTCGGATTGGCCGGATCGATCCAAAGAGACTCAGAGAAATCGATGGTTAGAAAACGAAGAATTCAGAGAGAGAAAAGGAAGATACCTCAGGGGAGGCAAGGAACAGATGAGCGAGATGGGGTGAAAGAGGGGGAGTGAAAGTGGGGAATTGTACGTACCGGTGCTTTCCCCCATGGAATCCTGACGTCAGGTTCAGGCTTCCATCAAAGGTGCATGCCAAATATGTCATGATTTAAAGAGAGGCAGTGTGACAGTTCACGCACGGTAGCCACACAAGAACTCTTGGAAAAAAAGAGGTTTTTTTGGTTTTAACCGTTTTAGACCTCCTCCGTCGGTGAACAAAATTGAGGAAATCTACCCCAAAATTTTTTAGTAGCTGTATTTCTTATACTTATGCGTTATCACATTTATTGTTCTTCACTTTAGGTTATGAGCCCGTGTTGCCGATCCTAACAAACGGCCGACCTACAAATGAACACAAGACGACGGAACTACGCAATGAATCCACGTTCTCCACCTAAAGAACGCAAACATACGACGAAGAAGAAAGAAATAGCTGAACCTGAGCCAGACCAGCCTAGATCCCAAATTTTTCTGCCTTTCTCTGAACTACCACCGTTACCATTCTCTCCGCTTTTCACACCATTCTCCAATCTCCCCCCTTTACCACCATCTCCGACTTATACGTCTGAATCACAATCAACCCCTCCAATTAAGAAATCTTTGTCACCATTTCCTGACATATTTACGCTACCATCACCTGTGGCTACCCGCCCCTTTGGATACTAGCCGATAGGAAACGGGTATTTCCTATCGGCAACAAGCCGAAGGCCCCCCTTCCGACACGCCGACGCGGCCACCGCGTCGGATTCACAAATAAAAAAACACAACTTCACACATAAATTTCAACATCACCAACATTCATGACCTGTAAACATACCATCAACATACTATCAACAAATAAATCAGCTGCGTCCAACACTATCCAACGCTGCAACATGTTACATATGAACCTGTCACACTTGTGTGATTACCAGTCACACATGTTGTGACAGCTTCACACTTGTGTGATTCCTGGTTACACTTGTGTGATGCGGGCTCAAAGTTGTGAATCTACAGTCTTTGGTTGCACATGTGTGTTTGCTATTCACACATGTGTGAATAGCAATCACACATGTGTGAATGGCAATCACACATGTGTGAATACCAATCACACATGTGTGATTTACAATTGAGCTATAGACTGTGAATCACATACATATAGATGTAATTTCAGTCAAAACATTTGTGAATCAGATTCACATTTGATCTCACACATGTGTGATTGCTATTTCCACATGTGTGATTTACAATTGAGCTATAGACTGTAAATCACATACATATACATGTAATTTCAGTCAAAACATTTGTGAATCAGATTCACATTTGGTCTCACACATGTGTGACTCGCAATCACACATGTGTGACCATCCATCACACATGTGTGACTAGCAATCACACATGTGTGAAGGGCAATCACACATGTGTGACCATACATCACACATGTGTGAAGGGCAATCACACATGTGTGACCATCCATCACACATGTGTGACCATACATCACACATGTGAAAAGGGCAATCACACATGTGTGACCGTCCATCACACATGTGGGAAAACCAACTACCACGGCTCAACTACATACACTTCTTGTAATCCAAATCATTGAACATTGGATCCTATTCTCACATTTTCAACAAACTTTTGTGCCTTCACCTCTTGGCACATCCCAAGACTTGTAAATTACAAAATTTTTAGCTATTCATATTATCATCATCCAAGATACCCGCCCATTCATCATCATCTTCATCATCATGGATGAAGAGCTGATCCACCATCCCACCTAGCTCTTCCCCAAAATCATCTTCATCTTCCCCGTGAAGCATATTTTGCTCAAAATCTTCCAGCTCATCAAGATCAGTGGCTTCTATATGTTTAGCATTGATGATATCTTCCAATATTGATTGACCCCTACCCACCAAATCTTTCCAGCGCTGAATCAATGTATCAATCTCTTGCTCTGTTGCCATTGTGTAGAAATAAGTTCTTCTTAATAACTCCACAATACTTCCATCCCATGTCATCCATGTCCCATAATGCTTTTGACAAAGATTGCTGTGAAGCGCTCTCAACACCCCCAAATTCACCTCCCAAACATCCTTTGAGACACGCTGACCAGGCTGAACTAAATCAATTATCTCCTTTCCACCTCCTTCAGGATCATAATCTTCAATTTCAAGGATATTATCAGAAACTTCACACCCAGATATCTTGATGAAGCTGGACTTACCATTACTACACAAAGCTAGTAAACTATCAAATTTTAATTCCATATTCAGTGCTTGGTGAATCATCTGCTGAGCCTCCCTTCCAATCCTTCTAAGCTCTTCATGACAACTCCGCTGTTGCAAAACAGCTTGTATGCCTTCAATGGTTTGCGCATCCACAGCCCATCTCTCAGTGGGATGTGTAAGCGCACCTACATTCCAGAAATTATCCTCAAAAGGGAGTCTCTTGGCTTCATCAAGGGAAGGACAACTCATGCGGCTGACAGGGCGAATTTGGTTGTATAGTGAGACTTGATCTTTATATGAACTCCATTTGCGTTTGAACATCAACTGTTTTTTTGTCATCAGTGTTTTCATACCCTGTTGTGCTTTGGTTCCTGCAGTATTTCAAATATAAGTGAATCATTAATCCCACCTTATAAAACAACTGAACCAAAAACCAAAACAATAACAAATACCTACCTTCAGCGTACTTGTCCCACTTCTTTTGAGCCTCTACAATACCCACTTTGGCTTCATATAGCTTCATCTTTGCAAGGCGCACTCATATGAGTGCCTCTGCTTTTTTACCTTTAAGAGACAAGAATCATTTGTCAGCAGAAGGTGAAATTATATTAGGAAATGCTACTCACCAGTTGATGCACGCAGACGCCGGAATTCCGGACTTCCTAACTCTTCTGTCACATCAGCAATAGATTTCTCAAGGTCCACAATTGACGCTGGTAGGGTCAATGATGATTCAATTTCTTCGTCCGTCCAATTCCTTCTTCGTTTCCTTCGCAGTCGTCGCAGTTCATCACTATTGTACAGGAGGAACATTTACATCAGAGTACTATATTCAAAGGCTTGCGCTTTCAACAAACATACTGGGCATCTTTCACTTCTGCCTCCAGGTCCAGTAGTTCCACCAGCCAATCCTCTAGTTCCTGCTGAGCATTACCATCAGCCATTGCAGCAAGTTGCAACTGTCTTTGGCGGTCCCACTGGTCTGAGAAATACACCCATGTATATGAGTCATCTTGAGTCTCTAGCTTTTCAAGAATCTCAGATGCCACATCCAACCGCTGTTCCACTGTCTTGAGCTTCACCTCAATTGACCGGGCTAAATACAAATTGAAAGTGATATTCAACATAGAAGGACGAATTCATATTGGAGATCATATAAACATACCAGCATTCCTACATCGCATATCATTGCAATGACTGGACTTCAAATCAATCATATCTACTCAATGTTGTTTTGTTGAGCATCGACACGGAGCTATAAGGGGATCAAGGTCTGACCAATCCCGCTCTAAACCTTCACCATCTGACAAACCCCAACCCTTGTTCAACCTGGGATTATATTTCAGTTGACAAGTCCACTCGTGAGCATAAGCATGAAAGGCACTAGTTGCAAATCTGATATCTCCCCGTGCATACTCTGCTTCAAAATACTTATGCTGTCAAAGTAAGCAAAGTTCTTCAGAGTCCGTAAAAAAAGAACACAAAACAAAAAGACAAATTGTCACCTTCTTAACACTTTTTTCCAAGGTACAACCAATGTCATATAAGATTTGAAAGCTTTTTGGTGGTTTTCCAGGTTCGGAGGTATCTTTCATTAGCTGATCAAGTAGAGCAAGTACATAATACTGACTGTTGTTCAATCATATCAATCAATTCAACCACACACACACATGCCAAGGTTTAATAGTTTGGAAATCTTACCGCTCTCCACTCTGAATGACGTTCACAAATTTCAGGACATGATCATGTCGACATGCAAGTCCAATCAAGCCTGTTTCATCGCATCCCTTCCAAGTTGATCGACCTCTAACATCTCCTGCGGCTGTGTGCGAGACTGAACACCAATCCTAAAAAATACATCATCAGAACTCAGCCTGAAGGACTTGAAAACATGTCACACAATTGTGAATATGATTCACACTTGTGTGAAAATGATTCACAATTGTGTGAATAACAATCACACAAGTGTGACTGGGAATCACACAATTGTGATTCTGATTCACACAATTGTGAATATCATTCACACTTGTGTGAATCACAATCACACTTGTGTGATTCCCAGTCACAATTGTGAATCATATTCACACAAGTGTGAATCACAATCACACTTGTGTGATTCCCAGTCACAATTGTGTGAATATCATTCACACAATTGTGATTCTGATTCACACAAGTGTGAATATGATTCACAATTGTGACTGGGAATCACACAAGTGTGAATCAGAATCACAATTGTGTGAATATGATTCACAATTGTGTGATTCCCAGTCACACTTGTGTGATCGCAAAAGTGAAAGGGGAGCTACATACCACCAGTTCGTTATCTCGACCTTGGTTGCTGACACGTTTCTCCCACTCGTCAATCTTCTTAGGATCCAGGAAAAGCGGTGGAGTTTCAATTTCATGCTCCTCATACTCCCGACTTGCTGCAAGATGTCTCCGGTGTTGGAAGTTGCCATCCGTGCACACATGATAATCACATTCATCCGGTATATCATTCTGCTGAAGTGGACCAAAGCATCTTGGGCAGTTCATGGCCAGTACATCCATTGCTGAGAGAGACAAAGCACAGGTAGTCAGTTGCTTCTCTTTTTTCAGCATATATCTAAATGCATCAATTGCCAAAGAAAGTGTCTTTCTCCATCGTCTAGGCTGGAGAGTTAGACAAAATAGACGTTAGGATTCCAAATATTGCATCCAGAAATATCTTGATGTTATGTAGTGCTCACTTGTTTGGAATTTTTGACCAATATCAGTGGACAAGCCGGATCAAGAAAGGAATCTAATGCTAGTGCAAACCCTTGCGTTCGTACTGTGCAATACTTCCACAGTGCATGCTGAAGTCGTAGCAGCCGTATTGAATATGCTGTCTGTGGATGTACAGGTGAACCGCCAATGTACCCCATCCTCATTAAACGAACCTGATCTGAAGAACAATCACAAAATTGTATTTTGTCCTGCTTACGGGCTTTAATCAAGTTGCACAACCACTTGTCAAAATCTTTTGATCATTTGAATAAGACCAAGTTAGCTACGCACTAAGGATGTCTAGCATATCAACCTTGCGTGTACGTAGTTTGCCAACCCCACAGCAACAGCCATGGTTAAAATTGTGATCCCACATTGACGTATCACCCCAATTTAAGGTTTTTTTAGATAATGTCATATATGATGTAAACATATCCGGTAAATTCTTTGCCCAATTAGCCTTTTCAGCTAATCTTTTGCTTTTGTAATAAGAGCCTCGGACATAGTTTGAGAATGTGGTGTTATCATCTGGTGGTAACTCCACCGCCTGATCATCAGCGGGCTGCTGGAATGTCATTATAGTATTGTTCTCGTGATCCATTTCCATGATATCTGGTCCATTGTTGGGACGTGCGTTGACCTCATCTTGTACTTCAGGTACTGTTTCATTTCCTGCCTGCTCAAGTGCTAGTTCGAGTGCTTGTATGCGCTCTTTCACGTATCGTCCTTCGCTGTTTTGAACTGCGGCGACAATAATCCCAGAGCCTTCAGCTGCTGGTGGTTTGCGTCTCTTCTGCTGACTTCCACCTAAAGGACAAGGTATTGAGTTGCCCTTCTTGCCCATTGATGGTTGAGTATATCGATTGGGATTAGATGAAAATGAGGATGTGGGGACTCAAAGATATCAGTCAAAATCAGGCGGCTTACACTTACCATATTTTCCTTTTTTCAGACAGGGGCACAGACTCATTTCTGAAAAAAGGAACGGACAGATACTCTCAATGGCCCCTGTTGACCAAGAATGGCAACTCTCCACTACTTCCAGCCGTCCCATTTAAAAAAGATCAAACTATTTGAATAGTTTGATCATATGTATGCCTCCCCACTTGATCTCATATCAATTGAGAACATCAAAATCCCTAAAGAAACCTATCAATTCAATTTCAGCTACTTTCCAGAAAACCCAGCTGAAAGGTTTTGTGGAGGACAAGGATAAATCAAATCGTTTATCCTTCCTATACAGTCCTTGGCACTTTCACATGATAATCAAGGTGTAAAGTGACATGTAGCCCGTATTTTATCACGTGCTAGACTGTATAGGGTCTGCCACCCACTTTTTCATTTCATCGAAGGAAGAGAGAGTGTATCCCTTCCGTGTCACCACTTGCATCTTCCCTCACTCCCATCCCTTACGTCAGTCTTTTCTATCTCGATCTCTATACGATGCAGCCCGCTCGATCATCAATTCCCAAAAGAAAAACCACACGCTCCAAACGCCCTGGACACACCGGATCTAGCTCCATCGCGTCGAAGTCCCGATTTTCAAGGGCCAAAACCACTCAAAATCGCATTTCCCAACGCCAACGCTGAGAAGAGTTGACCGCAACAGGTATGGCTCTTGATGACGAAGAATATGACGTTGGGCCGAATGGTAAGCACCATTCTGCACTAACATATTGACTTTGGAATTTTGTGGATGCGTGATATCCACTTTACTTACAAACCCAATACTGATAACACCTCTACATCACAGACAATAACACATACCAGGACGATGAAGACGCTGACCAGGATGATGGTGAGCTGAATTGTTGTCATCAAACATCCAGCACACGATCCTATTGTAACGATATCATTTCACTTGGAGATACAGATGCTGAACAAGATACGGTCTTGTTCATGCCTCGACTCGGGAGGCAACTCTCACCAGAGGAAGGTCCTGGGGAAGTCCCAGGTCCTACTGGTACCAACAACCGACGACCTCTGCGTTCATCAAACTTTCAAATCGAGGACGAAGCTGAAGCAGTCCTACCTACTCTTGATAACTATAAACAGCTGGTTCTTGAGTGGCCTCCTGCGCGTATAGCTGTGCAAGACCGATTGCAAAAGAAGAAGCGGACGGCAGTTCCTCCTAACATTTTAACTGAAGCTCGCGCGATTCAAAAGCTTTACAAGCAACATAAGTCGCTGCTGGCAATCATGGGGAATGTTAGTACTTTTACAATGAACAAAGCATTGTGAGTGCAATTTCTTTAATGATATACATCTCTGTTCAGTTGGCTGATCTTTTTCTTTCACAGGGGGGAACTTGGTGGTCGCCGACGACCAAGCGGTTATCAAATATGGTTGAAGTTTGGCAAAGAAATTGAAAAACATCAAAAGCAAAGTCAGTTTCCTTGATCTTTTGGGGTTATACATGACCCAACTAATGTATGCTAATGACATTTTATTACCAGTGCCACGTAAGTGGGGGCAGAAAGGTGTCTTAGGTTCTCGAAATAAGATCCTTGGCGATATATGGACCGGACTTCCTGACGAACATAGAGAGGTATTTTCCCCTCCTGTTTTTCATGCACTATCTGGTCTGCATTATTCACCTCATGGGGAGAAACTCGAAATCGATGAAGATGCGAAAAAGGATGCTATTGAGTTTGAGCCTGGGGAGCGTGAAGTCTTACAGGCTTTATATGATCAGATAGTTTGGAAGGAAAAAGTAGCTAAAGAATATTCAATGGCTACAAAAGGTGCGGCCTGGGGTCCTTCTTTGCCTGATTACAACCGTCAGTCCCTTAAAACTATTGAACGTCTTCAAAATCAGGTACAGAATTTCAGATTTGAATGGATTTATATCATATTTATTGAGCTTTGCTTTTTCTTGCTGTTACATTTCTTGGGTGAAGATCGAGGACGAGTCAAAAAACATGGGCTTTGACTACTACCTTCTAGCATGTAGCAATCACAGTTCGACTGAGGTTAGCTCATCTTCAAGAGGCTGGTGTAAAGAGTATACATCAATAGAAGAGATGGCGAAATATGTAAATAAGAAGTGTAATTTTGCTACAATGTTTGCAGCCAGGGCTCAAGGCCTTTCTGTTGGAGAAATCGTAGCTGAAACAATTGGTGGTAGTGGTATCTTGAAGGAGAAGCCCCGAAAAACCGATCCTGGAGATAAAGTGAAGTGCAATCTTGCTCTTGCGTTGCGAACACGTATGAGTAAGTTCAAGTGCCAGATCCCCAATTTTTGTTTATACTGATATGTTTCTTATAAAACCAGAGGCTTTACTTGGATATGAAGTCGGTTTTCCACATGGACCTGACCCCAAAACCATATTACTGGACAAATACAATATCAAAATAATCCAGATGCATGCTTCTAAACTGCCACATGAAACTTTGAAGCTAGGTTTTAATGCTATGAATAGTCGCAGGTCTTTATGGCTGGATGATCTTAAGAGTGATTCATTCAGGTTAGAAAAAATTGACACACGTCATGAGGAAGAAGATGATGATAACATAATGGTGATAGATGAAGAGATTGCTAACACCCAAGATTTACGTATTGATGACAAAGGGGATGAAGATGGGGAATGGACTGGGTTGGGGGATATGGAATGAGCCAAGGGAATGCATCTATATTCCGTTTTTTCCTGCCAAATATATAAACCAGTATTTTTTTGGATGTTCTTTGCTTGAAATGTTCCTACACTGACATGTGATATTAGGATTATGATATGAGAACATGAGCTGATGAATTCATTTGGAACCTTGATAAACTTGTTTTCTTGTGTCACTTTTTATTTCACACTTTATGTGGTCAAATATTTTTATATGGTTATATCACCAATGTAAGCCTACTCACTACTGGCCTTCACCTTGTTTTGATTTTCATATGTGATTAAATACCACATTGGAAAAATACCAACTAGTGTCCAACGGACAAGTTTGATACTTGTTCACAAGTGTGATCAACATTCCATTCAAGTATCACACATTGTGATATTTGCAGAACTATCCAGAGTTTCCAGATGATTTAAGCATGAAACTTGTTTACTATTGACACATGTTTATCTTTGGGGCTATTTGTTCTGAAAAATCAAGAAGATAATGTAGATATTGATTGGAATGAAAGTACTACAGTCTGATACTTGTTCACAAGTGTGATCAACATTCCATTCAAGTATCACACATTGTGATATTTGCAGAACTATCCAGAGTTTTCAGATGATTTAAGCATGAAACTTGTTTACTATTGACACATGTTTATCTTTGGGGCTATTTTTCCTGACAAATCAAGAAGATAATGTAGATATTGATTGGAATGAAAGTACTACATCACCCATGATGTAGTACTTTATTTGTAAATAATAGTACTTTGAACAATTAAAGGACTATTATGACCTGTGGCCTCTTCATCTTGTGGGGATGAAGAGTGGAGATAGGGGTGTATCATGATCATTTTGGTAAATTTATGATCCTATAAGAAAACCCCAGGCAGAATGTAAAT
This sequence comes from Melampsora americana, assembly GCA_022264835.1. Lineage (NCBI taxonomy): Eukaryota > Fungi > Basidiomycota > Pucciniomycetes > Pucciniales > Melampsoraceae > Melampsora > Melampsora americana. The sequence goes on from JAIFHY010000008.1 coordinate 1,223,459, forward strand.
GTAGATTTGGTATCTGGGACCTTATATTTTGACCTAGTTACACGCATACCTGATTGTGGTAGTATGATACCACCACAACTTTTGCACTTTGCGCAACACACAAATACTAAGTGTACATTTGTAATCAGGCATGGTCATTTACCCTATGAACATCCTACCACATAATCCGGAACAAGTGGTCTTTGGGAAATTGAGCATGATCATATGTGACCTAGTCACACACATACCTGATTGTGGTGGTATGATACCACCACAACTTTTGCACTTTGCGCAACACACAAATACTAAGTGTACATTTGTAATCAGGCATGGTCATTTACCCTATGAACATCCTACCACATAATCCGGAACAAGTGGTCTTTGGGAAATTGAGCATGATCATATGTGACCTAGTCACACACATACCTGATTGTGGTGGTATGATACCACCACAACTTTTGCACTTTGCGCAACACACAAATACTAAGTGTACATTTGTAATCAGGCATGGTCATTTACCCTATGAACATCCTACCACATAATCCGGAACAAGTGGTCTTTGGGAAATTGAGCATGATCATATGTGACCTAGTCACACGCATACCTGATTGTGGTGGTATGATACCACCACAACTTTTGCACTTTGCGCAACACACAAATACTAAGTGTACATTTGTAATCAGGCATGGTCATTAACCCTATGAACATCCTACCACATAATCCGGAACAAGTGGTCTTTGGGAAATTGAGCATGATCATATGTGACCTAGTCACACGCATACCTGATTGTGGTGGTATGATACCACCACAACTTTTGCACTTTGCGCAACACACAAATACTAAGTGTACATTTGTAATCAGGCATGGTCATTTACCCTATGAACATCCTACCACATAATCCGGAACAAGTGGTCTTTGGGAAATTGAGCATGATCATATTTGACCTAGTCACACGCATACCTGATTGTGGTGGTATGATACCACCACAACTTTTGCACTTTGCGCAACACACAAATACTAAGTGTACATTTGTAATCAGGCATGGTCATTTACCCTATGAACATCCTACCACATAATCCGGAACAAGTGGTCTTTGGGAAATTGAGCATGATCATATTTGACCTAGTCACACGCATACCTGATTGTGGTGGTATGATACCACCACAACTTTTGCACTTTGCGCATGTCTCCCAAGTATTGGTCATTCAATTACTTTTATCCAAACTGAGAAAGGAATTTGCAAAGAAGGATGTCAGCATTTATGGGGGTATACCTTGACAATACTATGACAATACTATATATAACACTTTGGCAGAATTTCTACTGAGTGACAGCAAACACCCACATATATCTTGCAATCACATTTTATTGGGAAATATATATATATGTCTCTTTTAAATATCTTGCAATCAGATCTTACGGGTGTGAATTAAACATATAACATGCACTTATCCTGGCCAAGCATGTTGGAAAGCTTGATTGAACATGGGTTTATCTTGCGCAATCATATTTGAAGGTTAGGTATTTCTGAGGTAAGACTTTTAAATCACTTAGCTGGTGTGATCTAAAGTGGTTCATCTCTCACTGACTCATAAGTAATCCTTGAAATACTCTTATTGCAAAGGGTTTGTTTCGTCATTCACTAGCTCTATGATCCTTTTTGTATACAGTGTGATTAATCAACTCAACGGATGAACAGCGGCATAGAATTATTAACCTAATGTGAAGCTTAAGCAATAAACACTAATATAGTGATATTACTAGATTCAACTATCATTTAAAAGCTATGAAAATGATATTACAAGAGTTACCTACATTTAACTATCATTTAAAACCTATGAAAATGATATTACCAGAGTTAACTAACATTTGAATTTGAATGTTAAAACATTGTAAGCTCCCATTGAAAATTCAACATCGATTTATGAAACTACTCACATACTCTGTTATTGAACACAAACTCTCAATTTAAGATGTACTATCTAGAGTTTACATCGTACCAAGGTATCATCTTGAGTTGATCCCCGTCTGATGTGTTTCTCTTTTGTAGCCTTAAGCAATTGATTCTTCTTGGAGATCAACCAACGAGTGTTATGGAATTGGTAAGTGAATGTGGACTGCGTATACTGTCATGAATCAGATCTAGTGAGTAAATGATTGTGGTGTTCAAAGTGGTAGATATTGATATGGCCCACTCTTATAACACTGTCATATTGCATTGATAATACGCTGATGGCTTTTGGGATATTTGTTTGGCACTCGGTCATATTTGGTGAATCGGAGTTGGTGGTTTGGAGATAGTTATAAAACAAATGAAGTGTGTGACGGGGGTTACAATCAACATGTACAGGCCTCATGTGTATTATGGCATGAGGCCTGGGCAAACCTAACCCTAAACAAGTGATACCACTTCCCAAGCCCCAGATCCCTTGGTATCGCTCATCACTTATGCTGAGACAGTTTCACCCACTTACATGGTTTGATTCGATTTTCGTACTCAAAACTCGAGATTCATTCCTCTTCACTTCAAGTTATCCCTTAACAACTCAGTCCTGTCGGTTAATACCATAATAAGCTTTGCAAGGGTGGTTCGAGTGGGTATCGGCTATCACATCATCTCCCAGTCTGTTGCTGTTTGCTCCTAGTTGTCGGACTCCGTGCTACGAACCGGGAGTCATTTGGCCTACTGTGGAGATTGGTGTGTAGTCTAGTGCGAAAAGCAATCTGTGGATTTATGTAAGCTTAGTCTTTTGAAATTGATTTAGATTATAGAGGATTAATGTCTTACTCATGTGTTCTGTAGTTTCATCAACTCTGAAATTAATCAAAGAAATTAGATCAACTTAATGACACATCAGCGAAGTAATGAAAGGAAAAGGAAAGCTGGGGTTAAGATTTCCACTAACAATTCCAGAACATCCCCTTCTTAATATAAATCTAGGCATGAATACAAGCAGCAGAAGAAGTTAGGTAAATTATATAGTCGTCATCACGCAAAGAGAAAAGCATTACAAGTAAAACTCACTTCAGAGCTTGGCTTACCCTTAGATACCAAGTTTATCTTTCGTTACAGTTTGAAAGATAGACCCGATCTGGCTGATCGTGATCGAATTAGTATTAGTTCTGGAACAGTAGTTGTTATTAATAAACTTGATCTATCTATAGTGTTAGTAGTTAAATGTATAAGTTTTGAAGATATGGATTCTACACTTAGAGAAAGATATGATCATTCTATATCAACCACATTTTTACATGCTAAGGCTCAAAATCAATGCAAAATTCATAGTTCTATTCAACAGGATGTAAATAAAGATGGAGAGGTGAAAGCTCTTGAAGGTTGGATGGGCTGTGATGGCTGGCGAGGAGGTTGTGAAAAAGATAAATCTTTTGGTGAGCTTTGATTAGTTTATTGAATAAGCTTGTATTTAATAAACTAACATTAAGGATCTTCCGAATCTTCATTTTCATCACAAACTTGTTCTTGTTCCAACAGGCACGTACTCTATGAACTCCTTCACCTCTTCTGATATTGATAGAATTCAAACTGATAAAGAGAGAATGACGGAATTTCATCTTATTAGGGATTTCTGGGCGGAAAGATTTTCAGCATTATCACTTTTTGTTTTCAAGACTAATCTAGGTCTGGCATATCAAGCTAAGATTCCCGGGTTTGATCAACTTGAATGGCAATCAACTCCAAATGGTTTAGTATTTGCGTCGAATGTGGTTGTGACATGTGATGGGTTTTGTAATCATCCACATACTGACAAAGATCATACTAGATATGCCTTTGGTATGTGGGCTTTAATCATTAGAAACACAGGTTTACCGTATGATAAAGTTAAGGGTGTTAAAACTGGTAATAAGGAAATAGTTAAGGTTGGTGAAGTCAGAGGTACAAGATTTGGATATGATGACTTTGATGTGGAGGTTGCTGTATCCGAGGGTAATGGTGTATATGAGATCTTATGGGATACCACGGTGAGTGAAGAGCATTAGATATCATATGAAAGGTTACTTAATTAATCCTTTTTTTTATGTGTAGTGTCAACATTATACAACTCCATCTATTGCTTATAATGGTAATGGAGCGATAATAGCTCATAAAAAGGGTGTAGTTACCATGTACGGATCTTCTGCTCAGATTTCCCAAGATTTGGTTAATAGAATCAAGCTGCTAGGTGAGAAGAAGAAAGATATGACAGAATCACAGTGGGATAAGTATTGTGCTAGTAGGGTGAAAGACTACAAGGAAGAGTGCATCAACAAAATAGAGAAGGCATTGGAGAAAAAAGATTTGAAAAATTCAAACCCTGTTACAATCAAGAAAAGCAATAAATGAATGATTAAAATTATTAAGTGTGAGATTTCATATTCCAATATATTTACGAGAATGTGTTTGGGCTACTGTTAATTTGATGAGAGCTGAATTTGAAATATCCTATTCGAGATTCAAATACTAATCTGGTGAAATCCATGTATTTGTGAATTAGAATCACACATTTGTGACTTGATTTCACGAAGCTGTGATTGAAAATCACAACTTCGATGTGAAATGAAAACACACAGTTGTGACCTAGTTTCACACCGCTGTGACTGAGAATCCCACATTTGTGATCTGAAGTCATGACTGTGTGATGTTCAATCACAGCTGTGTGAACGAAGATCACACAGCTGTGACAAAGGTTCACACCTTTGGGATTCTCATTCATAAGAGTATGTTTGAGAATCACACAGTTGTGACAAAAATATGTTTGAGAATCACACATTTGTGATTGAGAATCACACATTTGTGATCTTTAATCACACATTTGTGATTGAGAATCACACTGTTGTGATTGAGAATCACACTGTTGTGATTAAAGATCACACTGTTGTGACCAAGAATCACACATTTGGAATTAAAGATCACACATCTGTGACCAAGAATGACTCATTTGTGATTTTTATGCTTGAGATTCACACATTTGTGATTGAGAATCACACAGTTGTGATTGAAGATCACACATTTGTGGTTGAAGATCACACAGTTGTGATTGAGAGTCACACAGTTGTGATTGAGAGTCACACAGTTGTGACCAAGAATCATACAGTTGTGACCAAGAATCACACAGTTGTGATTGTGAGTCACACAGTTGTGACCAAGAATCACACAGTTGTGATTGTGAGTCACACAGTTGTGATTGTGATTCACACAGTTGTGACCAAGAATCACACAGTTGTGACCAAGAATCACACAGTTTTGATTAAAGATCACACATTTGTGATTTAAAAATAAAACTGTGTGACTGAGAATCATGCATGTGTGAATCAGAAGAATCACCGAGTTGTGATTCTGCTTTACAACTTTTTGACTGTAAATTCCACATTTGTTATTTACAGCCAAACATTTGAGAGTGAGAATCACACATCTGTGAATGAGATAATCACATGGTTTTTTTGGATCAGAGTGATGGTGTGATATATACCAATGAAAGGATTTGAAGTTGGCATCTGGAATGGTTGATTTCATTGATAAGATACTCAATAACATGTCTGATTATCTCAGACAAAAGAGTCACATAGACTCAAAGGTTTTTGGATTAGAAAGTTTTGTAAAACAATTATTCATAGTGTCTAAGGTATTTTTTTTACGCATTAGCAAGTTTTGTAAAACTATTATTCAATTATAATATCTTAATCAAGATGAGATGAGGAGAAATTTTTCATTAGGGGGGAAAAGGAGAAGTTGTTTACAAGACTTGATCATCCCACTGGCAATCCGCTGAAAGTACAGAATTGCAATCTCTTCTCCACTGTTTGAATATCTCGATATTTTCAGCAAAATAGCAATCCCATCCAGAAGCTTCGAGTGTTTGTAATCGGGACCAGTCCGGATTGAAAAAAGGAATCGGGAGACTAGCAGAGACATTGAGATCAAGAGATATGCAATGTGTTCGGTTAATAATTCCGAGTATTATCGGCTCGACATTTTCTCCAGGAGCCGAGAGAAGGGGAGGAGTCGTAGAACACGCTGTTGCCACATCTGAATAGAAGATGACCGGTCGATTGTAGGTATTGGCGATCACACAACAGCCACCAGGAAGAGGATACCAATGAGAATAAGGTACCCTCTCCTGCCCTGGATGCTCCACTATCGCCAGTATCCTATTGAGGCTGATTCTGCTTTGGCTTAGTTTGGATAAATTCTTCTTGTACCATTGACGATTGAGATGTATATGTGCAGCCATCTCCTTTCGGACAGCCACAGCATCTTCGACAGGGCGGCCAAGGGATACGGCGACGGCGGCGAATGTACATAGACCCTTCCCAGGTACATCTGTTGCATTTCGAATGAAGGGGTAAATAACCCTGGGTAGAGTTGCTACAAAATTCCATCGCTGATATATGTGTTAGTGATAAGTGATGGAATGATGAAATAGGAATGGTGCTCACTTCCAAAGCTATCTCTTCAATGGTTTTTGGGTTGTTTTCGATGTTGGGATCCTTGGTTCCTAAAGATGGAGCAGTAATCGAATTCCGAGGCTAATTAATACATTTCATATGTTTGGATGAGCTGAAATGATGTGCATAGCTAATACTCTAATACCTATTTGATAGCTTACCTTGTTGTTGTTCTTCTTGGATCTCTTGGGGTTCCGTTCCTGCTATTTAGTAAGTAAGTTGAGGACTATATAACTTGATACTTGTGATACACAAGAGACTGACCGCTGTTGTGTGATTGATTTCGTTCTAAGTAGGAAGTGAGACATGAATTAGTGAAAAGAGTAAAGATACATTTGAAGTAAGGAAGCCACTCGACTCACCTCTTCATTTCCTTGTGAAATTTTTCGCGATGATTGACGTGTTGGTCTTATCAAATCTTTGTTAATCTCACTACGAGTTGCTCGCAGATGGGTCTCCTTGTTGGATTTTGAAATAGGTGATTTTGAAATCGAGCTAATTAATCTGGCAGCTATCTCGTCATCCTCTTCATGATTCTCAACGCTTTTATTCTCTTGTTCACTTGGATCAATCTCTGGTTGTTGGTTGTTACGCTGAGCTGGTTCCTCCGCCTCTTTGGTTTCTTCATCGGAAGAAGTCGTCTTATTGGTGTCGACGGTTTCGATCAGCTCGGTCTGGCGGTTTGGGGAAGCTGTACGTGGTAGGTCAAGTACCTGTGGTTCCAAGAACGTTAGTATTGTTGATATTGAATAATGAAATCAACTAATGAAATTACTTACTTGATTTCTGGTCGTTCCTTTCTTGTTGAGTGCCTTGACCACCTCACAGTCACAAAAGAATCGGTCGAGAAGAGTGTCCTGGTCCAATTCGTCAAGGGACTTCATCTCGTCGAACAAGGCTTGGAATCGGTTGGGAAAGTGAGAAGTGGTGGGATTGGAGGTTGTTTGAATGGAGGTTGCTGAAACTGCAACCACTCGTTTGCGTTTTGTAGGCTTAGGTTGGAAGAGGTCGTTGGATAGGTCAGGTAAGATCATGGGTTTGAAGATTGAAAGGGGGCCATGATCGTGATTAGGATTATCGATGACGATGAACCAAGTCCAATCTTGTGGATTTCGCTTAGAGGTGGCTTGAAATGGACAGGTGGGAATTGTAACGTTGGGGTTTTCTGCCTTCGCTTGAAGGTGTTTCTGATTTGGTCCAAGACCACATTTCCATTGGGTAAAAGAGGGTCGGCCGTCGATGATTGTGATGTGGTAGCGATTTGTGTTACCGTGAGATTTAAGGAAGTGTTCGGTAGCTTTAAGCGTAGGGTAAGTTGGTGCAGGCTGAGGGAGGGGAGGTATATTGGTGGTATTTTTGGAGGCGTCAGTGGTATCGTTTGTATTGGGATGGTCTGCGTTACAGTTGGTGGTTGTTGACATATTGTTTCAACGATGAATTATCTTGTTTGAAGACGTGGAAATTTGTCATTGAGGAGAAGGATAGTTTTTCAATTTTTCACACTTGTGTGAAAATTTGAAACAAAATAAGGCATGGCCAAAATGTGGGTGACTCACAATAGTTGTGAACTTGTGATTCGTGGCTACACATGTATTCACACTTGTGTGAGGGGGGGTCACACATGTGTGATTGCATTGCACACCTGTGTGAAAGTCACTCACACTTGTGTGACAGAGTTGACGTATCTAATCACACAAGTGTGAATATGTATTCACACATGTGTGAGGGGGGGTCACACATGTGTGATTGCATTGCACACCTGTGTGAAAGTCACTCACACTTGTGTGACAGAGTTGACGTATCTAATCACACAAGTGTGATTGCTATTCACACAAGTGTGATTACCAGTCACACTTGTGTGACTGATAATGACCCAAGTGTGACTGATAATGACCCAAGTGTGAATGACATTCACACATGTGTGATTGTCATTCACACATGTGTAATTATGATTCACACCTGTGTGAATAGCAATAACACTTGTGTGGATCACAAGTGTGATTATGATTCACACCTGTGTGAATCAGATTCACACTTGTGTAAATCAGATTCACACTTGTGTGATTAAGATTCACACTTGTGTGATTAAGATTCACACCGGTGTGAATGATAATCACACAAGTGGGACTGCAATTCACACTTGTGAGACTAGTAATCACACAAGTGTAAACAGTAATCACGCTTGTGTGGCTGGTAATGACACTTGTGTGATTATGATTCACACAAGTGTGAATCTTAATCACACAAGTGTGAATGATATTCACACAAGTGTCATTACCAGCCACACTTGTGTGACTAGTAATCACACTTGTGTGACTAGTAATCACGCTTGTGTGGCTGGTAATGACACTTGTGTGATTACTATTTACACAAGTGTGATTACTAGTCACACAAGCGTGATTACTAGTCACACAAGTGTGATTACTAGTCACACAAGTGTGATTACTAGTCACACAAGTGTGAATGATAATCACACAAGTGTTAATGATAATCACACAAGTGGGACTGGAATTCACACTTGTGTGACTAGTAATCACACAAGTGTAAACAGTAATCACGCTTGTGTGGCTGGTAATGACACTTGTGCGATTACTATTTACACAAGTGTGATTGCTATTCACACAAGTGTGATTACTATTCACACAAGTGTGATTACTATTCACACAACATGTGTGACTGGTAATCACACAAGTGTGACAGGTTCATATGTAACATGTTGCAGCGTTGGATAGTGTTGGATGCAGCTGATTTATTTGTTGATAATATGTTAATGGTATGTTTACAGGTCATGAAGGTTGGTGATGTTGAAATTTATGTGTAAAGTAGTGTTTTTTTATTTGTGAATCCGACGCGGCGGCCGCGTCGGCGTGTCGGAAGGGGGGCCTTCGGCTTGTCGCCGATAGGAAATACCCGTTTCCTATCGGCTAGTATCCGAAGGGGCGAGTAGCCACAGGTGGCTACCATTGCTTCCCAATTCTCCCAATAGCCCACTCTCTCTTGAACCCAATACGCCATACAAATTTAATACAAATCTTGCTGAATTCACGTTTCTGCCCACTGATAACATATCCCCAACGTTGATTGGAACAATATCAGATATAGCCTCTGGAATTGCTCATTTGAATTTTGAGTTGATTACAAACGCACCATAAAATACTAGACCGACCGCATATTATCCTACGCCGTTGCCTGAGACACCGTTTTGACACGATAATACAATTTTTCAACCTAACCCAGTACGCCCTGTGAGACCCATCACTATCTCAACAGCTATGACACCCAAACAGTTTGCTCTTGAAGAGGTCAAGGACTTTATCAAGAATGTAGCCAATAATATTCAGTTTCCACACCTTGAAAAGAATGGTTTGACCTTCATGGACTGGAAGAAAGATACCGTTTGAGCAATGAAAGCCATGATCCAAATCAACAACTATTGGGACTCTCCTAAACCATTAGTGACATTTCTTGATACTTCTTGTGACAAACTTGCCAACTTAGTCATATTGAATACCATTCATCATGATTTGAACAATGTTACCAATCCCAGCAATAACGCTCATGAGGCCATGGAAGCCTTACAATGACACTTTAGTTGTGGAGGTCACACCACTCAATTTTTATTATTTAACCGACTTATTCATCACCAGCTTGACTTGAACAAAATTGACATCATAGCTCATATGTCCGCCATTGACGCCAATATCTCTGAATTAGAATCTACCGGTTTTGATTGGACCACTGACTCCGTTGATGGCTTATTCTACCAACTACAAATGCCCGCCGAGATGACAAAAGAAATTAATAAAGATCTAGACAACAAGTTTGATGCAAAGAATCCGAATTTCAAACTAGATGATATTAAAGCCGCAATTCAGATTCACTTAGCTAGAGAAAAAACTGTCTCTGAAACTATCTCAATCAATAGCTTATCATTGTCAATTGAAGCATTTTTGTTCAAAACTCCTCAACGCTTACAACATATGAGTCACCAAAATACGCCTATCAGATTTATGACGCCAATGAACAATCATTCTAACAGATCTAGTCCCTTCCAATCTTCTTATAGAAGTTCCCCAATGAGTGCTGAACTCAAAGCTCGCTGGAGACGAGGTCCTACACCTATCACTCACAAGAACAATGAACAAATAGCGAGTAAAGACAAACCCTTATCAATTCCTCCATTGGCACACCCAAACGTCAAAGCTGGTATTCTTCAATGTTATTTCTGTGGACAATGGGGTCATAGCTACAGAGACAACCATTTCAAAGCATGCAAACTATTTGCGAATGGAGGTGACAGGACGGGTGCCGCTTATAATGACTGGCAAAAAGTTGAAAACGGTTTATCTTATAGTTTAGATGTACTCTAACCAAGATCGTACAAATCCTCATCAGTCAATATCAGTTCAATTGAACTGGAACAGTTGACTTCATCTCACCTCGTGCATGCCTTGGCCATGTCCTTGAACTCTGAAGGCATCATCTTACCTGATAATGAGAGTGATGTGCCGACTGAATACTTAACTGAATACTTATGTGATGGTGGTGCAACGGATGCTGTAAGCAATAACTGTACTCTGCTTACCAACTATAACCCTCTTCCTTCTCCAATTCCTGTCCACACAGCAGCTAATGATTCCAATGCTGTAATTGTTGGAAAAGGTAGATTACCAATGGTAACTAAAGATGGCACCACAGCAATGATTGACAATGTTTATTACTGTCCAAAGGCAACCACGACAATCATCTCACCGGGCGCATTAATTGAAAAAGGAGCAAAGTTATCAATTGATGGAAAGAATAATTATAAAATCAAACTGAAATCAGGGAAGGTTGTCTATGCAATTCACAAAAACCGAAGATGTTTCATCAACACACGTAGAAAACCAATCATTGCTTGTAATACTAAATCTCCTCCTTCTGTCTGCGCAATACAAGCAACTGCAGTTTTATCACCTTTGTGGCACAATCGATTTGGCCACGTATCCATGAGACGTATCAAGAGACTATTCAAGAATAGTGCATCGTATGGTTTGCCGCCATTGAGACCGTTGTAGAACTCCTACGCTGTGGAGCTTAGGCTGAGCCGGAGAGGGGATGAATCACCACCAAGGACGTGAATGAAACCTGAGCACTTTTGAGCTGCCCTCAACCTTGAGTATGAAGTTCAGAAATAGAGTGAGACAATTCTAACAAGCTTAAGTCTTGACAATTGAGCTCAGTAAAACAAAGAAAACCACAACAGTTTGCAAATCACACTTGATAATGATGAATTTGCACCTTGGCACAATGACAATAACACTTGATACGACGAACCCAGACACTAACACTCAAACACTTTTAATATAAGAAAACACTTCAACACTCAAGACAAAAAATAAGAGAAAAAACGCGGACACTTCTGAATAACAAACACGATTTCCACAATTTGAAGTATGGATGAAAGGATAGAAAAAAAATCCAATGATGATGGAAAGAAGAAGAACCCCTCAAGACCTGTCCTTTTATCTCCTACAATCCACCCTATCACTGCCCATCTCATGCAATTTCGCCACAACCACTCTTTTTCCACACAAAACAACTCTGATTGCACTTGGCACCATTCTCCGCTTCTGCTGTGGTTTTTGTTTGGTTCTTTTAATATATGTAGGTGATCTCTGTTCTTTTCTCGCACAATCTCTTTGGTCCAAGCAATTTATCAATGTCAATTTTGATCCCACCCCTCCTTAAATTGATGTTGAACACTCTTTCAATCTTAAAATTCGATTTTTGACCCTCTTCATGCGTAAGATCTTTCTACCGCTTCTATTGTTCTTTTCTGAGTCACCTGACGCCATAGATTAACTCTTCTTCACACTCCCATCTTGGCCTTCTTGGTTTGCTCTTGTCTTCCTTGATCTTAATTTCGAGTTTGATCATTAATTCAGGTATGTATTGTTTTGCATTTGTGCTAACTCCTTCCTTTCTTTTCTTGGCTTTCTCGTTGTTTATTTGAGATTTATTTGGTGCTTTTGAATTGATGGATCTATTTGTATCTCACGTATGTAGGTTTATGTATGTAAGTTTATTTCCTCCACTTTCCTGTCCCAGTATCTCGCCCTAGATCCATTGAATCAATTCAGTCTTGATTTGACAATAAATTTCTTGATATCCTTGGCTTCAATCAATCATCAATCATCTGTAATTTCGCATTTTGCCCTGGTATTCATTCTAAATCATTTCAATCTAGATAGGCCCCTGCTATTTGCCGCCCACCTGGGGCCCATATGGGCGCCGTCATCTAGCGCCCATATGGCAATATGGGCGCTATAAATCATGCAATAGCGCCCATATTCTCCAAAGGAGATGTAGGCGCTATAATATAGCGCCCACATTCCTAGGCGCTAGAATCCAGCGCCTATCTCAACATGGGCGCTGGAATTCAGCGCCTATATCCATATGGGCGCTATATTGTAGCGCCCACATGGACATTAATCCATATGGGCGCTACATTCTAGTGCCCATATGTAGCTTACAGCGCCTACATAGATTGTAGGCGCTGTTTTCTAGCGCCTATATCCATATGGGCGCTGTTTTCTAGCGCCCATATGGATACAGAGGCGTGGGTGGGCCAAATCTGGGCCAAATCCTGTATTTCCCACCTGTACAAAAGTAGATTGGCGCGGGTAAGGGCATTTCTGGCCCAAATTTTGCCCTTATTCAACTTATATAGACACATCTCTCTCCATTTCCCCCCCTTAAAATCAGATTACTCACAGATTTTAAATATTTCCTCAACTCAACTCAACTCAACTTTTTGAACACCTCATTTAACAACAACTCATCCTCCTCAACACTTTCAACATGAACACCAATCACTTGAACCACAGCCAAATGACTGATGATCTTAACAATCAAATGATCAATTCTAACAACAATGATCAAAGAAAGAATCATAATAATACATTGCTTAATCACCAAAATCAAATGAACAATCACCAAAATCAAATGAACAATCACCAAAATCAAATGAACAATTACCAAAATCAAATGAACAATCACCAAAATCAAATGAACAATCATAACAATCAGATGAACTATCATAATAATAATCAAATGAACCATTACAATAATCAATTGCAAATGAATGATAATACCAACTTATTAAATCAAAATCACATACCAAATCACATAAATAGTCTGTTGTCTAATCAAACCAACATTAATCAATTAGATAACAACAATATTAGACTTATCTTAAACTTGCTCAATCAAACAAATTCAAACAATCAAAGTAATAATTCATTCAATCATATGAATGATTCATATCAAAATCAAAATTCATTCAGTCATTCAAATCACTTCAGTAATCCTATGAATAATAGTTCTTATAATCAACAACAAAATCAAAATCAAAATCAAAATCAATTCAATAATTACAATCAAGATACCTTCAATCCAAATCAAAATACTATGAATTCAATTCAACAAAACAAATATAATTATGTCAATGATCTCAATCAATCTACTTTAATATCAAATCAACAAAACAACAAATCAATCATTAAAAATTCAAATCAGAATACTTCCAACTCAAACCATCAAATAAATCAGATTGATAATAATGAAGATCAGGATGAAGAAATGGAAGTAGATTCTCTTTTAGATGCAGATGGTTCAACAGACCCTGATTTAGATTCAGTTGAAAATACCTATCTGGAAAAAAAATATATGATACAAGATCCATACAACGATAAGGAGAAAGTTTTAGATCTTGAAGATGATGAACAATTCATTCAAAGTGAGTCCTTCTTTCTCATTCTTTCTCTTTCTATTTCCGCTTTCTCCTCTTTCTATTTCCACTTTCTCATCTTTCCCTTTCCACTTTCTCATCTTTCTCTTTCCGCTTTGTATTCTTTTTCTCCTTCCGCTTTCTACTCTTTCTCTTTCCGCTTTCTATTCTTTTTCTCTTTCCGCTTTCTACTCTTTCTCTTTCCTCTTTCTATTCTTTATCTTTCCGCTTTCTCATCTTTCTCTTTCCGCTTTCTATTCTTTCTCTTTACGCTTTATATTATTTCTCTTTCCGCTTTCTCTTCTTTATCTTTCCGCTTTCTCATCTTTCTCTTTCCGCTTTATATTCTTTCTTCCGCTTTCTATTCTTTCTCTTTCCGCTTTATATTCTTTATCTTTCCGCTGTGGTCAACTATTTATATATTCGATCAGAAATTTAATTTATTTTTATTTTTTGCTCTCAAGGTTTTTAAGATCGATTTAAATTTTTTTTACTATTCATTACATCATGATTAGGTCATCTCACAGCAGGCTTACAACATTTAAAAAGAGAAAGGAGACACTTTTGAGATCTATCTACTTGAATCTCTAAAATCATCTGATCCAACTCATAGTCTTACTTCAGCATATCCTTCTGTCCATTTCACCTTCAATTTCCAACGTCACTTGTGAAAAATTCACTTAACTCTTCTTCGAGAACCTAAAACAATAATTAAAATTTAAAAAAGAAAATCCTGTGAACAATTACTAAGAGAATTAAGAAGAGAGGAAGGAAATGATCAGCAGATGAATGAAAAGAAAAGAAGAAATGAGAGGAAGCTTACTTAACTTTTGAAAACTGATCGATCAAAGTGATAAGTTGATGGATGATCTAATAAAGAAAATAAACAAAAGGATTAGTAAACAGATTTAAAAACACATGAAAACAGAAAATGGACTTACTTAAGGATAATAGTTAATTAGGAAAAAGAGAAGTTGATCGATCAAAGATGATTGGGGTAGTAAGCCTAAAAAACGAGAAAAATAAGATTGTTAGTAAACGATAATACCTGAATATTAGTCAAGGCTGTGAATGGCTTATGAAAGCATGAAAGATGAAAGTAAAGAAAAGATGAAAAGAAGAAGAGAATTGAAAACGACTTACAAGCTTGAGGGAATCAAGAAAAATGAATCGATCACGAGTTGGAAGGATAAAAGAAACCAATCGAACAGTTTTCTAAAGAAGAGATCAAAAACAAAAGATGAACGATCGATTTTAAAATAAAATCGAATGAAATAAAAGAAAGATTAGTAATCAAACAAACAAGATCATTAGTAAACAAACCTAAACACATGATGATGTGGCTTGTGACAGGAGATGAAGAAAGAGAATCATAAGTTATGAAAAGGAAAGAAGAAAGAAACGAACTTACTTAAAAAGATATGACAGTTACTTACAAAGCTTAAAAACCAAAGAAAGAATGACCGAAGTTTGAATCAAGTGACTGAGTCAGAAGATCGAACGATCGAAGAATACAATCTAAAGAAAATAAGATGAACAAATTTAAAGATTGAATGAATTAGAAAGATGAAAAAGAAGAAAGAAAAAGATAAAGAAAGAAGACTTACTAATTTCAAAACCAAGAAATGGTTCAAGAAAAGGATCGATCGATTCTAAAAAAGAATCAAAGAAATAAAAAATTAGTTTTCCCATGACTAAATATATCAAAAAGAGAGAGAAATCAGAAAGGAATAAACATAAAAGAAAAAGTTAACTTAACTTAAATTGAAAAGGAACTATTGAGGATTGAATCGAGTAAAGACAAATGATGAGGATCGAGTAAGAGGATTGAGTCGAGTGGGAAAGATGAGAGAGGAGAGGGACAGAAAACCAAAATTGGTGAAAGGAATGGTAAACAAGTGAAAGGGAGTTGTGAAACCCCAAAAAACTCGAAAATCACAAAATAAAGAAGTTTTACATACACCAAATACATATGTATATTACATAAAAGATGGTAAACAGCTGGAAATTATGGGTCATAACATAATATAAGCATAATATGTAGACACTCACACGTAAAATTAGCATAACACAGCATATTACATAATAAACCATACATTACATGATCAACAAACATGATTTACAGGTTGGAATTGAATAAAACACAGCAAAGATCAATGATTTACAATGATTTGCGCTATGTAAAATTGATTCACACAGCAATGACATAAGAAGTGAATGTGAAAGAGAAGGAAGATGATGAATGAACATCATTACACACAGCAGAACACAGCATTAATCATCATTACATATAATTAAATCACATGTACACAGCAACAACACAGCATGAAGATCATTACAAGTTGAAATACACTAGTAATTAAGGTTGTATATGTGTAATAAAGATGATCAACAGTAAATAAGCCAATCAGGTGGGATTTGTTGGGAGTTGGAAGGATTGAGATAAGTAATAAGTGTGAAAAGAAGAGTTGTTGAAAAGGTTTTTTGATTTAATTTTATTTTTGGAAAAACATGTATATAAAGGCCTTCACTTTGTCCCACATTTATATTTCTTTTCTCTCAGCTATGATATAGTGTAGTCATTTTTATCATTATAAATCTACTATACAGTCTTGGTTCACTTAAACTGCCCTTATTTTAATTAATAAGAGAATTTATTTTAGGTCTTATAAGCTACAAGCTTCCTGGAATAACACTATAGCAGTGTTGCTTTATATTGGAATAACACTATAGCAGTGTTGCTTAAATTCTGGAATAACACTATAGTAGTGTTGCGTAATTGTTGCTTAGGATATTTTTCTCTGTTATCAGGAGACTTTAACAACAAAGCACAGGTTGTTGAAGATTCTCAGAAGGGGCAGTCTCAGGCATCTTCTGTAGATTTATTATTTACAGATTATACCCCTTCAAGCACTGTATAGCCCTTGTGGTGCTATAAGTTCCACATATTGGTGACTCTGCCCGGGCCTTATTTAAAATTTGGTCAACAGCTGCGTACTACTAGTGTCATTACTTTATTTAATTTCAATTTATTTAAAGTCATAACATTACAATCAATTCAGAAAACAATTTATTAGTTATATATAACAGTCAACAATTTAATTACTAGTTATAATAACTATATTCAATAACAATACAAGTAGTCTATATCACATCAAGATATAAATAGTTTTCACAAGATCACAAGAGAGTTATTTTATATCAAGGCTAGCAAATATTACTGTTTAATTTAGATATAGTTTCATCAAGGTTAAACAAAAGTAATTACATATACAGAAACTAGAATTACAGATAGTTACATATATATCTTTGATTCATATAACAACAAAAGTACTAGTAATACTTAATCAGAATAATTATTACTTGTAGTTTTATTCAATAATATATATTACATATACATTAGTATATTGATATATTAACAAAAGTCAAGAAAATTAGATTACAATAGTATTCAAAAAGCACATAATATTAGATTCAAGAACAGTTAATTACAACAAGTAATATTTTCAAGATGGCGTCAACAAACCCAGTTTACACAGATGCTCATGATGATAGTGATCTAGAAATTCCCAGTACAGCTCATTACAAAAGATCATCAAGATCTCAAAGATCTCAAGATACAATTTTACCTTCCTCTGAACATCCAATTTCTTTCACTTCTAAATTTCCATTACCTTCAACCTCCCAGAATCAACCTCCACCCACTGGTTTTGAAGGTTATAGGGACTTTTCTTCAGACCAAAAATCTGATGATGGTGAAGAAAAAGATATGCAAACAAAATATCTTAATGAACAAATGAGAGGAAATGAAGAAAGACTTCAATTTCAACAGTATATCAAATTAATGGAAGAAAGAATGAATGAAATGCAGAATATGCTCAATCAGAAGGAAAATGAGAAGAATAGAAAAGAGAAAGAGAAGAAAGAAGGCAAGAATGTTGAAGAAGTAGTTACAAAGAGAACTGTTATTAAGAAGAAAGGAAAAGGTGTCAAGAAAAACCAAGACTTTGAAGAGGATAGTAGTTCTGAAAGTTCAAGTTCAAGTAGTGATGAAAGCAGTAGTGAAGAAGAAGAAGAAGTAGAAATTGTAGTATCAAAGAAGAAAGAAAAGAAGTACAAGCCCAGTACAATTGATAATTCAGATCCTAGTATCAGATTTGAAGTTGGTGGGAGTATTGAAAAATTCCTTATCAATTATCAAGCTCAAGCTGAAGCGGATGGAGCCACTGAATTAGATATGGCTAGACAGATTACTAAATTTATGGAAGGAGAAGAATTAAAAGATGAAGTCAGAGAAATGGAAGGATGGGGTCCAGGAAAATGGAATTGGGGAAAAATCAGAACTCAGCTTAAGAAAAGATATCATACTATTTCTGAACCACCAAAGTATTCAACTGAGCATCTTAGAGCTCTTTCAGATAGAACTGCTAAGAAGGGGGAATTTCAAACAGAGAAGAATATCAAACTTTCAGAGTAAACTTTGATAAAGTTCATGATTATTTAGTAAGACATGGATATATTGACTCTGAAGCAGAAATAGTTCAATACTTTTATGAGGCTTTTTCAGATAATTTACAAGAAAAGTTTAAAGAAAGATTGAAGAAGAAGAAATTGATCAGCAAAGTTGCAGGTGATAGATATAAATTACCTAAATTGGAGAAATTAACTGAAGTAGTAGATTACATATTGGCTGATAAGGTTGTGTTTATTAAAGAAGAAGTTGGTGAAAGAAAAGTAGTTATCAAAGATGAAATTAAAGGAGTAAAAGAAGAAGTAATTCAGAATGATGCCAGAAACAGAGTAGCAAAAATGGGTGGAATGCAAGCAAAAACATCACAACAAATTGATTCCTTATGTAATGAATTACATGACCTACAAATTAATCAAGTACAAGTTCCAAATCAATTCCCCTCTTTTGCTGCCTTCAAAAATAATTCTGTAAATCAACAAATGATCCCTTATCAGAAGTTCCAATACAATCAACAAAGACCTAATTTCCAAAGACAGAACAACAATTTTAATAATAATAATAATTTCCGTCAAGGATATAATAATAATCAGCAACCACCACAAAACAATGTAGCACGTCAACCACCTGTGAACAACAATAATAATAATAGTAATAATAACAACAGACCTGTGAACCAGCAAATACCACCTCCAAATCAAGTTCCTGTGGTTCAGAATCAGAATGCTACATATCAACAGACTGGAAGTAACATATGTAATTATTGTAATACAGAAGGTCATACTGTAGGAAGATGTGGATTTGTTATTCAAGACAAGTTAGCTGGATTATTACAAGACAGAATGGATGGGTTCTTCTTACCTGGACATAATGAAAGAATGGGCAGGAAAGGCAATGATTGTATCAGACAACAAGTTATCAATTTTTCTGAGATGCAAGCTAATGTTGCAGCAAGACAACATATGAATGCCCAACAAAATCCTAATCCAGCAAATGTACATATAACACTACCACCACTAGCACCAATTGTACCTACTGGAATCATGAAGAATGAGAATGGTCAAGATAAAATTCAGGAATTAAAAGTTAATTGTGGTGTATTACAAGAATGGTCAATTCCAAAAATAGTTAACAAGAAACAGAATCTTACAGCTGGTGCAGGAACTGTAGTCTATGATGTAGGAGTTAAAACCAGAAGTGGAAAAGAAGCAGAGATAGTTGAACCCAAGAAAAAGAAAAATGTAGTTATCAGAGAAGATGTTGAAGAAATTAACCCAGAAATCAATGACATGGATATTGATGAAGATGAAATGGCAAGAGAAGAAGAAGACACACTTGAGAATAGTATGAAAAGGATTGAAAGAGATTATGGAAGTGATATAGCTGATGAAGGTTCAAACAAAACTATGAAGAAACCATCTTTTATTATACCTAATCCAGGAGATGTTAAAAAGAAAATGGCAAGACCAGTGTTTACTGATAATCCTGGAGCTGTACAACAAGTTGTGGAGAAATTAATGAAAGGGTCAATTGAACTTCAAATGAAAGAACTATGCGCTATTTCTCCTGAAGTTGCTGAAGAAGTTAGAAAGTGGGTCACTAAAAGAAGATTAAATTTACAACAAGAATCAATGCTTTCTGTAGTTAATAATACCGTATTATCAGATTTTGAAAATGATACAGAATCAGAATCATCAGTAGAAGTTAAATTAGCAAATCTTTCTCTCTATTCAACTCCACTAGGTCACATTCACATAATAGTTGGCGGTAAAAAGCTTAAAGCTTTAGTGGATTCAGGCTCTCAGATCAATATCATGCCACTCAAAGTTATGCAAACTTTACCAGTACAAACCTTAGTCAGTTTAAAGAGTGGTGTCAAAGGTATTAGTGGTCATAAAGCTCCTCTTTGTGGCATAGCTGAACAAGTACATATAAATATTGGTAGAAATATTAGTGGACAGGTTCATTTCTTTGTAGCAGAAGAAGAAGATACTCCTATTCTACTTGGCAGGCCTTTCCTCTTTGATTTTGAAGCTCAATTGGATTATAAAGAAGACTGTGGAGAAAGAATGACTTTAAGAGACAGTAGAGGTGTTTGGATGAAGATAAAATTATGTGAACCTGACAATGGGCAATGGGAAAGAAAGTTGAATGTATCAATTGAAGAAAGAACTGGATATGTAGTTGAAAGAATAGAAGAAGAAGATAAAATTGAAGAAGATGAATTATTTGAAGAAGACACTCAAGTTTTATTCAATGATAATACGAAAGAAGAAGATGAACAATCATTTGAAGATTTTGATGAAGAAGTTATACTTGGGGAGGATTATTTTGAAGAATTACACAAACTTAATGATAATGAAAATTATAGTAATATTAAAGAAGAACAACATTTCAATTGTTTTGGTGCAAAATACAAATCTGTAGACAAGAAAGTTAGACCTGTAAATGCTCCTATGCCTCAATATCTGAACTTTCCTCTTCAAAGACCACCACTTTCTAGAGATCCATATGACTCACCTTTAACTAAAAATCCTCCTGAATTCAAAGAAACAGAGAAGACTACAAAGGAAAGACTGAAGCAATGTAACTTTGGACCTGAAGGATGGTTGTCTGAAGAAGAAATGAAATTATTATTATTCATATTAATTATTAGAGAAGGAGCTATAGCATATTGTCAACAAGAAAGAGGCGTACTTAAACATTCTTATGGTCTACCATATGTAATACCAGTAGTAGAGCATGAGCCATGGCAAATTCGACCTATTCCAATTCCAATAGCTATCAGACCAGACTTTATTGAATTAGTCAGACAAAGAATCAGAACTGGCCTGTATGAACAATCAACATCCAGTTACTCAAGCCCTGTATTTTGTGTTTTGAAAGGAGATGGTAAATTGAGAGTAGTACATGACTTACAAGTGTTAAATAAAGTAACTATCAAAGATGCTGGAATGCCACCTTCACCGGAAGAATTTGTGGATTCTTTTGCTGGAAGATCATGTTATGGATTAGGAGATATTATGGGGGGGTATGATGAAAGAGAATTAGCTCAAGTTTCAAGACCTCTCACAACATTTGAGACACCGTTGGGAAGATTTCAATTAACAAGATTACCTCAAGGAGCAACAAACTCTGTAGCTGTTTATCAAGCACAAATGATGTGGATTTTGCAAGAAGAGCTTCCTCAACATGTTGGTATCTTTATTGATGACGGTGGAATTAAAGGACCTGAATCAGATTATAATAATGAAGTGTTGAAAGAAAACAACGGTATCAGAAGATGTATCTGGGAGTATGCCATCACATTTGAAAGAATTTTATTCAGAATTGAAGAGGCTGGATTAACTGTTTCTGGAAAGAAATTGGCTGTTTGCGTGCCTACTTTAGAAATAGTTGGACATGTGGTTAGCAAGAATGGGAGAAGTGTATCAGTTAAGAAGAAAAATAAAATTCAAAATTGGCCTAGACCTTCAAACAAAACAGAAGTATTAGGATTTTTAGGAACTTGTATTTACGTCAGAATGTTTATTCCTAACTTTGGTCATATAGCAGCACCTTTAAGAAGATTGACAAGATTGAAAGTTGAATGGGAATGGTCTGAAGAATGTGAAAAAGCTTTTATTTTATTAAAGAAAATTGTTGGGGAAGATATCATGCTAGCAGCTTTGGATTATGGTGAAGGAGCAAATAAAATTATATTAGCAGTGGATTCAAGTTACATAGCAGCGGGAGGTGTATTAATGCAAGAAAATGAAGAAGGAGAAATTAGGCCAGCCTTTTATGAATCTGAAGTTTTCTCTGAGGTGGAATCAAGATACTCTCAACCTAAATTGGAATTATGCGGAGTTGCTAAAATTTTAAGAAAATTCAAAACTAAATTGTGGGGACAACATTTTGAACTTCAAATTGACGCAAAAGCTTTAATTCAAATGATCAATACCCCTAGTTTACCAAATGCGGCAATGACTAGATGGGTGGCTTTTATTCAATTGTTTTCATTTGATTTAGTTCATAAACATGCAAGAGGATTTGGAATGCCAGATGGTTTGTCAAGAAGAGTATTAGGGGAAGGTTCAGAATCAGGAACAAGCTTTGATGAGGAAAAGAAAGAAATCAGGGTGTATGAAAATTATAAAATAGGAGATGAGGATTCAGAATCAGAAAAAGAGGAGGTGGAAGAAGGAGATATTTGGGCTCAAGAAGGGTTTTGGTTAAAATTAGAACAATATTTAAGAACACTGAAAAGACCTGAAGACTGTACTGATGAAGAGTTTGTAAAAATTAAAAACAAGACTGCGACATATTACGTGGAAGATGACAGGTTGAGGAAGAGAGGAGTACCTTATGGCAGAGTAGTAGTATCAAAATTGGAGGGTCAGGAATTTATATTAAAGAAATTACACGATGAATTAGGACATAGAGGAATGGAAGAAACTTACAGAAGGTGTTTAATAAGATTTTGGTGGCCTGAAATGAAGGAAGCAGTAAGAAATTGGGTGATATCATGTGAAATTTGTCAAAAGAAGGGTTCAAAGAAAGAAAAAGAAGTTGGAAGAGCTACGGGGGAAAATACAATTTTCGGAAGAGTTAGTCTGGATGCTGTGCATATTAAAGCAGGAAGATATGATTATATTATAATAGCAAGAGATGATTTATCAGGGTGGGTTGAAGCAGCTCCTTTAAAGAAACTCACGGCTCCAGCAGTAGCAAAATTTATTACTCGAGAATGGATTATGAGATATGGTTCAGTTAAATGTTTTACTGTAGATGGTGGATCTGAATTCAAAGGAGTTTTCAGGGAAGCTATTGCTATGTCTGGTGCAAAAATAGGAGAATCAACAGCTTATTGGCCACAGTCAGAAGGAATGATTGAAAGAGGACACAAAGATATTAAGGGTGCTTTAGTCAAATTAAGTGATGAAACCGGTACTTCATGGGAAATTTATTTACCTCAAGTATTATTTGCGGACAGAATATCAACAAAAAGAACTACGGGAATGTCTCCTTATGAGATGATATTTTCACAACCAGCCATATTACCAATTGATCTTGAAGCAGGGTCTTTCTTAGGTATTGAATGGGATAAAATACATACTGGAGATGAATTATTAAAAGCACGGATGGAACAATTAATGTGTAGAGAAGAAATTATTAAAAAAGCATATGATAAAATGATGATTGCAAGAGTACAAGGAATTATATATTGGGACAGAAAGA
This sequence comes from Melampsora americana, assembly GCA_022264835.1. NCBI lineage: Eukaryota > Fungi > Basidiomycota > Pucciniomycetes > Pucciniales > Melampsoraceae > Melampsora > Melampsora americana. The sequence goes on from JAIFHY010000008.1 coordinate 1,247,341, forward strand.
ATGCTCATCGGATGAGGAAGCCTTTGGAAAGGGGAGATTTAGTATTAACATATAACAAAAGTTTGGAATTTCAATGGGGAAAATTATTTAAGAATAGGTGGAATGGTCCGTACAGAATTGTTGAACAACATTTTGGGGGAGCTTACATTTTAGAGGAGTTGGATGGAACTCAACTTTCAAGAAAATACGCAGCTGAACATATTAAAAAGTTTTATCCAAGAGGTGTAGAAATCACATTAGAAAAAGAGGAGGTGGACATTGAGGACAAAGAACTACAAGAAGAAGTTTAAAAAAAAATATAAAAATTACAAAATAAATTTACCTTTCTCATGATAAAAATTTACTAAAAAAAAAAAAAAAAAAAAATCATCAGGTTATGTTTTTAATTTAAAAATCAAAATTAGATTAAGATAAGTAAATGATTATAAACTTCAGCAGATAATCTGAAGATTAAAAATAATATTATTCATTTCTCAAACTTAAATTCAAAATTGGCTCAAAAAGTGGTTACAAAAATTAATATTAATATTCATTTACAATGGTTTCTTTTTCTTTAAAAATGATGTACAAAAAGTTCAAAAAAGTAAAAGTTAAAGAAGTTGAGGATCAATAAATTCCAACAAATTTAAATTAAATTCAGAAGAATTAGAAGAGTTGGAATGATAAGGAAGATATTCTGAAATATGGGGAACAGGAATATCAGGAGCAGGAGGATAAGGAGATTGAGCAACAGGAACAGGAGGAGGAGAAGGAGAAACAGGAGAAAAAGTGGGGAAATGCGCAACAGAACTAGGAGAAGAGGAAACAGGAGTATCAATAAAAGACATATTATCCATATTAGCTTTCTCAGCATTATTTAAGAAAGGAATGAAAGTATTATAATTAGGTAAATCTCTGGGTGAAACAGACGAGCTATTTCTGGAAAAGTATTCATCCATTACCAAATTTCTACTTAAATTATAAGAATTATAAACTCCAGGAGGAATTTCAATTCCTTGATCACGGATAAGTCGAATAGCGTGGTCGAAATGTCTCCAGACAGTCCAAGAAAGTTCAGTGATTGGATCATTCTTCCATGGGAGACTATAGTCGAATAGTTGGGTGAAGTGGGGATCATCAGTTGGATAAATAGTTTCAAAAGAGTAGTTAGATATTAAGGTGGAAGAAGCTGGTGGAGAGGGTGGATTAGAAGGAAAATTGATATTATTCAAATAACTCCAATCTGCTAAAGGAGATGAAGGAGGAATAGCTGGAGGTGAAATTGGAGTAAGTGGAGGTGAAGGTAGATGGACTGATATATTTTCAGTAATGGTTTCAGGATAGCCGGTTCAAGAAAGAAAATAAAAATTAAAAATTAAAATTAGTTTAACATGAAAAAGAAGAATAAAAATTTAAAAGAAGAAAACCCACTGCAAGCCAAACCAAAAAACTTACAGCTATTACAACTCCAGTGACCATCAGGGTGACTAGGAGGAAAAGAAAAAGAGCATGGAGACTCGGATGGTGCGCATTGGTCACAGGTTCCAACAAAGTTACCAGTGAAATGTGGTCCTTGCATGTTGAAGTTAATAATATTTATTATCTAAAAACAAAAAAATTGAAAATTTAAAAAGAATAGAAGAAGAATTATTAATAAGTATTTTAAAAAATATTTAGTTATAAGTACAAACAACTTACATTTATCTTTAACAAGTATTATAGGATCAAGTCTTTTTATCTAAAGACAAAAAAAATGAGTAAAGAGGAAAAAATTAGTATGGTAAACAAATATTAATAAACATAAAACAAAATACCTTTAGTTTTTTTGGAACGAACAAACTAAAATTCAATAAGCAAAAGATTAAAACATCATCAGTTCAAAATTCAAAAGAATAATATTTAAGGAAAAACAATTAAAATGAAAGAAAGAAAGTTAAAAGCAAAGAAGGAAACTTACGATATTAAAATTTAATTGAAAGCTTAAAAAACTTTTCTTTTTAATCGATTTGATTTAATCGTTTTAAGACTGAAAGATTAATGAGTAATATGAGTTAGAAAAATTAAAGAAAAAAAAAAGGAAAAGAAGGATGAAAACTGGAGGATTAGTAAACGGTAAACAGGAAAAGAAGAAAAGAAACGAACCGATCGATCGTTTTTTTTTCAAATTCAAATTATCGAGATCTAGAAAAGATTAAAGAAATGAAAATAAAAAGGAAAGAAAAACTGAGTTAGTTAATAAAGAAATAAATCGAAAGTTAAAAAGAAATAAAAAGAGAAGAGAGAAAAGTTACTTTTAAAAAAAAAATTTTAAATCGATAAGAGTTTGGAAACTGGGGGCAGTTGACCGAAAAAGAGGAGGATGTGGTCAACTATTTATATATTCGATCAGAAATTTAATTTATTTTTATTTTTTGCTCTCAAGGTTTTTAAGATCGATTTAAATTTTTTTTACTATTCATTACATCATGATTAGGTCATCTCACAGCAGGCTTACAACATTTAAAAAGAGAAAGGAGACACTTTTGAGATCTATCTACTTGAATCTCTAAAATCATCTGATCCAACTCATAGTCTTACTTCAGCATATCCTTCTGTCCATTTCACCTTCAATTTCCAACGTCACTTGTGAAAAATTCACTTAACTCTTCTTCGAGAACCTAAAACAATAATTAAAATTTAAAAAAGAAAATCCTGTGAACAATTACTAAGAGAATTAAGAAGAGAGGAAGGAAATGATCAGCAGATGAATGAAAAGAAAAGAAGAAATGAGAGGAAGCTTACTTAACTTTTGAAAACTGATCGATCAAAGTGATAAGTTGATGGATGATCTAATAAAGAAAATAAACAAAAGGATTAGTAAACAGATTTAAAAACACATGAAAACAGAAAATGGACTTACTTAAGGATAATAGTTAATTAGGAAAAAGAGAAGTTGATCGATCAAAGATGATTGGGGTAGTAAGCCTAAAAAACGAGAAAAATAAGATTGTTAGTAAACGATAATACCTGAATATTAGTCAAGGCTGTGAATGGCTTATGAAAGCATGAAAGATGAAAGTAAAGAAAAGATGAAAAGAAGAAGAGAATTGAAAACGACTTACAAGCTTGAGGGAATCAAGAAAAATGAATCGATCACGAGTTGGAAGGATAAAAGAAACCAATCGAACAGTTTTCTAAAGAAGAGATCAAAAACAAAAGATGAACGATCGATTTTAAAATAAAATCGAATGAAATAAAAGAAAGATTAGTAATCAAACAAACAAGATCATTAGTAAACAAACCTAAACACATGATGATGTGGCTTGTGACAGGAGATGAAGAAAGAGAATCATAAGTTATGAAAAGGAAAGAAGAAAGAAACGAACTTACTTAAAAAGATATGACAGTTACTTACAAAGCTTAAAAACCAAAGAAAGAATGACCGAAGTTTGAATCAAGTGACTGAGTCAGAAGATCGAACGATCGAAGAATACAATCTAAAGAAAATAAGATGAACAAATTTAAAGATTGAATGAATTAGAAAGATGAAAAAGAAGAAAGAAAAAGATAAAGAAAGAAGACTTACTAATTTCAAAACCAAGAAATGGTTCAAGAAAAGGATCGATCGATTCTAAAAAAGAATCAAAGAAATAAAAAATTAGTTTTCCCATGACTAAATATATCAAAAAGAGAGAGAAATCAGAAAGGAATAAACATAAAAGAAAAAGTTAACTTAACTTAAATTGAAAAGGAACTATTGAGGATTGAATCGAGTAAAGACAAATGATGAGGATCGAGTAAGAGGATTGAGTCGAGTGGGAAAGATGAGAGAGGAGAGGGACAGAAAACCAAAATTGGTGAAAGGAATGGTAAACAAGTGAAAGGGAGTTGTGAAACCCCAAAAAACTCGAAAATCACAAAATAAAGAAGTTTTACATACACCAAATACATATGTATATTACATAAAAGATGGTAAACAGCTGGAAATTATGGGTCATAACATAATATAAGCATAATATGTAGACACTCACACGTAAAATTAGCATAACACAGCATATTACATAATAAACCATACATTACATGATCAACAAACATGATTTACAGGTTGGAATTGAATAAAACACAGCAAAGATCAATGATTTACAATGATTTGCGCTATGTAAAATTGATTCACACAGCAATGACATAAGAAGTGAATGTGAAAGAGAAGGAAGATGATGAATGAACATCATTACACACAGCAGAACACAGCATTAATCATCATTACATATAATTAAATCACATGTACACAGCAACAACACAGCATGAAGATCATTACAAGTTGAAATACACTAGTAATTAAGGTTGTATATGTGTAATAAAGATGATCAACAGTAAATAAGCCAATCAGGTGGGATTTGTTGGGAGTTGGAAGGATTGAGATAAGTAATAAGTGTGAAAAGAAGAGTTGTTGAAAAGGTTTTTTGATTTAATTTTATTTTTGGAAAAACATGTATATAAAGGCCTTCACTTTGTCCCACATTTATATTTCTTTTCTCTCAGCTATGATATAGTGTAGTCATTTTTATCATTATAAATCTACTATACAGTCTTGGTTCACTTAAACTGCCCTTATTTTAATTAATAAGAGAATTTATTTTAGGTCTTATAAGCTACAAGCTTCCTGGAATAACACTATAGCAGTGTTGCTTTATATTGGAATAACACTATAGCAGTGTTGCTTAAATTCTGGAATAACACTATAGTAGTGTTGCGTAATTGTTGCTTAGGATATTTTTCTCTGTTATCAGGAGACTTTAACAACAAAGCACAGGTTGTTGAAGATTCTCAGAAGGGGCAGTCTCAGGCATCTTCTGTAGATTTATTATTTACAGATTATACCCCTTCAAGCACTGTATAGCCCTTGTGGTGCTATAAGTTCCACACCGCTTACTCTTCTTTATCTTTCCGCTTACTCTTCTTTCTTCCGCTTTCTATTAGATTTTGAAAGAAATGTCAAGATGGTTCAAGAACTTCCGCGTGGCGAAGGAGAAATTAATCTAACTGGTACTATTCATTTATTCATAATTTTTTCTATTATTTACGTTGAGAGATTGCATTTATTGACTTGTGTTGTTTTTAACAGATAAACCGGATATCACAGTACTTTGTTCAGGTTTTGGTGCAGACTGGCCCATCATTGCTAATGGTGAGTAATTATACGTATTCTTAATTCAGATTTCGCTAATATGATCTTGTCCTGCAACAGTTGAATCATTGGCTTTAGATCTCAAAGACCCAAGATGGGGTAAACGGTTTGTCTCTGAACAGGTTGCTCGACAGTACTTGTATTGTGTAGGTCTCAATGGAGGATATGGAATTTCAGTCACTTCCAGCAAGAAAATTGCAACTTCTCAAAATACTTACCTTCATTGTCATCGAGGGTGTCCAAGAACAAGCAACTCAACTCAACGATCTAGCACGTCGAAGAAGACTGGCTGTCGATGGAAAGCGGTCCTGAAGCTCAACTACAATGACGGTTTCTGGAGGATTGAACAAGTCAAAGATTCAAATGCTGAAGTCAAGAGATATTTAGATCATACTTGTCACAATCATTCCGCTTTTCGATCACCTGATGAATTTGCAATTTATAGAAGATTAAGCTCAATCAATGAAATGATGACTATTAATTTATCTAGAACTTCAATCAAACCTCGGCACATTATGACTGCAATCAACAAGCAACCGGGTTTCATGCCTTTAATGAAAGATATTTATAATGTTAGAAAGAAGCTCCGTGATGAAGAATTGAATGGAAGAACTCCTATTATTGCTTTAATGGATTTTCTCAAATCAATGAAATGGGTTCATCAAGTTCAATACGACGAAAATGGCACTTTATTATCTCTTTTTTGCGCTCATCCTAAATCAGTTGAACTAGCTTTAAAATTCCCTCATGTTTATGGTTTAGATTGCACTTATAAAACTAATGATTCAAATCTTCCCTGTCTTCATTTTGTGGGAACTAGTTCAGTCAATAAACCTTTCTCAGCAGCTTTCTGTTTTATGGCCAACAAAACTGAATCGAATTACACCTGGGCTTTATACGAATTCAAACTCCTATTTGAAGGTTGTTCACCTGAAGATTCTCCATCAGTTTTTGCAACTGACAATGAGAAAGCTTTAATTTCAAGTATTGAAACCGTTTTTCCTCATTCTCATCATCTCCTTTGTCTATGGCATATCAATAAAAACATTCAAACTCATATCAAATCAAAACCATCCAAAGTCAAAGAAGGAGAAGTTCTCAAATTATGGAATTTTTTATGTTCATCTCAAACAATATTAGATTATCAAAACTCCAAAGATATCCTGAAGAATTATCTATTAGAAAATTCAGCTCAAGATCTACTCAAATATATTGAAAAGAAGTGGTATCCTCTTGATCACAAATTTGTTTATCTTTATACAAGTCAAATCTCTCATTTTGGTTCAGCTACCACGAGTAAAACTGAAGGTAGTCATGGTACAATCAAGAAAGATTTAGAAACTTCAAGACTTGACTTATATTCAACTATCAAGCATTTTCAAAACGCACTGGAAATTCAATATAATGAAGTTATGGGTCGTGTCCGTCAAGAAACATCCAACTCAGTCCGCCAGTGCGACAAATCATTTGATGATATTCACCATAAGATTTCTCATTTTGCTGTTAGGACAGCCAAGGCTCAATGTACTTTATTACTGAAATCTAAGCAGAACGGTCCACCACTTCCTGATTGCACCAACACTTTCAATTCTATGTGGGGAATTCCATGCGCTCATCAACTTGAAAGCTATATTTTATTGGAAATGAAGCTTTCAGTGGATGACTTTCATCCACAGTGGCGTTTAAATTATCAAAGGCCTCCTAAGGATTTAGCTGATGTTAAAGCAAGGATTAATTCACATATTCAAAGTATATTAGCTGAAAATAACTCTAATTTATTCAAATTTGAATCTGATTTAGAAAAATTAATTACTGGTAATTATGCATTAGTTCCTATTTTACCTTCATCAAAGAAAACTCAGAATAAAGGAAGACCTCAAGGAGCCAAAAATAAATCAAAACTTAAGCGGGATCCTTCTCACTTTGAACATGTTGCAAAATCAGAAAAGAAAATGAAAATGAAATGTGGTAATTGTGGTCAATCAGGTCATGATAGAAGAAAGTGTAATGTCAAAATAATTAAATCAGATGAAGAAGAAGAAGAAGAAGAAGAAGAAGAAGAAGATAATGATGATGATGATGATGCTGATGAAGATGAAAATGAAGAAATTGATTTTATTGATTCAAATGTTAATGATAGAAATGATTTCCAAGAATCAGATTCAGTTGATTTAGTTGATTTTCAAGTTTCAGATTATGTGAATGATTTAAAATTAAATGATGATGAATTACATGAAACAATCAATCGTCTCAATCATTATCAAGATACACATTTAATTCAACAATACAAGGATCAGTTAATGATATTTGTTAGACCTTACATTACTGATATCTATGATCCTTGTGGAGATGGTCATTGTGGTTTTCATGCTATAGCTCATTCACTTGGAATATTTGAGGAAAATGCAATGATTTCAATTAGACAAGCAATGGTTGCAGATTTAGATAAATATAATTCAGAATACACAGAATATTATTGGCAGGGTGCAGGTTTAAATTCAAAAGCAAAGAAATCACTCACCAAGAAAGAACTCAAAGAAAAACAAGCCCTTGCGACAGAATCATACCTTACTCTATTGACACAGAAACTCGATACAACCTCAACTGAACCGGTCCTGTCTTTCTTTTGGTTTGAGTCAGTCAGTATGGGCCAGATTGTATCCAATACTTTTGGTAGACCTTTGGTGATTATTGGTACCTATCCAATGGCATGTATGACTTTCTTTCCATTTTCTTGCAGAAGAACCTTGGCCAACTCTCCTCCAATTGTTCTGGGATTTGTGAACACAAATCATTGGGTTTCTCTCTCCTTTTCTTCTCATTCTCCTTCACCTTTTCCAAATACTTCTCAGTATACCACACATCAGAGATGGGAGAAAGTGGCGGGAAGAAATGCTGCTAGTTGGAAAAAGGACGATTTTATGAACAGTTGTTTTGATCTTTGGGATGAAAAGATGGTGGAATGGGAAGCATCTCAGGATAAGAAAGTAGTTACGGAAAGAGTTACTACCAGGAGTTCAAAAAAAAGAACGTCTGTTTGTATTGAGTATTTTCTTTATCTTTGCAAAGTGTTGGATTTGTTTTTCACTTGGTTCAATTTTATAAGTTTTTTTGGATTGGATCCCTTTGCCTTGTGAAATTTAGCGCGCACTTGGTCCATAAAGTCTGGAACAGTTGAGCTGTCCAGGAAATGAGCACGTAATAATGGCGCCCATATCAGTTGAAGTCATATGGGCGCTACTTTTGAGCGCCCATAATGTAGGCGCTGAATTATAGCGCCTACACATGTCATACTTTTTGTAGGCGCTATATTCCAGCGCCTACATTATGGGCGCTACTTTTTAGCGCCCATAATGTAGGCGCTAAATTATAGCGCCCATATGTACATTTACCCATATGGGCGCTATAATTTAGCGCCCATATTGGGCATAGGCGCTGTAATTCAGCGCCCATGTGCAGGTAGGCGCTAAATTATAGCGCCCATATGGGGAAATGCTATATGGGCGCTGAATTACAGCGCCTATGCCCCATATGGGCGCTAAATTGTGGCGCCTATGCCCCAATATGGGCGCTAAATTATAGCGCCCATATGGGCCCGGGGTGGGCGGCAAATAGCAGCGGCCTAAACATATATCATCTCAAGAGGAGATGCAACTATGATTCAAGAAGCATAGATGCATTCATGGAATTGAGAAATCAAATCCATGTGTTGATCTCCTTAAAACTACTTTGAATTCAGGATCTAACGTAATCCAGTTTTTTTTTCTATTTGTTTTAATGAAAAATCTTCAAGTGTCAACCAATCTCCTTAATGACTGTCCCACTCTGCCATATTGCCTTTTTCCACCAAATCATCCTGCCTAGTAATCAAATCCTGAATCCGATCAAAAAACTCTCAAAGAACAACTGGTTGCTATGCTCATCTCACTCTCAGATACACCACAGCTACAAATTCAGTATCAAGAATCCATTTCTATCGTAGCTGATGCTGACTTTCCAGATTAATGGCCTGATTAGATTGATCAAATAGTTCCACGATTTAGTCCTCCCCACACACAGCATCTCGATAGCGCGATCAGCAATAATATACAATCCATGCCTGCAGCTCAGCAACAAGATTTGATCAAATCTCTTCTCAAATTGTTAATTTGTTTCAATAAAGAGTGATCCTACCATTCACTACATTGAGGACCTGCGGAAAAAGTCTTTCTGCTTTTTTACTCAGAAAGTTTGACCCCATCAGTATCTCACTATCTCATGTGGACTCGAAGGAAACCACCACGTGCGACTGGCCCAAAGCATACTCAAGCCAAGAATAGGACCCCCTGTACGCTCGGTTTGAGAAGGTTATCTCACTACCACACGCTCGCGCAAGATGACACGGCTTTTGGCCCCGAATTTCGGGCCAAATCACTCCTCACTCCCCTCAAGATCTTGATATACCCCCATCAGCGGTCCCATGGCCCTGGTGCTCCGTGGCCTCGGGTAGGCAGGTATTCCACAGATTTCCCACCGGTGAGGTTTCCACCCTTTCACTGCTTTATTTGATCTCAATCCATCTGATGATCGCTTTCACTTTCCTTCATTGTCAAAGTTTTGATCAACGGCATTCAAATCAATATCATATTCAATTCAATCTTCAAGAACAAAGATGGTTTTTATACCCAATTCGATGATTCATGAAGTACCAATTTAATTTTATACAATTCATCAATGCATCGTTGAAGATTTCAATCAAGGCCAAATCACATCATCCTCAAGATTGTCTTTCTTCTGCATGATTGCAAACTAACCAGCTTAATCTATCGCCAAACCACAAACTTTAATCAAGATTGCTCCAATCCATCCTTCTTCAAATAGACCGCACTGGCTTGCAGCTAAGCCTTCCATACCAAATTTTCTCTTTCTTCTATCTCAGTTTCTCTTCTTTTTCGTTGACTGATATTGATGTTTCCTTTTACCACTTTGATTTTCTTATTTCAACTTATATCGAGTTCTATTTAGGTCTTAAAACTCAATTCATCTTAGAAAGTCTATCGTAGTTATATTTCATCGCTTGATTCATTTTTTCATCAATGTGGCTGGGAGCAAAAAGTGATTAGCAGCAGTTATCAGAGAGAATACAATCTCCAAGTCCAAGAAAGCAAACAACATCAAAAGTGAAGAAGAGATGCTTGATTTTTCTCTCTCTCTTACTTCAATCTATTTCATTCTCTTTTTCATTATCATCATTGGACAAGACTAATCCGGAACCGCTCCAGCCGGAATGGTAGTACATCAAGAAATCAGAGGCCTAAAGTGAGGGTCTTTGATTTCTTGATCTACCACCATTCCTGCTGGAGCGGTTCTGGATTTGTCTTGTTCGATGATGATAATGAAAAAGAGATCCTTCCAATTTGTCCCATGTGATTGCGTTGTCCCCAAGAAAGAAGCAAAAGAAGTAAACGATCAACCCACTGCACTCAACCTACGGCCGTTGAAGAGCATTTCAATTTCAGAGCGGTCTTTCATCCCTCTTTTGCTCTCTCTGTCATCATGTGGCATGTAAATCCAAATACAGCGTCTTACACAATCCTTACACGTCTGGGTGAGTAACAAACTGAAGATCTTAGAGCCTCATTAACTTGCTAAGATATTGTATTCACGTTCAGCATGGGTTTTTCATGAAGATGGTTTATGTATATGCTCAAGGAAGCACATCTTAACTCATTGTATATAAACCAATATTTTGAGCTCAGAGACTTTATGATTGTTTAAATTCAGCAAAAACACTTAATAGTGTAAAATATTATTGATCACACACGATATACCAAAAACACACAAGTGGAATCTAAACAACATAATATAGGCTAATGAACCACAGTCACAAAAGTTTGGATCTGTAAAGTAAGGTGTGAAAATTATCTAATAGAAGAGATAAAAAAAACCCAAGTATAGACCAATCTCACCACCACCATTGCCTAATCATCATCCTCTTCTTCACTGCTATCATCATCCTCTTCTTCACTGCTATCATCATCCTCTTCTTCACTGCTATCATCATTTTTGTCCTCCTCCAATGCCCCCAAACCTTCTTCCTCTTCTTTGCTTTTGTCATCCAAGTCCACAAATTCTTTTGATTTTACCTTCTTGTTGTTGTTGGCTTGATTAAGTTTCTGGGTGTGAGGTATCACCTCCAGGTCCGTCTTCTCCATGGTGAACAGCCCATTATCAATGTCTTGTTGCCAAAGCTCTTGGCCCTTACAATTCATCTTGTTGAATCCAGCACTTAGGAGAGCAGCTGGTAAAGCGTGGCCAGAGTGCTGCACCAGCTTGACTGGAATCCTATGTGTCTTGAAGACTTCTTGAGGATTTGGGCCACGTGGAAGACCTTGTTTAGGCTTGTAGCCAATTGTGCTTGCTGGTGAGCGGAGAAACAATCAGTGTGACTAGGAGAATACGAGACCATCAAACGTAACAGACTTCAGACTTACTCAGCATCTCAAGCAATGTATTTTCAAGTTCTATCTTGAGTCAATCACTAGGTGCCTGAGGTCTTGGGTCCCGGTTCTTCTTGCTGTCCAATGAATATCACTCCACTTTTTTTCTTGCTGACAGGCCTTGAACATATGCTGAGAAAGTGCTGGCAAAGTCCGCTTCTTGTTCGACGTAGTCGCCAGCAGCAGGGTGAGAGGTGTAGAACTTTGACCACCCTAATTTTCCCGCTTTTGAAGATTGATGTGCACTGGCCACCAGAAAGTAATATGCCCAGTCATTTTTGTCAGCAGCACAGGCAATCTGTTAACCAGAACAGATGATTCAACAATGTCTTATATAGATATCTGAAGGAAGCAGGAAAAAGTGAGAAGATCACATACCATATGATGAACCTTTTGAGGGCCTTCAGAGACTTGCGTTGGTGATCATTTTCGTCAAAAGCTTCCCCTTGCCTGTCATTCACACGCTCCATATCAACAAGTCTTTCAAAAATAGGCCGGTAGTGGGCCTCTTTGCGATCATTCAACTTATCAACTGCTGGCCCTTTGGAGATTGTCATATTGATTTCTTCAGTTGCAAAGGCCGAGTAATTGGGTAAGCCTGCTAATGCATGAAAAAGGGGGGCTTCAAAAACAGCCTTCTCGTCAGCATTGAGACTACTCCATGTGGCTCCAACAATGGTGTTACATGTACCTAGAGACGGGGTCAACTTGCCCCTGTTGGGCACTGCAATTTGAGTATTTGGTCAGCTTGAAGAACACATTAGTCTTCAATGAAGTAAACTCACTGGCGTTTTGGAGGGCAAGCTTGCCATAAGATCGCCATTGGTCGTATGCTGTGGTTGGGCTATCATTAGGATTGATTAAATTCCTGAAAATGAAGAGAATGAAAATCCAAAACCAATTGATTGAAACTCAATTTGTGTTCTGAATAAGAATTGATCGACTCACAGTTCCTTCTTGGCCATCAGTAAAGATATATCTGATATCATTGCTATCATGTATACCAACCACTGGAACTTCTTCTGTGCCAACTTCAGCTCAGTAACCGCTTCCGGGCTGGCCCTTGAGACGGTAAGATGTTGACGAGGATGCATTAACTCCTTGCATCATCCAGTTGGCCACTCGTTTCGAAGATCTTGATAATTTTCATATGTTGGGAAGTCTTCCGGGAGTTCTTCCTCTCGACCTTCAGTAGCTCGTGTGACAGGACGACGGCATGATTTTTTTTGCTAATGGTGGCGTAAGTCGCTCATTGGTATGAATTGAGGGGTTGTCGGTGTTGGAAATTGGTGGGTTGGGATTGGTTGCAGGCTTGTCTTCTTCTATCATGGGACCAGGAGGTGGAGGTCTCTTGAGCCTTCCATTCTTGCGTCCTTGTGCTTTAGAACCTCTGCCTCTCAAGGCAGGAAGCCCACGTTGAGATGAAGCTGTGGGGAGCTGACTGTGAGATTGTGTATTGTGTGTTGTCATAGTCAATCTATCGTCTTGAGGTGAGGTTGATACGTTTAAAGTTGATATGAGTCGAGTTGAATTGAGTTATCTGGGGTACTTGGAATGATTTATTTGCTGAATTATGTATGTAGTGAAGATTAGTAAAGATTTTTAGACACAATGGTCTTGTCTGAAGAGCCAGATGAGTTTGTAGTTACAGTAGGCTGAGTAGAATGGCAGAGATAGCCAGACACGTCTGATAACACAGACGAGTCTGGGACAGTAAGGGTAAACCCAGACGGGTCTGATGAAGCAGGCAAGAAGGTAAAGCCCGACGGGTCTGGTGAAGCAGACGAGTCTGGAACAGTGGCCCCACAGGGTGAAGCCAGACAGGTCTGGTGAAGCAGACGAGTCTGGAACAGTGGCCCTACAGACAAGGTAAAGCCAGATCAATCTGAACCTGTGAATCAGACTGGTCTGACTCATCAGACAAGTCTGGAATGGACTTGTAGTGTGTATTGTGGCAAGTTGAAGATTTCAAAATTTTTGAATACTATGAGTTTTGTCAATACATATATGGAGCTCATGAGGCTATAAAAGGCACTCTGGTGATTTTGTAAGTTGAACTTGGTTGAATATATGATTCTAAAAACCGATTGAGCTGGTTGAGCTCATCTGCATTGAAATAGATGGAGTGGCTCCGAGCTTAGGTTCCTCTGTACATACGGAGTCGGTCCGGAAGGTAAAGGTGCCACAGGTGAATTTTGATCTCCTGCCCTTTTATCTCTATCTTTCAGTTGATCTAACTTTTAGGTAAGTCAATCCCCTCTTTCTTTTAGATCCTTCACCTTCAATCTCACAGACTAATGATTTCATCTTTCTCTCTTTTTTTTATTTTGTTTTGTTTATATATGTTATTATCTATTTGTCCCCCTCAATCCTTGCTCTTGCCTCTCCACCCTCTTTTCCACTACCTTGATTCCCTTACTTGTCATAGGTTCTCTACCTTCTTGTTCTGGACATCAATGAGATGTAATTCCTGATTTTGATTATCTGTGTGTTTGTTTGTTTTAATATGTAATAATGAAATGAATAAGTAAATAAACTTTTAGTTGAATGGATCCAAGAAAGCATCCTCTGTAAAGATGAAAAGGAGGTGTGGAACAGAGTGAGCTCAAGCAAAACTGTAAGAGCAGTCTTGCTCTGATGAGTATAAATAAACAACTAAGGGGGGGATGTTCTGATCACCACAACGCCAATACACAAAGAGCTGCTTTCCAGTGTTGTTCATTGTTACGCTTCAAAAACTGTGATAAGCGATTAACAGCAAAAGCAATATCCGGTTGTGTGCATTGAGCCAGCCAAAGGAAGGCTCCAATGATAGAATTGTAAGTAGAATTAGAAGATTAAGAGTCTAAAGAATGAACTAAAGCACCAAAACCCGCTATATAAGGTGTAGCGACATGGTTAGGCTCACAGTTGAAAAATTGACGTGTGATCTTAATGATATAAGCCGTCTGTTGTAGGGTAAAGTAGCTGAGATCCGGAGAGCGTTCAATTGCAATAGATAAATGATGCTCCAGAGGCGTTTCAGCAGATATTGGAAAGTGATTCTTCAACACTGAAGAGATGTAATTGAGAAATTCATCATCGCCAGTTGATGATATGTTGTCAGTGTGTATGGTTACTAGACCTCTCAAGGAGTTGTCTACGACTTTATAAAACAAAGTTGGATCATGTTGGGATTGTTTCAAACCCATTTTGTTGAGACAAGTGGTGAAATTATTGTTGCAATTCCTAGCTGATTGATGAAGTCCATATAAAGGCAAAATGAGTTGACATACATAATCTGGATGATCCGCATCCCTAAACCCTTCAGGTTGTTCCATGAAGACATCTTCTTCGAGTGGATTACCATGAAGAAAAGCAGCCGTAATGTCAAACCCCTTAACTTTCCATTTCTTGACACCTGCAACAGTTAGCAGGACCCAATTAGATTCCTGAAGAGACGCAGGAGAAAATACATCTCCAAAATTGACACCTGCTACCTGTCCACTACCTAAAACTACCAGCCTTCCTTTGTATTTATCAATCTCTCCAGTAGGTAACATTGTCCTTTTAAATACCCACATTGATCTCAGCACCTTTCGATTTACAGGGCGTGGTACTAGTTTCCAAGTTCCCAGTTTTTGAAGCATCTCTATCTCCTTCCTAGCCGCAACATCCCACTGCTCAGCTTCATCGGTGTCAATAGCCTTTTGATATGACTTTGGCTCAGGCGCAAAAGAATCTATGTGGAGAGCAGAGGTAACAGTGAGAAAAGATGAGGGTGTATAGCATTTAGGAGGATGACTGATTCTTGAACTTCTTCTAGGCAAAGATTCAAGGATGTCTGTATTCTGAACGTTGCTACGCTCTCCTTTGTCACAAGACATTTCTTGATGCTCAGCTTGTTTATTGGCTTGAGCATCATTTGTCGTGGTGATTATCGGAGGTGGGGATGGAGGAATTGGTTTGTTTGGTGCTTGAGGTGATGGAACACAAACAGGTGATTCTTGAGGTGGTGCAACATGATCAGGTGATTGGGGATGCAAGACAGGAGGGGTAGGTATTGGTTGAAGTCTCCGGTAAGGGACAACTGGTTCAGTCAAAGATGACAGATCTGGCCAAGGTAGAACGAGCTCATCATTTTGTTGTCGATTTGGGCAATCAGTAAACGGAAAACAATCAGAGAAAAACTTGAAAGAAGATAAGGGATCAAATCCCTGATCAAGAAACAAACAAACAAAACAACTCAGTCTAAATGATATCAATAGGCAACCGCTGATAGATAGTAAAGGGATGAGGAGTTTTGTTTTGTAGTAGAAAAGCTTAATGAATTGCTTTGTCAAAGTGAAACAATAAAGCAATAAACAAATCTGAGAACACTGTCATACCTGATCAAGAAACAAACAAACAAAACAACTCAGTCTAAATGATATCAATAGGCAACCGCTGATAGATAGTAAAGGGATGAGGAGTTTTGTTTTGTAGTAGAAAAGCTTAATGAATAAAAGGAAGAAAAGCTTTCTACGTGACTGGATCAAGAATATAAGTCAGTGTTACTAATAGTGGTTAGGTTTAGATCTCGTGAGTATTAAATGGAGATATTGATAATAAGAGACATAACAAGCATTATAGAAACCAACAACATGTAATCAATAGTAAATATCTCCAACAGCCCCCCCTGCTCACAAAGATTTACGTATCAATAATCCCAACTTTTGATTGCAAGATGATAAAATTTGAGGTCCCACAGCCTTTGTTAAAATATCCGCCGGCATCTCCTTAGTTGAAACGTGAGATACAGTGATTTTTCCTTCCCGAATTAATTCTCGAATGAAGTGATGACGAATATCAATATGTTTTGATCGATTGTTGACAGACGCCTCATTGCAAAGAAACACTGCACCCTGATTGTCATTAGATAGCGGTAATATAACAGGGACAGTGATCGTAACCCCCATTAATAAATGTTCCAGTAACCTACAAAGCCACAAGCCATGCTTAGCACAATCCCCTATCGCCAGATATTCAGCTTCAGTTGTAGAAAGTGTAACAGAATGTTGCCGACGACTCTTCCATGACACCACAGACCCAAATACATAATAGACAAACCCTGTAGTTGACCTCCTAGTATCCACATCACCAGCATAATCCGCATCAGCAAACCCTTCAATTATTTTACCAGTATCACCATTACCAAATACCATACCATAATTCAAAGTTGATTTAATATATCTCATCAAATGTTTTACAGCAGCCCAATGTGTATCGTTGTGTTTTGAGTTGAACCTAGCAAGATAGCTTACAGCAAATCCAATGTCTGGTCGTGTTTGTACGGACAAAAAATTAAGCATTCCGACTGCAGCACGATACTCTTCAATTTCAGATGTTTCTTCCGGAGACGGAGTTGATAGGTGGATATTCTGAGGGAGAGGTGTTTTGACGCCGTTACACGAAGATAGACCAAATCGATTGAGAATATTGTTACAGTAGTGTGTTTGGTCAAGAGTGATAGTCTTTTTCTTCCTGTCACGTGTGATGTGTACCCCAAGATGAAGTGTAGGATTTTCATTCCATTTGAATTTGTAGTGTTGTTTTAGATCTTCACGAAACTTTTTCAGCATTATCTTGTCATTTGTGAAAGCCATACCATCGTCAACATGCATAGGTATATGAATGAAAGATTTCCCAGACCGCAAAGAATAAAGCGAGTTATCGACAGGGCATACTTTAAAACCCATACTCTTCATTTTGGTGTTGAAATCATCATTAAATTCGCGATGCGCTTGGCAAGTACCATATAGCGATTTGTTGAGAATCATGACATGATTGGGTTTAGAAGAGTCTCGAAACCCTGTGACTTGTCTTACGTATACTTTATGCTTCATGATACCGTTCAGGAAAGCAGTTTCAATATCAAAGGACTCCATCTCAAGATTCTCAGCAGCAGCCATCGAGTACAATGTGCGTAAGGTATCAGTCATTCCGACGGACGCCCATGTAGAATCGAAGTCAACACCCTTGATTTGGTGATTTCCTCCTGCAACCCATCGAGCTTTGTAAGTAGTTATCCGTTGAAATTCATCCCGTTTACGTTTCAAACGCCACATCCCAGGTAAGATATTAGCACCCTCCGGAGCCTCAGTAAGTGTCCCAACATCATGCATTTGTAACGATGTGAACTCTCGAGACATCGCTTCCATCCACGCTTCACGATTTGGACTCTTCATGGCCTGAGTATATGAAGGTTCGTCGTTTTCAGCGCCGTCGTCAATTGAAGTTATGTGGGATGGATTTGTTTCAGCAACAGTGTGGTATCCAATGAAGTCGCCTAGTCTATCAATTGGCCTGACATTGCGGGTTGGTCGAGTGCGAGCAGGAGGAGCAGTTGGTGGAGGAGAGGGAGCTGCTTCGACAGTCACGGGAGGAAGTAGTTGAGATTGACTTGTTCGAGAGTCCCATATTTCGTCCCAGGACTCATCATTGAGTATGGTGAGCTCTTCAGTGTCGGAGTTTGAGGTTTCAGAGAGCGGAAATCGTGTTTCATCAAATACAACGTCATTAGATACCATGATACGACCAGACTTTGGATCCCATAATCGGTAGGCACTTGAATTCTTTTCATATCCAACCATTATTGTCCTCATTGATCGAGGAGAAAGCTTATCATGATGTCCAGGAGGTATAGTGTAAGCTAAGCACCCTATGGCTCGAAGTCGATTATATGGAACTTTGGGTTTCTCAATGGATAGTGCAAGTTTCTGCCAGGCAAATTCTGGACATTCGAATTCAATGGATTTCGAAGGACACAGGTTCAGAATGTATGACGTCGCCATCATGACCTCACCCCAAAGTTTGAAAGGAAGATTACCATGTATTAATTGTGTACGAAGACGCTCAGAGTTTGTGCGATTGAAGCGTTCGACAACGGAGTTCTGTTCAGGCGATTCAGGTGGACCCATCTCACGGACAATGCCATGCTCAGCAAGGTAGTTTGAAAATTCAGTACTATTAAATTCACCACCACGATCCGTTTTCAAAACAGCAATAGAATAAGGACATTGGTTGGAAATCATTTTATGAAATATTCTGAAAGCATTAAAAGCATGAGATTTAGATTTTAGAAGGATCGTCCAATTCTTCCTAGTAGCATCATCTATTAAAACCATAGTGTAAAGAAAGCCACCAATAGTCGGAACAGGAAACGGACCAGCCAAGTCACAATGGATGCGATAAAGAGGCACTTTAGACCGTGGAAGACTACCAGAATGACTGCGGCGCGTTTGTTTCCCCATGGTGCAGGCTTGACAGTTTGTTGATATATTTGGATCAAGTCGAAGGATATCTTCCAAGACATCTCTGGTGCTTCTGTGATTCAAATGTCCAAATCGTAAATGCCAAACATTAGCTTCAGCAGTCAGATCGGTCTTCGTGGAAAACGCACGTGGTTCAGCATGATGATAGAAGCGCCAAAAACCTCCAGGAGAATCTTCCTTGTAAGCTGGGATGATGTGATCGCCATTTGAGAAATAAATGTTGAGATCGTTCACATTTGTTCCATAGTAAGGATCAACAATCCTGTATCCGGATCCGTACAGTGACGTGACAGAGATGAGGTTGGCAGGGAGAGATGGTGAATAAAGCACATTCGGAATCTCAACAACAGTGCTAGTACCTTCATTGTCAATAGCACTCAATCTTGCGGTGCCCATCTTGGTAGCAACGATGCGCGAGGACTTGTCAGCGTTAGCGACATTGATCCAGACTGGTGGTACGTCGTGTATGTCGTCAAGTAGCATGGAGTCTCCAAACATGTGTCGATTGCAACCGGTGTCTGCAAGCGTGGGTCGATGAGGGCCAACAGCAGGAGGGTATGTCGAAGATAATTGGGCCTCAGCATCGCCGTCATCAGCCACAGCATTGAATGACGTAGCGAACTGGCAAAGAGGATCAGCAGGAGTATTGGATGATCCATCTGGCTGGGAAGGCGGAGCAGTATCTGCAGGAGAAGGCGCAGGAGGTTGCGGAACAGACGTGTTGTATCCGATAACTCCTGTGGCGACTAGTTGATTGTAGCGTTTAATCTTTTCCTCGTTCGAGATTCCACCAGACTGAGCATTGCTGGGCTTCGATCGAGGAGCGTGAGGATGAGCCGTACCATTTCGTCTTTGCTGCTTGGAACAAGAACCATTGGTATGATTGTACTGCCAATGCTCTCTTAAAACACAGAGAGCGGAAGGAGACTTGTCGGTGCGATACGGAGCGCTGGATTGAGTATGATTCGATCCATTCGAAGACTGGAATGGTCTCGCATTGGCATTGAGAGCAACAGCTACTTCATCAACGTTGTTCAGAGCAGATTTGGTACGAAGCCGTGAGATGACTTTGGATGTAGATAAAGATTTCAGATCACCAAAGAGTTGATCACGGATAGTTGCAAATTGTTCACCAGGGAAACTGAGAAGAAGGAAGACAGCTAAGAGTTTATCGCTAATCTTCAGTTCAGTATCGGTGGATGTTGCCTCAGCTAACTGGGTATGTAAGTCATGTATACCATCAAGAAAATTAGATACAGTATCAGAGCCCGTGTAGCGAATGTTGGCAACCTTGGCTATGAGGGTAGCAACCTCAAGGCCGTCGTCTTGAGAAGAGTGTTCAAGAAGTAGTTCATACGCTTTCTTGGGATCTTCAATCCCACGTATGATTGGTAGTCTAGTAGGAGAAATAGAAGCTCGGATGATTTCGAGCACAGTGGCTTGTTCAGCCTCGAGAATCTCGGTTTTCTCAGGGTCTTTGGTATCGGATTCAGATAGCGTCACATCCTGAGTGATGTATTTGTATAGTCGTCGGCCGCGGAGATAAGTCTTGAGACCTAAATTCCAGTCGACTTTGTTTGAATCGTTAAGTTTAGGAATCTGACCAATGAGAAAAGAAGAATGATTGTTTGAGGAGGACTGCGCGTTCGTAGTCATGATCGATTTAGTTTAAGAGTTGGGAACCGACTGAGCCTCGGTTCTAGTGATCGACGCGGAAGACGCCACTCCAGCCACACCTTCTCCAGTTGAATCCCCGTCAGACAGGGTGGGAGAGTTCGGATGTGGGGTAAATGAATTATACAGTCGATAAGATTTCGAAGATCAGCGAAAGTTTGGGTTTGATTGGGTTAAAACAAGGTTTCGGATCTTATCGAAGGTCGAAAAGGGTATTTCGAATAGGTAAAGGTATTTCGAGGTTGAATGATACGGATTCTGTGCTAGCAGAGCCGTGTTCAGAACTCTAGTTTACCGTCGTTTGAATCTGTTGTCGAGCTGGTCGATGCTGGGCTCATAACCTAAGGGATCAAATCCCTGATCAAGAAACAAACAAACAAAACAACTCAGTCTAAATGATATCAATAGGCAACCGCTGATAGATAGTAAAGGGATGAGGAGTTTTGTTTTGTAGTAGAAAAGCTTAATGAATTGCTTTGTCAAAGTGAAACAATAAAGCAATAAACAAATCTGAGAACACTGTCATACCTGATCAAGAAACAAACAAACAAAACAACTCAGTCTAAATGATATCAATAGGCAACCGCTGATAGATAGTAAAGGGATGAGGAGTTTTGTTTTGTAGTAGAAAAGCTTAATGAATAAAAGGAAGAAAAGCTTTCTACGTGACTGGATCAAGAATATAAGTCAGTGTTACTAATAGTGGTTAGGTTTAGATCTCGTGAGTATTAAATGGAGATATTGATAATAAGAGACATAACAAGCATTATAGAAACCAACAACATGTAATCAATAGTAAATATCTCCAACAGAAGATGTCTTAACTAATAAATGTTCCTTTCGATCATAGGCAACAATATATTTGCCATCCGGAACCGGGTGCAGAAAAACTGCTTCCTGGCAGACCGGCAAGAGTTTAGATCGCAAAGGAGGTGGTAATAAGTACTGAACCGAGCATCCGAATGGAGCAAACAAGCCAAGATCATCCAAAGGTTGTCGCAAAGCGGACAAAGGTGAACAAAGCCCGGCATTTGTCTTGGTCGGAAGATTGTTAAAACAGAATATAATATGTTGTAAACACTTGGGCCAGAGATATAATGACACTTGAGACAATGAGAAAAGAGTTCGTAATTGTTCAGATGCAGTACGATTCCAACGCTCAGCCACCCCATTAGATTCAGGAGTATATGGTGCCCCTTGGGTATGTGTGATACCCTGCTGAAGACAGAAATTGTTCATGTTGGCATTAAAATATTCTGAGCCGTTGTCTGACCTCAGAGATAAGACTTGGCGATTGAATTTGTTCCAAACATGATTTACAAATTTCTGGAAATAAAGATAAACTTGATCTTTTGACTTCATTGCATAACACACTGTGTACTTTGAAAAGTCGTCAATGAAAGACACAAAATAAGGGAAGCTTTGTTTAGATTTCAATGGTAGAAAAGCAACATCTGAATGGATAATAGCAAAAGGATTCTTAGAACGGTAGGATGATTGTGATCAAAATGTCTTCTTATGCAGTTTGCCTCTACAACAATGAATACACTCTTTGACCTTTCTCACATCATCATCTGAAACACTGAAAGTTACCCCTAAGCTTTGAAGAGCTCTTCTTGTACCATATTCGCCTAGATGACCCAAAACACAATGCCATTGATAGAAAGTTGGGTCAGGAGAAGGAGATGACGAATGAAGACTGAGTTGAAAAGTGCTGACAGATTGTTCCAAGATAGGCAAGACATTGACGTATGATCCTTTAGCCATGATGTTATTCATACCATCACGAATGTGAATACCATTGGTCAGGAATAAAGTATTGAATCCCAAAGTTTGTAGCTGAGAAAGTGACAACAAGCTGTGCGTGAGAGCAGGTACCTTGAGAACATTTAATTGAGGGCCACCAATAGACCAGGGAACATCTAAGGCTCGTTGACTCGAAACATCCAGTCGAATGCCATTTGCCACTCTAATAGCTGACACAACACTTGAGCATTCAGAAGATGATAGGATTTCCTCAGGGGAGAAACTAGAGAGGCAAGATTGGGTACAGCCTGAATCCAAAATCCAGACTCTGCCATTGAACTCCATATTGACATTGAAGGAGTCACTGGTCAGAAAGAATCCAGACCCTTCAGGTTGATGCAGATGAGTATCCGGAGCCGGTTCCCAGACAGCCAAAGATTGGGAAGATGTGTTAGCAAGTGGAACGCCAGACGTAGAAGGAGGTTGATACATGGGTTGTTGATGTACGACGTTTGCTTGAGCAGTTGATGAAGAGGACGTTGCTCCAAACAGTTGAGATTGAATCATCCTAGAGAACCACTCCTTTGCGAGTTTATGGCATGTCTGCCAATCATGATTACGCATACCACAATGAGTACATCCTTGTTGGTTGTTTGATTGTTTCTGAATGGGACGTTTAGGAAAGCGCTTGGAATTGGATGGTTTTGTGGTGGAAGGGGTAGCCGTCACCTCCAATATTTGATTAGATGTTGCAGACACAGTGCCCATGGAAAAGGCCCCTGACGTCGGGGGCCCAAAAGTCTTGGCAATTTTGTTGCGTTTGTGTGATTTTTGTGTTGCAAACGTCTACACAAGTGAACAAAGGGACCAGACTGAATGAGTTTTGCCTATGCCAAACTTTATCAGTCTGAGTCTAGCTCAGGTAGACTAGCAGACACGCGGGCCTGAGCGCTCAGTGTTCCTGCATGACTGCCCAGTGATCCAGACTAAACGCCTGAAAGCTGACTACGACCATCAGCATCTCATGACATCACTAAAGGGTCTTTGGGCAAATTTATGTAGTTCTCGTGAGCTCCACTGGTAGTCCACAGCACAAGACCCTGCTCCAGTGTCACCACGGGGAGCTGAGATGTGCGGTACCAAATGAAACTTGTGGTGATCAACCATGGACGCCACACAGCTACTCTGATGCCAAAACATGTGTCAGAGACATGGGATCATGCAATGTCTATCATGATATACATGCCCTTCAAACACTGGAAAGTCCACTCAAAAGACATTCGATTCAATCTCTCATTCTATTTACTTTTGCTCACATGGCACCTTTTGATACTCCTGAATTCATATGAATCCAGGACAAATCTGTAGGGGTTACAAGAATGTTGGCCAAATTATGATATTGGTAAGAAGGGTTGCCAACTTACTAGATGGGGCGTTTAATAGTGATAACTTCCTGAAAAGGCTTTCAACTTGAGTCCTACTACTACCACTACTACTATCAAGACTCCTACTACTGCAACTATCACTACCAGAAATGTAATGTTTACCGGGCGGTAAAGAAAATTATTCACATAGAAAAATCCTGAGACACCCAGAAGAGAGCAAAAGATCCAAAAAAATATGCATCTGATTCCTGGATGTTGGAGCTCCATGATGCATATTTCTTTGTATTTTACACAGAAGTATTGTCCAATGTACTAACAATAAAGGTGAAAAATCACCAAATAACAACCTGTAACAACACCTGAAATTTGGCCCAAGATCTTGGAGACAGGATTTTGCAATCTAAAAATAGCCATAGCTTTTGCGGTTCTCACGCAAACCACTCGATTTTGAGCTCATTGGAAAGCTGAACCTCCCCTGTACAATTCCATATAGCACATCACATACATAGCTAGTCTGTGTGAGATTCTACATAGCCATCTATGGGAAACCCTTACAAGAAATATAGCATATTTGCATGGCAAGATGACACCAAACTGCCTTAATGAAGTTTAGAGAAGTGAGGTCCAGCTTTTGAATGAGCTAACAATCAATGGATTTTAAGCAGAATTGCAAAAGTTATGGCTGTTTTTATATTGCAAAATCCTGTCTCCAAGATCTTGGGCCAAATTTCAGGTATTGTTACAAGTTGTTATTGGATGATTCCTCACATTTATTGTTAGTACATTGAACAATATCTATGTCTAAAATAAAAAAAATACTCATCATGGAGATCCAACATCTACAAATCTGGCACATATTTTTTTGGATTTTTTGCTCTCTCCTGTGTGTCTCAGGATTTTTCTATGTCAATACTTTTCTTTACCGCCTGGAAAACATTACGTTTCTTGTAGTGTATCACTACCTTTGCTTCTTCATCTCCTGAAGCTCATCCTTCTATCATGTTGGGATTTTTATTGTGAGTTAAAGTTTTGGTTTGATGATTCAAATGATCTCAATACAACTTACCAATCCACTTCTCTTTTTCAAAATTTGAATATCACATCTCATCTCATTGACCTTCACCTACACCCTTCATCAATCACACCCTTTGATCAATCAATCCTTTTATCATCTCACCTTGCTTGATCCTTCTTCACCATCGTCAAATCTCATGATTTACACTTTCTTTCACCTTGCTCTCCAGTGGGTTCATCACCACACTCCTCTATGTACATCTTCTGTCTCTAGTTTGACTAACAGACATTCCAACTTGGATTTTCCTCATTCCAGTCAGCATGTATCAGCCAGTCAAGATCCAATCCCAAGTGGATCAAATCTTAGTGATTGAGCCAAAATCTTCAAAACCCCTTTGACCCAG
Organism: Melampsora americana; assembly: GCA_022264835.1. Classification (NCBI taxonomy): domain Eukaryota; kingdom Fungi; phylum Basidiomycota; class Pucciniomycetes; order Pucciniales; family Melampsoraceae; genus Melampsora; species Melampsora americana. Next base: position 1,272,481 of record JAIFHY010000008.1, read on the forward strand.
AAACCCCTTGACCAAATCCGCATCATCTCACAATCTTTTCTCTCCCCCTCTTTGATCATCAAGTCTTATTGAGGTCCCTGCGGTAATCATCTAGGTGGGTGGGTAAGGTCAACAAAGGACCTGTTCTTATAATAGCAGATGATTCACGACTTGAGAATGTTGAATTCTGAAAATTCTTGCAGGGCATGCCTTGTGGAAGAGAGATATGCTTATACAGAGGGCAAACCACTTTATCCAAAATCAAAATGAACTCTCTCAATTTTCGAATTTTTGCCAAAAAAAAGAAAACAACTAAAACGTTCAACACCAACATTCCAAAGACTCAAGCTCAAATTCCAAACATATCAAACAAATCCAATAATGTCGAATCAAATCGGATCACTGGTTTTTTCTTAGATTGTGGAAATTTATTAGACGTACCTGGATCTGAAGATTTTGTTTGGAGAAGATCATTCAAAAGATTTGATCATAATCATAATCAATTCAAATGTGAGATTAAGATATGTTTCATTTTCAGGAGAAATTTGGGGTCCAAAGTGAGTTTTTTGATTATGCTCAACCACTGCCAGTGTGTGATAACCCAATTAGTACATCTTTACATATGGACCCCCTGGCTTTGGTTGAGCAATCCCTGTAAACTTCTTTTGTTAAGATACTGATTGTCTTTCATAGGATGATCATTTGATTCAGTGTCTCGTTCATCAGATCCTAAAGATCAATTATCAATCAGTGATAAATTAAACTGAGCATCTTATCTGTACCATTTAGGTACCAATTGTTTTTCATCTTTTATCATGATTTCTACTTTTCAAATTTCTGATTAAGCTTGTTAAATGTTGCAGGTCAGGTTATTTGTCATCATATGTCTTGTGTCGATGGCCGGGGAGTGATGGACTCAAGTCAGGGCAGGGCCTTGTACGGGGCCCACCCGGGGTATCTTAGTGTTTTGTTGTTCATGGCGCTTGGCCCTTCTTGCAATGAATTATGTTGGACCGATCCCGCATGGGTTCTTTCAGCGCAGGACAACTCATCTCCCCTCAACCTGGCTCATCCTTGTTGATGAAATGAGCCCAATGACCCTCAGGAAAATACAGGCAAACACCTGAGTCCGGCAATGAAGACGGGAAAGTTCAGCCTTTGACATTGCCCTGGAAAGACTTGTGAGCGTTTTTGCAACTCTTTTGCAAGCAATTGAAGGGCCCCTGACGTCGGGGGCCTTCTCCACAGGCACTGTGATATCTCCTAAAGTTCTATTTAACCTTTCAGCATTACCGTTTTGCTCTGGTTTGTATGGATTAGAAAATTCATGATTGATGCCTTCATCTTTGAGCCATTTTTCCAGAGTTCCACCAATGTATTCTCCTCCTCGGTCTGATCGTACTGTCTTGATCTTGACGTCCGTTTGGCGTTCCCATTTTTTGATAATGTTCATTAGCTTCTGTGTCACCTCAGATTTTTGTTTGATGATTTCGATTTCCGTGTATCCTGTTGCTACGTCTCAAAAAGTAACCATTAGCTTTTCTCCCGTCGTACATGGAGTGAAAGGTTCTGCTACGTCAGTTACGATAACGTCAAGTAATTTAGGTTCACAATTGGTGGATCCTAAAACTCTGTTACGTGTGCTTTTTCATTTAAGACAGTCCTCACACGGTACTTCATGACACGGTGTGGAAATCAAAACCTAGGTGGTGGTGTTCTCTTTCTCAAACAACTATCATAATTCATTTCATATATAAACCCAAGGCGAAGACGCAATCACATATTCAATACAAGCGCACAATCAGAATAAAATCATTTTATATTTTATAGGCCCCTGCTATTTGCCGCCCACCCCGGGCCCATATGGGCGCCATCACTTAGCGCCCATATTTCCATATAGGCACCACAATTTAGCGCCCATATGGCAATATGGGCGCTGAATACAGCGCCCATATAGCATCTACCCATATGGGCGCTGAATTGCGGCGCCTACCTGCACATGGGCGCTAAATTACGGCGCCTATATGGAAATATGGGCGCTAAGTGATGGCGCCCATAATAATTCAGCGCCTACATTATGGGTGCTGAATTATAGCGCCCATATGACTTCAACTGATATAGGCGCCATTTTTACGTGCTCATTTCCTGGACAGCTCATCTGTTCCAGACTTTATGGACCAAGTGCGCGCTAAATTTCACAAGGCAAAGGGATCCAATCCAAAAAAAACTTATAAAATTGAACCAAGTGAAAATCAAATCCAACATTTTGCAAAGATAAAGAAAATACAAAATCAACTCAAATCAATACAAACAGACATTCTTTTTTTTGAACTCCTGGTATTAACTCTTTCCGTAACTTCTTTCTTATCCTTAGGTGCTTCCCATTCCAACGTCTTTTCATCCCAAAGATCAAAGCAACTTTTCATAAAATTGTCCTTTTTCCAACTAGCAGCATTTCTTCCTATAGGCGCTGAATTCCAGCGCCCATGTCAAGATAGGTGTTGGATTCTAGCGCCTAGAGATATGGGCGCCAGAGTATAGCGCCCATATGCTCCAAAAGGGATGTAGGCGCCAAAATATAGCGCCTATATTCAAGTGGGCGCTATATTCTAGCGCCTACATGCCTCTTGGAGCATATGGGCGCTATTGCAAGATTTATAGCGCCCATGTTGCCATATGGGCGCTAGATGACGGCGCCCATATGGGCCCCAGGTGGGCGGCAAATAGCAGGGGCCTATGTTTAATAACCATCAACACGGATGAGTCAAAGAGCTGCCTGCCAAATATATGTACCAATTATTTGTTGTTTGTTGGTGCATTTTTCAGCCACACACATGTTGATGCATTACTGCCTACCAACATTCTCATTTCAATAAACCCTTTGTCACTTTGGGAAAAGCTAATTGTCTGACTGGTATCCATTATATGATTGTACAATTTTCCATTCTAGGATATCACTAACCATTGTGTATTGGAAATCATACCTGGTATGATGTCAAGAATGTGTTGAAGGAAGTCTACAATATCAAATTGTTCATTAGGAAAAATTGCAATAATTGAAATTGGTAATTGCCAAAAGAATTGATGTTTTTCTCATGAGCTTTAGCAATTAAGCTTCTATCTGTGTCTTGTATTAAATGTGTCTCTTCTGAACTTTTAGTTGTGCCCATCTCGTTTTTCATTTTTATTTCTCTAATTTTCATTTATCATCAAACCTCTCTATATTTTACCCATCGAAGATTTCTAAGAAACCAACAACCAATAAGATCACCACGACACATAGTCTTGTTGATAGTAACTCACTGCAGGAGGAGTCTGCTACCTATCTATTGTTTTCAGGTAATTAGAATCATTGATGGTTGCTCATAAAAGAATATAAAACATATGTATTAACTTTTCTTATTGTAGACATAGTAGGGATCATCCAATATTCCTAAAAGTCATTTACACTCACCGAGTTCTTACCAGTGTTGATCTTGTTTTAGGTACTGATCATTGTCTACATGTTTCATTTAAGTTTTTTTATTTCTTTTACTGATTTCTTGTTTTAGTTGTTTGAAATCTATGTTGGTGTTTTGTTGCTGCAATAAAGACGCAAAGATCTCAATTCTTTCACTAAAAATGTCTAACAATGCCACCTTCTTGCCATAATCAGTACTGAAGCCACAAATCAACATACCACAAGCCATGTAGGATTGTGGGATAGGATGTGCATTGTTTAATATGATGCAAGAGGTGATCATCCCAATAACCCTTTTGCAATTGAACAACAACGTTCATTGAATGTAGCAAATGTTATATTATGCTACTTATATTGAAACAAACAGACCATAAACCATGCGTATGAGTTTAATTTGATGAAAGTGTTTGAATGAAGTCATGGGTATTTACATAGCTACAAGCAAATGATGAAACATGATATGAACAATCTTACCTCCATCAAAACAATATCTTTCTACTTGTGTGTTCCTTCAAGATCAATCATCAAGACATCAAACAAACCAAGATGTCCAACAGAAATGGTACGGATGTTCCATGCCCCCGAGGGAATCAGAGCAAGAAGAAACAAACCAAGATGACTCCTTCAGAGATCCGACTCGCCAAATTCGAAGCACCTAAAGCCTATTGGGCAAAGACAACCTTCAATCAAATGGCTGCTGAGCGATTGAATGTCTCAGGCCCCGGTAAAACCGGCTCTCCCAGCCCGCCACCTGGCGGAGGAGGCGACCATGACGGGGCCTATCCTCCTCTCAATATGTTCGTGCCCTACAATTGAGACCCTGTTCCCCCACCTTCAACTCCCCCACCCTTGAACTTCAAAGAATATTATGTCATGCCTTCCTACAAACAAAAACGCATCCGAGAAGAACGACAATGGCGGGAAATCACCAAGGCAATGTTGCCAGAGTACATGAAGTGCAGCCAAAAGACGTCTCAGTGGGGAAATACTTCGAAGTGGGACGATGATTGGCATCCGACTTGTTCAAATCCGGCAAGATGTTGCAGACAGCCACCTCGGGGAAATTGATATGGTGGATATAACTTGTTAGTACTTCTTTCGCTCAACAAACCGTGTTTGATCATACTGATCCTTTGCATTGCATTCACAAATTTTAGTGCGAGAGAAGCGGACCATTCAATTCTGTGATTGCCAGGCGGATCAAGTCCGATTGCTCCAGATGGATTATATCAGCGGTACACCAGCCCATCCAGTCACAGCATATTCAGTCCGCGTATTACGGTCGTACCATACTTTATGGAAACAATTGAGCATACCAATATCAAAGTATGCTAATTACTTGGATGAATGTCTAGACGCTTTCTGTCCTCGAATAGTGGTCAAAGGCACAGACAAGGTCAGGTTGTGTCTGATTTCAAGTTTTTTCTGTTGGTTGTTTCACCACGTATCTTACTTGTCTTTCACATTTGAATCCAAATCAGCCTTGGCAGTGGTGTAGAACGCTTTCATGCGCTGTTGATGCCTATAGGGAAATAATACGATTGCAAGACAAGCTTGTTCAACGTGCTCTCCAGCTCAACAGGTAATTGCCCACGATGTTTTGGACCATTACCTGCTCCCAACCGACTCTTTGGGTGTGAGACAGACTACCATGTCTGTCTCGATGCCAATTTCCAACAGAGAAGGCATGCATCAGCAAGTGACAAGTATGAAGAGCTTGGAGGAATTGCTAGCAACTTATTCTTACCTCAAGATCGAGTTGATGAGTGGGCTGAGAAGTTGGATCGTAGTCCAAACCGTGCCGAGGCCAAATTGGTAAGTACCTCATAATAATTTTTGATTTCTTGTACACTTCACTTATAAGTTATGGTGCTTTGAGCTAGGATCGCTGCACTACCCAGCACAAAGCCGCTAACAACCAACAAACTGGAAACACCTGGCGTGCGGCCGCTGAAACGGGGGTGATGGGCATGGGATGCCGGCATGACAATTTGCTGGCCCTCATCAGCATCAACACAGGTGAAGCGAGCTTTTCTTTAATGTTTTTACCTTCTATCTTGATCTGTCCTGATTATTTCAAATCTTTCCAGAGCTTATTATGCCATGGCCTTGATTGATTGGCTATTGGAACAGACTGCTGAGGCTGTACAGGGTCAAGACTATAAGTGTGTAGGGGTTTTATACAACATTGGGTGCAACTTTGAGAAAGGCATTGTCCGAGTGAGTTTATCCATAAGGGTATCTTGTAAATACTATTACCTGAGTATTGATTATCTCTTTGCCTATCATTAAGAATGAGATCTTTGAAGATGCTCGGGCTCATGATCAGCTACAATTCGCAACGAGCCTTTTCCATTCCTACGTCCATCAATGGTCGTGTCAACTCAAATACAATCCGCGATTAAATGAGGGATGGGGGCTTACTGATGGTGAAGGCATGGAACAAGACTGGTCAGACTATAGTGACCTTGTAGCTTGCCTCAGGTATGTTACTCAGGCACATTGTATTGTAGCTTTAACTATTCGAGGTCACCATCTCAACGAAAGAAAGCAATTAAATTCGGGTGGGGGTTTCTTTATCATGTATTTTGTACTACTGACTGCCTTGTCTGACTTGAACCTTACTTCCAAGCAGCTATCTCATCTCAAAACCGCCTAACAATCTCTGAAAAACTTTGTGTTATCAGTCTTCAGAAAATCTCGGTACTCGAAGCCCAAGGAGAAGGTCACCAATACCTAGCCAAACAGTGGAACCGACAGCAGCACTGTCAACTTGAGGCAATGTCCGATGACAATCATGCGCTTCTGAAGAGAGAGCTGGAGACTCTTCTGGATCTTGAAGAGCAATTGATCAACGCTCAGTAAGCTTCAACTGGTCTTTGATCTCTTCTTGCCATTACTTAAACTAAATACTAACATTGAGTTGCAGCAAAAAGTTGAAACTATTGCAAGCAAAGAATTGCCAATCTCAAACCAAGGCTGAACAGGAATCATTGCGCCAACTCCCAGATACCCTTGCACTTTTTGAGGAACAGATTGAGTTATTGATGAGAAGGCTTGGGTCAGGAGAGTTTCATGAAGAGATTGGTATAACAGGCGAATTGTTTCCCTTACAGATGTAATCAAAATTCAAAATACTGATATAACTTCATAGTTTCTCAATTGGCTCAGATGCACAGGGACGGGGTTTAATTAGAATCCAGCTGGCTAGAATCAAGCTTTTGGAGGCTAAGGCGGGTATTGTTGAAGTTCAGAATGAGTGGGACCAGCGTGGTTTAGGTACACTCCAAGCACAATAGTTCTGTGTCATGTGTACTGATTTTGTTTTTGCAGGTTGCCAAAAACATGAGCTATACAGAATCTTAATGAAAGGTAAACAAGACCAGTTCAAAAGAAAATACGAAACCTTCCAAACCCAGATCAATAATTACAAGGAGTCGTATCCCACCTCAAACATGGAACCTTGTGCGCCGATTGAAGAACTTCAAGCCCTACCACTGGATGATGTATATTGGAATGTAGGTAATCTGACACATCCAAATGAGGCGTGGGCTAGTGATACAATTACCCAAGAGGGGATCCAAGACTGGCGTAACTTACAACGTGCAAACGAGGAGCTGCAAAGGGTTGCGAGAGAGGTGCGCAGGATGCTAAAATGGGCAATAGAGATGGATGATAAGCTGAGAAGCTTAAGTAATCTTATTGAGAGTGGTGAGTGCATGCATAAATACATACAATACATACTATGCTGGTCTGCAACAAGCTAAAGACCCATTTTCACTTTGTGAAGTTTGGGATGGATTGGATGAAACTATGTCTGGGTTGGTACGGTGGCTCTTTCCTCCATTTGATTTGAGTGCAGCAACCTGGAACGAGTGCAGGCTAGTGCTCAACTCTTTGCATGACTTGTTAAGTTTTAAGCACTCGAAATTGGTTATGGCATGGGGAAAGGATGCCGCCAATTTACTTCAAGATATGGCTACATACATGGTCAACAGCTCAGCAAACAACATCCTACTCCGAACAAGGTGGCTTTCAATGGTGGATGGCGCGAGTGGGGTTTGGGAGGGTATAGTTGAGGGGCAGACTATCTGGTCTACCAAATTAGATGATTTGGAGGAAGTGGAGCTACAATTACCACTTGGTCAAGATGGCTGAAAGGTGTTCACATTCTTCATTCATGTCTACTTGTTTCCTTTCTCCTATTTGTTTTCATTCAATTTTCTGCCGTACCGTCCTCAATTTTTGTATTTTTCACTCTTCCAATCGGTTGTATGTTTGTATTTGTAATTGCCAAGAAAGACAAATCTTAGACAGAGTGAGATTGATTCAATTAAGTTGAGGTTGGTCATTTGATCTGTGGTCTTTTCTTGGCCATTATTCACTTGCAGTACAAGTTGAGTGGATATCCTTGTTCGCAAGCAAACCGTGTGGAAGCAAAACAAAAGGAATTAACAGAGGCTTCTGATTTGAACCTTGGTTGATGTTGAATCAAGATAAAGTCTGTTGAGTTGATAGTTGCAGTGGGAGCCAGATGGATCAAGAGATCCAGACTCAGATTGACAGATGCCAAGGTAAACCTAGACAAGTCTGTCCTGGTGAATCAGACTTGTCTGGCTTGCTACAGGTCTCAAGACCACTCTGTCTTGGTGCATCAGACTCGTCTGGCTTGCTAGACAGGTCTCGAGACGGGTCTGTCCTGGTGAATCAGACTTGTCTGGAAAGTCAGATAAGTCTCCAAACAAGTCTTACAGACACTTGAGTTTTTTTTTTCACATGAGACATTAGAATTATTTGTAAATGTTTTTGTTTAGTAAGTTCAGTGATACAAGTCAGTCCAAACTTTTTCAGTTTGAACTTGGTTGAATATATGATTCTAAAAACCAATTGAGCTGGTCGAGCTCATCTGCATTGAAATAGACGGAGTGGCTCCGAGCTTAGGTTCCTCTGTACATACGGAGTAGGTCCAAAAGGTAAAGGTACCACAGGTGTCAAAATTGAAACCAATCGGAGCTGCGGATCAAACAAACCAAACAAGACCAGCTTTGAATCAGTACAGGAACATTAGATGAGGTAGAGAAATATAAAGAAGTAAACAAGAGAATGGAAACAACTTACATAAACTAGGTTGAATCACTTGGATAGTATTGGAGGTTTGAGATAGAAGTGGGAGGTATTGAAGTCGATCAAATCTGGGATGTGAACCTATCAAGAAAAACAAAAACAAAATTAAACTAAACCAATCAAGACAAATCAGAACAAAGATGAGTTAGTACAGAAACTATTAGAGGAGGAAGAAGAAAGATAAGAAGAGAGACCAGGTTGAGATGACTTACCTAAGAAGTGGAGACCAAATTTGAATCAGTCGGAGCGAACGAAGAAAAGTGATGTCTAGGGAAAATTTGAAGAAATTTATCTAAAAAAAAATAATAATAAGAATTGATCGATCTGGGAGATCAAAATAAAACTAAACAAATAGATAAGATAAGTATCTATGGATGTTGAGTCCTAGTTGAACTCTTGAAAAGAAGAGGACTTACCTAACTTATGAATGGAGGTGGTGAAAGCAAAGAAAGGGAGTTGAGATCGAGTAAAAGTGGGGTGTTATAATCGAGAGGTGGAGGTCGATTGAATGGTGGAAGATTGAAGTGGAGGCGATAAAACCAATTGAAGCTGTGGAAGCAAATCTATCAAACGTAAAAATAAAAAATTAGAAGAGAGATCAATAAGAACAAACAAGAGTTAGTACAGAAACAATTAAAAAACAAAAAAGATAAGTGAACAGAGAAGACAGAAAGAAAGAGGAAGGAACTTACATAAGGAAGGAGAAATCAAAATCAAATAAAATGTAAAGACGGATTGGTTGGAACAAAGGAAAGTGATGGATGAAGAAGTTGGGGAAGAGGTGATAGGACCAATTGGAGATGTTGGATCGAAATCTATCAATCACCGGATGCTAATAAATAAGTAGATGAAACAAATAGAAGGAAGACAATTAGACAAATTGGAACAAAGAATCAAGGGAGAGATCAAAAGGAAAGAAGAGACCAACTTACTGAACAATTAAAAGAATCAAATGGGTTGGAAAGTGCGGAAATCCAAAATCAAATCAATTGGACTGTGTAATGAATTAAAAATTGAGAGAATTAGAGAAAAGTGGAGGCTGGGATATAAACAAAGAAAATTAGTAAATAAGGACAGATTAGAAGGAAGTAAAAGAGTGAGCTTACAGAAGAACAAATTTGACCCAAATAATATTGACGGACATCCGGAGTAAAGCAAAGGTCCAATCGGGAAGAAACAAAGAGAACAAAGTAGAACAACAGCTGTGTGGCGAGTGGAGATAAAAAAAATATAAAAGGGGGGGATTCGTCAGTCAATCTAAAAGGGGGAATTTTATTTTTTATCAATAGTGGACTGAGTTGGAAGGAGTAGTTATCGAAGCAGCCGAGTTTGAGTTAGTCCTAAAAGGAAAAAATAAGGAAAAGAAAGAAGCTGTTGGTTAGTTAGGCCCCGTTTGGTAGCCGTCAACCTCGCAGGTGTACACCTCAGAGGCGTCTACTTGCGCATGCGCAAGTAGACAACGTCTACCTTGCGGGTTGTCTGACATCTTCATGTGTTTGGTAGCCTGATTTTGACCGGGTTGAAACCGGTCAGATCATGGGTTTCAGGAAAATTCATCGCATCAAAAAGTCCTGTTGCAGCCTAACAACAAGGACCTCGTGCAAGTCTATGGCAATAGCCAGGTCAACCTGCCAGATTCTCGCAAAACGGCCAACCTGAGAGGTTGACCAATTTGGCTGGTAGACCTGAGAGGTGTACACTGGACTGGTTTTCGAAAAACCTGTACCAAACGGTTTGACACTCAGGTTGGCATTTCAAATACCTCTCAGGTATACGCCTGAGCATTTGGCTGGGTCAACATGAGAGGTTGACGGTGTAGAACTCCTACGCAGTCTAGCGTAGGCTGAGCCGGAGAGGGGAAGAATCACCACTTGTAAAAGCGGGTGAAACTACGGTGCTTATAAAGCTGCCCTCAACCTATTTTTATTTTTGATGGGACAACTCTAATACACTTCCTTGCTATTTAAAATTTTCCCGAAACCTATCAAGATCCACACAGTTGGATGCGCAGGGTTTGGCGGAGTAGAATGATACTACACACAACCCTATACAGGGTTGTAGTGCGGATAAGAGGGAATTTCGATTTTCTGTGCTGAAAGTTACAGGTGTAACTACTGATTACAGGTCTGGCTCTGAATTCCAAGACCCGACCGACCCGGCCCTGACTTGGTTTCTACAAGGGATCCAGGGTGTTGATTTTGTCCCTGTTGCCAGGCACCAAGCTTCAACCTAGCTCAGCAACTTCTTATTACAATAATTGATTTTAGTAAGTCCTTTATTATTTATCTATCTTCAGTTTTCACTCCTATGTCCTTTTCTTACTCGATCCTTATTCTCTTCTTATCCCAATTCTAAACACTTCCTATTAAATATAAAAAACTAATTTCCTTTTCTTTCCTAACAGTAACAAACGAACACGCACAAACCTCACTAACACTTGATTTTTAGTTAACTTACAAAATGAAGACGCACACACAGACGGACGAACGAACCCCCCCTTCAAATGACTACTTGTCCTCCCCTTTTATATCCTTCGACCTCGCTCAAAACCACAACTCGGCCTTCTTTCCCCTGTCATTCTCTCGATTCCATTTCCAGTCCCTCAATCCAATAGCTGTATAAGACCGTCGATTAGGTTCTTAATGGGTACACCGGTAAGTCAGCTCCCTTTTTCTTATCACTCCTCTTCTTTTTTACTTTTCCTGCGTCCTGGTCACATTCTTAACACTAACGGTCATCTCTTTTCTTTTCTTTTCTTTGTTTTCCTACGTTCCAAGCACCTCTAGTTTCGACTTCTCTCCTCCGACTCCAATACATCACCGTGGTTCCTTTCACCTCCACCTCACCTAACTTCGACCACCCTTGATCTCAGTTTCCCCTCTTCTTTTTCTTTCTTTTCTTATCTTGCCTCTACTTGTTCCCCTCCGCTCCTGGATCGATCGATCGTACTTTTAGTTCTCTCCTTTTTTTTCTTTTTTCCTTTCTTTTCAAGGTTCGTCATTGTTCTCTTGTCTCTCCCTCTTCCCTTTTTTTTATCCCGCTTCATTATGATGACACTAACTTAATCTTCCATTTTATCATTTCTAGGTTTTACCCTTCTATACCTTACTTTCTCGTATTCCAATCACCGGACACGCTCCCACCTCGATCCCTCCACCTCCTCATTCTTATGTTTAGATCAATCGATCAACCCTCTTATCTTAAGGTTCGTCGTTTCTCTAATCCATCATCTCACCCCTTTCTTTAAGTTCCCTCTACTTACGATGTCACCCTTCTTTCTTTTCGATCGATCTTTTCCCACTTTTACATATTCTTATCACCTCACCTTTCAACTTTTTTATGTGCTTCTTGGCCTTTCCGTGTTACATTTCTTGTCCTGCATCCTCCACTTCCCTTCTAACTTTATCCACTCTTTTCTTCTTTTTTTTTGTTTGTTTGTTTGTTTTCTCTCTGTAACTTTATCTCTTTTATACTTAATCTTGATGTTTTCCTTCTTGGATTAAGTTTGTTGTGCTCCGCATCTTTGTTATCTTAAGTAGTAGCAATAAGATTAAATTGAACTTTCAACACGTAAATGCATGATCTTTTAAAGTAATCAAGAAAACCGCTGAGCAGTGAGCTGAAAAAAAACAAAAAATCATGAGCCATTCCTTGATAAAGGTATCGAGTAGTACTCCTCGATTGGGTTCGGCTCGAAAAATTGAGTATAAATACTCGAAGGAGAGAGGTGTTGATCACCACATCCTCCCCCAACTTCCGATTCGTCCTCGAATTCCCGGTAGCCCCATCAATTTCTTTTACCTCCTTAACCTTCCTTAGAACTCTTGACCGGGCTCTTTCAAAGGTGTGTTATATCATCTTCCATCTCTCAATAGCGGTTATGGTAGTTCATCGTAATCGCTCCTTTTTCTTGTCAATCTTGTCAGACTCTGATCATCATACTCGTTCCCAGTTCCAATCCCTACAGCTTCCTTATTGAGTGTGCTTAGCGTCGTGCCCCCCCAACTAAATACACCGGTTTGTAGTGTTTTGTCTTGCTCGTTCCATTATCTCTTCCTTCTCTTATTAACCACTTGTACCTGTTGTCCAATCAATAGACATTTCCTTATAGTGCTATGCTCAATTTAAACCCAAACCCCCATCCAGTCGAGTGTGCTACATGTTTTCAGTCAAATCGTCTGTGTACTTGGATCGTCTTTGAATCCTTGATCCGCCCATTACACGACTGCTGCGATCAGTGCGCTCGCCGCCAGTTGGCGTGTGGTAAGCCCCCTAATCTTATTACTTTTGTCCACCAATTTTAGGATACTGACTGTTGCCTTGTTCCTCCATTTACTATGATGACTTCAATTTGGTAGACTGGCCAGATTCCCCAGCTACAGATTCAAATGGGGACACAGTAGTTGATCCTCCTCAGGCTAATCCTTATGTCCCTGGTCCCATCAATGAGTCCGCTGCTGCCCGCAGACCTCGAGTAGCTGCTTGGGAATGTAAACCTGATAAGCCTCTCAATGCAAAATTCCACTCTTCCTGGCGTGATGACTTGTTCATTTGGAACAATCGTGGTAATACTCCTTTACCACCTTGAGCTCCCAGCTCCAAACCCCACACTGCTCCACCTCAACCCACTCCACCTCGCCCTCCAAAAACTCCTAAGGCTCCTAATCCCCCCCGTCCTGCTAGAGAATCATCAGTCCCAGCCATTGTCATCCCAGAAACCCCGCCACCAACTCGTCCTCCCCCTCAACAAGCACCCCCACCCGTAGTACCAGTTCCAACCCCTGTTGAGACTCCAGTGGTTCCTGAACCTGTCATCAATATGACTTTAGATGAAGTTGTCAGCGCTTTTGTGAAGCGCTATGGTAAAGATGCTGATACTGTTTGGTTTACTGAGAAGATTAATGAAATGGAGGAAATCCGCAGAGTTGGTAAATTTACGCCTAAAATTTCTAACTTTGATTCTACTATTCGTCTTACTGAGTCCATGATGGACACCTTGTATGATCACTGGGCTGAATATGATCCCTCTTCTGAAGCTGAATGTTCATCTCGTGTTCATGTTGTCAGAAAATTCAAAAAACTTGTAGCTGTTCACTTCATTACTGATCCTTCTACTGATACTACTGAATCTTCTACTAACTCGTCTTCTACTGATAAAGGCAAAAAGCGTACATTTAATCAGGATTAAATAAGTTATATGTTGTTGTTTCTTCTTTCCATTTTCTTTTCTGTCTTTTCTGCTAGTTTGTTCTGTTGAATTTTGTTATCCTTTTCTCGTAAAATTACTAAACCCAAAAAAATCTTATGAATAAAGTTGTAGTAGGAAGATTATCTTAGAAAAAATAGTGCATAATATAAAAGACCCATTCTACATGGAATAACCAAATGCTGCCTTGATGTCTTGAATTTGTGAGCCACCTCCCCCAACTTTAATGAAAAACCTCTACATTACAATCCATTTTATCTTATTAATTTAAACTTATATAATTTCCTTCTCATCTTCCGTACTTGATAAAATTTCTCTACACTCTTGCATAATTGTAACCTGTAACTTTTGCGATATTTTTGATAACTATTTCTTATTCCCGTAATTCCACTAATATAACTAAACTCTCCAAGTAACCTCTATCTAGGCCTTGACAATCATAATTTCACACTCATTGGATTTCTTTCCAATTCTAACTTGTACTAATTCGCAAGAAATAAATATATCTTTGTATCCCAAAATTTTACTGCTCTAACTAAACTTGATTGATGAGATGTCCGCCCAAGTGCGTACTCCAAGTAAGACTAAAATATTGAGTCCTCAATTCGTAAGGTAAAAAATCTTCCGCAGTTGTAATCATTAAGTTGGTTGTTTTTACTATTTTAATTTGATTTCCATCCACCACCCTCAACACCCCTAAAGAGAAAAAGAAGAAACAAAAAGAAAGAAAGAAACTGCTGTAGTAGTAACCATTATGTGTATGTAATTCATATGTAATTGTATGTAATTGCTGTTGTTGTTTAATGTTTGATGTTCAGCCTATCCCCTAACCCCCTACTACAGACTTTAATTTGATGTAATATAATATAAGTTGTTTTAATTATTTAATTTGACTTGATTTTTGATTTGTAACACTGCCATTCTAAATTTTTACATATCCAACACCCTCGTCTATCCATTCCGTCCCCGTAAAAAAAGAAAGAGAAAGAAGAAACATATCCATGACTTTGCGCTCTTGATAAAATTTTAATGAGTGAAGTTTTGTATTTGTAAATGATTGTATTTTGAAATTCTTAAAGAAGTGTAATATATATGTAGTAGTAATCCATTTTATTTATTTATTTTGACGTATTGATTTGTAATTAATTTGTCCCACCGCAGTCCCCCTACTACAATTGTTAATGTGTTTTATACTATCCTACCAGCCAACTAATCCTCCATCCTCATCTATCCTGACCCGTCCCCATAGAAGAAAAAAAGCAAGAAGAAACATATCCGAATTTGAGTTGTACTAATTTATTTGTTGATAATGTATTTATTTGCAATTTTATTTGTATTTAGCTTGATTTGATAATTTTACTTTGTTTATTATATTTGTTGTACTTTGTATGTAATTTGATTTGTTTATTTGTCTTTGATTTGTAAGTTTGATGTTTGATTGTTCTTGATTTAATGTACTATATTGTAACTATTTTGTCTATCCGTTCTTGCCAACTCTCCACCATCCTCAAACGTCCGAATCCAACCACTGAAAAAGAAAAGAAAAAGAAAATATAAAAGAAATAATAATGAGATTGATTTTGAGAAAATAATTTCGATAACTAAAGAAAAGAAAGAAAAAAAGAAAAAAAGAGAAGTCATATAAAAAATATTTTTAGCAGTAATCCATTTTGTTTGTGTTATGTAATTTGATTTTGTTTAATTGTTGATATATGTAACTAGTACCCTTCCCGTGCCCCCTGCTAAGATTGTTTAATAGTGTAAAGTATACGAAAAGAAAGAAAGAAAGAAAGAAATAGAAAGAAGAAACAAGAAACAAGAGAAAGAAAAGAAGCCCCTTTACGAGGTAATTTCAATTTTTGAAGTAGTATACCAAATTCATTTTAATTTATTTGAATATTGAATTTTGATTTTATTGATTGTATGCCCGCCCCTACCCTACTACTTTTGTTGTTTAATTGATTTTAATAACTATCCATTCCTGCCAACTTCCACCATCCTCAACGTCCTATCCCACACCACCCTTAAAGATAACAGAGAAAATGATAACTAAGAAATCCACCATTATATTCCCTCATAACACTAAGTCCAACACTCCATTATAGTGTACAATCCTTCACCAAAAGGAAAGAAAGAAACAGAGAAACATAACCACAACATAACCGCAACCAAAGAAAGAAAAAAAAACTGAGATGTATATTTTTGTTTATTTAATTATTTATTCAGAATTACCCCCACTACCCAACTCCTCCTCTTGAAAATCTTCTTGTCTTGAAACCGCTGAAACTCCCCTTGGAAAGAACCTTTTGATATGTTCTGCCGCAACCCTTCTACTTAATACTGTCCCATCCAACTCCTCTAAGATGTATGAGCCTCCTGGATACTGCTCTTTTACTCTATAAGGTCCATTCCACCTATCTTTAAACAATTTTCCCCACTGTGTCTCCAAACTTTTATTATAAACCAATACTAAGTCTCCTGCCTCCAATGACCCCCGTAACCTGTGTGCATTCTTTTCATCCCAATATATAACCCCATCTGTCCTAGCCCTCATCATCCGCTCATATGCCCTTGTTAACATTTCCTCCCTTTGCTCCAATTGTTCCACCCTAGCCATTAATAACTCTTCCCTGGTAGTAATTTTATCCCAATCCACTCCAAGAAATGTACCTGCCTCCACGTCCACTGGTAGGATTGCCTTCTGATTGAAAAGAACTTCATAAGGTGAATATCCAGTTGTCCTCTTTGTTGAGATCCGATCTGAGAACAACACCAAAGGTAATTTCTCCGCCCATTTCTTCCCGTCTTCTCCACACATTTTTACCAAAGTATCCTTCAATGGTTGATGTCCACGTTCCACCATTCCTTCACCTTGAGGCCAATAAGGAGTTGACTCCCCCAACTTTGATCCTGACATCCGTACTGCTTCCCTTAACTCTGCCTTGAACTCTGGTCCTCCATCTACTGTAAAACATTTTACCGCCCCATATCTCCAAATCCATTCCTTCAAAATAAAGTCTGCCACCACCTTTGGCGTTAAATTTTGTAGTGCCTTAGCTTCTACCCATCCTGAAAGATCATCTCTTGCTACAATCAAATATTTGTATTTACTAGTCTTGATGTGCACTGCATCCAAGCTGACTCTTCCAAACACAGTTGTTTCCCCCGTAGCATGTCCCTTCTCCTTCTGAGTTCTTGGACTCCTCCTCTGACAAGCTTCACACGACATAACCCATTTCCGTACATCCTCCTTCATCTCTGGCCACCAAAATCTTATTAAACATCTTCTGTAAGTTTCCTCTACTCCTCTATGCCCCATCTCCTCATGTAATCTCTGCAATACAATCTCCTGTCCTTCTTTTCTTGAAACCACCAATCTTCCGCATGGTACTCCTTTCTTCTTCAATCTTCCTCGTTCCACATAAAATGTTGCCACTCTATTCTGAACCCATTGAAAGTCTTCATCGGAGCAATTGTCCGGTCTCTTGAATGTTTTTAAGAACTGCTCTAGATATAGCCATAACCCTTCTTGAGTCCAGGGTTGGAAGTCATCTATGTCTTCATCTACTGTCGAAACTGGGAAACCTTCATGAGGTGCAATATCCTTCTGTTCTTCATCAAAGTCTTCTCCCTCTGATGCTGAGTCTTCCCCAACTGGGCGTCGTGAGAGTCCATCTGGCATTCCAAAGCTCTTCCCTGATTTGTGGACAATGTCATAAGAGAATAGTTGAATAAATGCCACCCATCTGGTCATAGGTGCATTTGGTAGAGTTGGTCGATTGATCATTTCTATCAAAGACTTGGCGTCCACCTGAAGTTCAAAGTGTTGTCCCCACAACTTGCTCTGGAATTTCTTTAGTATTCTAGCCACTCCACAAAGTTCCAACTTTGGCTGAGAGTATCTTGATTCCACTGGTGAGAATACCAATGATTCGTAGAATACCGGCCTTGCCTTTCCTTGCTTATCTTCCTGCATCAATACCCCTCCTGCTGCAATCTGACTTGAATCCACCGCCAATATAATCTTTCCTGCTCCTTCTCCATATTCTAATCCCTTCAGCATAATATCTTCTCCAATAATTTTCTTCAAAGTATCCAGCGACTCCTGACATTCCTCCGTCCAGTTCCATTCCACGTCCTTCCTAGTCAACCTTCTCATAGGTGCTGCAATCTTAGAGAAGTCCTTGATAAACATTCTAACATAGATACACATTCCTAAGAACCCCAAGACCTCTGTTGTATTTGTTGGTACTGGCCAATTTTGAATCTTGTTCTTCTTTTTCTTTGATATTGTCCTTCCTTCTTTACAAACTACATGTCCCACAATCTCCAATGCTGGCACACACACTGCAAACTTCTTTCCAGATACTGTAAGTCCAGCTTCCTCAATCCTAAACAGTACTCTTTCTAATGTAATTGCATATTCCCAAATGAAACGCCTAATACCGGGATTCTCTTCCAGTACCGCATCGCCGTAAGTAGAATCAGGACCTTTGATTCCGCCGTCATCAATGAAGATACCTACGTTCTGTGGAATTTCATCTTGAAGAATCCACATCATCTGAGCTTGATACACTGCTACTGAGTTCGTAGCACCTTGAGGCAATCGAGTAAGCTGAAAGCGTCCCAAGGGTGTTTCAAAAGTTGTTAAAGGTCTTGAGAAATCCGCCAACTCCCTTTCATCATATCCTCCCATAATATCACCTAATCTATAACATGCTCTTCCTGCAAAGGATTCCACAAACTCTTCCGGTGCTGGAGGCATTCCTGCATCCTTGATTGTTACTTTGTTTAGAGCTTGAAGATCATGTACCACCCGTAACTTGCCATCTTGTTTCTTGACACAAAATACCGGACTTGAGTAGCTTGAAGATGATTGTTCATATAGTCCTGTCTTCAAACGTTGACGGATCAACTCAATGTATTCTGGTTTGATGGCTGCCGGAATTGGAATTGGCTTCTTCTGCCAAGGTTCGTGATCAATGACTGGTATAGCATAAGGGAATCCATAAGAATGCTTCAATACCCCTCTCTCTTCTTCACAGTAAGCAATAGCCCCTTCTCTTAATACCACTACATGTAATAACAACTTCCATTCTTCATCACTCAACCATTCCTCTGGGCCAAAGTTACACATCTTCAGCCGTTCCAATGTTGTCTTCTTTGTTTCTACGAAGTCCGGAGGATGCATTGTTAAAGGTGTCTGGTAAGGATCTCTAGACATTGGTGGCCGTTGTAAAGGTGGGTTGAGATGTTGAGGCATAGCTTCATTGACCGGCCGGACCTTCCTTGCTACTGGCTTGTATTTTGCAGCAAAACTTAAGATCTTCCCCTTCCGCCATCTTTCACATACCTCTGCTTGCTGTCTGATGTCAAACCCATTGTTCAAAGCTTGCATAGTTTTCCATTCTCCCTTTTCCAATAATCCTCCCTTGATTCCCTTTTCCAACTCTGATGTACTTCCCCCGTAATCCTCCAATTGAACACCACTACTTAAAAAATGAGACTGAGATAAAGAAGATTCAATAAAACTAAAAGATGAAATAAATTCGAAACCATGACATGTATTATCCTCCACTATCTTCCCCACGTACTCTTCCTCCCTTGAAACCGTATTTGAAATATAAGAAACTTGAGGCGAAACTTGAGACTGAAACCAAAACTGAGACTGAGGCTGAGAACTAAAATTACTACTAATACACAACCAAGTCCCCATTTCTTCACTAGTTGGTGATGGACATCCAAGGGTACTTGGATTTGCTATATACTGAATGCCCATTGCTTCACCAACACTCTCTACAAAAAAGACTTGTCTTCTCCTGAGACTTCCTCCACGTAGTCCGGAGCACCTCCCACATCTTCCTCTTGATCTTCCCATCTTAATCTTGCTAGCTGTGCTTGTACAACTGTAGTCCTCTTCTCCCCCAAATCCAACTCTCTTTCCCAATCTCCTTCATCCGGTTGACAAATCGTAAACCTTGTCCATATTCCCCTTTCATCCCTCAACGTTAACCTTTCTCTCACTGATTTCCCGAATTCCATTCCTGCTCTGAAGTCCATGAGGAAGGGACGTCCTAATAAGATGGGACATTTACTTTCTTTGGCTATCCAAAAATGAGCCACCCCTTGAACTCTGGTTCCTACTACTACCTCCACAGCTTCTCCAATTCCAACCAATTCTGTCCGTTGTCCACCAATTCCTCTAACCCCCGATCTGACAGATACCAAGCCAGTCAAACCTAACTCCTCTGCCACTGATTCTGGAAGAATATTGATTTGTGAACCTGAATCAACCAAGGCCTTGACTCTTTTCTTCTTTCCCCCCAGCATGATGTCCAAATACCCCAAAGGGCACGAATACAGTACGTCCTCGCCATCATCTTCACTTTCCGAACTTGTTTCTTCCTCCTCCTCCAATCCTCCTGTTGCCACTCTCATGGGTTTGATAATCCTTGGGATAACCACCCTCCGCTTCGAAACTTGCTTCTTCATATGCTCCGCCAATGCTGGTGATATAGCACATAGTTCTCCAACCTCTGCTTCTATCTTAGTTTTCATAATTTTATCCACCACCTTATCCATTACTCCCTCATATCCCCTTTCCACAGGTCTCTCGAACCTTCCTTTCACTATATCCTTCTTCTCCAATCTTGGTGCCACCACTGTTGCCTTCCTCTTTCCTTTTAACTGAGCCAATGGAATATCCTCACTA
Source organism: Melampsora americana (assembly GCA_022264835.1). Taxonomy (NCBI): domain Eukaryota; kingdom Fungi; phylum Basidiomycota; class Pucciniomycetes; order Pucciniales; family Melampsoraceae; genus Melampsora; species Melampsora americana. The sequence continues at coordinate 1,292,962 of JAIFHY010000008.1, forward strand.
CTGTCGTCCTCTTCGTCCAATTCCATAATCTCATCTTCTACCTCCTCCGCTTCCTTCTGAATTTGAACCTTCTTCTTCTTTGGAGCTTCCACTGGTTCCGCTTTTCCTCTTCCTCTCTTAACTTCCACGTCATACACTCTTGTACCTGCTCCTGCCATAGCTACCTTCAGACCTCTACTAGTAATTCCAGGTGCTTTCCACTCTTCTAAGACCCCACAGTTAGCCCGTAACTCCTGAACCTGAGCATCCCCATTAGCATCCTTAGTCAACATGCCTGTCACCACTGTCTTCTCCGGTATTGTTACAGCTGGTCCAGGTGGAGCTGAAGTTGAGTTGTGAGGGACTCCTCCTTTTGTTGCTGCAATCTTAGCTTGCTCTACTTGTAAAGAGTGATCTGCTACTACAGTCCGGATTGGTCGACTACTATCCCATCTGATTACTGCTCCATTAGATAGAATGTAAGTATTGTTATGTTCTCTAACATATCCATCATTAATGTCCCGTTGTTTATCTGGGCACCTGTTATGACTATGACCTTCTTTACCACAGTAGTAACACATTATGGGTTCATCTCGAAATGGTCTTTCCTGAAACTCCCCACGGGGCGGTCCGTTGTTTGATGGTCCGTAAGGTCCGTTTGATGGTTGATTATTACCATTGTTTTGTTGAAACTGTCCTGATGAATTGTTCCATTGAGAGGTTGAGTTGTATCCTCCTCTTCCGCCTTGATTTCCTCCATATCCTCCTCTATTACCACCAAACCCTCCTCTTCCTCTATTCATTCCAAAGTTAGAATACTGCCCACCGTTCTGATTGTTAGGACCTGGGCCACTGCCGTTGAAGTTCTGACCACCTCTGAAGTAATTTGAGGAGTTGAACTGCGGTGCTGAACCCCCTCTGTTCTGTGGTGGTGGTCCGAAGTTGTTTTGCTGTCCAGAGTATGAGTTGTTCTGGAAACCGTCATGGACTTGTCTGTTGGGGTTGACGGCAAAAGGTCTATTTATACCTTGTCCACTCCACGAAGCAAACTGTCTAACTAATTCACTGATTGTTGCTTCATCCACATTCTTTCCGCCAATCTTCTTATTCAAACCTTCCATCTTCTGCCCTCTTCTCTCCATATCCTTCTGCACTACTTTCTCTTTAAGCTCCTCGTCCTTCTTCATTTCTACTTCCTTCTTTCCTCTTAATTCCTCAAATACCAATTCCACTTCTTCCTGTACTACTATATGAACCGCCTTCTTGAGGACTTTCCATCCTGGCAACCTATGCCTTCCGTCCTTAGTCTTCCTCAAATCCCCATCATCTCGTAGCTTCTCCTTGATTCTCTTCTGTATACTATCGGAAAACGCCCTATAGTAATGGTTGCAGATCTCATCCTCTGAATCAATATAGTCATACTTTTTGAGATATACTAGTATACTGTCAAACTTATGTCGAAACCCTTCAAATTCCAACTTTGAATCTATACCCCCATTTCTTTCATATTCCAAGGTTAATTCCTTTAAGTCCTCCACAGTGTACTTAGGCGCTTCACGAATTGAAGCATACCTGTCCGTCATTTCTGACTTCAACAGTTTCCAATTCCATTCACCTTCCCCCCAACCTTTAAGTTCTTTAATTTCCTCCTTTAGATCCTTTCCATTCACAAAGGCACAAACTTGCTTTGCCATGTCTATACCGCCGGCTCCATCAACATCTGCAGCAACCTCAAAGTCCCGAAGAAATTTCTGAACATCATCCCCACGACTAAATCTTAAATCTGAATCTTGAGGTTCAATTTTTACAACCTTCTTTTTGCTTCTCTTGATTTTCTTCTCCACCTCACTCTCCTCATCCAAACTTGAATCCTCCTTACTACTATCTGAGCTTGAACTGCTACTACTGTAATACTTCTTCTTTCCTTTCCCTTTGCTTTTCCTCTGAACTCTCTCTTTCTCTTCTTTACGTTGTGACTCCTTCAAAGCTTTCAGTACCTTTTCCATATTTTCTGCCTGCGTCCTAGCCTCCTTTAAATACTCCTCTGCATCCTGAATTGAAAGTCCCCCATTCATAACCATTCCTTCCACGTCTTCTATTGAAACCATTTCCTCCATTTCCGTTCCCTCTACTCCTAAACCTCTTGCTGTAACTCCATCATCCGATTCTTCTCCACTTTCCTCCTTCTCCCTGTACCCCAACTTTTCCGCCATAGCTTCCCTTTGACCACCTTGCATATTGTCTCCACCTCTACTTCCTACTACTTTTAATGCTTTATCTGCTGCGCTTTGACTTGAACTTGGTGCCTGACCAAGGTTATTTTGAGATGACATATTGAGATTTGAGAATTTTCTGAATTTCGAATTGAGATTTTTGAGATGTAATGATGATTGATGATTGATGATTGATGAATTTATTGATTTGTTGAAACCACGAAGCGGAAGTGCACCCGCAATGACGCAGAAGTTGTTTCGAATTGCCCGGGCAGAGTCACCAGATGTAGAACTCCTACGCAGTCTAGCGTAGGCTGAGCCGGAGAGGGGAAGAATCACCACTTGTAAAAGCGGGTGAAACTACGGTGCTTATAAAGCTGCCCTCAACCTATTTTTATTTTTGATGGGACAACTCTAATACACTTCCTTGCTATTTAAAATTTTCCCGAAACCTATCGAGATCCACACAGTTGGATGCGCAGGGTTTGGCGGAGTAGAATGATACTACACACAACCCTATACAGGGTTGTAGTGCGGATAAGAGGGAATTTCGATTTTCTGTGCTGAAAGTTACAGGTGTAACTACTGATTACAGGTCTGGCTCTGAATTCCAAGACCCGACCGACCCGGCCCTGACTTGGTTTCTACAAGGGATCCAGGGTGTTGATTTTGTCCCTGTTGCCAGGCACCAAGCTTCAACCTAGCTCAGCAACTTCTTATTACAATAATTGATTTTAGTAAGTCCTTTATTATTTATCTATCTTCAGTTTTCACTCCTATGTCCTTTTCTTACTCAATCCTTATTCTCTTCTTATCCCAATTCTAAACACTTCCTATTAAATATAAAAAACTAATTTCCTTTTCTTTCCTAACAGTAACAAACGAACACGCACAAACCTCAGTAACACTTGATTTTTAGTTAACTTACAAAATGAAGACGCACACACAGACGGACGAACGAACCCCCCCTTCAAATGACTACTTGTCCTCCCCTTTTATATCCTTCGACCTCGCTCAAAACCACAACTCGGCCTTCTTTCCCCTGTCATTCTCTCGATTCCATTTCCAGTCCCTCAATCCAATAGCTGTATAAGACCGTCGATTAGGTTCTTAATGGGTACACCGGTAAGTCAGCTCCCTTTTTCTTATCACTCCTCTTCTTTTTTACTTTTCCTGCGTCCTGGTCACATTCTTAACACTAACGGTCATCTCTTTTCTTTTCTTTTCTTTGTTTTCCTACGTTCCAAGCACCTCTAGTTTCGACTTCTCTCCTCCGACTCCAATACATCACCGTGGTTCCTTTCACCTCCACCTCACCTAACTTCGACCACCCTTGATCTCAGTTTCCCCTCTTCTTTTTCTTTCTTTTCTTATCTTGCCTCTACTTGTTCCCCTCCGCTCCTGGATCGATCGATCGTACTTTTAGTTCTCTCCTTTTTTTTCTTTTTTCCTTTCTTTTCAAGGTTCGTCATTGTTCTCTTGTCTCTCCCTCTTCCCTTTTTTTTTATCCCGCTTCATTATGATGACACTAACTTAATCTTCCATTTTATCATTTCTAGGTTTTACCCTTCTATACCTTACTTTCTCGTATTCCAATCACCGGACACGCTCCCACCTCGATCCCTCCACCTCCTCATTCTTATGTTTAGATCAATCGATCAACCCTCTTATCTTAAGGTTCGTCGTTTCTCTAATCCATCATCTCACCCCTTTCTTTAAGTTCCCTCTACTTACGATGTCACCCTTCTTTCTTTTCGATTGATCTTTTCCCACTTTTACATATTCTTATCACCTCACCTTTAAACTTTTTTATGTGCTTCTTGGCCTTTCCGTGTTACATTTCTTGTCCTGCATCCTCCACTTCCCTTCTAACTTTATCCACTCTTTTCTTCTTTTTTTTTGTTTGTTTGTTTGTTTTCTCTCTGTAACTTTATCTCTTTTATACTTAATCTTGATGTTTTCCTTCTTGGATTAAGTTTGTTGTGCTCCGCGTCTTTGTTATCTTAAGTAGTAGCAATAAGATTAAATTGAACTTTCAACACGTAAATGCGTGATCTTTTAAAGTAATCAAGAAAACCGCTGAGCAGTGAGCTGAAAAAAAACAAAAAATCATGAGCCATTCCTTGATAAAGGTATCGAGTAGTACTCCTCGATTGGGTTCGGCTCGAAAAATTGAGTATAAATAGTCGAAGGAGAGAGGTGTTGATCACCACAACGGCTACCAAACGGGGCCTTAGTAAACCTTCAAAAAAAAAGTTCTTTTAAAAAAAAAGGAAAGAAAAGTACTATGTACCTACCTTAAAGTGTTATAAACTTGTATTAAGTAAAGATTGTTATAGAAAAGAAATTGTGAGCTTGTTCGTTGTCAAGAGTAAAAGTGGGAAGGCTGAGCTTGGTCAAAAAGGAGTTGTCAGGCCGTCAAGATTTAGTTAGAAAAAAATTCATCAAGACCACCAGCCCGCCTCTGAATTCAAGACAAGGCCGGGTCGAGTCTGGGTTCTAAAATTTATTTTGGACGTGTAAATTGTTACCCATGCAGTCAAAGCTGTGTTAACATCAAATTTTCACATATCTCTGTGTTACAACCTTGTGTAGGGTTGTACATAATAGCGCCAGGCTCTGCGCAGTGCTGCGGGAGCAACTGTGCAAGTCTCATCAAGTTTGGGGAAACCTTAAAAGGACAAAGGAAGTAAATTGGAGTTAACCCATCTTATTTCAAAGGTTGAGGGCAGCTTAACAGTGCTCATAGTTTCACCCGCTCTTACAAGTGGTGATTCTTCCCCTCTCCGGCTCAGCCTACGCTAGACTGTGTAGGAGTTCTACAGCGTATGTGTATCATACAAGAACTTTGGGCCTAACTTTGGGAGGTAGAAGTAATAAGCTGGAAGGTTTCACAGACTCGGATTGGGCCGAGAACTTAACAATTGTACATCCACTTCAGGTTACTTGTTTTGACTAGCTGATGGCTTGATTTCATGGAAGTCTTGAAACCAAAGGACAACAGCTTTATCAAGTACAGAAGCGGAATATATGGCAATGAGTGATGCGGGTAGAGAAGCTATGTGGTTAAGGCAATTACTTCAAGAAATAAAATTTATTGACGACTCTCCTACAATTATTCATTACAACAATACAGGTTCTGCGGCTCTCGCAAACAATCCAGTTCATCATTCAAGAAGTAAACACATTGATCTACGTTACCACTTTATTTGATCCTTAATCAAAAACAAGGAAGCATCCCTAAAGCAAGTCAATACATCAATGCAACTCGCCAATTTTTTGACTAAAGCTTTACCACGCCCAACTTTTATTGGCATTCAAGAGAAACTGGGATTTCAGCGTATTGCTGAAAAGCAAAAGTAAGTTCTCATCCTTACTATGGCACCGGGGTTTCTACCACCAATTTTTTTAGAAGAACAATTCCACAGCCATCCTATGAGCACAATGTTTTGTCTTTGTTTCTCTTTATTACAGAACACCAATGCCGTCCAGGAGTCTGTTTTATTTATCTCTATTTCTTTTTCACAACTTTGGCAGCAAGGGGGGGTGTTGGATTTTCTCTTTCTCTTTTTGTGTGCTTTACAAGTCGTGTACGCTTTACATGCATTTATCTTTATGCTCTTATGTTTAATTTTAATTTGGTTCTCTTTTTGGTTTTTTATGACATCATTATTGTATGACATCATTTTTCATTTACATTTATTTTTCTGCTTTATAACCTGAACCCGCACAGTCTAGATTTCTTTTCTTTTTCATCTGACTGTTTCCATTGGCCCCTGCTATTTGCCGCCCACCCCGGGCCCATATGGGCGCCATCACTTAGCGCCCATATGGCAATATGGGCGCTGAATACAGCGCCCATATAGCATCTACCCATATGGGCGCTGAATTGCGGCGCCTACCTGCACATGGGCGCTAAATTACGGCGCCTATATGGAAATATGGGCGCTAAGTGATGGCGCCCATAATAATTCAGCGCCTACATTATGGGCGCTGAATTATAGCGCCCATATGACTTCAACTGATATAGGCGCCATTTTTACGTGCTCATTTCCTGGACAGCTCAACTGTTCCAGACTTTATGGACCAAGTGCGCGCTAAATTTCACAAGGCAAAGGGATCCAATCCAAAAAAACTTATAAAATTGAACCAAGTGAAAATCAAATCCAACACTTTGCAAAGATAAAGAAAATACAAAATCAACTCAAATCAATACAAAAACATTCTTTTTTTTGAACTCCTGGTATTAACTCTTTCCGTAACTTCTTTCTTATCCTTAGGTGCTTCCCATTCCACCGTCTTTTCATCCCAAAGATCAAAGCAACTTTTCATAAAATCGTCCTTTTTCCAACTAGCAGCATTTCTTCCTATAGGCGCTGAATTCCAGCGCCCATGTCAAGATAGGTGTTGGATTCTAGCGCCTAGAGATATGGGCGCCAGAGTATAGCGCCCATATGCTCCAAAAGGGATGTAGGCGCCAAAATATAGCGCCTATATTCAAGTGGGTGCTATATTCTAGCGCCTACATGCCTTTTGGAGCATATGGGCGCTATTGCAAGATTTATAGCGCCCATATTGCCATATGGGCGCTAGATGACGGCGCCCATATGGGCCCCAGGTGGGCGGCAAATAGCAGGGGCCTAAATCAACATAAACATTAAAACATTTTGTTACAATTTCATTCCAAAATTTAACTTATCCTTCAAAGTTTGAATTTGATCTCTAGAAAAGGATATATCACTGAGATCTTACATCATTTGAGAACTAAGAACAAACAACCTATCAACGTTTTGGTTTCTTGTACCTTTAAAATCTTTATACATCGCATCTCCCCTTTTTTTTGAAAAAAAACAAAGAATCAAATCGTAGTTAACATCTTTCAATATCTCAAGTTTAATGACCCCAATCGCAGGTGATCAGGAACAACAAATGGTAAGTGAAAGAAGCACGTCAAATGATACTAGGACGTACACATCCAGTCTCATACTGTCCAGAGAATGAGTACCAAGAGTCACAATTGGGTGAGGTTTTCACATATTTGAGAATTTTGTGAACTACGCACATCAGGGGGAACATCAGGGTGAGCTTATCACTTCTTGGCGCACTTCAACTTTGTGAAAAGTTCACTGATTTGTTACCTTTTTACATTATTGTGAAGAGTTCACAAACGTGTAAACGTTTCACAATTTGTGAAGTTGTGAAGAAGAGTTCACAAGCGTGTAAACTTTTCCCACTATTGTGGACATTTCACAGAAGTGTGAAATGTTTGCAATGTTTAAGTGCGTTATTCACATCACCTTCAATGTATCTCATTGATTTTATCTGAGTCATAGAGTTCACAAATGTGTGAAATTTTCACAATATTGTGAAGATGTCACAAAAGTGTGAAATGTTCACAATGCTCAAGTGTGTTATTCACATCACCTTCAATATATATATATTTGTTTTTATCTGAGTCATGAAAGTTTGTAAAAAACTGGTGTATAGTTTCATCTTGGCATCTGGCACCTATGATTTGCAACCAACTCAGACTGAATAGATGGTATGGAAGATGCGCGTCAGACTTGTGAGTTGGGTGACATTTTTTTTCAACTACCACTGCCTATCACATGTTCAATTCAAGGACTAATTTTACAACGGCAAGGGACAGGAGAAATCAATTGATTGGACTCCGCAATCACTTCCTAAAGTGGTAAATTGTTGTGACTGCTTTGAAAATTCCCAACATATAGACCACTGGCTGATTCTAGCATCATATGATCTAGCCATTACTAGTTAGATCATGAAAACACAAGCTATCCCAATTAAATTTTTTATTTGCACACCAATCAGAATGGCTCCAGGAAGAAAAAGAAATCTATTGCTTCCAGTAAATTGTTTGACCAAACCTCGGCAAGAATCAAGTCAATCCTATAAGCAGTTGTCTGAATGGGAAGAAGCTGAAGAAAAGTTTTGTGTAAAACAATGCGACCTGCTTGTTTGTGCACTCACCCAGCCGCCAGTTCCAGCTCTACCTACGGCTGCAACTGAGGACCCTCATGATCTCAACGGGAACAAAGGTTTTTTTGGCCTTGATTACGACCAGCCCAACACACCTTCTTATCACAAGACTGATTCAGGAACAGGATCTGATGATTTTGAGCAGTCAATAGCATCAAATCCGGGTGGCGTGGTCCCTCCAGAGGCGGGTGATTATAATCAACGGCATTGAATCCAAGAGGTACAACAATGGAAATACATACTTGAATTGATGTTCAAGGTGTTCATGCAATGCAAGCTACTCACATTTGATTGGAGTCAGGGTGAAACTTGGAATTTTGATTCAAAAAGTCAATGTTGATGTCGATGCTCAGTGGCAAAGAGACAAATCAGGCATCTTGAATTGGTGGACATTTTAAGTGAGAGAAAATCAAATCACTTTATATGCCCCCAGAATTAAAGCTATCTTTGTTATCTATGACAGCACACACTACACAAGCGGTGGAGTTCTGCTCATGCCAATCAGACCAAGTCCGGCTCATCCAAATGGGCTACATCGGCGGTTCTCCTGTCCTGCCCAAGATTGCTTTCTCATTACAACTTCTCCGGCTACACAATGCCCTCTGGAGATTTTGCTGTATTCGAACACATCCTTTTGCTCATGCACTTGATTTTTTTTACCAAGTGGCCCTAGGCTTTAAAGAAGACGTCACCAGAGGGGTAGGTATCTTGGTGTTAAATCCTCCATTCTAGATACTAATACCAGTGTGTTGATATCACCAGCCATGCAGATGGGGCAGACAGTTTTCTTGTGCAGTAGATGCATACCGACGCTTGATTCAAGTGAAAGAAGATCTTGGTTTCCATGCGATGGAGCTTTCAACAAAGGAAAAGCTCGGGGCTAATTGCCCACGTTGTTTTGGAGAGAATGTTTACGCTAAGAGAGATGGCAAACCAGACTATGTAGTCTGTGTTGATGGTAACTTTCAACAAAGACAACACAAATCAGCCAGTGTCGAGGCGAAAGAGATTGAGATTCAGTACCCATCTCTATTTCTTCATCCAATGCAGGTCAAGAAGTGGGAAAATGTACTTCCTAGCTCCTCAGACGACACACCGGTAAGACAGGTTGCATTCATGATATTCCCTTGATATTCATATGTACAGGTTATTAAACTGAACACTTTCCTTTAGGATCCTTGCACGCAGATGCATACTGCTGCCAATGATTCATGAAGTGCCTCCACGTGGCGTGCCTGCGACGACACAGGGTTATTGGCAATGGTATGTTGACATGACCATGCGTTGGCCTTTGTGAATATAGTCCAAAGTGGTGAAAAGTACCCTCCCAAAATACAATATATGATAAATAATGATATATTAATACAAATCACTTCTTTATGTATGTATGTGTAGATCATATTTTGCACATTCTCTCACTGACTGGCTCCTCAAGCAGTTGGACAAAGCAGACTCAAAGGTGGCATTTCTCTACGACATTGGATGCAACATCGAGAAGGGGCTAATCACAGTTGAATATTTACATTAACATTCAATCTCATCTCCTGCTTGATACTGAGGTTACATTTCAAACATTGAATGTAGCATAACCTGTTTGCAGAAGAAAGACAATGCGGTCAGTTGATATTTGGTACAAGTGTTTTCCACGCGTATGTACACAGCTGGAGCTGCCAGCTAGATTACAACCCAAGACTGAATGAAGGATTTGGCCTGTCGGACGGAGAGGGATGTGAAAGATGTTGGTGTAAGCTAAGCAAATTAGTCGCAGCTCTAACAGTGGATCTCAAAGCTTCTCATGAGAATTTAATCTTACGCACAAATTCAGGTGAGAAATTATTGGATTTCATGTGTTGACTCTAATGAGTTCTAATGACTGCTTTGGTTGATCCCAGCTGCCTCGTCCTGTCACAAGCTGGAAATAACCCAAAAGATGTGGGAGGAGAAACAACAGATACTGGTGGAGCTTGAAAACAAGCGCAGGTTTGATCATGACTATTTTGGGGCTCAATGGTCTTGTCAAAAACTAGTTCTGGGAGAAGTCATGGGTGATATAAACATGAAAAACCTGCAAAATAAACTTGAGGAATTGATTGAACATGAAGAGGAACTGAGAGAGGCCTAGTACGACCTCTATCATCATATTTTTGTTCTGGGTGTGTAGCTTACAAGTGATTTTACGTGTGAATATGTTCAGAGCAAAAGAGGCCAGTCTACGCAGCCTCCGTCAATGCAGGACCATCACTGAAAACCATACACTGGCAAGCTTACCTGGAAATATTGAATTCCTGGAAGAAGAAATCAATAGAATTCTATTGGATCTTGGAGGCAACGAATTTAGGGACATTCCAGAAGCTTCAGGTGAGATACTATCACTGTATGTAGTTCACTGCTTCACATGTTGACTTGTCTCTGCAAGGATAGATGAGAGAGGTCTTCTGTTGTTACCGATAAGAGTGGCCAAAAACAACCTCTATGAGGCAAAGGTTGGCATAGTTGAATTAGGAAAACAATGGGAGGCCGGTTTGTGCGCAATTCTTTTGGATGAGAATCCATATTCAATCTGTGCCTGCCGTTCAATCTAGGTACCTTGATGCAGCAACCAATGAAGGGTTTAATGAGAACCAAACAGACGGTTTTCCAAAAGAAATGGAAGATCTATCATGATCTCATTGGAAAGTACAATACTTCCTATCTGGAAGAGACACCACTAACAAACTATACACAAAAGGGAGTTAAATCTCTCTTGCTGGAAGACACCTTCTGGAACTTTGGAAACCTCACACATCCAAAAGAAAATTGGGCTGTGGATGAGGATACCCAGAAGGGTATCCAGGCTTATCTCTCATATTGCCGCTGCAAAGAGGAATTCAGGTGGATTGCTCATGAGGTACGACAGATGTTCATGTGGTCTCTGGCAACAGAAGCCAAGATTAGAAATGTCCTAATGCTTAGCGAGTCAGGTAGGCAGTCATATAATTTGTTTTTTCATATCTGTCAGGCTCAATTCTGTATGTTTTATTGTTTAGGATGGGATCCAACTGCCAATATGCTCCCAATACAGTTGGTGACAGGCATTCACGCTTCTGGAATTGTTACAAGGACAACTTGGAAGGAGTGCACCAAAACTGTAGAGTCGGTATATCATGGACTGTTTCTAGGTCATGCACGTGTGATCTTTGCATGGAACCCTCATCTACTGGCTCTTCTGCACGACACTCACCAATATTCAGAAGCAACAATTGCTGAAGATAATGTTTTGGAGGAACGGTGGAGGGATTTGCTAAGGAGCAAGCTTGAATAAATTTGTACTCTTCCTTTTCATGAAACATGCAATGCAATTGATATAAGACCTGGAAACTTAGATCAGAAACGTTCACAAGATGTTGTATCTTGTGAACTGTTCACAAGATATTATATTTTGTGCACTGGTCACAGGATGCTGTATCTTGTGAACTGTTCACAAGATATTATATTTTGTGAACTGTTTACAAGATATTATATTTTGTGATACTTTCACATAATGATATATTTTGTGCAAACTTCAAAAAAAGATTTATTTTGTGCAATCTTCACAAAACAATTTATTTTGTGCAATCTTCACAAAATGATATATATTTTGTGAAATGTTCACAACAATGTAACTCTTGCACAACTAATATTAACTTGCATGCTTTGCATCAGAAGTCAACATGAAGGTACCCAAAGATCCTGTTCCTTCAGATCTTTTGTGAAGTTTCATGTCTGGAAGATATGCTTTGTTATTTTGATGAGGAAAGTCCATGGAGTGTGATATTTTCACAAAACAAGTGAGACACCCACTATGCTGGTGGCGTGTGAGAATTTTATATTGAGAATGGCAGATGAGCCCAGATGAGACTTCCCCTTGAGAATTATGAGATGCTGGATGTGTAGCGAGTGAAATCTGTGAAGATGAGGGTCAGATGAGCCCAGATGAGATCACCCCCAAGTTTTGTCCTGGATACATCAATCCCAATTCCACATTCATTACATATGTAGATCAGTGTGTACAGTGGTTGAGCAACAAGTACAGCCGTTGTAATATCTACTGGCAGATTTTTGAAAAATTTTGTGTTGCCAGATTTAACTTATGAAGTCAAAAACTTGAAATATTTCACTCTCAGACTGAACTCTATTCTTTTTGCACTAGAATGGACCGATGGACAGTAGAGTTATCAATCTCAAAAGAGATTTTTTGAGTTTTTGACCTTCACATTAAATCTGGCGACGACACAACAACCTCAAAATTTGCCGATAGATCTTACAACGGCTGTAAAGCTGTAATGGATGTATTGTATAGAGCTGACCACCAAGATAAGTGTGGTGAATGTGATGCACATAGTCAGCAGATGAATCTGCTTGATGAGTGGCCAGATCAATCTGCTACAGCTTTAGGGACAGGTAGCTCGCCAGATGAATCTTGAGAGTTTACAATAGTCAGGGTCAGATTCATACAGATGAATCTGAGGCTGGGCAGATGAGTCACATTTGGAATTTGGCCCTGTCTGGCACCCTTAGAGGCACTTCAAGGATGTGAGATGGGTCCGTGTGCTTTGAAGACATTCTAGTGCATGTTTTTCATACAAAAAAAGGTGTTTAACTTGATGATTTTACCGCTTGAATTTTAAAAAACTTGTAAAGTTATTTCGAAAAAAAAAATCAGAGTCATCTGCCACATCTGCCTTCATCTGCGCGCAACTTTTTGGACATCATCCGAAGATACTGCATACTTTTTCTATGGATTATAGCCGTACACTCTGTGCACCACAGGTGACGGTGGGTGGGTGTTAAAAATATCTATTTTTAAATGCTAGAGGCTAGGATGGTATAGGAGAAAACAAAAAAGCTCCAAGATGAGAAAGAGAGAATCTTGGGAGAATACTCAGGACAGAGATGGAAAAAATAATTATCTATGTGTGGGCTACAAGCCACTTCCCCGTATTCCGGCCCCAAGTTACTTCTCCAAGACTTCTTTCTCACTTGTATACAGCTCCACCTTTAGTAATGGACTACTGATTACCGTTGCAGGATTGAGGTAATCTTTCAATCATTGTTAGGTGGTTCTCACTAATTGGGATATGACATACTGTGGAAGGAGAAGCTGATGGTGTGTTATGCAAAGAGTGGGATGATTCAAATATCAATGGGTAAATATGTGGGTCCTTTGAATAGACAGACCACAATTGTGAGGACATAGGGTGGGGAAGGCGGTACTACGGTTCAAACAGTTGAACATTTATAGGGTGACCAGGTCAATCAGCTGAGGTCTAGGAGGTGCTTTAGAGGATGAGTTCAGTGGTGGGCTGCCACCATATTGTGCTGGAGGCATGAGGGGTTGGCCCTTCATTGATCCAGTGGTGCTTGGAATGATCGATCCACTGGAACTGCATAAGGGAAGGCTAGAGGCTTGAGTCAACAACCTACAGAAACAAAAGTTGTAACCATTTTGGTTTCACTAGTGGTCAAATCCGGAGATTCACTCACAAAGAGCCATACTTTGCCTCAGGAGTGCTTGGTATTTGCAAGTTCAAAGCACCCAGGCGGAAGTTCTAATGCTATTTTCAATTGGTGGGAAGATATGAGCTGTATTTGTGAGGATAGTGGCTCTGGATGAGGAGGCTACTCTGACAGAAAGTTGATATTTATTTAAAATTTATATATTATATTATTTTTATTATATAGAGTTTTAATTTTAAACTGAATAACACTAAATGGTTTAAAGAAGAGGGGATTGGTTAAGATAGGAATAAAAAAATAAGAGTCTGCTGGGACAAATCCTGGCAGACTACAGTTAGTTGACTCTTAAATAAGAGATTTAATCTCAATATGTATTATAAGGAGTTTGATCCTTGAACCCCACTATCATCTCTATTATAAGATAATGGATGATCAAAGACCACAATCCTGAAAATTTGAAGCTTACAAGCTTGATTTAATTTGATATACTTTGCAAAGCAGTGAAACAAAAGAGATGAATGGTGAACAAAATTTGAGGAAAGAGGCCTCTCAAGAACAGTCAAAATCATGTTATCTTAACTGGTATTTACTGAAAGTATGAGTGAGATGTAAAAAAGGAAACCAATCTAGAAAATCTAGAATTAACTAGTCTCCTTGTTTTAAATCATGAAAGAATTTAGCACTTCTAGCCTCTGGCGACTTTAGAGGGTATTGTTCTTGGGAGTTCTTTAGATGAGAAAGAGCTTTTGTGAAGAACTGATAGGTACTGTAGTTGGTAGTATCAAAAACTGCATCCTGATAATACTTCCTGAAGAACCCAGTTAGGTCTTTTTCCTCCAAATCTGATAGAACATGAACAAATTCAGTATCAAGTCCTGCAGGCATATGTGCAAATGCTTGACTTTCTATCAAAGCTAGAGACTCTTTAGCCAAATCTACAATGTTCACATCATAACCACCACCTTGTACTCTGGTCCATCGTGTCTCAAACCAAGTTTGAGAAAGCCTTTCAATAAAATCTGAATATTGCTGTAAGAATAAGGGTGTTATATCACCTGGTTTGTTACTAGACTGACTTCTGGCTTTAAGCATTTCATTCAATCTCTTTGTTGTGGTTTGTATTTTCTTGTATTCTTCAATCTCTGTCAAGGGAAGGAGAGAGAGTAACCTCTGTGGTTAGCTATATGTTGACTTTGCCAATATGTCAAATTGAAGTCATAGTGACACTCATTGATAGTAAACATGATAATCTGTCAGACCTCTGCTTACCTTGTTTCATGTCAAACAAGAAATTCAATTGTTTTTCCACTAAAATTCCTTCATCACTGCTTTCAGAACTTGTACCCTTACTGCTGAGGGATATCAGATAGCTCAAAAGGCTTTCATTTGATGTATCTTTGAGTTCTGATCGTGTCAGGTGCCAGGCCAAATAATTAGATGATATAAGGCTGTTGAGAATTTCTATTGAAGCTTTTTCTTCAAGAATGAGTGGATTATTTGGTGACTCCTTTTGAGAAAGTTTTTTGAGATTCTTCAGTACAGAATGTACTGCATCTGATATTCTTTCTTCAGATGTCTGTGAATGATCTTGTGAGAGGTCTTCCCAATGGTATTTGGTAACTTGTGTGTCTGCTTCTGTTGCTCGTGGTTTCATCTCCAGAAGATCATTTCTCTTGGATTTAGCGTCAAGCTTCACAGCAAGTCTATAATCTGGTTTTCCTTTATCAATCACATCCTCAACCTTCAAGTTTGAAAATCGTCCTACCATATCCCTGAAGGTGTCATCGGGTTGGATTGAACCCTCTTGAAGAATTCTTTTTATGTTTTCTTTTGAAGTTTTGTAATTTTGTACTTTGTGATCACCTACGTTCAAGATACATGTAAGCATCAACATCCTTCCGTACCAATTCAATGAAAACCAACTCACTATCTTGCATGTGTGGCATCTCTATGTTCCAGATGGAAGATTAATGAAAGCAGTAGTGGAGTGATTCTTGAAAGTCAGCTTGTATATTACACAATATCAAAATCTTGGGATTGGCTAACCATTCTCCCTTAAAATCTCTGGAGTAAGCACGCTATAAAACTTTGTATCCAATTCTGTTCCAAGGATATTGCACATGCATCAGTAACTTATTGAAGAATATATTACGACTCAATAATCAAAGATAAATCAAAGAGTGACTCAAGATAGTTGAAGAGAACTGTACCTTTGGTCAAATATTCTTGCATGCTCTTGTCCAAGTGAGCTTTCAGGTTGAAATCTTTTAACAAACTCATCCCTGCAACGTTGCGATGACCCAATCCCTCGTTAGAAAGCACATGCATATACAAAGATTTTTGAACATCTCTATCTTCAAGCGTATCAATTAACCATTTGGGAGTCTTTGTAGTTTGCAAGTCAAACCTATAAATGTGATTGAGAGCTTGATATACCAATTGAACAGTTTTCGATACCTTTCCTTCTTGATCATCTGTGTCTCTCGTGACTGGATGACGAAGGATGGCTCTAATCCTTGAGATGATTGAGAAACTATCTTTATAATAGCCTTTGTCAATTAAAGGCCAGCTTTTCCACATTTGAAGACGAGAAAAGTCATCTTTGAGTTTTAAGAGGTCACTTTTCAGCTCTTTTGGTACTTCTTCCCTATTGATTGCTTCTTGGAAAGCTCCAATATGCGCACGTCTCTCAATGCTCTCCGCCCATTCTTAATTTAAATGATTAGATTTATCATCAGTTTACTTCATTGACTGTTTAAACCGAAATCTTTACAAGATGACAGAAGCTTACCAAAGTGAAGTTGTTCTAAGAAGTTGCTGTACCTTCCAGGAGTTGAAGGTTGTTTGTCTCCCGTTTTGAATTCTGCTTCAGAATCAAGCAAGGCACGCCACATTCTGTCTACCTCTTCATCGGTCAATGATTTGAAGATATGCTCCAAAAAGTAATCTCCCGCATTGGCGTTTACGTAACCTAAACATTTCATCACTTGAAGATCAACGATCATCATACCTGAGTCGGATCTTGACATCACCTCATGTTGCATTGAAGTGATGATGCTTTTAACTAATGTCTTTGCAGTTTCAGTGGCTTCACTCGATGCTTCCTCCCACTTGGTGATGTCCTCGATCTTGCCAAATCTCTCTAGCGTATACTCCGCCATTGGCCCTCCATGATAAGATCCGATTCCAGACCCCTGAATGAATGATTTTAACTCATTGATGACGTCGGACTTGATAGCTTCCGCTGAGTTTTTGATCTGATCACCTGCTCACGATACAACAGTCAGTATACGCGGTAATTTTGCTTGCTAGTAGTTTTATCGCATCACTTACCATCAAGAACTATGCGCAATATTGTTGAGATATTGTAAAATCACATTGTGAATGTAGTCAGCATCTGCAATATTTGACAGGAATTCAGATTATACTTCTTCCTTCGAAAGTCACTCACCAATCTTAGTGGCCAAGTTTGTATCTGAAAATATCACGCCCCGGTAGGTCGAAATATTAAACTCTTGATCAACCTTTTTACAATTTGGCAAGAGAAAAAAAAAATCTCACCTGCCGCAAAATTTAACTCCCTATGTGGTTTGATTTTTGAAAATCTTCGTGGGGATCTGTCAAAGATCTTTCTGAACCAGTTTGCCAGACTTTCAAGTTTTTGCCACAGACTTTTTGACCAACGCGACAAGGGAGATCTTGTTGTACTAAATCGTGAGTCCTTGCCAATCACTATATATGGATCTGTTGACCATTCTCCATATCTTGGCAATTCAGGGGTCCTTTCTTGTGGGTGTGGTCCTGAGGGTGATGGTGGATCGGATGGGGGTAGATCTTCAGCATCGTTGTGATGGATGTCGCCCTGGGAAACAGAATGCGTGATGTAGGGAATGGGCTCATCGCTTGATGTAATTTTCTCTTGATGTAATCCTCCTTCGTGCGGTGTACCAATTAGGTTATCCGCGTGGTGTGGTCCAGGTTTAAGCTCTTCATTGAATGAGCCATGTACTCCATTTTTCAAATCCAATGCTTCCTCCACACTTTGTAAAGGCGTCGGTGCTATACTTTGCAGCAAGGCACAAAGAATCATGCACGAAAAGAACCGCATCATAGTTATGAAGTTAATCCGTATGATAAACGATGTTTTTTAAGAATAGGGTAAAGCTCTGGGCGTATGAGAATGAAAGAAGTGAAGTATGTGGTGAGATTGATTGACAGAAATGAAACTCTTTTAGATGTCAGATATTGACATCTCGAGCTTTTCCGGGTGTTCAAGTTCTTGTTAAAACCATCCCAGAAAATTATAAATAATCATACGCAGACCGAACCATGGTCTTCCTCAACAAGGATTATCAACTGCTCAACGGCTCTAACACGCCCCAAAAGCAGTCTGAAAACTGCGCTGGATGGTAACAGATATCATACTTCTGATGCTTGATGGTTCGAGTTTGAATTTTCTCCGCCTTCACCAAAAAAAAACAAAACCTGAAGGAAGTCTCGACGCGCAGTTACTTATATGTGGCTATGTAGAGGGTGATACAGAGCTCTCCTGCGAGCTGCACTTTAATACGCACTCTCCTTCTCCTCCAGACCGGTGATGGTCTCTTGGAAATGCTCGCAGAAAACCTGAACGGTCTAGCCGGTGTAAATCAACTTTACTTGAGTCGTCGTATGCTTACTTTGAAACTGATCGTTTTCCGAAAGGACAATACTCGAAATGTATGGAAAGTCTAGATAAATTTCACATCATATGTACCATTCAACATTTGTGCGCTTGTATGTCATGATATCGATTGCAAAACTCTTGACTAGAGTCAAGAAAGTCTAGGATAGACCGTCCATCCAGAGATGATTGTACTTGTTTGGGTTCAATCTGTCTTATTGCAGTCGGTAAATCCGACCTCATCTCAGTGAAAACCTCTAGATCTGATCATCCGACTCGTTTGCCGGATAGCAATGACCGTTTCAAGAGGTCGACCACGAGGGGATCACAGCATCCTTCTCAAGGTGAATACAATACCGAACACAACCACTTGTGTGTGGATACTCAAAGGAAGAATATAAAAGTCATTCGTTCGACAGTTTATTTGGGTTGATGAAGAGGCATTCTGAATGAGGGTCGCCTGGGTGAGATTGGATGCGATGCCAACCGCAAAGGAGTTGAAAAGGTAAACGGTGTGAAAAGCTGGTATAAATCGGTTTCGCTTCGATCTCCATAACATCCTGATTCTTGTCTTGAATAGGATCTTACTGATCTTTTGATATGCCGAAGTCATTCGAGAGTCTATCTCATCCTCGGTCGTTTTTGGAAGAAATTCGGAGTCTGAGGCCTGATTCACCTGGTTGATATTAATCGTAACCGAAGTGGCACAGTTCAAGTTATGATATCTCGCAAACCGATGGAAGGAAAAATGCAACAAACATGCGATCGACCTGTCATCTTCACAAGGTAGGATTCATGAGTCACGTTTAGATTTAAGCAAGACGACCTCCGACCGATCGATCGCCCACTCATTCATTCATTTTGGATTGTCACTGCGCTTTTAATCTATAAAGCTCAATCATAAAAGGTCTATCCATGTAAACTCGTTTCTCCTTTCCCTTATCCTCTCATCAGCTCCTATCCGCTCCCATACCCGAGCATATCTTTGACGAGTAGACTTAGACACAGGATGTTGTCATACTCATTTCTCATTATCTTGTTTCTCTCATTTTGTTTAGCTGGAGAACCAGATACCTCTGCACCTGAGAGAGATCCTAAATTAGCTCCAGGATTCGAAGGTACTTACGAGATCCCAGGGTCTCCGAAGTACGCCTATCAAGAAGCCCTTCATAAATCATTCCTTTTCTACCATGCACAAAGATCTGGAAAGATAGATGAACACCGATTAGCTTGGAGATCTGATTCTTGTTTAGGCTGCAAAGGAAAATATGGTGAAGATTTAAGTGGAGGATGGTATGAAGCTGCAAACTCGATGAAATGGACTCAACCATTTTCTTGGACTGTGACCCAACTGGCTTACAATGTTTATCAATTTGGCGCCGCGATGGAAAGTGTCAATGAGAAGGCAGAAGCGATGAAGGTTGTACGATGGGGAGCAGACTACTTGATGAACGCTCATCCAAAGCCGAACGTGCTTGTTGGACTCTTTGGTCTTGATGCAGACGACGAGGGAGATGTCGATTTTAGTGAGTCTTTAAGTTTATCTCACAAGCTTGAGTTCAAGGCGATAGACGTTTGACTGATGTGTTGGATAATTGATCTAAGTGTACTTTGGTCCACCGTAAGCATTTTGAGTCACTTGATTGCTCCAGTATCACATATCCTACTCACATTTCCGTAAACGCTCTTCTCAAACTTTCAGGGAGGAGTATGAAAAATGGGCACCAAGAGGCATCCAAAAAGAAGCTTATTATGTTGACGAATCACGCCCAGCATCCGAGCTGGCTGGTCAAGCTGCTGCTGCTTTAGCCGCAACCTCTGTCATTTTTCGACAAACCGATGCTGCATACGCAGACCTCGCTTTATCACACGCTGTAGAACTTTTCAACTTTGCTAATAAATTTCGAGGCAGTTTTATGGATATAGATGACCTCCCATTCAGAAGAACAAAGAAATGGTACCCATCCACTAAATTCACTGATGAGATCGCCTGGGCTGCAACTTGGCTTTATGCTGCTACTGAAGACGCTTCGTACTTTCAAGCCGCCAAGGAGAATCTTAGTGATGATGCCTCGGAGTACTCTTGGGATGATTGTGATAGTGCTGCTGCAGTACTGCTATACCAATTGACTGGTCAGAAGGAGTTTCTTCTCAAGGCAAACAAGTTCTTCACTCAGTTCCTGCCTGGCGGATCTACCAAGTACACCGCTAAAGGTCTATCTTATAAGGAAAGCTGGTGAGTCTTACATAGCCGCCTTCAACTGAGCTTCACCATTATCCTCTGACTATAGTATATTGACATGTACGAATGATGATCCGCAGGGGTGTGTTAAGATACGCTTCCAACCACGCTTTTCTTGCCCTCGCACATGCAGCTTCGTTAGAGAGATACACCGACGGTAAAACAGAAGAAGGCAAAACTCTCATTCAAGCACTTCGCACGTTTGCCACTCAACAAATCAACTATATCTTAGGAGATACTGGAGTATCCTATGTGGTTGGGTTTGGCAAAGGGGTCACCAAACCATACCATAAAAGCTCTTATAACTCGTTCATTGATTACCCCATGCGTGGACTCAAATCTGAGGTTCAACAAAATGACTTTGAGTCTGGCACAGCACAACGGTTTATTCTTTATGGTGGCCTGGTCGGTGGACCTGACGTCAATGACGAATACAAAGATACACGGAAAGACTATACTTATTCTGAAGTCACTCGTGAGTTTTGATTATCATCGTACTGGCAGTACTCTAGTCCCTGATATATCCAAATGACTGATCGCCTGAATACCCTTCAATCATGATAACATAGAGGATTACAATGCCGGATTCACAGGTGTCCTAGCAGGCATGATTGAATATTACACCGCACTTGGAGCTTCTTTTACTCCTTTCAATGATGGGCAACTCGATTTAGGATGGTCGCATCCCAATGCAGTTCAAGAATTAAAGCCAAAGTATCCTGCTGATGACTGTTACCATCTTGATGTACCATGTCAACAGAAATAATAAACTTTTTGAAGGACAGTTGTGTTTGTACTTAATGTGTACTAATATATTTATCAGTCATGTGTTTTGGGGACCTTCTTTGTTTTTGTAAAACTACAAATCATTGCAAGTGTATGTCTGGCACGTTGCGCCCCTTCATGAAATGTAACAAGACCTTCAATCTTTCCCATCTTGCTCTTATGCATGCAAGGCACGAAGCCCTACAGCACCATTCAAGTATGTCCAAGGAAAACGTGATCCCTTCCATTACAAAGTCAAAGAATCTCACGCATACAGTACACTCTCAACGTAATTCAATTGAGCAGCACTTCCGAATATGAATCCCTCATTTGTGCAGTTTGGTAAAGTTTACTAAATTTACAAACTTAGGAGGAGGAGAATGGAATTCAAAAAGAACTTGAGGGTTTGAAGATCTCTTGAGAATCCATCCGAATGATGATTTGTCTTTGCCTAGACTTCCCACATTCTTAATTCACATTCATGATCAGATTGAGAAAATGACAAAAAAAATTACAATGATCAATAAGACCATTCTAACATGAAGCCATGTATCATGCTGTCTTGCAGGATTTAGATCTCAATGCGATCTTATAAATACGCTTCTTTTGATCTCGTAGAAACATTGCATAGATCGACAAGTCTTCACACAATTTCTAAATCCAATGGCAACACCATTGGCAAGTGATTTATCTCAAGCTGTCTTATACTTCTC
This sequence comes from Melampsora americana, assembly GCA_022264835.1. NCBI lineage: Eukaryota > Fungi > Basidiomycota > Pucciniomycetes > Pucciniales > Melampsoraceae > Melampsora > Melampsora americana. The sequence continues at coordinate 1,315,012 of JAIFHY010000008.1, forward strand.
TCCGGCATTGATTTGAACCAAGAAATAACACTATCAATTCGATATGAATCTGATGCGCGGAAAGGAATCATCAAATTTCGATAATTCAGATGCAGCAACCAAACAGCGATTCTATTCTATGTTTTCAACTATCAATTTATTTTTAAACCCAAAAGACATTCATCACGGTCATGATATATCCAAAATATATACAAAAACCCAACGCTCTAACTATCCAAGCTACCCCAGAAAAAACACAACACTTCAGGATCACCTCTATGGATATTTGTATATATTGTAAGGATATGTATGGCTGTAAAAAAAGGATATAAATATGTTGACACACAGCGTTTAAGTAACAATAAGAAGCGACCACACCTTACACACACGGGTAGATAGAGATAAATGGAGCAAAATAACAACACAACACACACAAAGCAGGAATGTAAAGGAATCATTCAAGGATCGAGATATCAAAGCTTTATCATGCATCAAAAAAAACTGATCCATCGTGAACTCGGTTTGAACCCGATTACAAATACCCAGATAAGGCAGAGAGAGAGACAGTGAGATACCAATCAAAGAAAAAAACACGAGAAAAAAATGAAATCTATTGTTAAATGCTCCGTGAGGGCGGGCTTTGTTTCTATAAAAATGATAAGAACCTAACTCTACGACAACCCACTTCCACTCTTAGCTCGATCATCTTCCATCTTTATAAACTTTGTCCTCTGATGACTAGCCCCTAAATCACTTGCTCGCCCATCCTCTACTTCTTCCTTGATCCAAATCGAACATGTTTTCTTCTTGTCTAAATCCTTCCATTCCCTCCATTCACTCCCTTCTTCACAATCGGTACCATTGACAAATCTCTCCCATGCATCTCTTAAACCTTTCTCCAGATTTGCAACCCAACGAGATGTATCAAACAACGCTGACCGGTCTCGCGTCTCGAATAATGAACGTCGCAATAGAGCCAATTCGCCGATTCCCGCAGTCAAATACGTAAGCGCCTGCCGCGGTCCTTGCTCAGGACCAACCATCAGCGTGATCTGCTGATAATTCAGGCTCTTTGCTAGGTGGATGGCTCGATCTTTGTAATTATTGAGATCAGTGGCTATCATCTGTGTTCCAAAACCGGTTGCGAGAGCGATACTGGCTGCAACTCGGCTACACATCTTGTGGACGTGTGTCTCGCGAGGTAAAGTTAAAATTGGTGTACCACTCCATAGGATACTATTGAGACACAGAGCAGATTGACCCGTACAGTATCAGAAACATCGCTTAGCAACAACCAAAAAGAAAGGATAAGGAAGGTCTGGGCTACGCACTCAGCTGCAGTCGTATGTGCGTTGCACTGAAGGTGTTTAGGTGGAAGATTAGGTTGGAAGTCAGCTCATCACTGAGCAAGCCAAAAAGAGCAGATTGCTGTAAGACACAAGACATACCTCAGTTGAATCCAGGAAAAGATCCGCAATACGACCTCGTTGAATATGGAGTGCTTTCGGGGCGACCTAACCAAGATAAAAAATCAGCAAGCGTTGTTACAGCTCTAGAATGCTTTTGAACCGTTCAGGCTCAAAGATACGCAGTCTTACATCTGTGAACCTGATCCTTGAGGCCACCTCCATACCCGCCCATTTTTCTGCAGTGAGCTTAAGATGAGGTTCCCCGGGTGCTGGAAACCTTAGAAGCCATAGAATGGAATTTGGGACTGATGCCAATATTTCTAACCAATACTTGAAGATCACCGGGTCAACCTACATAGCCACAATTAAATCCAATTTAGTTAATTGGAATGTCACATCATCATTAGATCTGATACCCAGAGCTACCAGCGTCTGGCACTGAGAATACTCACCTTATAGAGCTGATTGAAATTGGCAAATATCACGATGTCATCACTCAAATCCGGGAACATCTCTCGTCTCATTTTCCATCGTCTCACTTCTTCCTCGGCCCACACTTCTTCTGTTGACCGAGAAGTTCGAGGATCTACTCTTTCAACGGGTGCTGGTATACCATCTATATCGACTGACTCTGCCGTCTCATCCCTAAATCCTTGCTTATGGTCGCACACAAAATATGCTAGTTTCATTGACCAACTTTCGTCAGAAGATGCTGACAGGACAAGGCGCTGATACAAACTCTACTCACAATGCGGCATGTAGAGAAACTTTTCCGTGTAAACCCAGTCTTCGTCCGCACATTCTGGATCCAAATCCCCGTCGAAATCTGTTGCAAGATCTTCCACTATTTCTGAAATCTTATCCCCTTCTCCGCACGCAATATCATGTCTCCTTCGCCACTTCTCGCCCGATACCATTCTAGGAGGGCAGACAATCGGCTGTTGGATTGTAGTGTGATGAAATTAACTGACTGATCAATATTTAGTCTACTCGGAGGATTCAGAGACACGCACATCTGCGATGATCCAATCTGTCCATCCACTAGCCAAGGTGCCGGCAAAGCCCATCTGAATTGCAGAAAGGAATATCTAGTGAGCAATACGAAATTTCACAAATATTTGACAATGGCTCACAAATTCCATCTGAACAGGGCAAGGTCTTGCGGCGAAAATTTCATTTCGTGCACCTTTTGTATACCCATTCAAATTGATCAATCTGTCGAGTGTGATAGATGTAACATATTAATCGCCCCCCGCGAAATGCACGAAGAAGTGAAAAGTTGTTGTGCAACTCACATATGGATCTTATCATCTACAATACGTCTCACTATTCTTTCTGTCTCCCACCCCGAAACATCTACAAATCCGGATTTCCCCACATCTCTTTCAATCTTCTTACGATAAGTCGATCCATCCGAAGCTGTTGTTCCATAGCATACAACTTCGAATGAATTCCGGTCATGCAGTCCGAACACAGATTGCATCAGGTGAGCAAGAGGATGATTATTGAAATCTGAGGATACATATCCAACCCTAATTTTCCCCAACACTGGCGGAGGTGGAGGCGGGTAGACGCTTGTGCCGATCCAGGGTTGGGAAAGTGTTCCAAGTGAGATCCGTAAGGCATTTCGGTGGGATATCAACCTACACTCTCGCGCATCGAGAGGATATGTGAAGGTGTGGAACGGTAGCACAGTCGGTACGGGTGGCAAGCCAAGAGAGCTAGGCACTGCGAGTCGTTGATAGCTACTGCCGGTAACCTTCGCCTTTGAAATTTCAGGCTCAGCTTGATCGGCGGAGTCCGTTTCTACCATCTGTCCATAAAGATCGAGATACCAGCGCCGCTGGGCTTGGCGGGCACACCGTTCCACCAACCTGATGATAAATCCGCCTTCATTGAACCTGTGACTGGCCGATCCTGTGGGTTGAGGTCGACACTCATCGGGATTGATAAAAAAAGGTTCAAGCTTGGATCTCCAATGGGCCAGCTCGACAGATGAAAACCCATTGGTGGCACCGGTCTTGATTGATGCCAGCACCTCTAACCATTGGTCTAAGCTTGCCGTTTGACGTAAGACGCCTTTACCGTAGTACATACCTTCATCCAATTGTTTCTCTACCAGCTTTGCCACTTTGCCCATCAGACCAAAATATGGCTTCTTGCCCACAACATCTGTCGCTTTGCTGGTAGGAAGCCACAGCTTACCAGATCCATCCACTATCAGCCCTTTTCCAGCCCCACCTCGATCTCGCCAGTCACAAACCCCACCCAATGCATTCACCAAACCACAGACGGCCTCTGGAAAATCTGGGTTTGCATTTACAGCCCTCAGATACCACTGTACCGACTCTTGAACTCGACCCATATCCTTCACCGCATTTGCTAAGTTGGCGAGCGCAACATCAAAGTTCGGATTACATTCAACAGCCTTTTCATACATTGACACTGCCTGAGTAAGCTGACCCATGTCCTTAAGCAATGAGCCGAGATTAGTATATAGGTGAGGATGATGGCGATCACGCTGGAGACCTTGAAGGTAGAAAGTATGGGCCAGTTGTTGACCGTTGATAACTCGAGGTGGACGACCTGGCTGGTTGCCTTGAAGTGTGAGAGTCAACGGCATAGTGGAGAGTAAAATGCCGAGGTTATTGCAGGTGGATGGAGAAGGATGCAGAGTGAGAGCAAGGTAGTAGAGTGGAAGCAATAAACTTGATGAAGGTGGAATCCCATCTAGTTTAGCCCCAGGTGACATAGGTGCAGCCATCATATCCTGCAAGCTTTTTGCCAGTGTGAGTAAGACGGTACTAGTGGTCTGATTGGGAGATTGAAGAGCGGGGTTTCGACTGAGATCGGAGCCGTTTGAAGGATGTGCAAGTGAATGATGCTTCAGAACAGGGAGTATACCTTTTGAGGCGCTCATGACTGTGCGAACTAATTGTTCAAGGTTATCGGGTAGCAAGAGTACGGAGGGCAAGATGCCACCCCCGAGTTTCAGTAACCGATCTTTGATGACCTGCCTTCGTCGTCGGGCAAAGCGGAGTGGATCTGCCATGACAATATCGATCGGCTCTTCAGTCGGGTCCCAAAGGCCAGTATCGGAGAGCACCTTGACGACATGAGGTTCTTGACTGGATCCAGCTCCATTGGCGTTTACCGCCATCATCAATAATCCAATTGAGCACATGGCCAGCACAACATCCACAAGTTCATATCCTGCGGACGACTCAGCGGGAGTTGATAAAGCGTTGTCGGGAGCCTCGACGACTGGTTTCGTTTGCGGGACTCCAAATGCCACCTCAAAGGCCTTTTCGTATTCGTCACGGGCCTTGAGTGGCTTCCCGGCGGCGATAAGCAGGTTGCCTTTCGCGTAAAAAAGGTTTTGTACCCGATGTACATGATTCGGAGGAATTGCAGAAGGGAGCCGAAGTGGTCGAGCGGACTCAGGCAGTGTACCAAAAAGCTCACCTTCTACGAACGTACACAATCGTAAAGCTTCTGTGTATCGAGGCTGAGGCTGTTGGCCATTGGAATGTGGTTGGGTGGGGGTTGGATGTGATTGAGGGTTACACAGGACACCAAGAAGATTGTCGAATGCATCAAAGTAAGTCCTGTAGGGTGAATACCAGGTGGTGATCAGCTCATGAATGAAACGCAATTGATCGGATGAGCAATTCAAAAAAGTCGTCATGCAATGATTGAAAGACAAAGATAGTGTATGGATTAAGTTTACACCACTACCTACGGTCGCAGTCTTATCGCTCGCCACCACCATTCTTCAGCTTCAGCCCATTTGCCAAGCGCTCGTTGGGTCGTGCCGAGGTTGCTCATTGCTTCTACCTGTACGATGTCAGAAAACACAGAAAGGATTATGAACAAGATTCGATCATGTATTGAAGACATGTACGATAACGAAAAAGAGAGTAAATCGATTGGTCTTAGGGAGGATGGATATGGGTAGCGACAGAAATCAGGGAACATGGTATAGAGGAAGACAAGAGAAAGAGAAGAACAAGAATGAGGATGCAAAGCGGAATAAAGAAAAAAAGGTTACGAACATATTCCGGATCGATCGATAAGATTTGATTGTTGTATAACAACGAGCTAACATAATCACCCTGTGAATAATACACGCACGATAAGAGTAAGAGTGAGGGTAGATGATTTGGATGAAGTTTGATGAGGGTATGTAGTAGCGGGAGTACGACAGTTGCATCATTTGGTTTTTTGGAGTAAGTTGCATGGGCGTAACTGAGAAGATAGTCGCGCGTGCGTTCAGTACACTCGCCGTCTTGAGCTGACCTCCAGAGCTTCTCAACTTGTGTGGTCAGTGGTCCTGTTGAAGGGGAAGGTCGATTAGACGACTGTGAATGATCCTGTTTTTGTGAAGGTGGCAAATGCGGCAGTTGTGCGGTTGGAGGTGATGGGTTGTGTAGCATTTGAGAGGGCGGTGGTTGATTTTCCAAGGACGATGGCGGTCGTGAGTGGCGAATATGATGAGGAAGGGAGTTGATTGGGCGCTGAGTAGAAGGAAGGATAGATGAGTTGAGGGAATAGGTAGTTGAGTTGGGTATGATCGGTGGGCCATCGGTGGGTACATTAAGAGGAATCGGACCAGAGTATGTATTAAACTGTTGCTGAGGTTGTGAAACGATCCCAAGGTTTTGTCGTGTAGCAGCGATAGCGGTGGGGCCAGGTGCAGGAAGAGGAGATGTGAGATTGGTTTGAATGGTCATACCGAGGGTGGAAAGCGCTTGACTTGCTCTTGAAGCCAATTCGCTGGCTGCCATCACGTTGGCCGTCAGAGCGGCTACAGCAGCAGCCTGTACGTTTTGAGTAGTTTTTTCGGATGAATTAGGAGGTGATGAGAGATTGGAAGGGCGAGGGTTGAATTGAGCTCGGGGTTGATGTTGAGGTCGATTTGGATGCTGATGATGTTGATGTGGATATTGATGTTGATAGTGTTGATGTTGAGATGTTTGGTGGTTAGTCGTGGATGATACAGTAAGGTTGAGGGTATGAGAGTTGAGTTGATTCAATGCTTCTCGGTGTAATTTTGCGTAAAATCCAGTTGCGATCTGTTCTAGTTGAGTTTTGTATGTGTTTGCATAAGCAGTGAGGTCCGGAAAGTATTCGTCCGAATTGAAAGCCTCTTGTGAGATCTGAGTAGGTTGGAGATAACCAGGTTGAGATTGCACGGTTTGAACGACAGCTTGAGCTTTGGCAGCGATGATAACAGCGTTAGCTTTGGCTTCTTGAACATGCTGTTGAAGTTGTGTGTCTTGGGAATAAACTGCCCAATGCTTGAGTTGTGATGCGATATAGTTTGTAGCAGTTCGATCGATTGAAGGGGCTGCCATTTGCGCGACTTGCATCGCCCAGTCATCCACACTTCGATACGTGGGCTGATACTCGTGTGAGTGAAGACTATTATGTATCACAGGTGAAGGGGCTAGGATCACGGGTGAGTTCGGGGAAAAAACTTGATGAAGGATATGAGGGATAGCAGGATGAGATAGATTCGAAGGTTGATTTGGATCGAGTGAATGTTGAGCGTATGGAGGCGAAAGTCTCATCATCGAAAGGTAAGCAGGATCAAGTTGAGAATTCAAAGCGATTTGATGCTGCTGAGCCTCATCTGGAGTCCGAGCCAATTGGACCAAGACAGCAGCAGGCATAGAGAGGATAGCAGCAACCTGTTGATCAGTTTGAATGTGATGATTCATATCGAATGATGATTGATTTGAAAATAAGAAAAGAAAAGAAAACAGAAAACAGAAAAGAGAATTGAAAGAAATCGAAAGATCCTTGGTTTGATGGCGGCAAAGTATTTTCAAACGAAGTGGATCACCATTTTCAACAAAAGAAACGGTCTATCACTTTCGTTCATCATTCATCAATTTGAGATGAGACTGGAAATGAACCCTCAGGAATGAGAAAGTGAAGAAATTTCTTAAAAGGTCAAGTGAATTTAACTTGTAGGTAAGTGGATTTGATGGAATTCTTTCTCCCTAACCCCAAACTTAACAAAAGATCTGAATTACTACACTCTCAATTCACCATAACCCTTTGTAAAAAAAAATACATACACATCAATCTCACCTTATTTCTTCCATCTTAACTTCAAGTGTACAAACACACTACAGTCAACTCTGATATAACCAATAGTCGAAAAATGGGTCTCAAAAGTATCAGTTTTGACAGAGTATCTTTTGTGTCAGTCCTCTGGGAAAAGCGATAGAATTTATATTGCAGAGTAATATTGGTTTTGACAAAGAAGCGCACACAACAAAAGTTATCATCTAAGAACTTTTGCAAACAAAATTGGTAAGGGTTTGCTGCTTTGCAGACTTGACACGGACCAAGCGGCAACGTCTTACCAAGGCCTTAATGACCCTTTCGTAACCTCCTACATCATCATCATCATCATGGGCCCAATATCGCATCATGACATCTGAAGCCTTGAGGAACTCTTGATGAGTTGGTCTAGGAGGGGGTGGTGGTGGTGGCATGTTTTGGGCTTGTTCCTTCTCTTTGAGTTCTTCTTGAATACTTTCAAAAATTTCTTCAGGTGTCCATTCTTCTACACCACTTGAATGTTCTCCAATCGGATTGAGGAGCTCCAAGATCAACATTTGGTTCGGTTTGTGGACAATGTTCAAGCTTTCAAGACAGTCTAAGTCGTTGGTTAGAACATTTCTGATTTTGTCCTTGATCATCAAGTCTGACTCGGAAACTTCAAAGATTTCAAGTTGATTATCTTTGCTCTTGATGGATCCGTCTGGATTACGAGGTGATATGATACCAGACTTCTGCCAACAGTTTGCAATTGTTGTGTTTGAGACTCTAAACCAGGCCTTGTTGGCAAGTTTCATGGCGTCAAGTTGATGAATCTTGTAAATTTCGCCAACTGGTATGTGAAGCTCATAATGATTGATTGCATAATTGATGAATTCAGATTGACAATAACATTTGAAATTGGCAATAACACCCGCATCGAGTGGTTGGACATGAGATGTAAGATTGGGGGAGAAAAATTCAAGCCAGATGTTTGTCAAAGGTCTTTCTGGATTGACAGAGTGTCCAGAAAAGTTGTCAACAAAGAGCAAAATTTTGGAATCCCTGAGTCTGAGCTCTTGGTCCCAAGATTCAATCCACTCGATAAAGAGTCCGGTCTGCATCCAGGCTTTGGTGTTGTTCCAATAGTAAAAGCCGAGCTGCTTGCCTGTCTTTCCATGGAAGCAGACAGGCTTATGCACCTTTCCTATGATCAAGGGTCGGAGCTTATCAGATCCATTGGCATTGGTGGTAAAAGCATATGTGAGACACCACTTGTCTGATTTGATCCCAGACTTGGCATTAAATGCTAAGCCTCTGTTGGGTGGCATGCTAGAAAAGTGAAAACAATGTAAGAAAGTGAAAAGGGGAAAAAAGTATCAGAGACTTACCCATAAAAAAGGCCAGTCTCATCCATGTTATAGATATCGGCAAGATTGTAGAGATCTGTGATAGCACGCACACGTTCTCTTTCTGCAGCAACAGTCTCTGGTGAAGCTGCACCAGCCTCGCCATGACGTTTGATTGAGCGGAGACCAGTCCAAGATTTGGAACTGGTCAGCCATCCCTTGGAAAGTTTGAGTCAATCTTCCTCTGGAATCTTAAAGAGGTTGGCAAAACGTGTCCACATTGCACGTATGACTTGTCAATTAACAACAACACCCAGGTGCTCAGCTTGAGCAACCCAAGTTTCAAGTGTTTGGTTCACTTGGGGATGCTCGTTTAAAATCTTTTGCTTGGAGTGAACCCCACCAGTCCCAGATTCATACTCTGCACGCATCTCGGTCTCCTTCTTCAACCATTCTGAAATTCAAGGCTGACTAAGTTGGAGATCAGGATATAATTCATTGAATTTCTTTGCTGTCTTAGTTTGCTTTTCCCCATTTGCATGATACCAATCTAGAATCTCTATTTGCTGAGAAAGAGTTGCGTTGACCATCTTGACTTTTTTCTTATTTTGGGTAGAAGGATTTGGGGCTGAAGTCTCTGAGTCCATATGTTTACGCTTATCTGAAATTGAGTTCCAATATCAAACCATTATCAATTTGAGAATTAACTTCAAGCATCAGGTTTGAGTACAAGGAAAATTAGACTGGCAGTTTAATTTTTTTAAACTTATTGGATTTGGCTGGTCAGCCTTGAGGATCAGGACCTCCAAAGTTGCTTTCTCAGCATTATTGAACTTGCCAGCAGCCTGGACAACATCTCCAATCTCCTTGATGCGCTCAACCACCTTCCACTCTTCAATGAGGTTGGCTGACATATCCATGAACTGCTCATCAGCTTTGGTGAGTGGCTTTCCAGCGCTGACTAGCTCCTTCAGAGGTTTCAAGCAAGCCTCGTTCTCAGATTTCAAGGTTTCAAATCCTTTCTCAATGTGAGAGATGGTATATTTTGAAAGATCTTTGGGAAGCATCTTTGTAAAACTGAATGATTCTGAAGACTTGAAGTAGTTGCAAGTGAAATTGTGACAAGAAATTTTTTTACGTTTGAACGAGATTTTTTTTTTACGTTCAAACAAGGAAAAAGACCAATACTGTAGACAAATGGCCCGGCAAAATTATTGGGTTTGAACCTGGGGCTAAAAAAAAAGTATTGGGTATTGGGTATAGCAGGTTTATTGGTTTTTCAACCGATTTCACGGCAAATAAAAATTATTCAACCAAAAAAATATCGGCTTTTCTAGAGTAGGGGTATTCAAAACTCGTGTTTCGGGTCCCAAAACTGTCACAAAGTGACATCCAGAAACTTCTGGGACATCTCCCAAAAGTTTGTGGATGTCATTTTGGGACAGTTTTGGGAATATTTGAGAGCCCTTCCAAGACGTCCTCAATTCCATTTTCCAAAATCTATTTCTAATCCGACCTAACCCACATGCCCCGAGTCTCAGCACGACGTCAAGTACTCCAAGCTCTGAAGGGCGTATCATGCCACCTCATAGCTCACCCAACAGACGAATCTCTCGTTCTCCCCTCATCAACTCAATCCTCAAGACTCTTGAACTTGTTATCGATCCAACTCCTCTTACCTGATTCCTTACCCATTCTTCCCCTTCAACCAATCCAACGATTAACCTTAGGTCTCATGCTGAGAAGACAACGCACGAGACCCCGTGAGGCCTTTGAATCGAATAGCTCTCAAGTTCAAATTTGGTTGGCGGAGATGGAATCAATCGAGAATCGACGATACCTGGGTTCGAGAACTCTCCGTGAACGAGATGTCTCATATGAGCGTTTCATTAAAATGATGAATGCTCCCGAGGTTACATTCATCAAAGTGGTAAGTCGACTTTTTCTATCTTTTATCCACTTCCATTCTTTATGTTCCATTCTTTAGAATTGACTTCTGCGTCATTTATTGGCTCCTTTGATGATTTGATTAGGCTCGAATGAAAAAAGAAAACTTCATCACCCTGTTTCGCAAGATCGAATGTAGTCAAGTTTTCCAAAACACTTCAAGTAATCCTCAAGCGCGGGTTGAATTGCAACTCATGGTCGCTCTAGCCAATATGGGTTTGTCAGGAAATGGTGGACAAGTGGCACTCATAGGCAATCTATTAGGGGTTTCAGGTAAGTGTTTGTGTATATACAAAGACTTCAACTTGCTGATTGCCATCTTTTTCCTCAAGTTTAGACGGCAGTGTCGAAAACTACACGTGGCGTTGTGTAGCAGCTATCCTCGAATTACAGCCTGAATACCTTAGCTGGCCTTCCCCGCTCGAACGTGCGAATATCAGAAACGATATCGCTCAAAAATACCCGGCTTTGAATGGATGCGTGGGGTTTATTGATGGAACGCTTATTCCTTTGGCGTTCGGTCCGGTCATTTGCAAAGAGGACTACTGGACCCGTAAGTACTTTTACGGACTTAACTCATTGATTGTTTGTGATCATCACCGGCGGATCACGTTTGCTTGCCATGGGTGGTGTGGAAGCGTTCATGATCAACGCGTACTCAGGACATCCTCAGTAAGATTTGTAGCATTTGGGCTTTATTCGTTGTTTGAAAGTTCGAGAATGGCTGATTCTTTGGCTACTTATTTATCATGTTTTCTAGTTGTGGTGTCGCCCAGCTCAATATTTTAGTGACGGCGAGTACCTCGTGGCCGATTCAGGGTATAGTGCGTCCAAGTGCACTCTCCCTCTCTTCAAGCGGAATGCCAACTGTGAAGTTCCAGGCCTCAAAAATTCATTTAACAAAATTCTCAGTGAAGCACGTTCGGTAATTGAACACGTTAATGGAATGCTCAAATCAAGATTTCAAATGATGAAAGAATGCCGACTGATATTGCGGGACAAACGTTCGATGAAACGAGTCAACTCGCTGTTGATGGCATGCTGCCTCTTACACAACTTCCTTTTGAACGAGAATGAACAGACGTCATTCTCGTATGGTCTTCCTAATCAAGCTGAGCAAGAAGCCGAGCGTGAGTATGCTGAGGAAAACCCAGCTGTAGCAAATGCTATTTTGGCCGACAACGACGACTCTTTGAGAAGAGAGGTTTTTGCCGCTTATTGTCGTCTCAATGGACAAGTCTAGGTAAGTCTTTCAATTTTTTTAAATAAATTAAAGTGCAATCAATAAAATCTTCACTCACTCACATACTCTGTTTTGGCTTTTAACAGGATCGTATCACGAATGAGACTATTACTCCCGACGTCCCTGGAAGATCACCCCCAACTCTAACCCATGAACCAGCAGATGACTTATATCCTCAACTTGTATCGAATCTAGTTTTAGCTTACAGTCTTTATATAAAATATATATCCTTTAAAGAAAAAAAAAGTGTTGTAGTAATTTGATATATCCTCTAAAAATTAAAAAAAATTTGTTCTTTAAATGAAATTGCCTTTTCATGAAATCAATCCAAAAGAGACCTTACAATCATTTCACATACAAACCAAAAACAAAGGCCATGAGAATACATGATATTCTTTGCCCATCAAAATGAGCACCCAAAAAAAACCAACCTAGCGAAAAAAAACCAACCTAGCGAACCTAGCAAACTCAGCTAACCGAGCAAAGTATATCTTTTCAATGATCGGTCTTTTTTTTTTTGGCATTTCAAATACAGTTTGTTTTTGTTTTTATTTGCAAGTCAGGAAGTAAAAAAAAACAATGAATTTGTTTTTAATTGCAATTCAGAGATTAAAAAAAACAAGACGAGGCATTGGTTTTAAAAAAAATTTAGATGAGATGACATTTACAAAAAGGAGATTAGAAAAAGAAAGAAACCCAAGTAATGAAGATGGATTTAATGCCCTGCTTCAGCATCAAGCATATCGTCGATGGTTTTTTTAGCTTCTGCCCAACTCATGTTAAAGTTTTCCATGTACTCCTTGTACAGACGACCTCGCATTTGAATGTCCTCGAATTTGTCTTTCTTCCTCTGACTCTGCAGCTCTCTCTCTATTTTATCTAACTCTAATTGTTCTCTACGCCTCTTGAGGGTCTTTGTTTCTTCTAAATTTTTCTCGTTGAAATCAATTTGAGCTTGCTGGTATTCTAGATTTTCCCTTTTCAGTTTGAGATCTTGGAAAGATCTACTGTGTTCGTCGGTTGCTGGGTTCAAAGATTTTGTGATCGCGTCGGTAAGTTTGCTAGAAGACTCCACCTCAGATTGCCTTGAAGCTTGCTCGGCCATCATATAATTTTTCCGAAACGTCCACTCCGCCTCGCGTTCCTCTCGAGAGGGTAAATGATTAGCTAGGATTGATGAGGCAGGTCCGGAATTGACTCGAGAGCCTTTGCTGGTGACTATACCTTTGGAATCGCTCAGTGAGCTTTTCCGAGGTTGAGATTGTCGACTTTTGCGTGCAATGGGGTCGTTCGATACGTTGATACGATCCGTTGGGGTGGTTGGTTGGTTACTGTTACAGACGTCTTCAACGTCACTGACAGGATCCAAACGAGGACTATCGAGATCCTCCAGCACCTGTTCGATATCGCTACCGTCAAGATTCGAATCTTCGATCTTGTCTTCAGTTTGATCATCTTGAGTTTCGTTTCGTTGTTGAGGTAAGATGTCGTCTGCAACAATAGGTCCATTCGACTCCTGTATATCGTCCGGTGAGTTCGCTTTTCGTCGTCCAAAAGCCGGTACCATATCCTCATAGTAAAAACAAATTTTTTTAACAAGGGCTTGAAATAAATTGTTAGATTGATTACATATTTTGAAGACCAAAGTAATACAAAGACTCACCATCAAACTTATCTTCAACCAAAGATCGAAGTTCTTTCCATGCTTCGCTATCTGAACTGTACCCATTCTCCTCCTTCTCAGCCAAAGCATCTTCCATTAGTTTTTGTCTTTCACCTTGACCGGATCCCTTCTTGAAGTCCCGCGCCTTACGGAAACTCTTCTCAAGATCTCGAATCTAAATGGACCAAAATAAACAACATCAGAATCTCATCAACTTAAGGACCAGATAGAATAGAATTACGAACCTGTTGCTCGACCTTACTTGAACGTATGTTTTGAAATCCATTCTCAGCAAGGTATTTTGAAATTTCTTCGGCTACTTTTCCCTTTTTAATTGTTCCACCTTCACCCCTCCACCAATCTAAACGGTGACCGTCGCCATCAGGCATCGTCAGCCATTCGATTACAATACTGAGGGGATTCTTTCCTTCTTTGTTGAGGTCGGTGCGCCAGCCAATTCGAAGACGGCTAGGAGAAGATGGGGGATCCTTCTTCTTCTTGCAAGATCTCTTTCGAGTGTTTTTCGGAAGGTGTTCGTTTTGAGAGTCATGAGTAAATGATTCCTGAGGTTGACTCGATGGAGGGTACGGCGTAGGTGACATCGTTGGCCAAACAGGTTGAGAGTTTGGAGCAAGATGAGGGTTGATAGCTTGAGCAAGATGAGGGTGGATCGATGGTGAGATATGAGGGTTGATACTTGGCGAGATGAAGGTGTATGAATAGGCTCCGATTGGTGGAGGTGGTCCTGCGATTGATGAACTGGAAGAAGCTCTGGAAATTGAATGGGAGGCAGGCGTATGAGCCATGTGAATTGATGGGCTAAGGTGGAGTTTGACAAAGTTTGATTTGTAAGTACAAAGTTTCCAAAAACAAGTTGACATCCACAAACTTTTGGGAGATGTCCCAGAAGTTTCTGGATGTCACTTTGGGACAGTTTTGGGACCCGAAACACGAGTTTTGAATACCCCTAGTATTGGGTTCAACACATATTGCTTATATTGGAGTCAACTGTAATTCAAGCATGAAACAAGACTCACAAGACTCTAAATTACACTTAGCCCTCAATCTTAAACTCTTTATGAGGACTCCAATCTGAATGAGAAAGATGAAGAGTACACTTGGATCTTCTGATCCTTTTCTCAAACTTCCATGAAAGTATATACAGTCAATTTCATAAAGCTTGTAAACCTTTTGACCAAAGAACTTGAGCAAGATGGCGTGGGATTTTGGCAACTTTATCCTTTCACACCTTATCTGTGCTGTGGTCCTAAAAACTAATCCAGAAATACAATGTAAATCTATAACACAAACAAGACAGACTGTTAAAATGAGCTGTGATTAACCATTTTGCTCACATTTTCAAGGATTTTACTAAAACCAGCCCCCCCCATCTGAGGCTTGATCAGCCCCTTTATGCTGGATTTCAATTCAAAGTGTTTATCCCATGTAGGGGGCGGTCTAGAGAGCTGATTGCAAGCTTTTAAGAAACAAAGCAAGCAGTCTCAAACAGTATTGTGCAAACTAAGTCGGGAAACAGATATCTTTGCGTGGAGTCTGTGGGTATCACACCATTGCCCATGCTGTTAATCTCTCTGGTGAAGACCGCTACATATTGGTGAGGCATAAGTTGATTGAGGAACTCGCCACACACCATGAGGATCATAAAGGTTTTTTGCAATGCCAGTCAAAAGACTGTCAAAACCTCATCAAGTGCAACCTGGAAAAGTCATGGAAGGGGTTGTGGTGCTGGATAATGCCCTCCATCATCTCAAGAACAACTTGATTTTGTGGACCAAGTAGTTTTGACTGAGGATGCCTACAATGCAATATGCCATAGCCAGTGCGTTTGAACGCCCAGTCATCTCACTTGTAAATCAGTCTTGGATAAATCATAGCTTCCTTACTTATCCAATCAGATTCAATTGGAAAGACCCAATTGTTTTGTCTTTTGTTGATTCCTCCCATTTTGTAATTTACAGCATGAAGCCTAGTGTATTTCCATTTCCTCCAGTATTTTGTCATGGGTTGGGAAAATCACAATAAATTTTACATCAGTTGCTGGAAAGAAGTGTTTTCAAGCTCTTGGACCCTCTGGCAGGAGTTATATCCTCAAGTTACATCATAAGTTTGGTAGCCAAAGTAACCATCTCTCACCTTTATTCCAAATTTCTTGAAGTAGTTTGTTGTTTCTCCTCCACCTCCTACTGTATCTTTCTCTTGATAGACTGCATCATTCAAATACTACCATTGGTGATTTTGAAGAGAGATACTACTTTACATGTAATCAAGAAGTGGCTAAGCACTCTCTTGTCCCTCTGTATGACAGCTATTGGTAACATGCTTGTTTGTACAACTGGCATGCATATGAGACTGGTTTGAACTTTGTATTCTGGTTTCAAGTCACCTGAAATCTAAAAGTTTCAGACTGCCCCCTTCCCATCCCACGTCTGCATTGTATAGTTATATTTTTCTTTTCCCTGGCTAAAAGGGAAGGGTCAAGCCTCACCAGGGGGACTGCCTTTGGAAAAGTTTAGTGCACCCACTTGAATTTTTCTACAAAAGGGTAGATATAATACCTCAGACTATAGCTTGGGGGAAAATGCTATAGCTTGACATCCAATTGAGACAAGATCATCTTTGTGTGAATGCCATCAACAAAGCAGCCTTTGAGGCAGACAGTTACACCACGGGGCAATTGGGCTCGCCGTTTGACCGTCAGAAAAGACGGTCGAAAGCTCGGATTCGCTTGGTGGTGGCCGGCCGCCAAAAGCCAGTCAGTGGAAAGGCCGGCTTTTGGCTCAGCTTCGTTGGCGGCCGTCAGCTGGGCAAACGGCGAGCGTTAACCCGTCAATCGGCCGGCTTTGAGCTCGTCCAGATTGATCAAGCCAGCACTTGATTGGTCAATCGACCAGCCATCTGCTGGTCGATTCGAGGTCGGTCGCCGGTCTTTGTGGATCGCTGGTCAGGCTCTGATAGCCCATATCCGCTCCCTGGTAGCTCGCTTTTGGATTCGATTGGATCGATTTAAATTGTAATTAGATTATGATTGGAATGTCAACTGCAATTGTAATATTACATATTGTAATGCTCGTAGGATACAAAAAGATAAGAAAAAGTTTTTACAAAAAGTACGAATTTAAAATAATAAGCACGCGGATGGATGGATGTAAACGGCATTCAACTATCTGTAGGGGGATGTTGAGGTAAGGCGTCAACAGCTGCCTCGACTTGTGCTTCGGTTGGAAGGTGGTAATCGGTCAGGTTTAAGTTCTTTAAATCTTCGGCGGTGTTTTTGCCATCGAAGAGTCGTTTGTCTTCATCGATGATTAACTTGTGGAAGCTGCTAGATCAATGGTCAATCAGTGTGATTGAAACTGTTGAGAATGTGACATAAGTACTCACGCTTCAGTATAACGAGGTCCTTTCGATCGCAATTGGCTAAGTTGAGCATCGGTAATTTTCCAGATCGAAGAGCTACCTCGTCCTGTGGTAGAAAGCTCAAGAAAAGCTGATTCCATTCGCTGAAAATGAAGCCAAGGCGATGATGAGGATGCTATACTGTATGTACATACGTTTGAGTGAAATAAAAAGCACGTACCAAATACGCATAGCGAGACTTCTTAGCCAGGCCAGCACTTTGTAAGACTTCAGCGTCGGTAGCAGTTCGTTTTCCAGGACCAGGGTAGTCAGCCATCTGAAAGTCATTTATTTCACAGGTATCAATATCTCAATCTCCAGAGGATGAAACGAGATTTACTGACCAATATAAGCAGATTGTTTAGTGTTGGAAGCGCAATCGCAGTTGAGCCACGTTTGGAATTACAATTCTGAAGAAGCTACAGAAATGGAATGGCTGTTGAGTGAGAGTCGTTTAAGAGTTGTTTGTTAGTGAAATTCACATACAATGTGGTGTAGGTTCTCGCGACCAATTTTACACTTTTTCTTGATGAGAGCAACAACGTCTTTGTGCATTCGAGTATGACTTCCGGCACGGGCTTCTGGTAAGTTGACGTTCTTCCAGGCATCTGACTGTTGTTTGATACGGTTCTGATTGTGGTGTTTGAAAAAGTGATGGTTTCAGTACAGTAGATGAAAGTGAGTAATGAAAGTGACGAAACCTACACTAACAAGCTCCTCAAGTGAGTGAGTCAGGGTTCCTCTCTGGCCATGCACGTTGAGAATACCCTCAGTATTGGTGTAGGCTTGGAGCTCTGGAGAACCTATGAAATCAAAGACCGCTTCTGCCAGCAGTTGCTACACATTACAGATAGAAAAGATCAACATCTGTAATCAAGCAGATGAAAAAGTTGATATACCTTTAGTGCCTCCTTAGGTGTCCATGGTGGAACAGTAGGAGTTGGAGTCGGAGTTGGATTTAGATTTGTTGTGTTTGTTGAATTTACTGAAGACTGGGACCGTGGAAGTTGTTGAATTCGGTGAACGAGATCTTGATGACATTGAGCGATAAAGACAGTCAAAGAAATCAAGCGAGAATCATTACACATTCTCTGATGATTGACAAGGGTAATGAAGATCAGTGTATGTTTGAATCGGATGAAATTCTGAATGATTGACTTGAGAAGATGAATGAAAGATATAGAAATTACTTACATTACTGACCAAACGAGCATCCTCAAGGATGTCAGGTTCCAATCCAGCTTGTTCTGCAAGAGTATCAAATACAGGTATTGCAGTTGATGAGTTTGATACCGAACCAAGTGGATTTTCTAGTTCAGACAGTGGACGTGGGGGGAGGAATCCGGAAAGATCATATTCGAGTTGGCGTTGCTCAAACTGTTCATCTTCCGTCAATTGCTGTTGGTGGCCAGATGGTCCAAGACCTCTGTTGGGGTTTGGATATCGATTTGGTAATGAGGGGCCACTCTGGCCTGCTTGGTTGTTTGAACTCAAGAAACTGGTTCGATTAAACCCGCTGCTGGGTTGAGAGCGTTGGCTTCCACGAGTTGGATAAGGTGTTGGACCTCTCTGCATTGATGCTTGAGAAAGATAAAGTGAAAAATGTTGATTGATGATGGAAGTCAAAAGGAATTGAGGACTTTACCATGAAGTTCGTCACAGACTTTACCTTATATCGTCATTAACTTGTGACATCTTACAGTGACACATGATTCATTTTACACAGTATTTTCCCATCTCAATGAAGTTGGCAAAGGCAAAAATTATGTGATAACAAGCAAGAAAGCATTCAATGAAATTGGAGTGCTTGGAATCAAAATCAACAGGCTATAGCCAGGAGTGGATCGATTGATAATAATAAACATTTGGGATAACAAGGTACACCAACAGATCAATAAGAAATTACTTTTTTTGTTTTCTTTTCTTTTCTTCTCTCCATGTCTTTAAGCCATTTCCAATGGCTTGACTCCACTGGTCCGGCTGGACTTCTGCCAGATGTATAGCAGACAACCGCCGATGAAGTTCAGCTGAGTACAAAGACGCTGAGTTCAGAATATAGGACGGGTTCTGATTGTGGATGATTTCAGGCAGTGGGATGGTTGTGTCTTGACGTTCAACTTGTTTGAATCGTGTGGAGCCCACTCGACACTGAGCATCGTGACAGTTATGCTGAACATTGAGCATTGTCTTGAGTTCCTGTCACCAGAATAATTTTGAAAAATGAGTCTTGATGTACTCAAGTAGTCAAGTGAAAGTGGAATGACCTACTATTGGCTTGAGGAATGCTGAAGCGTCAGTTTTGACAATCTCGCGCATGGAATAAAATGGATGAATTTCTCCTCGATAACATTTTTTCATCGCAATCAGACAAGCTGAAGGTTCCTTGCCCATGGGCTTCCACATACTCTCAACACATGAGATAATGTCATTAGATGATTGATTGACTGGTTTAACCTGAGGAATGCAGCAATGTCTCAATCAAAGTGTCATTTGAAGGTACCAAAATTTAACGAACCCATAGAAAAGCACCATCTTCAACCTTCTGGTCATTGGGTAAGATCAGCTGAGTAACACGCTCCCATTTTTCATTTTCATGACTTCCAGACAGAAATGTTGGAAGACCATCAGGCGTGGTCTCAGGATTTTTGTTGTGTTGAACTAATTGGAATTGAAATCATATGTGTGAAGATTAATGTCTATCTCTGTCATAATTCAAAATTGAGAAATTTAAATACCTTTCACACAAAATCTTTTCTTCATGTTCCATGATGTATTCATGCCAAGAGAATGTTGTAGACGTTTGTTTTTTGCAAACAACTCCAAAACTTTATCCCCAGCTGAAACCCGTTGATCAAGCTTTGGATCAAACCACGTCCCTCCCGAGATAATGTGAAGGATTAACAGATAGCTGTTGAAAGCGTCTGCAATATCACGTCCAGGTGCCTGTCGGTTCGAATGAATTGAAGCCGCTCGTAGAACAGCATTGAAGCTTTCGAAAATCTCAGTAGCAACGAGACATGAAGGTCCAAACCATTTGATTGAATGAGGTAAATGTGTGAGCATATGAAATTTTGGTTTGTTTGTCCAGCGCGCATTCGATCCAACAAGACAGACTAGTAAGTTGTCAACTGCATTTTGGAGTTCAATCAAGTATTGGTCAATATCTGAAATCTCATTTTGGAAAATGAATGAGGCCAAATGAATAAGAGCGCTCCAAAAATCTCGTTTTTCTTTACCAATCTCCTCGAACAGCACAAAGGGGATAGCTTGCATGATTATTCGATACTCCTTTCCAACAAGACTTTTATAATACTTGATCAATGTTTCGGGGATGATTGGTGGTATATTTAAGCCTTTCGCATCAAAGGATTGCCATCGAGCAGATATAGCCGAGTGTTGAGAGTCTTTGAGAGGTGAGAGCTCAGCCATCAGCTCTTGCCATGGATATTTGGTCACTCCTAAAAGATAGACGTGCAGCGCCTCAACTGGTGTATCTCGGTGACCATTGAAACCTATGAGAGATCGGTTCAATAATAGTATTAACAGAAGTCAAAATAAAATAAGTACTTACCTGGTAGTCGAAGGAATGGATTGTAAACACGTGAGCCTAGTTTTGAATCGAGAGCTTGCCATAGAGCATGAGCATCTTCAGAGCTCTTGCTATCAAAGACTTGTACAACCTTATTCATCAACTTTTCATTCAAAGTATCACGAATACCATGTAAACGACGAGCTTTTGTAATTTGATCTTTTGCACGTAAATTGCTCCCTATTTTCCAAACATCTGAAGTCAAGGCTTGTGTCACCTTCCAGTCACGAAAGGCAAGAGGGTGCTACAAATTTCAAAGGAATATTAGTTGATTGTGAAACATTTTTTGTAAGACATAATCACTTGAAAAATCAACACACATGCTCAAAATTTTCATCCAACCCTACAAATTGTTGAATATAAGATGTAGTTGTCTTTTCGTCTTTAGTATCAACTCGAAGATTACATATTCGACACGGGGTAAGAGTAATTCCCGGATTGATACAATTACATATTTCAGCATGCATCGGCGAATCTCCAAGATAGCATAGTACGACAACCATTACTAAAACCTGAGCGTCAACTTCACCATCGTATGCTGAGAATCCTTCAGTCGCAAGAGTTCTGTAAAGATGATCATACAAGGTGTCACGATTTCATTTCAAGAAATAATCAACTGTAAAGCGACCAAACTCACGTAAGCTCATCAACAATTGGTTCACCAAGTTCAAGTGCACTCGCAACATTTGAAGTAGCAGCATAATGAATATTATAATCTTGATTTGATAACTTTGTTGGTAAACCACTCAGAGTGTAGTAGAATGACATATGACAATTATACTTTTTTGATTTATTTCCTGATGTATCATCTGAGTATAAGGTAATGGGGATGTGGCGAATCAGTCTACCGTTAGCCTTCTTTCTCCACGGATTTTCAATGGGAATAGGTAGTAGTCCATTGGATTCAGGGCTTGACTCTAGAAAGATAGAAAAGAACAATTTATCATTTTTCCTGTTCAACAAAGAGCTTTAGAAGACTCACGATACATAAAAGGTCCACATATATCCTTAAGCTTGATATGATTTGAACCCGGTAACTCTATCAAAGCAAGCGGACGCCAGAAATCATTCACATTGATAGTAAAAAGTAATGTAGAGGAGAATTCGGGCTCAGCATAAATAGCAATATCAAGACCTTGACCGTCTATCTTTTTCACAACGGTTGCCTTCAAACATTTTGAATAATAATTATCACCCTCTTTGTAAAAAAATACTGGAACAAATAATTCGAACTCAATTGATGAAAGAAGTTGAAGCGGTTCATATATATAGAAATGACCACGTCGAGTTTCAATCATTGGTGTACGGTATTCTCTTTTGAACCCTTCTCTCCACTTCTTAGATTGTGAGAGTCGATTGATTGGGGTGTTGGTTGCAAGCTCGGGAATTGTGATTAGATGAGGTCTAACATGTGGATTGGCCAAGTTCTGTTAAACACAAATTTCTTTCATCAGTATCAAGTTTTTCTCGAACATTCAAACTGAAATATTCACCAGCGTAATTGCTTCTTTGATTGGTAACACAAAGCACGGATTACCTAGCGCACTCTGTGTTTTTGTAACTGACAACCCCATTTTTTTCTTTAGATCCTTTCTCAACGTACGTAGCGTGGCCCAGACAGGAAGATTGACGTGACATATAGTGAGGATGTCTCTAATCTTGTTGTATTGCTCGCGCGACATCACATGACGAGTAGTGCCTAGAAGTAGCATCCCAATCAGATTCTTGAAATAATCATAAAACATGTCAGTGGAAGTGAAAACGTGAAGTGATTGTTGATGCAAAAGCAATGAGTTATTTGAGCATACCTCCTTCTTTTTGAAAGGATACCAGTCATCCGATTCATAATCATCCTGCTCAACATCATCACTATTGTATTCGATTTCATCTTCCTGTTCCTCTGGTCCTCGATTATCAGCACCATCTTGGCCATCAATATCATCCTCATCTGGGCCAAGCCCAATGTTGTAAAGAGCATCCCAGATCAAGTCTGGCCTTTCTTCAACAACAGACTCGACTTCAGTTTCATCATCAGCTGGGTTTGCAAAGAGACCCGAGTCATCTTGATCCCACATCGAGATTGAATTCGAGCGCACAGGAGAATGATGCTCAACATCTGGTGAAAGCTGTTCGGCGTCATCGGCATTGTCATTACTGGTCCAATCCATTCCTTCAATGGCGCCAGATCCCGATGCAGTACTGGAAAGAGCTGGATTTAACGCTGTCATTCCTGCTTGACGCTCCTCGTATCGAAGTACCATGTCTTTGTGGTGTTTTCGCGCAGCATGATCCTTGTACGACTTGAAAGTTTTCTTTCCACAGACGATACAACTGTACTGTGGTCTGTTAGGGTCTCCGGACAAGTCCTCAAAGTCTATAACAAAGTCAGCCTCGCTACTTGTCTAAACCAAAAGTGAGAGAAGAGACAAATGAACCTACATTCAGCTACAATTGGGTACGTGTGTGGAGCAGACATTGCAAAGCAACGGAACGATGATGACTTGATCAAATGAAAAAAGCGATACAATAAAAGGACAACACTCGCAGTCGATTCGTCGATTCGAAATGAACTTTTGAACTTTCTCGATGTCAAGTTCAAAAGGCTCACAGTAAGTTTCAACCCTTTCCCCTCTGTATCTTTCACCCCTGTCAAACTTTGCTGACGCTCTGCATTTTTATACTCGTCCTGCAAAAGTCAAACTGAAGCCAGTTTTGCATTTTTACACACAAGGCCAAAATCGAGCTCCTTTTGTGCTCATCACCTGGCCTAAAATTGACACCAAATTCAATCCATTACAGCGGATTTAATGAGCCAGGTCATGTCTCGAGGTGACCATGGCTTCCATCATCAATTGATGATGGAAGGATTCCATGGCCATGGAGTCTGGCCATCGAAAACCGAGACCGAGCTTTTGGCCGTCTGTCTGACTGTCTCAAGGCCAGCTTTTTGAACGTTTGAAAAGCTGGCCGAAAGCTTGGTTTTCGGCCATCTTTTGACAGCCATAAGGCTGATCGATTTACCGCCGTATCGACCAGCCAACAGACCGGCTTTTTTCTGGCCAAAAACTGAGGTTTTGGCCAAAAAACAGCCGGTCTCACGCGACCGCCAAGATCTGGCCAAAACCTTAACTCTTGGCCAGCGTTTGACCGGTTTTTGGACACGACCACTTTTGAGCCCAGCTTTTGGCTCAACAATTGCCCCGTGGTGTAGACATGAAGTATAAAAAACTGGTTTACTACATAATTTCAAATTGATGAGGAAAATATGTAGGGTCATGGCAATTTGACAATTATCATTTTTAGGCAATTCTCCATGAACTTCTGACAATCACCTAGCTACATTCATAATAGATCTCAAGTTAAGAATTGAAAATACTACAAGGGGATCTGAGATGCTAGGAAGATGCATACTTGTCAAGAGAGTCTGAAGGCTATAAAATTCACAGATAAGATTGGGGATGAGAAGATATCATAAACAAGTTTCATCAAGGATTGATAGAGATTGTTTCAGAGTATATGAATAGGTTCATCAAGACATCTATACAAACAAGGGCTTATCTGATAAGTAAAACTGTAAATCCAAAACTTACTACATGTTTAAGTGAACTTAGATATATAAAAACCAGAAACATAGGAAATGTGGAGATGAGAGTTCAAACCTGATCTTGAAATCATGAAAGATCAATGGTGAAGTCATTCAGACATTGACAAGAATGCAAAATCAGGGATGGAGATACAATGTGACACATGATCAATTCATCCAAGGACAGGTAAGGTTTCCAAAGGCTCCAGAAGATATATGAATGAGCTTTTGGCACAGTCAAATTTGAGTGTCAACATGTGTCAAAGGTATTTGTGTTGAAATCCTAAACAACCTCTTGAATGAGGATGGTCCACAGGGATGTCAGTTTAACCTCATCAAGCAACTGAAACTTGAAAGATAGCAAAACCTGGGCCAATGTTCCTTGAAACTAGGCAATGCACAGCCTTCGAAAATTATTAAAACTTGAGACTTCTCAGTGTCTTGGACCTTTGATGAATACTCCTCTTGGCAGCCCTGAGTCCTGATTACAAGACCACAGGCCAACATTACCATATGTGACATTACAATATTGCTGAAAGCCATAATGTGAGGGTTGGGTATTCTTTTGAGTACTCAATGCTCACTAAATTTAATATTTATATTTTTATATATTTAATTGTTTATAATTTTATTTATTTTATTTCAAATGTATAGTAAATACAAGGATAAAAGTGTAATAAAGAAGAGGAAAGAGAGATGAATTTAATTAAATATATTTAGAGATTCTTCTAATGAAAGCTGGATCCAAGGCTTTCCCTTAATCCTTATTATTACAGATTAAGGAGTGTTTTGAGATCACTACTCTGGTTGTTCTTAAAGTTACCAACTTGGGGTTGTTCTCAAGGTCACCAACCTAAAGTGCTTCTTAAGGTCACTAACCTGGAGTTGTTAAAGGTCA
Source organism: Melampsora americana (assembly GCA_022264835.1). NCBI lineage: Eukaryota > Fungi > Basidiomycota > Pucciniomycetes > Pucciniales > Melampsoraceae > Melampsora > Melampsora americana. Next base: position 1,340,143 of record JAIFHY010000008.1, read on the forward strand.
CTAACCTAAACTGTGTTTCTACTTAGGGGAAGTAGAGGATCCTGATGAAGGAAAGGAATATAACTTACTGTAGATGGGGAAACTCTAAAGTATATGAAGTGTTATCACTAGTCTTATTTATAAGACTCTTGATTATTTGCTTCAAAGGAACTTTGTTAGTTCTTAAAAGTAATTGTCATATTTATTATTCCCTGGGGGTCTTTCTCTGAGGTTGAGAGGGAGGGTTTATATATCCTTCCTTCTTAACCTAACTTTTATTATATTTGTTTATATCATTATTTTGGTTTGCATGTTGATTTCCAATTGTTATTGGTTATGGTTGTTAAGGTTTAAGCTTATTATATATCTTATTTAATATAAGCATATTCAACTCTTGATACTGAGTTGTGAGATGTTATTGTGTTTTATGGGTTTTTTCATATATGTTACATGTTGTAGTTAGTGTGTTCATATATGTAATTAAACATATATTATCTCTTGACACTGAGTTATGAGATGTTATTATGTTTATCAAGTTATTACATATATATCAGATATTGTTTTTAGTGTGTATATGTTTGTAATTATGGTTTTAGAGGCTTATTGTATCTTTTAGTCATCCTTTGAGTACATGTACACGTGCTCAGGGTTGACACATAAGCTATATCTCAAGGCTCAGTGTCAAAAGCCACCTAAACACATATCAAACCTAACCCAAGCATCCATCACAAGTTGATGTGTACAGCTGTTCCAAGAAAGATTGACCACTTTTTTGAAAAAAGTTGTCGCCACAGCGGGTAAAACCAGAGCAAAATCTTGTTTACAGGTTTTGATTTTTCTGTATTTGTTCCAATTAGCAGAGAAACAAAATCAAGTGAGAGACAATACCCAAGTTTTGCACCGCAACAGAATTATCAAATAAATCAATCTTTGTTGAAACAGCTGTAATTAGACAAGCCTCGCATACCAACCAGAAGGTGTTGGTTGACCTGTGAATATATAAAACCCCCCTTCTTCCCTTGGAGAGTCCTCCTTTTTTTACCACATCACAACACCAGAATCAGATAAGTAATATTTGAATCCTAAGCTAATCAAAGCTCCACACCTGCCTTGCAAGGCTGAGGCAAGCAGGGACTTATGCCAAACTTGCACAAACTCATCACTCAGGGTCAATGTGTTTGCAGGGAGCCTCTTTGTGATGTATCTACAGGACTTCCCACCAAAGGATTCTATATGGTTCAAAAAGAAAATATGCTCTCTGAATCCTTGCGCACAAGATCAATCCACTTCCTACCAAGAAAGCTAATTTCCTCTTGCATCAAAACTGGCAAAAAGATTGTGTGTTGAGAGCACATTTGGACTCAAGGAGGATGTTACATGTGTACTTTACAAGTCTCATATCATAATTTACGTTTTCGGGGTAAGCTAATAAGGTTTTGACTGCTTTGGCGCCCCCCAGCCACCGTATCCAGGTCGCCACCACGTCACGAGAATGCGGTGTCAACTTTGATCATGCCCCCAGACATCAGCACGCCGTCTCGCTCGGGCTGAGTTTCGGATGGAAAGATCTTTCATCTCGAGGATCTCAACGGGACAAAGTCCCCTGAATGCTTGGTCAAAGAAGTTTGATCTTTGATGTCTCATCTTACAACTCTCGAGATCAAATCCATCATCTACTATTTTCTTGACACAGACCAAGTGTCTCGAGTGTCATCACGATCTCACATTTTCTCTCTCGGCAATTTGTAGACAAGATTCCTAAACTGGATTCTATAGAGGATTAAAGTAGCGCTCACCATCCAACCGCTTGCAAAGCTTTATCAATCAGTAGAAAAGAATAGGACTCACGTTTCGTTTGCCAAATTCGCCGATTACATCAAGGAATCAAAAACACGAAACTTTAAACATGCCTCATCATTATTTCGACTATGACTCGCATAGAAACCAAGGTCGAGAGAAAGAACCAGGTTCAGCGTAACAGAGGTTTTACCGAAACTGATCATGTTTTTTAACCTGACCTATGTGAACACGAGTTGTACGATTACTCGACTCGTGAATCAATAATTGTCTCGTCGGCGTTCCAATCGTTCCGAGCGGCGCGTTGACGCAGTTGATCTTTCCTCCATTTCCTTCGAGGAAGCATTGTTTGATCTTATCATAATTCATTTTCGGCATCACATTGAGATATTGAATTTTTTGGCTCTTCAAAACTTTATCTCAAAACCTCTTTACTTTCTTTCTTTTTTCTTTCCCACTGATCAAACTTCTTTTATTTTGTTTTTTATTATATTTCTTACTTTTCAATCAAACTTTTCTTTGCGATTTATCTCCAACGCTCATATTATTTAACAGATTACTGGAATAACTTTCTTTTAAACTACAAGATCTGGATATTAGGACAATTTTTAAGTTTACAATTTAACACATTCGAATCCCAACAAGCGATTTCTTCTTTCTTTGCATTGCGAAGAAAATTCTACATTGAGCTAAACAGTAACTATCATCCAAGAATTTTAAACATAAAGATCTAGATCTATCATGGTTGTTCGTCCTCCAGACCTACCTTCTGATCAACCAGAATCAATGCCAGGTGCTTCATCCCAAGCGGATTCACAATCCAACCATTCAATCAAGCGAAGGAGATCTGTCTTCACTCGAAACACCGGAAAATCCAAAGCTACTTCTGAATCAGACTTAGGTTCTCATCAAAGTGAATCTGAAGCAGGATCAGGATCTAAACTTGATACCATTCGAGATGATCTCACATACACAGAAGCAAGTGAAGATGGAACAAGCTCATCAAGTCATCCTAATAGATCTGATCAAACATACGGACAATCTTTTACAATCTCTTCTCGCTTTCGTCAAGTGGTTAGAAAAAGAGGCTGGTGTCAAATCTTATCTGGATTTCTTTTACTCTTAATTGTGATTGCTGCTGTTGTTGCTGCAATCATCATTGGTCTTAGAAATGCTGCTGTACAAGAAGAAAGAAGAAATCGAATCAATTCTACACCTGTCATCACTCCTCCTGAGAGACAATCCATAGTGGGTTCAATCAAAGGACAGACTGCTCAAACTAGAGAATTTGATTTTGTGATTGATGAGCGACTTGGGAAGCCAGATGGCTTTGAGAAAGATATGCTAGTTGTGAATGGTATGTCTCTTAGTCCCTCTTGCTAACATCGCATCTTGATAAAGTAAATCTTGTCAATCTTTTTCACCTTATATCTAGGTCAATATCCCGGTCCGATCATTGAGGTTAACCAAGACGATTTAGTAGTTGTACGAGTTCAAAATATGGCTATAAATACCACATCCATCACCTGGCATGGACTCTTCCAAGTGGGATCCAGTTTTTTCGATGGCGTTAGGGGTGTGAGCGAGTGTGGTATCCCCTCAGGAGAAACAATGACCTACACCTTTCGACCTGGAGAGTTTTCTGGTACAACCTATTGGCATGCTGGCTATAATGCTCACACCACTGATGGCATCTCAGGCGGGTTTATCGTTCATCCAAGAACAGCTAGAAATAGCAGTTATGATGAGGAAGTGGTGCTCCATTTGAGTGACCTGTATCATGCCACTTCTACTGATTTGTTAGAATCATACCTTTCCGTGAGTCACATTTCTTTTTGTAAAGTTTCCCTTTCCTTTATATCTGCTGATAAATCATATCGTCCTTTTTGTAACTCTAGCCATCCGGTATAAATGGCAACATCTTCAATGAACCTGTTCCTGACAGTGGAACGATCAATGGCATTGGACAATACGATCATCTCCCAGATGTTCGTCCTCCACCCCCATCATACTACCGGTTAACAGTTGAAGCTAGAAAAAAGTAAGTTCTAACTCATGTTTAAGACCAAATAATTAGTCGTTTGTTTGAATCGTTCATTTGATCCATTTTTTGAAACTCTTGAAAACTAGATATCGACTCAGATTAATCAACGCAGGATCTTTTGCGCCTATTCGCTTCAGCGTGGACTCTCATAGCTTGACCGTTATTGAAGCCAATGGTGTAGAAGTTGTACCTCTCAATTTTACTGGGGGAATAACAATTTATCCAGGTCAGAGGTATAGCGTTGAGCTCACAGCGGATCAAACCTCAGCGAAAGCATTTTGGATGCGTGCAACAATTGTGAATGATCAATTTAGAGTACGTTTGTTCATATATCATGAATTGTCTGCCCAGCTGAGCAAATATAATTTACCTTTTATTTGGCTTTCCATTGTTAACGCTATGAACAGTATAATTCAACGGATTCAAGATTCAAAATATTGGGCAGTAAGTGATTGACTCCCCCTCAATAACTTTGCCCTTCCTTACTTGAAGAAAAGAAATGTATACAATTAGCTAAACGCTATTTGGTTTTCGACAGTTGTACAATATGGGGACGTGCGTGCCGAGCTACCTGCAGCAGCAGAACCTTCATCCAGCTCAACTGGTGATCTTGATATCGATCAACTACGTCCTTTGGTGCCATTCAATCCACCGTCACCTACCCGGTAAGTTTAATTCTTTAGTTTACATTCTCATATGAAATGATATGGTTTTTCTTCCGTTACTGACTTTCTATTGGAAACATATGATTAATTATGTAGGACTTATCTCTTGGATGTTGGCTTCAATAAAGCCCAGGACGGAAGCCTTCGTAAGACCCAAATATTTCCCCTCAAATATCCTTGAGGCATGCTGACATTTTATACGCATCTTCGATCTGAAGTTGGACTCATCAATTCAACTGTGGGTACATCTTTGTTTCAATGGCGTCTAAGATTATTTGTTGATATATGCTCCTATTTCTGATAATACAGGCATGGGAGCCAGTGCATCACACCACATCATTGTCAAAGAACTTGGGAAGCAGTCAAACAGGGGCATCTATCTCCGACTCACAGTTTATCATAGCTCATGATAAAGCAGAAGTAGTTGAACTGATTATAGAAAATTTCAGTGGTGGTAAATACCTCATAATCTCATTCATCCTTGAGCGCAAAACTTACTTTTTTGCCTATATCTGTCTCCTTACTAAATGATCTTTCTTATCTTATAGTCGTCTCTCCCTTCACATTACATGGACATCGACCCTGGGTCATTGAAGTTGGAAATGGAAAGTACGATGGAATCAAGCCAAACACAGGAATTACTAATTCTACAAATCTTCGTAAGTTGACCCGTCTATCTTTCAACTTCATAATTCGTCTTCGACCACAGAAGCTAGGTTGAACTGCTTGCTCATCTTCCATTGTGTGGATTTCAGTGGCTCCTCTTCAATTGTCACCGAGTACTTCACCTTTGTTACCAGTGGTAAATAATGGATCATCTACAGCAGGCTCCTCCACATCATCTACTCCTACCAATGCAGGGGCTCAAGGCTCTGCAACAGTCACTTCCCCTCCGGCTCCGCGTCCGCAGAGCAAAAAGTACAAACAAAAGGCTTCACCCACTTATGTCAAATCCTACCGGCGTCAACGTCGTCAGCAACGACCAGGACCGATGCAGTGAGTATTTCTCCTCCTTCTTGCATGATGTGCCAACTCTGTATCACTTCAACAAATAGGGTGTGAACACACGTCAAAAGCTGAAAACTGATCAATTTGCTTCTACTTATATTTGATTGATCAGATCGGATACATTCTTATTACCCAAAGACGGTTGGATTCGAGTAAGATTCGTAGCCAATAATCCAGGAGTTTGGTTATTATCAGCTCAAACGCAATGGCATCAAGCTGCAGGAGTAGCAATGCAGATAGCATCCATGACTTCAACGCCAGTCCGAGTGCCTGATGAAGTGACTAAGTTTTGTAAAGCTGCTGATCTTGATGATAAATAAAATGTAAGGTTATATGACCACTTGTCTTTATTGTAGATTGTCCATAGAATTAGAAAAAAAGTAAAGCAATGAAAAGTTTAAATGTTTGTCTCTGTATGAATGGCAAAAGAACAAATACATTTCATGCGAACAAACAAATCATCTGAACCCTTAGAATTACTACCGCCCACAAGGAAGAAAACATTGATGTGGTGCTACCAGAAGTGATGCCATGTTGAATCTATTGTTCATCTTCGTTTACCAGAACTTTTGCCCCTGCTCGAGTAACCATCTCCTTTTGAAACCATCTTGACCTCCCTCGCACTAAGCTTGATCATTCCTCCATTCGTCTTACCAATACCTTTATCAATACGACCCCGTCTCTCTCGTCTCTCTCTCTCGTCTGTACCATCCTCCATCCTCTTTTGACGTTTAGTCATGGTCTTACTACTAGAAGCTCGAACGATGTTTCCCATGGCAGCTTCTCGGTCAGCAGCTTGACTTCGCCGCAGTTCTGCGCGTGCTAATTCCTGCCTGACCCTACGAGGGTGACGTGCAGTCTTGGCAGGATTGATGGGAGGTGGGAGGTCAGTTGAGAGAATCGCGTCTAGCTGTATTGCCTTTGATTTAGGTGCAGAGAGTGTCGTGATGAGGTTTGCGAGTGACCTGTCAAGTGATTGGAGATGACTACGATCAAAGGAAGAGCAGTATCAACTTATCATTCTATCCTCATCAATTCTCTTTCGGTAGTCAGTAGCAAGCGAGAATTTAAGGAAGAATATCAATTCTCACGCTTCTTCACTCTCCTCTTTGCTAGCGTTGTTGTTCTTGGTATTTGTATTAATTGGGGCATTTTGTTTTTTGAGTAAAGAAGCCTGGAAGCGCACCGTCGAAGGAGTTAGCCGTCACATGAGGAGATCGATTAGTGGCAATATGACCAACCATGAAGGATTTCCTATCTGAATTGAGTGATACCAGATGATGATTCACTGGGGCTGAGTATGATGGATCCTGAAAGATAATGACTTCTGCGTCCTCTGGTGGATTGGAAACATTGCAGGATGTTTTCAAGAGATCTACAACCGTGGCGAAACCGGCCAGGGGGAAAATGAGTTTTCTATGAGATGTAGGTGTTTTGTATCTTCATGCGTCCTTTATCTGGGTGCATTCAAAGCTCACCTTCACCATCATCCCATTCGTCATCACGATCACTTTCTCCCATATCTGAATATCCTTCGCTTCCATTCTGATCCGTGTTCTCATCCTCTTCTAAGTCTTCATCCACTTGTGTTGGATCATGAGCAATCCCCGTCCATTCTTCATTCTCATCACTCAGTTCCTTTTGTTTTCTTTTTGGAGTGATTTGATTAGAAGTAGATGGTTCGTCTAATGCTAGAAATGACAAAGTACGTTGAGCCAAGACATCTAATAATTGTTTTCTAATTTGTTCATCTGTCTCTGAATCATGATCAGATGTTGATTCTGAGTCTGATGGAAGTTTTTGAATGTGTTTTGGTTTTGATGATTTAGTTGAGTTTGATTTGATGATGGTCATTGATTCCAAAAAATTCATTTATCAAATTTAAAAATTAAAATTGTAAAATAATCCTGATTGCACTGTCACTCAATTTCAATACAATATAAATCTCTGGTCAGCACATGTCACATACATACATTTCACTCTGAGTATCACCAAGCCTGTACAGTGGGTAAAGTCTAAACTGTACTACATTTGCGTAGGCAAAACAAAAAATAGATTTCAAAACTACGCCACACACACCACTATTACTTCACACTACTCATACCTAGACAGGTAGAATCAGATGAATTGAAAGAATCTAATCCTATCTTGCCAGGTCCTTTTTTTTTCTTCAACACGCTCAACTTATGGGACCCTGTCATAAATTCACAGGCTTAGGTCCTTAAGGTCATAGCTTAAGTGCTTAGGATCATAGCTCAAGTGCCTAGGATCCTAGCTTATTGACTTAAGGGCATAAAATGTTCATTTAAGATGATCCCTTATGTATTTTTGCCATCACTTGACTACTTATCTGAGGGCATACATGTCAGCCCTGAGTACATACACATGTACCCAAAGACTAACATGTAATACATAAGAAAACACTAGTAACATCTCATAACTCAGTATCAAGAGTTAATCATGCTTATAACACATAATATACTTAATAAAAATATAAAGGTATTATTAAGTACACATAACAAATAAATAAAAATAATAATAATTAAGAACAATAAACCTAATGTAGTAACAATTGTACATATCACTACATTAGGTTTGGAATACAAGTATATAATCCATAAGCTTGTCCATCCCAAGAGGACAATCAAGTTTTTGATTTACATACTAAAATTCTGAAGAACATTAAGTGTTCTAAGAAGCTACAAAATCAAGAATATTATTAATTATAATATTAGTGATTCAGCACTAACCTCACTTTCTATCCTCCTGGCCAGATTCAAAGTAAGTAACCCATCACTTCCTGATCTCACATTCTATATCCATATTAGGTTGGTGACCTCCAAGATAATAACCATAGGTTGGTGACCTCTAAGAGATAACCAAGTTGGTGAACTTCAATCACTCCATATCTCTACTTAGAGTATATTGGAAAGCTCAAGATCAAGCTTTATCATTATTATAATTAACATAAATATTTAAACCTCTTTATAAAGAGTCACCTAACTGTAGTCTGCCAGGATTTGTCCCAGCAGGCTACTTATTTATTTCCTACATTTGTAATATTTTAGTAATCATTAATTATCTTAGAAGTTAAAGATAATAAATCTAAAATTATATCAAATAAAATATAGTTAAAACCCATAGACAAACCTTTTAGTGAGAGTAGCCTCCTTTAAAAGAGTACCTACCCTCACAATACATAACAAATCGATGTCCAGGAAGGCGCTCCTGGGGATTGCGCGGTGAGAGCTATATTTTTTAACAATCTTAGCAGCTGCAGGTCCAGTGAGTCCCTCTCTAAAAACAGATAAGTTCAGTGTCTTGCGTACATAGGAATATGAATAAAGGAAATTGGTGCAAAGACTGACCGATAGGCAGAATGCTGTCGATCTATCTTTCAAAAATACTTCCGGATTGTTGATAATGGACAGCGTTTACGGACTATTTAAAAAAGTGCCTTTGCATCATTGAACGACTTTGCGTGGAGGCTTTTATTTCAAAACTCTGAAGTCAAGATATTCAGATGGCATTAGAAGCGCTGAGCATGTACATATAAAAACAAAACAAGATCCTCACCTGATTTGATGTAGGACCAGAAGAGCTCAATAGGATTGAGCTCACAGTGAAACTTGGGGAGAAACAAGCAGATATGGCCCGCTTCTTCAATCACCATCTGAAGAAGTGGTTTCTCGTTCAAAAAGTCTGATTGCAAGCTAAGGATTCTGGACCAGCAACGGTCGACTTGTTGTGAGGGTAGTGTGGAGGATGTTGGCTTTGCTAACAGGTGGTTACCACCCTGATCTTCAGATAAGAAGTAACCATGTGCCTCAGCTTCTTTCATGAGGCGGCTAGCGCGAACAAGAGCATTGCGAGCAACTCCAGACTGTCGGAAGTCACAACATTTGAAAGCCAGAGATGGTTTTCCATTTAACTTTGCTTGTTCCTCGTAATATTGCCATAAGCCTCTTTCTTGCAAAACAACCTTTACACCTTTCGCTTGGCCAGCTAGTTCAGGATCTGGATGGTCAGTTCCGCGGAGCTCGTTTGGGATATTTGGATCATCGGAAGGAATGATGGTATGGCATAATAAGTTTTGCTTCCCTTTTGAATGAAGATTCATGTTTTGAACTTGCAGTGCGGCTGGACCATAAGCTTTGTGTGCCGATGAGCAATCAAAGACAAACACACCTTGTGAATTTGGGTGCAAGGCTTCGAAGATTGGGAGTGTACAAGTTTTGACCTGATTGATGAGCTGGTCCATGTCCCACCACTTGTCCCCATTTGCACCTGGGTATATAACGACTGCTGCATCAGTAACAGTGGGTATCTTGTGAGCTAATCCCTCTGAATGCATTTATTTGACTTGCTCTGAATCAATTATCAATCGGCCGGTCGTTTCGAGGATGAAATCAGAGATATGAATGAGCCGTCCTTTGTCTTTAGATCGCAATTCAGTGACACCCGGTAAGAGCCACGAAAGCTTTGGACGTTCCTTGGCGTGTACTGTAGACTCGTCGTGATACACAAATACGGTCTCCCAAGCATCTCCTAGAAGATCAGGATCAACTTGAGCCGAGTTCTCAAGATGAGGTCCCACATAGATTTTCGATCGTTTTCTCACCTTAGCAACATCGGAGATAAATTGTGTGCGTGCCTTGACAACATCAGGCCTCTCATGACCGTCAAATTAGATTGATTTCTGATATTCTTGGGGCCAAAAACCTAATTTGTACATCCAGCGATAGATAGTAACCTGAGAGATAGTCTGTTCATATCCAAACTGGGGCAGAACGACCTTATTGGTGTCTTCATGGAAGTTTTGAGGAGTGACCTTAAATTCAGACATGAACGGAATTTGAGCTCAATGTACGGTGGCAGCTCTTGATCAAACAACAAAAATCACTCACCTCACCGGTTTTTTAGAAGCAGACCAAGACATAAGAGCCAGAGAAACTCTCTCGTCATCCAGCAATGAAGGATGAGGACTCATGTGTCCTGTTTTTGAAAATGATAATTCATTGAAATTGCTGAGGTGATTAGCTTGGAATTGGATCTTTCTGGCTCAACCACAACCAGATGTAAAAGCTGGGTTCTGTTTTGGTAGACAATGGCAAGATGATTGAGCAGTAAGGATTGAGGCGGTGATTGAAGGAGACTTTGCACCAGAAATTGAAAGGTTTTTACGGCGGTTGTTATATTCTCAAAGCTCGTCTAACATGAGAGAAGGGAATTGAAACGTGGGGTTTGCTTTGTGTTGACGCATGTATCTATTTGTAGCCAAAAAAATCGCTTGTTTCAAGGTAGCCCAATCATCTTCAATCTTCTCCAATTTCTCAGAATTCAAAACTGATTTGTCTTTCCTCTTTGATGTGCGGTATCTATCCACCATAAGGTCAACATGTTGGTCGTAAATTTCAGCTTCTTTTTGAGATTCGACATCAATCTTGCATTTATCCTCAGTTTCCTCGTCCGCATCTTCAGTCTGCTCTGCTTCATCCTCAGTTTGATTGGGTGAGTCATTGGTCTCTATCTCATGATCATCACTAACATCAATAACACTTGAAGAGTCAGTGATGTCCACTTGATCGGGATTTGAAGGAGCAGCAGCAACAGGTTTCTCTTGGATTGTCCAGTTGGATATCATGTTGAAGTTCTTTCCAGCAGCCGCAATAGCCTTCTTCTTGCGGTTGTGTCGAGTCTGTTTAGGTACAACTTTTGGGACAAGCTTGCAATTCAATGGATCTAGATGAGTAGTGGGTTTGCGATAATTAACGGGTTGTCTGGACCTATTCTTTTGTTTCCCTTGATGTGGCTTGGAGGTATCACAAGTAGTAAAAACAGGCCATAGTTCTTGCTGTAATTCATCTTCATCACATTCAGCCTCATCCTCAGAGTCCGCGGTATTATTCTCGATGAAACTGATTATCTGGGCTTCTTTTTCCGTTAGCTGACATTCAGCCATTTGACGGGCGCGCTGGGCTTTTCTGGCAAGACTGATAGGCATCTGGAATGTTTTTGAGGGGTGTCAAGAAGTTTGAGCTTGAAAAATTGAGTGATCAAATATGTAAACTGCTAAGCAAAAGGCACTTGTACTGACCTTTTTCCTTTTCTTCACAGCTAATGTTCTTGTCAGATACAATGCCAACTTCCTTGCCCAACTATTGGGACCGGTACCAGCCCCGGGGGCCCTGAAGAAAACTTGTAGCACAGCTTAGACTTTACTAGGGCTATGACCCGGCCAAGTCTGCTCAAGGGTCTCTCAGAGGTGAGCAGGGCCATGACCGGGGCCATAGCCCTAACCCAATGATACAGACAATGACCCCGCCCCAGGGCCACCCCGGGTCGGGGGCCAAAAAAATTCCAGGGGGCGAAAGGGTTGTTGAGGCTTTTTCTGCCCTTGCCCGCTTTCTCTGCCCTTTTGCCAATATCCCCACACCACCCTATCACCAATATCCCCAACCTCCCTTTCCTCACCAATATCCCCCACCTCCATTTCAATGTCACCCACCTCTAAAACCTAGACTTGCCGCTCTCTTCGCCGTGATCTTGCCAATCCAATGTCTACCGCCTCCAGCACGACTTTGATTACCCCATCCAAATCAGTCTCAGCTGCTCACACAAACAACTCGAACAATACCACCACCAACCAAACGTCTTGGGTTTGGCAATACTTTGCTCAAATCCAGGACAAGGATGGTATCCTCAAGAACATGTGTTGAGCCAACAAGGGCTTCATCGACCAGGCCAGTACAGATCCTGACGCTGCCGTTATGGTTTGTGATGAAGCAACCACTGCTGATAAGACCTCAAGCACAAAAACAATGATACAACATCTTCAACGTGCTCATCACATTGAAACACCAATCAAAACTTCACAAGCTACTCTTGCGGGGTGGGGTGCTGGTGGGAAGATAGCCATGGTAAGTCCTTTTTCTCCATTCTCTTCTATTTCAATTTCTTCTTATGTTTCTTCTTATGACTCAAACTGATTGATGTCATTACTGTCTTTCAGTTTGGACCTCTCAACCAGAAGAACCTCACGAACGCCCTCATCCGCCTTATCGTCAATCAAGAGCTGCCAGTCTCGCTTGTGGACGCCCCCGAATTACGCGATCTTCTGTCTTGGATCAACCCAGCGCTTTCCCCCATCCTGGCAAAGCAAACAGCCATCACTGATGGCATCATTGCCCAATTCCGTCTCTATTGCAACCGCCTCACTAGCCTTCTTTCATTGATTGATTACATTAGTATCATGTGCAACGCCTGGACATCTCCCAAGTCTACCCCAATGCTCGGAATCACGGTCCATTGGATGTTGGAAAACTTCGCAATGAGGTCGGTTGTCTTGGCTTTGAAGGAGATCAACGGTGGCCATACTGGGAAGAACATGGCCAACCTTGTCAAGCATACCCTGGATCAATTTCATCTTAGCGCGAAGCTCTACTGCGTCACAGCCGACAACGCCTCCAACAATCTCACTATGGGTCAAGAACTTCACAGTATGATTCCCACCTTTGATCACGAGAAGAACCTCCATGGCTGTGTAGCCCACGTGATCAATCTTGTCGCGAAAGCTGGAATATCAATCTTTGACAGCAAGGCTCCCCCTGATCCTCTTAGTTCATTAGATCCCGAATTACCGCAAGACAATGTTCCAAATGGAACATTGTCTTTGATTGAACTGACCCCTCATTTGGCAGTCCATTCGATCCTAACTCGCATTCGGGGTTTTCATAAACGAGTGCAGTTGAGCACTCAGCTCAAGCAAGCACTCGATCAATGTATTCAAAGCTCTTCTCAGCCTCAAAAAGTCAGACTCATCCATGAGGTTTCGACACAATGGTCCTCGACTTTCTACTCTCTTGAGCGGTTTGTAGAACTCAAGAAGGTTTTGCAATACTATTGCAACATCAACGACTCTTTGGAACCATTCACCTTAACTGAAGACGAATGGGTCTTGGTTAACAACTTAGTCAAGTTCCTCCGACCGCTTGCAATCGTCATCAAGGAGATCAAGGGTTACGAGTATCCCACTTTCTCCAGAGCCATGCCCAACTATCAATGGCTGGTTGAAAAACTTGAAAAGGTTAGTTTTTTCAACATCTTTTAATTTACTTATTGATTGATTGCTGACTTCTTACCTGACTCTTGACCTTTAGGCATGGGCCATGTACGAGTGTGCCAACTTGAAGGCGGCCATTCTTCCTATGGTGAGGAAACTGGTCCAATATTCGACATTGGCTTTGAAGAAGCCTGTCTACATATGTTCACCCATCTTGGACCCTCGCCAAAAACTCAACGCCGTCTCTGGTTTCACCTTGGAGGCACTTGGATTCAACAATGACGATCTCATTGCATACTTTACTGAGCAAGCAGCTTATTTTAAACGCCCTCAAGATTCTGAAGTTGAAGTGGTGGAACCCAAACCTGAGGTTCACGATGATGATGATAGACCACATCATTTCATCAAGCAACACAAGTTCATTCAAATCGACAACAAGGTGAAAGAATACCTCCTTGCCCCACTTGTGGATGAACGTACCGATATTCTGGTGTTCTGGAAAACTAATCAATCGAACTGGCCAGTCCTATCTCGGATGGCCATGTACATGTTGGCCATTCCTGCTTCGGCTGCCCCTTCAGAGAGGATCTTCTCTTCTGGTGCCAGGGTGATGTCCGATTATCGATCATCTATGACTAATCAGAACTTTGAGGCTCAAATCTGCCTCAAGTCCTGGGAAATTGTTTTGTCTGACAATTAGTTTTTTTTGTTTTCATTCTTCTCTCTTGCTTTTCTTTTCTTCACGCTCATTTTTTCAACCTTTTTGTTCCTTGATTGTCTCCTCTTTTGTATCTACTTGAACTTACTTGAGAAATGGTCAATCAAGGGTTTAACCCCCCCCTCCATTGCTCTCAAGCCCCCTCAGAAAAAGCTGGGCCGAGCCAGGGCCTGCCCGGGGTAGCCCGATGACTTTTCCAGGATGCTCAAGGCCGAGGCCGGGCCTGGCCCGTACCCGGGGTCGGCCCTGCGTACCCGGGGTCGGGTCGTAGCCCTAGACTTTACCCACTGTACAGGGTGTGTAAATTTTTCAAACTCAACCATATCGATTTGCAACCCAATGCCAACAAATTTTAAACACCGCTAAATATCCAAACATAATGGTACGTCTTACATTCAACTTCACTCAATACTATAATCAAATCCTAACTAAATTACTTCTACATCCCAGCTTAAACGTCAAACTCGTCAACGAAGGGAATTTCTGTACAAGAAAGCACATGAAGCAAAAGAACGGCAAATATGGGAAAAGAAACAAGCTATTAAAGATGCATTGGCAAAGGGAAAACCAGTTCCAGAATCACTTAAGAAAGAATTAGATGAATTAAGAGAAGCTATGGGTAAAGATATTGGTGATGCAGGTTGGTGATCGTTTTTTGATTCATCTTTTATGATCAGTCCACTGAACGAACATATTTATTTTTTAACCTTCATTTGGGATCAATAGAACCTCTCACACATGTCGATGATGAATATGACCGGGCTGGAATTGATGATCCTAAAATATTGATCACTACTTCTCGTAATCCTAGTAGCAAGTTATTGCAGTTTTCCAAAGTTTGTCTTACTTTTTCACATTCTCCTTCGTTTGATCAAGTGAGATCATAAATTGAACAATTAGAAGTACCAAGTCACTGATCAAGATATTCTGATTCATAAATCAATTCAATACAGGAGATGCGCTTGATCTTCCCGAATGCGCATCGTGTCAATAGAGGAACCTACGTGATGGGTGAAATTGCAGCTGCATGTAGAGCCAATGCGATCACAGATCTACTAATGATTCATGAACATCGAGGTATACCAGATGCGCTAGTAGTCTCACATTTCCCTCATGGACCAACTGTGCTCTTCACACTTCATAATGTCGTTTTAAGACACGACGTACCTAGTGGAAGCACTTCGACGGTTAGCGAACAGTATCCTCATCTGGTCTTTGATGGATTCGGAACTAAACTTGGGTCTCGGATCATGAGTGTTTTGAAGTATTTGTTTCCTGTCCCAAAGGAAGACAGTAAACGAGTGATGACCTTTTCAAATCAAGCGGATTTTATCTCCTTCCGGTATGTCATTGTTTTCATTTGAACCTAGCTTTTATACTGGCTCATCATCTGATACTCTTCTCGTAAACATAGACATCATGTTTTTGTCAAAACATCTCATAAGGAAGTACAACTAGCTGAAGTCGGACCGAGATTTGACCTGCGACGTGAGCTTCACCTCCCTGACACTTAGCACTACGTTGTACCGTCATTGACGTTTTCCTTTGGTTTCTCTTCACAGCTTACGAAATCCGACAAGGAACCCTTGAGCAGAAGGAAGCAGATCAGGAATGGGTTCTTCGGCCTTACCAGCGTACTGCACGGAAACGCAAACAACTTTAAATCTTGCTTCCATCATGTGTATATCTTTTATTTGTTCTTACCTTTTGATTTATCATTGTTTGAGGTGGAAACTAGTTTGTATGATGTAAGCCAGAGCGTTTCTCAACGGGCACATGTCGTATGCTACTGGCACTGAGCTTGATTCACAGAGAGCTGCCATCTGTTACATCAACTCTTCACCTGTCTGCTATCACGGCATCATGGCATGAATATATAATGTTTTGAGTTCAGCAGCACAAGATTTTAGAGCTGGGTCATCGTGGAGAACTTGAAGTCCATTTTCTCTGACATGTTGGTATATAATACATAAGCATTTGGTACTATCAGTCAAGTTTGAAACCACTATGATTGCAACATCAGAATTGTTCCTCTTCCATGGGGTGATGAAGTACAAGGTATAAAATAGGTTGTATGACAAATTCAATGGGGAGTGAAGAAATTAATGAGGTCATCAAAAAGAAGTGAACCAGGAATTCTACCGTTTTCCAGGCTTGCCTCCCTTTTGAGCCTTACCAGACTCATTCATCTTTTTATTGACCCGTGGTGAAGGTTTGGAAGAAGCCTTGAATGAATTCTTAGCACCCAAATCAACACTAAAGCTACTCTTACCCTTTTTAGCTTTACTTTTAGATTTCTTCTTAGAATTCGCACTCTTATACGGCTCTTGTTCCATCCCAATCTTCACTGGTCTTTGAGCTTTCTTCGCAGCTCGGATTGATGAATTGATCACTGGTCGACGTCCTTCTTGTGCATCTTCTTCATTTGCCATTCTTCTACGTTTTTGTGTTCGCGAAAGTCCATCAAACTTATCCCGCTTAGGGCCTTTGCCATCCTTGGTTTTTGTAAAATTCGCTGTGTGAGCAGATGTCCCAACATCTTATTCGAACAGTAAAGAATACACAGTAAGACAAAGCCACTCGAGCAAAAGCCGCTCGGGGTAGGCGGGCAAGAATTGAGATACTGACCTTTGGATTTTTTCTTGTCTGATTCACTTTGGAACCATGTTCGAGCTGGCCGACTTTTGATCTCATCATCGTGCTCAATGAGGTTTTGACCTTTCTTCAACTCCATCTCAGTTTTCTTCAGCACCTTCTCCTCCTGCTCATCTTCTAATATGGTGGCGATCGATGGTTGTAATCGAGCGAGCTCTTTACTGACCTCTTGAACAATTTTAGGATCAATCTTGCGTTGCTTAATTGTACCTTGACAATTTCGACGAGCCTCTTTGACCAGCTTACGATCAGATTCTCCGACTAAAGTCAGAGCACTACCCTTCTTTCCAGCTCTGGCCGTTCGCCCAATCCGATGCAGATAAACTTCATACTGATTCGGAGTTTCGTAATTTATGACTCGTTCCACTCCTTTGATATCTAAACCACGACTAGCCAGATCGGTGGCTAGAAGATAAGAGACCTTTCCATCTTTAAATTCTTGTAAAGAACTCATACGTTGTTCCTGAGTCAAGTTACCATGAAGTTCGGCAGCTTTGAGTCCAAATAAAGAAAAGGTCACTTTCATCCGATGTGCACCAAGTTTACTCCGAAAGAAGATTATAGTACGTCCTTTGCTGAAAGATGAAGCCTTACAAAGAGTGACCAAAATGGCTTCCCTCTGTAAATCAGCTCCTCCTGCACCCTTCCTCAACAATTGATCGTCTCGAACTCTAAGAAACTCTTGAGTTAAACCGGTAGCAGTTGATTTAGGTGGATCGATTTTGATTCGAATGGGTTTTTCAAGCGATAGTCGGGCAAGATCGGCTACTGACTCGCTCACCGTTGCAGAGAAAAGCATTGTTTGTCTTGAGCGAGGGCAATTGTTGATGATTTCTTCTAGTTCATCCCGAAAACCTTCTTCCAATATCCGATCAGCTTCATCAATGACTAAGATCTCGAGTGTATCTAGTGAAAACCCTCTAGTATTCCGGACGTGATCAATCACTCGACCAGGTGTTCCGACAACAATTTCCGGCCGTTCCCTTAGCTCAGCTTCTTGAGTCCTTAAATTCATACCACCTACGCAGAGAGAGAATGTCAAGTCGGTGTACCTGGCTAGCGATTTTCCAACTTGATAGACTTGGACCGCTAACTCTCGAGTGGGTGTCAGTATCATCACTCGTGTTCTGCCTCCGCCTTTCTTATCCCGCCACATTAGTCGTTCGAAGATCGGTACAAGATAACCCAGAGTTTTTCCCGAACCAGTCATCGATGAACACACGAGATCTTTCCCCAGGAGAGCTAGTGGAATCGTTTGCCTTTGTATCGGGGTTGGTGTTGTGACAGCCATGGATGACAATCCTAACAAAATCGGTCGACTAAGACTCGATCCACCGGGCAAAGAAGAGAATGGCTGATCTGTTTTCCAAGATGAATGTGTTGGGATGTGATCAGGTACTCAGGCTATCTAAAAAGATGCTGTGAGAGAGACCGACAAACCATGAGAGTCCTTATCAAGTTCTTCTTTAGTGGGTGGGTCAAATGCAACGACAGTTTGATCAAAATATGCCGAAACGGCGGCTTGGTTTTCCGTATCGCTAACGGTATCCTTCTCGGTAGCTTGCTTATCATTCTCCTCGTCTTCTTCTGATTCCGCTTCCTGACCATCACTACTACCTTCTGTCTCGTCCGATTCAACGCCGATTTTTTCGGCCTCATCACCTGATTCATCAACCGGTTCCAATACCCCATCATCTTCCCCATCTACTTCATCAGAATCTTGCTCATCCGAGTTACTATCTTCATCATCTTCGCTTCTCCAGTCTTCGAGTGCTTTGTCTAGTTCAACTTTGCCTTCATCAGCCTTCTTATGACGAGCAATGATTTCGTCAATTAAGACTCTTGGTGGTGCGTTTTTCTTCTTAAATAAATCGATAGGATTGTCTCCAGCCCGTGACTGCATTTCAAGGAAAGCAGGAGAGTTAGTATACATGTACTTTGATATGCAAGACTAAAGGTTGAAAATAGCTCAGTATAAAATGACCAACCTGAGGGTGATCAGCTTTATCTTGATATACAATTTCATCATCATTTCCAAGTCCATCGAAAAAGAAACCTGGATTCATTATAGCAATCGGTTCATCTTCAATTTCTTTACTACGTGTATGTTTTTTAAGTTTTTTATTCTTAATCGTTTCTACTTTGATTTCTTCCTTTTCTTCTTCGTCACTTTCGATTGTGAATATGAAATCTGACATTCTGATGATTGCTTGATGTGATTCGAAGTTTGGTGTTGAATTTTTTTTTGGCTTTCAAAAAAAAATAACATAGCCAATACCACGATAGTAGGATACCTACACACAATATGCTAATACATAGTTGCACATCGCACACCAGCACATTGATTCATCCTCGAAATTAATAAACTTTATCCTCAAAGTGACTTTTGATCAACTTCAATCCTTGTCTTCAAAGAATACAGTCATTCGAGATTAGCTTGGCCAATCTCGATTGTGTTTTTTTTTTGGCCAATACAGGCAAATTTATAAGCATAATTAGCCTTATAGCCAATTGAGGTGAACCCGGTAAAGAGGCCTGTTTACCTTTGTTTACCTCATTCCACACCCTCAATCCACTTCAAAACCCTCAACACCACTTCAAAACCCTCAATACCACTCGACTCGCTCAATACCATTCGATATCCTTCCAACTTCCTTTCGATATCTGTTCGAATCATTCTATATCAGCTTCAATCCTTTTCATTATCTCATATCCGATCAAATCCTTTCAAAACATTCGATATCCTTTCAAAACATCCGATATCCTTTCAAAACGTTCGATATCGATTCAAATCTTATTTTCAATTCTCTCAATATTTAACAGCTTTCGTACCCGTTTCTTCTCGACAATCTCAACATGCTAAGACAACCTATGAATCAACAAATGGAATTGGAGCAGGAAGAAGAGAGAAGAGCGATTGAAATGTAAGTAATGATTTACTTCGTCTGTAACCGATACTCAAGATACTCAACTCATGTTGTTTCTTCCAGCGCGAACAGGCAGGCAAGGCGGGCTGGACCGGAAGGCTTCAGTCCCGAGCTCGACAAAGGTGGATTACCTTGTTATTATTACACGTAAGTTCTTCTTTCTTTGATTCCAGCATTATACGGTACTGATTACCCTCATGCCCGGTTTTTAGACCAGGACATCACTGGGAAGATGTCAGATTTGGTGGTAAACGCCAATATCTTGACTCCGAAGTCATCCATATCGATCCATACAAGCATCCAGGTTTTCGTGACTTTTGCTGTAAGTACCATCCAAAGATCGATCCTGGTCAGTGGTAACTTTTGTTTTTTCAAACTTTTATTCAGAGCTTTCAAACTGATATTGATTCAATTCTAGCTCCAGATGTCGAGGTCTTTTCCCACGGTTTACCGTCTTACAATTCGATTGACTCTCAAGCTCAAACTCCTGGATTGGGCGTCATGCTTGATCTGGCATCCAATCATAGGGATCCTATCTTTGGAGACCAGCATTTCGACCGCCGAGTCGAACTTGCCATTGGAGGTAAGTTGTTTATCTCACTTTCAAATATCAAACACTGACTATTGTTCCATTAGTTCCACATGTTGATGTGGATCTAACCCAATCACCGAGTCCAGTCCTTGAACCCGCTCGTGGACCGTGTCAAGCTTCAACCGGACCCATAGTCGCCCCTGCCAATAGCATACCCACTCGAAGCAAAATAGGCTATCACGTCTATAGCCCCAATCACCAAACCGATGCTGAGAAGCGCTCCGGGGTCCCTGTAACCTACGTGGACTACATCACCAAGGTACCGTTTGAGGAGTTGATTCAACTTCATGGCTTTACTCTCAACGATGTGAAGGAATCCCTTTTCAAGGCATGTAACGAGAACAAGCAACCTTGCGGAGACCTCCTCAGGACCGCTGATGACAAAGGTAATCTTATTTTCAAGGGGTATGTTTGTAATGGTGAAGCATTCAGCAAGACTTCCATGCCAGTAATTCCAAACGAAGAAACATTCGAAGGTTTGAAGAAGATGATCATCCTCAAGAAAGGAAAGGAAGTTGGATTTCGTCTCCTCATGGAGGACCCGAAGAAAAAGGCTCGAACTGTCTCAAGAGTAAGATTTCAATCCTTTTCTCTTGACATTCTCAACTCAATACTAACTAATTTTCTTGTTTATTTCTCACAGGACATGCAGTTCAATCAATCTGTTGCCCACCACCATCCAGATGCGTTGGATACTGGTGATCATAACGCAGTTGAGATGTCGGTAAGCTCAAAGTTTTTTTTTTTAAATTTCCTTTTACTCAATTTCCTTCCGAAACAGAGCATCGGAGTTGACAAGGCGATTCAGCATGAGCTCAACAATCTCATGCGCTCCTATTGTCATACCAACATCGGTGGCAGGGAGTGCATGGGTTTTGTTAAACCGGACGATTCTACGAGTGTGATTTACTTGTCTCACTCGTTGTTTGATATATGGGCAAGTGATATAGTAAGTTTATTTCCGTACTTCTTATATCACCATTTGAAAGCAAAACTAACGTATTTTGATTGATTTGACACAGGTACACAAGCGTCATGGAGCTACCCAATTGAAACCACCTTCTCGCCTGTTGTTCAAATATGGACCGATCGACCATGCGAAAGCGAAATTGAAATCGAAATCCACCAATCAATCAACACCTTGTTCCGGCTCAGCTGTATCTCAAAATACGAACGTCTTGTCTGGAAATGGTCCGTTTCCATTCAACACCAACATTCCCCAACAATCTTTCCCTCGATCGGATTCTCCAGCCCCAAGACCCCTCCCTTTATTCGAACGTTACCTTGAGTATTGCGAAATCAGTCCTGAAGATGAACATACTCGTGATCTGTTAAAAAATTACAACATAGTCAACTTCGAGATGTTCTTTTCTTCAGCACTTAACTTAGAAGCAATGGAGAAGCTTGGATTTAGGTTTGGGCCTCGTGTTCGTCTTCACAAAAACGCGGTGTTGTATTGACAGACCCTCAAGGATGAAGCCCGTGGACGAGTCTAGTCTGATCTCATTCCATTAAACAAATTACTGACCTTGTCCTATAAAAGGGCCTTATGTTGTAACTATAGTACAGTACACTATAAGATTACAACTGGTATACATGATTATCTGTCTGTTTGAGTTGATTTTGTAATGCAAATGTTATTCAGTGAAAAAATTCTTTTTGCCAGTATGATTGCAATTCCAAGTGAGGTTAACAGACTATTTCCCTTTTAATCAAAGAAAGAAAAAGGAAACATTGAGCTTCATTAGTTTCAATGACACAAAATTCCAGATGTACAGTGAGTTTCAACATGTTTAGATATTAAGATATTCTTAATCATTTTTTCTTGAGTTTCCTTAAGTTTTGAAATGTTTTCAAGACATTGCTTGAGTTTGTTTCTCCAGACTATTTGTTTTCAATTTTATCCATACTCACAAGTGTTAAATTTCTCAAGGTTTGGGTCAAAGGGTCAATACTCAAGGAATTGTAATACAAAAATTCATTTCATTGAGCATTTTTAATAATAGAGCGCTGTAAGGACATTTTTCAATAACACAATATTTTAAACAAAAAAAATTGAAAGTGAAATACAGTCATACTCCTCATCGTCATGATCCATGTGGTCTGACACCACAGGTTTTGTATAAGCTTATGATCAAACTGCTCGTGCAGACATCACTGATAACCTTCTTGAGACATTTCAACTTGTCTTGAGCGACTGAAAGTAAACCATTACGTCGGAGAGAAGCCTTGAAGATATCAAATATTCGCTCAATCGGATTGAATTCCGGTGAGCAAGGTGAGTTGTAAATTAATAGAATCCCGGCATCTTCACATGATGCTTCAATCGATCCACGGTGATGGATAGTTGCATTATCCATCACCAGAACTGAATTTTGGTTCGGGTATGGCTGCATGACAGGCAACTTGAACGACGGTTCTATTGTCAGCTTCAATTTTGAATATGAAGCAAGAGAATCGATGGACTTACTAGAACATGCTTTAGAAACGCTTCGAATTCGTTTCGACGATAAGCGTTGACCTTGGCATTGACTGCCAAGAGTCCCATCTCGCAGATTGCAGCTAAAACGCTGTAGTGAGTCCCGTGCCTCGACCGTTTCAAAGCTTTTGGTCGTTTGCCTTTCTTGGACCGAACGTGATTACGTTGCACATCTGGTAATTTTAAACCAGTTTCATCTTGGTACAGGTTAAGAAGAACAAAAAGAGATCAGTAAAAGTTCTTCCAAAAAAGAAGAGAATGACAAACTGACCTAAGAATACCAAATACCCGGATGGAATATGTGCAATAGAGGCACTGAATTTTGCTTGTAAAACTACTGACTGGTTGGGATCGACTTTGGAAACCTTGTGAACAGTCAGGTAAAGTCGCTCCTTGAGGTCGTTTGCAATGGTTTGTCGACAAGCCAGTAGGTCGGTATGATCGTACATGGCTTCTTGTATCTCGTCGAGGAATAAAGTCGGATCGTTATCGATGAGTTCTAGCATAAACTCTCGATCTTCGTCAGAGTAAAGGGTTGGGCGGCCTCGTTGTTCGTAGGTAGCCGGGTTGCGAACGACCGCGTGAGTATGAGTGTAGAGAGTATGCCATCGCACGAGAGACTTGTTGGAAATCGTAGTAAGGAGGTCTTCGTTGATCGACTGAGGGGATTGTCCAGATAAGAGCTTGTGAACAGCAATCACTTTAAGCTGAGGACTGTACTTCACATATCCCATTGCTGGATATGTTGGATAGCTGAATTGGAACGATGAAAATGAGAAAGAAATGAAATCGAATGGAAATGGATGGATGAGGGATGAGGGATGAGGGATGACTGAAGCGGTCTGACGCGGCAGGCTGTTTGGCCTGATCCGTTTGAAGGCTATGCTTATAAATTTGCCTGTATTGGCCAAAAAAAAACACAATTGAGATTGGCCAAGCTAATCTCGAATGACTGTAATTGTTCTGTGGTCAATTAGGCAGATTCAAGATCCCGTTGATCCTTCATGGAATCATCTTGTGCCAAACATAAGCCTGAGGATATGATGCTGAACTTCACTCCAAGTCTTCAACTCTAACCTTGATTTTTCTCAATGGAACAATTATTATATGTAAACAAACATGCCTGATCAAGCCTTTGACGATGATATCCCCATCTCCAGTCAACAAAGCAGCCCTCAAGAAAATTCAATCCTAACGCCGTTGGCCTTTCAAATTCATCCCTCCGCCCTTTCCTGCAACAAGGATATGAGATGTGTCATTCACCGCGATTTGATCAATACACGACGGTTTTCTGGCACGTGCAATTTTTGTGAAGCTCAGCCAACTGTTTCTGCGAAAAGAGTTATGGAGGGCATTTGATCTGTAGACCAATCTTGGTCAGATTTGGAGTCAGAGAAGAGCATCCTATACAAACTCAAGCACCCTTCAGTTCAGATGACACAGCCAATTCAAAACAAATATATCTTGTGTGGGAAAATTCAGATCAAGTGACCTGCTACACCAGGGGCGAAACTCCCTTGGTCTTTGATGGTTCTGGGGACGTCTCCAGGAATCACGATGCGGGATTGTGACAAGACAATTCCAGTCATGTTTCACAAAATATTGTGACTGGAACCTGGCTTGCACCGGTGTCCACACGTTCCTTGAAGTCATGGAGACAAACCATATTGCCGCCCGTCTCAGGAACATAACGGGTGTCAGAAATGGTACAATCTCCAAAACAATTTGGAACAATGCAGAGACGGTTCCGGCACAGCCCAGCTTGTGTGTGCGTGGTTTAATGTGATCTTGTGTGATAAAATATTAGCAAGAAGACCAGGGAATGGGATCATTAGGTCCCCTGGCTTCTTGAACTCAATGCACTCCCACTCCTTGCTCATTACAAGTCCCAAGGCCCTCAGTGTCTCACAGTCAAAGAGACCCACTACTAACTCAAATATCAACACCTGTCTCTCTGATTCACCCTCAGTTGGTCTGCAATCCTTCCAGAGGACACACCTTCCCCCAAAATAAATCCAGATCATCCTCAGTGGAAATGCAATCACCAGGAGCAATTCAACATGAAATATATTCTCTAATGGCCAGTCAAACTCATGGGAGACAAACATCAGTGGAAATGGCATCACCTGGCCGCTCAAGACCAAGGTTGGAGGGCCACCATTCACCAGGCTGTCTTCAAAGTGTTTCCAGATTTGCCTCATATGATATTCAATCTTCAGTTGGGGAGCCTAATCCACCACAAATAGCTCTGGAAACACTTTGAAGACAGCCTGGTGGATGGTGGCCCTCCAAGTTGGTCTTGAGTGGCTAGATGATGCCATTTCGACTGAAGTTTGTCTGCCATGATTTTGACTGACCATTGGAGAATATCTTTTGTGTTGAGCTACTCCTGGTGATTTCATTGCCACTGCAGATGATCTAGATTCATTTTGGAGGAAAGTGTGTCCTCTGGAAGGATTGTAGACCAACTGAGGGTGACTCAAAGAAACAAGTGTTGATATTTGAGTTAGTGAGGGCTCTCCTTGACTTTGAGACAATGAGGGTCCTGGGGCTTGTAATGAGAAAGGAGTGGGAGTTCCTTGAGTTCAAGAAGCCAGGGGACCTAATGATTCCATCCTTTCTGCTCTTATTCCTAAAATTTTATCACACAAGATCACATTCTGCTTGTGTATCTCAGATTCCACATGCTTTTCAAAATTCAGCATTGCACATTTACCTCATAGAGCACAGTTATACACGGTCTTGTCCGTTGAGCCCACATGTGTTGTAAAGCCTAAGAGATTGAGGTCATCAGCTCATCTCCAAATTGATATAATTTTACAGAGTGAACTTACCAAAGGGAAGCTTTGTGCCCATGTCTTGAGTTTGTCTTACAGAGAAGCACTGTAAATCTAGAAAAGAGTTTTTTCAAACACAATCTTGGATTTTAAGAAAGATGTTGAAATCTAAAAAGGTGATGAAACCAACAAGGATGCTGATTTTAAGAGAATATGTGGAAATATCTCTATATTGGAAAATATGGGTTGAATATCTATTTCTTACCAGGAATTTGGAATGTAAGACTAGGAAAACAGCAGTCTTACAGAGTTGAGCGGGAATTAAGAGACTTGGTCCTCAGACAATTGCTTTTTGAATAGGTTCAGACTCTGCGTAAAACAAGCCATGCATGCACGAGCTGGGCCACGCCAGAACCGTCTCTGCATTGTTCCAAATTGTTTTGGAAAGAGGACGGTTTCCGCAGAGACGGCAAATATTTTGTGAAACGTGACTGGAACCGTCTTGTCACAATCCCGCATTGTGATTCCTGAAGACGTCCCCAGAAGTTAGAACCATAAAAGACCAAGGGAATGGCTTCCCTAGATTTCCTCACCTCAATCCAACAAAGACTTAGAGTAAAACGGGCTGTGTGGATCATTCTCCTCAACAGCCCTCGGTGCAATTCAATGACAGTTCATTCCAACCATGAGTTCCATCGATTCCGGATAAAATTATTCAAAGACCCTACTTTCCACTACCGTGCTTTTCACACAAGGAATTTGATTCGACAGTGTATGCCCTATATAAAGTTGACTAGCTGAACGCTGCGTTGTTTATCTACTATCAAGTTTTTCTTACTTGATACTGAATCTAAGGCTTGACAAAATTCACATTCATTCAAAGCCTCTGAACACGTATGTTTTGCGCGCTCGACAGATATTCTTTGAATTTGTTGATGATGATTGATTGTGCAGACCTCATAGACACCTTCCAAGGTCTCAAAAGGGTGAGATTATGGGGGAGATCTTGAGCGTTGTTCAACTCCAATGATCTAAGCAGATCTGGTAGGATCGCATTTGTTCCACTGCTTTGTCCTTGATATATGAGGTCCAGTTCTGCTTAACCCCACTCAAGTTAAACGCACCACTTGCCCCAACTGAATTTATCTGAGTGAGTGCTGATTGGTGACATGTGAATGATTGAATTGAATTGTGATGTGTGACATAGTCGATCGTTCCTCAACCG
This sequence comes from Melampsora americana, assembly GCA_022264835.1. NCBI lineage: Eukaryota > Fungi > Basidiomycota > Pucciniomycetes > Pucciniales > Melampsoraceae > Melampsora > Melampsora americana. The sequence continues at coordinate 1,367,071 of JAIFHY010000008.1, forward strand.
ACCGATCAACTTGGTTCTAAAGGTCGCTCAACCTCCTTTTATATCATCTCCACTTTCTCCTGTTTGTACCATTTCTATCTCTTCTCCAGGTTTCTGTTCTTACTATAACTTACTTATTTGAATCTTAAAAAACTCTTTATTTTTCCAGCTCACGTTCTCACTTTCAGCTAAATCAACATGGCTCCAGCTGCACCTGCTCCACCACTTAAACCTGGCGAAAAGAGAGGTGTGAATTGGTCAAACGTGGTAAGTGAGATTTGTTCGATCAGTCCGAAACAAAGTCATTTTATCATCTTTTGATTTGGATGCTTTTCAATCCTCGTGTGAAATGTCTTTTTAATCCTCTTTAGGCAGTAGGTGGTATTATGAACATGTTTGAGGTCAGTATCAAGAAACTCCGGAAACATGAGATCATTTCCTATCCTGACATTTGGTTCCGTCTACAGGTTACTACCTTGGGACAACCACTCGAGGTGAGCGAAATTTCGGGAAGGGCTTTATCTTGCTCCTAGCTCGAACAAGTTCATCGACCTAGTTTCTGACTTAAACCAGGTTGCGAAAACTCAAATGGCTTCCAATCGATCGCAATCTATGGTAGATGCTTTGAAAACTGTATGGTCTCGTGGTGGTGTTCTTGGGTGAGTTTGTGTCAAAACTAGGTGGAAAGTTACAAGAAGATTCAATCTTCGACCTATTCATCTGATGATTTCATCGTAGCTTTTATCAGGGTTTGATTCCATGGGCTTGGATCGAAGCTTCGACAAAAGGTGCCGTTTTGCTCTTCACCGCTGCCGAGATTGAAACTGTAGCTGTCGGGGCAGGAGTCGCCCCCGCTGTAGCTGGATTACTAGGTGGAATGGGTGGAGGAATCACTCAAGCTTATGCTACCATGGGTATGTGATGACTTCAAAGGAGAATGTATGTCAAATATAGAGAAGATATCTGATTGACCTTCCTGCTTCAGGATTTTGCACTTGTATGAAGACAGCAGAAATTACTCGACATAAACAAGCCTCTGCTGGTATCAAACCTCCGTAAGCTTACAACTCTCTTCATCACTTGTGATGGTGATTGAAGCCTGATATATTCCGTTAGATCAACCATGGCACTCTTTGTCCAGATGTACAAAAAAGGTGGTATCCGTGGTATCAACAAGGGTGTGAATGCCGTAGCAGTTCGTCAGTGTACCAATTGGGGATCTCGAATGGGTTTCGCTCGTTTGGCCGAACAACAGATTCGAACACTTCGAGGAAAATCGGAAGGAGACAGACTCAGCGCGTTTGACAAGATTGCGAGTAGTACGATTGGAGGTGCATTAGCTTGCTGGAATCAACCTATTGAAGTGGTTCGAGTCGAGATGCAGTCAATGGCCAAACAAACTGGTGCTGGTGACCGTCCCGCCAAGATGACTGTCTTCAATACTTTAGGATACATTTACAAGTAGGCCTGCGTTCGTCCTCGTCCATTGTCACAGAACTGATATGAAAAATACCACAGGGAAAGCGGTCTGAAAGGGCTTTACCGCGGGGTGACACCTCGAATTTGTTTGGGAATCTGGCAGACTGTCTGCATGGTCTCCTTTGCTGATGTGAGTCAATGTTTGGGCAGCTTGATCTTTTCGCCCCGTTGATCCTGATCTTTTATGTCTCCCTCTCCGCACCAGTACGTAAAAGAATGGTAAGGCCTGAGTAATGATTATCATAGCTTCGCTTCAACTGACTTATTTAAAAATTGCAGGGTAAAAAAATCTACCTGAGACTACCGCATCATCAGAAGATAGTTTGAGCAACGGTTCATCATATGACCAATATCAAAAAACCGGCCAAGGTAGAGTTTTCTGGAATCAAATCATTATTTTTCACCTGTCTTTCCTTGCTTTATCACGCGACGTACTTTTCAACGCCAAATTAAATTCAAAGTCTACATTGCAATCTCGTTTGAGATATCATAGATCTCGTTAATTTCTTGAAATTTTTATTCCAGCCTTTGATGCTTTATGCGGGGGTGCTCTCAGAGGAGCAAAATATGTGACAGTGTCTTGACCTCAACCTGTATCACCTCACACTGCTTACCTTCTCTCTCAATTTTGCCAATGGCTCAACTCCTCTGTAATTTCTTCTTTTCAATGCAATCTTGCACGATCAGAATGATCAACCATTTAGATTGTGAAAAATTGATTGGACAAAATGAGAACTTTACTGATCAGTTGAATGATTCAATGGAACTTTGCTAACCAAGCAGTGTCGGTGAGTTGAGAAGATCCAAGTGTGATTGTTGATTGATTCATGTATCATTCATGAATCACATAATCACAAATATAATGGGTCGTGTCATGTTGAAGAAAAATCTTAGGTTGTGACTAAAGCCAATGATTGTGCACTTGGTCTTAAATTTGGATTAACTATGGTAACCCCAACTTTAAAGAGAACAAATGTGGTATTTGGGGTTAGTTAGCTTAACCCCGGCTAAATATCTCTAATGTTAGCCTAACTAACCCCAAATTTGACATCAATGATTGGAGATGCTCTGAAGGAATTCTGACAGAATAGATGAAGAAGGCAAAAGGAAGACAGATGAGATAATTGGTAGAAGATGATTGGATTGTGGCTGGGGTGTCATTACAAACTGATAATGGTTCCTTATCTTATAGGCAACTGTTCAATTGGGAATACATATGAAGAGCAACATCATCAAAGTAGCATCAGGGCATGAAGTGACAACATGTGACAGATGCAATGTCACCTTGACCAAGCAAGCGTTTTTTTGTATTGCTTGGAGTGAGCTGACAGTCTATCAAACACTATGTCAATGTCCAGCACCAGTAAAACCCCTCTGGCTGTTCCATGTAAGTATACATGTATATGAGCAGGAAAACATGTGGTAAGGTGGTGCGGTATGGAGGCGGGGGTCAATCCCATGGTTTAGTAAGGTTGATTGGGCAAGATTTGTCTAAGATTTTTCCCCAGACCCATTGGTTGGCAAATCACCAAGTTTTGTTGCAGAATGTGATAGCTGCCTTGAAGGCACTTAGAATCAATAGGAGGGTCTTGTTCATCTTCACAGACCCCAATCACTAGTCACTGGTAGCCCAGTGTGTCCCATGACTTCAAACTTTCTTGGGATTTGTTGAAATGATTTTAAAACTGCTGTAAAACATATTTGAATCAGTTATCATACAGATCTTGTTCAACCATTAAGAAAATCTTGATCAACCATTGGCATGGTCCCCACTGAGGGTCAGATCAGTATTTTCCATGTACATCAATGGTTAAAATTCAAGAAGTAATAGAAAAAAGTTATCCTTTTTGCTTTCAATTGTTGGACAGATAATTCAGATATAGTACATGTAATTTCTTGTTTATTTATGTCAGGCAGTTTAGAATTGGTGGTTGGTACCGGAACCCAGGGAAGTCCTAGATGGTTGAAGCTGGCCCTGGGTGTTGTTGGGGCCAGCTCTTGATGTATGATTGTTTAGCACAGATATTTCTCCAAGTTTGGGTTAATAACCCACAAAAACATGTTTTGTGTTTGAATGAGTATATTGAGGGATGGGAAAAGTGTATTGTGTTGCAATGAGTATATCAAATTGCAGCTCAAAAAAACCTTTTCTGTCCTCTGATATACTCATTGCAACTCAAAACAAAGTTTGTATCCTCCAATATACTAATTGCAACTCAAAACATTGTTTCCCTCCTCCAATATACGGATTGCAACTCAAATCAGTATTCCCATCCTCCAATACACTCATTGCAACTTGGAACAGTGTTCCTGTCCTTCAACATACTCATTGCAATTCAAAATAGTGTTCCCCATCCTTCATACTCATCACAACTCAAAAAAGTATTCATGTCCTCCAATATACTCATTGCAACTTGAAACAGTATTCCATCCCCCAATACACTCATTGCAACTCAAACAGTGTTCCCGTTGTGGTGATCAAAAGTGATCAGAATGGTCCAAATAAAATTTATTTTTTATTTTCTTTTTTCTTTTTATTTTTCTCAATTTTTATTATTAATTTTTTAATTGTATTCATTTATTTATTCATTTATTTATTTTTTTAGAAAATTACTTTAAATAATTTAATATAATTAAATATTTTTTTAGTTCTATTGTATTCTAACTCCAGTATTAATAATCAATTCATTTTATTTTCTTATATCTTTATTTACTATTCATTTTATATTCATTTAATCTATTTTTTTAAATTTAAATTTTATCTATTTTATTATTTATGTTATTTTTTACATCTCAAAATTATTTTATTTTTTACATTTAAAAATTTATATTTAATTTATCAAAATTATTTTATTTTTATTTTTAGTTTTCTTTATTACACTTGCTAAATTTGTTGGCACAGGTGCCTCGGAAATGAAAATCTCCAGGCTGAACCACTGCGGATTGCGCAGAGGTTCACGGCACGGAAAGCCACCCAGACAGGTGCCTTTCACTTGGCGGCACCTGTCACATGCAAAAAAAATTTCACACCCAACCCCAACCAATTGCAACCCCTAACCCAAATCAAACCAACCCCAACCAATCGCAACCCCTAACCCAAATCAAACCAACCCCAAACCCATATTGAAACCCCTAACCCAAATTGAACCTCATCGCATCAAATCGAACAATGGCCTTCCGTCACTATTCCCCGGATATCAAGGTCCTCACCGTTACGTGGAGGATTCGAGGCATGCCAATGTCTGCCATTCAAAAAAGACTGCGCAAACCGATATCCCGACGCTCTTTCATTCGTTGGACCCACCTCTACAACCTTACCCAAGCTGTCATATGGGATCCTCACAATGGTCAGAAACGTGGTCCTCGCCAACAGCTGAACACCGAAGATCGTAATTTCATGGAGACCATCATTGAAAAAGAACCCTCACTGTTCTTGGACGAAATCCGGGAAAAACTATACAATTCTCACGGCAAGATGCCCTCCATCAGCATGGTACAACTTGAATTACAAAGTCAACTTTGCATCAGCATCAAAAAGGCCACCGTGAGTAATGTCCGGAAGTGCGACGTTGCAAAATACCGCTGGATGGAGGAGATGATGGGGTTTCCAGCGAACTACTTGGTTTTTACCAATGAGTCCCTTTCTTTTATATCTTCCTCTTTTTGACTTTTACGTCTGATTTATGTCTCTCTTACCTTTATATTTGATAGATGACAGTGCGGTTTGTGGCCGCGACCTCTTGCGAAAGCGACAGCGTTCGAAAATTGGGACTCGAACCGCTAGGAAAATTCCCAAGATGCATCAAGGACGATATTCGTTACTTCCAGCGATTGGTCATGACGACTTACTGGCCCTCTCAGTCCTGGAAGGTCCCGTCACTTGCAAGAGATTCAAGAGTTTCTTGGAACTCTCCTTGGTAAGCACAATTTGTTTCACATCAATTCACAGGAAGTTGATTCATTTGTGGACTTTTGTTAATAGCTTCCACAAATGAACCGGTATCCTGCCCCCAACAGTGTCCAGTCCTCGATAACGCCTCAATTCACTGTGGAGGCAGAATCGAGGGGCTCTGCAGGGCTAAAGGTAAGTCTCTGTTGCCTCACTCAAGCAATAGAGTCACTAAGTCACTAACATAACACATGGAGGCAGGAATCCTATTACAATACCTGCCTCCATATTGCCCTGAACTCAACCCAATTGAACAGGGATTTGGGGTGATGGAGTCACGTATTTGCCAATCTCAAGTCCTAGCAACATATAAGGACCCCATTGCTCAAATTTGTAAGGCTGCATGCCAAACTTTCGTGCAAGACCTACTGCATCGCTTATATCGTGGATGTGGCTATCAAATGGCACATGAAGATTAAAAAGTTAATGTATTACTTCTTCTTGTTGTAATTAACCTTCTTTCCTCTCTATTCTTCTTTCTTTTTTTCAATCTCTTTTTCATTATTATCATCGAGCAAGACAAATCCGGAAACGCTCCGGCCGGAATGGTAGTAGATCATGAAATTGGAGGCCTAAAGTGAGGGTCTTCGATTTCTTGATCTACAAGCATTCCTGCGGGAGCGTTTCCGGATTTGTCTTGTTCAATGATGAAAATGAAACAGAGATCCTTGCATATCGATTTTGTCTCTCTATTATATTGATTTCATCTCTCTATTGTCTATGTGTCCTTGTGAGCGAGTCAATGTATACTTCACCTATTGTCTAGCAAATGCAATGACTACTTGTTGAGTGGGTGTTCCACTTCAAAATTTGGATCAAAGAATTACCGTGATCACATCGAAAAATCAAGAAATGAACCATGTGATTTGATCACATGGGCAAAAATCCCCCATTCATCAATTATTGATGAGTCTTTAGTTGGGACTTCAAAAAAACTGCTTGAAGATGCACTTTTTATTAAAGTCTTTAGTTAGGACTTTAAAAAAAAGTGCATCTTCAAACACTTTTTATTAAGGTCTGTGAGTCTTTAGTTTGCACTTTAAAAAAAGTGCTTGAAGATGCACTTTGTATTAAAGTCTTTACAACTTAGGTTGGGTATAGGGATACCTCTCAAATTCAAAGAGCCTGATACTCATCTTGGTCACATAAGTTTCTCATCTCTCTCACATTATTTTCTCTCACTTGTTTCACTGCACAGACACTTTATGATTTGTTATTTGATTAAGGACGTGAACAAATGGGATAAGAACAATTTGGATACTCAAAACAAAATCCAAACACAACATGTTTATGAATGTATGACTTATTTGCCTGAGCAGTGGACTAATCACATATAAACATTAGCCACCAATCAATCCCGTCAAATTTGCTAGGTAAAACATTCCTGCATCAGACACTTGAGGTGGGTGAAGTCACTCATCATCTGATGAGGTTGCTGTTAAATCATAGGAAAGGGTTAGAGCTCGAAGCCTGTTGCTCCCAATGGGTGCGACGGACCTTGCGTTGATGAGTGCGGTAACTCCAGTACTTCTTGGCGCCTGCGTATAACATGGTGATGTGGGCATTTGAAACCCCGTCTCTGGCTAAATCCCCACGTGGAAGTTCTTCTTTGTTGATCATTTGGTAATTGGTGATACCTGCACTGGTTAATACCTTACCTAACTTTATAATTTGATCAGGAGGGAAGCGACAGAAAACAAGGTAGGGATCAATGCCATCAGGGTCAGCTGGGTCATGCGCGTATGGAGGCGATGATGATAGTGGAGGCCCCGAGGGTGAAGATTCAGGCCGCGGAGTCCTGTTTGGAGTTGAACAAGGGCGTTGGGGGAGATTGGAGTCAGCCGCTGGCCTTTTGAGGGGTGAACGAGCAGCCTCGACCGCTGTGACCACTCCTACCACAAGCTCCGCAATCATGGCAGAGCTGATTGCTGGCTGAGTGGTTGATGGCGATGGGCTCGCGCGAGTGCTCTTACGAGCACTCTTCATAAGATCATATTTCAGGCTGGCTGGTGGCTTATCAAGGTCCACGTTGTCGTCATGCTACAACGGGTAAAGGTCAGGTTTTTGTATTGAATCATGAATTAAATCCAAATTACTTACTTGACGTTTAGCCCATTCCTCAGCCTTTCCGTAGGTTAATGCAAAAAAACAATCGGGGCATGTAGGATCAATGATAGGAGGATAGGTCGCATGATACGCGATGTTCATAGGGTATTTTTTGAATAGTAACCTTATGAACTGGTTATCGGGAGCTTCATCCGAGGCGGCAGATGCTTCTGATCTGCAGTCGTCCAACTGAAAACAGAGGCAAACCATCAGCAGGATATGGAGGTAAACGAGATGAAGATGACATACCTCCTCATTGTCATCAGAACCTCTAGTGCGGTGTTGCATCTTTCGTGCTGCTGAAGCCGCTGCAGCCTCCGTTCGTTCAGCCTGAAAAATCAAGTGTGGAAATTGATTTAGGTGAGTCAAATGTGCCACTGTCAGTTTGAGTGAAACCTAACTTACAAAGATAGCCTGAGCTTTCAGTTTGTGCGGACTTTGTGCAATATAAGAGATCCCTACGTCTTGACTAGAGCGGGCTTCTTCAACCCACTTCTGGAGGTTTTCCGAAGTCAAATCGAGCCGGCGATTGGCCGTCTTGGGGAAGTTGGGGCTGTTCGCTATGTAAAGAGTCCATTGGCCGGGATTCTTTTTTTGTTGGGTAGAGTCACCAAGGAGGGTCCGAGTAGCCTGAGTCTTGGGCGAGGCAACACAGCTTGACTTGATCTTGGCAAGATCAAAGTCAGTTGGATTCCAATCTACCTTGCATTCCTTTTTGGAGATTCACATGTATCCAGATTTCTCATCTTTTGAGGGCACATAGAAATCACAGTCAAAGCTGAATTTGAGGTTGTCATCTGCATCTTCATGGGCTTGGTTCTGGCGCTGTCACAAAGAGAAAAAAAGTCATTAGCAGAGATCAGAACAAAAGAACAAAGGAACCAAATAAAAAAACTGACCTTGCGGATCCCTAAATCACTATTCCGAAGAGTTAGATCAATAAATAGAGGGTTCACATGTGAGCTGTAAGGCATTTCAATTCCTTTTTTTTTGGGATCTCTTGGAGGGTGGTCGAGAGTGTCGCGGTGGAAGGAAAGAATTTAAAGATTTCCTGAGATTGATTGGACAATATCAAGAGTTAGGCGGTGGATGGAAAGAGTACTAGTGATGGCGGTTAGTCGGTTTAGTTCGCTGTAGGATGATTTGTTGGGGTTGGGTGTGAAAATTTTTGTTGTGAAATTTTTTTGGCATGTGACAGGTGCCGCCAAGTGAAAGGCACCTGTCTGGGTGGCTTTCCGTGCCGTGAACCTCTGCGCAATCCGCAGTGGTTCAGCCTGGAGATTTTCATTTCCGAGGCACCTGTGCCAACAAATTTAGCAAGTGTAATAACTTAATTTAATTTTATTTTATTGAATTTATCTTTTATTTTTTATTTTTATTTTTATTTTATGGATTATGTGATATGTGTTATGTGGTGATGGAGGAATTGAAGCAAAAAGTCGAAATTATGGGTTTTTGGGTGTTGTGTAGTGTTATGTAATATGGGGTTATGACATGTGTACAGGTTTAAGTTGAGATTTTGAAATTATTGGGTTTAATAAGGGTGACTAATTTATTTATGGATTTGAGGAGTTATACAGTATATTATGGGTTTTTTGGTTATGGGTTTAAATGAGGCTAAATTTTGAAAATTGAAGATATGGATACATTGGGGTAGTGGTAAACTGGGGGTGGTAAACTGAAATGGGAATAGGGTCTGGCATGATACAAAGACACTTTCAAATGATTCAGAAACCACATGGTTGGAAACATGAGGTCTTCATATGGAATTGGTCAATTCGAAACTTGGAAATCATTTTCGAAATCTGAGAAAGTTGCATTTTCAATCACAATGATGTAATTCAAGAGTACCACAGCACACTTCAAGGGTGAATAAAGGTTGGGGTAGATTCTACTGGCGCATTTGACCATTCAAAATTAATTTATTCATCATACTCATCATCATTAGTGGTACTATCAAGTGGTAAACTGGGTAAATCCCAATTTCGAAGATTTTGGCCTATTTTCAATTGCTTTTTTAGGGTACAACCATTGAAGATACAAACTAGCTTGGCTGAGCAAAGTTGTAGAGCGTGGAATTCGTTTCATTTCTGTCTCTTCAGAATCTTTTTATGGCCCCTCATTTCAATTTTATTTCAGATTTCAGGGTAAATTGGTGGAATATCAGGTTTTTGTGATAAACAGCCCAGTATTAGTGTGAACTGTGTGCTTGAAAATTTGTCAATTATCAATTTGTGTGCGCTGAATATGTTTATCAATTTTAATTTGGGGTTTGATAAGGAGTATCTTTGTGAAAAAGTTAGTTGAAGTGGAATTTCAAGTTTGGGGGTTGATTTTTGTCACATTTCTTTTTGTGTGTGCTCTTATTTTTCTTATATACATTGGTATCATTTGTAGGGACTTTTGTCCCTCTTTTAATCAGCAAAAATTATTATTAGAATATTAGAATAAGTTGTATCTTTTATTATTATCATTCAGGTAACAACTAGTGAAAGTTGGAATTTTATAATAGTTAGACCCTTATTTCTCTTTTAATTAATTTCTAGTTGAGTGGGTACTCATTTGCTCATTGGTTTTGGTGCCTGAGTGCGCCTAGAAAGCGTTATTATTGAAATTATTGTCCTCAATCAGCCTGGTTTTTATTAATCCAAAGACTTGTAGGTCTTAAATTTAATTCATTGTAATCAAAGTCCCTGTTTAAGAAGGGCATTTCTTTTTGTTTGAAGTCTTTCCACTCACCATTCCAAGACTTATTATTATTCTTGTGTGTGTGTTGGTTGTTCTACACTTCATTCTTCCCCTTCTTGGCTCCGCTTTCAGCCAGTTCTGAAAGAGTTCTACTCCGTCCTCCATACTCATTGCAACTCAAAAAAGGGTCTTGCGGTAGGTGAAAAGGTGTTGTATATGGTTCTCTACATGTGAAATTGGAATGTAAGCGTAAAAATTCTATGCCTAGGTTTGTAGGAGCAAAATAACTATGCCTACATCAGTATTTTCAAATGTAGGTGTAATAAAGAAATTAGGCCTACATTAATGTAGGCAAAAAATTGATGCTTACATTCTAAGATGCAAATTTAGGCATTATCTTGTGGGAAACACCCATGTAGGCACTAAAAAAGCTACACCTACATGTAAAATGACACTACGCGGGTGAGAATTGACACGCCAACCTGGACAGAACAGGTTGATTGAGTTTTAGATGAACTCAAGAGAAAAACTATAAGATGAAGTGGGCGGAGAAATTCAACGCCTTACCTGCACGAAAGCAGGAAAAATAAATAGTGGTAGGGAGGCTCTAAGCATTCAGGTTCCACACGATTGTAGATTTCATAACACCCATACACTAATTATGAAGAGAATAAAGTAAAACAGACAAAAGCTATTTACCTGGACAGAACAGGTTGATTGATTTTTAGATGAACGCAAGAGAAAAACTATAAGATGAAGTGGGCGGAGAAATTCAACGCCTTACCTGCACAAAAGCAGGAAAAAGAAATAGTGGTAGGGAGGCCTAACCGTACCAAGTGAGTACCTGTCCAGGTGATAAAGAGAAGGAGAAAGAATATAGCAGGAAAAGAGCTTACTCTAAGCATCCAGGTTCCACACAATGGGGAGGGAACCCGGAGCTTGAGAGTCACAAAGTATATAAGGAAGCAACAACGCGCTCACGGCTTTTTACCCCTGATGCAAGGGATGACAGTTCAACGTACACCATCTAACCATCTGAAGCTACATTCCTTTACTCACATCACACTACATAAATGAGAAAGAAAACTTAGAAACTAAAGAAAATCAATTCAATCCCCATTTCCATAATAGGAATACCTCAACTTGTGATGGACTTGGCCTCTTCACATAGTATCACAACAACATGGGTTTTTTGTGGACAGCAAATAGAAAAGGCCCTCAGTAATTTTCAAACACTTGTTCTAAATCAAGTTGGGATCTTGCCAATGAGTGACGGAGATCTTGCGGATGACTTGATAACATCTGTATGATAACTGGTTGAAATATGTTTTGCAGCATGCTGTAAACATTCTGAAAATGGATGAAAAAAACTGTCATGAGTGACCAGTGTTTGGGGCTGTGATTTGTGTTGGTGCTTGATGGTGCCTGAGTCAATGTTGACCGTGTAGGCTTGTGACTAGCACCTGGTGATCAGACTGGTGGTTGAGGATGTTCTTGTTGTCAATAAAACATGTGACAACAGTGTTTTCAAATTCTGTGTTTACCCAGACCTGGCCAATGAAGGTACCTAGTGCGTAGTCTTGGTGCAAACCAGAGGTTGCTTTGCCCCTTGGAGAGCATAGAGTGGGGCCCCATTCTGTCATTGTCTCAATGAGCCAATCTGTGTTGCTGTTGATTATCTTTCTGTGGTTGGGTTTCCATAACCAGGAGTGGAGGTTTGAGTTGCTGGTGCACAATATTGCTAGAAGTTGTGTCTTATGAGTTGCTGTTTTTAGCATTTATTCAAAGGCTATGTGTTGATTTCTTCAATCGACGTAAAGGAGAAATAAAAGAGTTAGAAATACAGGAGGAAAATTGATTACAAGATTGAAGGAGAGATAATGCAGAAGTTGAATATACGGATCAACAGATGCCCCAACACGTTTGAGATATTGTATTACTTATATGTAGCAATCAGATCAAGACCTTACTTCTCTTTCCTCATCTTTGGAAAGAGAAGTAAGTGGTTTTCTTAAGATTATTAAAAGATTAAATCACTGATATTGTTTTCTCATACTTGATATGTTTCTTCTATTTTTACTATCTCCGATAGAAATTGTCTCACTTATTAACCTCCCAAGATCAGTTATCTAAAAGAGTGATAACTTAAACTAATCATATCATTTACCATCAACTTAGGTGCCTACAGTTTTATCAATTTCTTACTTTTATGTTATCTAACTAGCTGTGTTGATGTTGTAGGTCAGAGTCTTCTATACGTCTTTGTCGACGTGGTTGGTGTGTGCTTACCAGTGGCCGTAGTGCTATCTACTAGGTGAATAATAATATCTTTGGGAAGAGAAAAATTGTCTCACTTATTAACCTCCCAAGATTAGTTATCTAAAAGAGTGATAACTTAAACTAATCATATCATTTACCATCAACTTGGGTCAGAGTCTTCTATACGTCTTTGTCGACGTGGTTGTTGTGTGCTTACCAGTGGCCGTAGTGCTATCTACTAGGTCAGAGTCTTCTATACGTCTTTGTCGACGTGGTTGTTGTGTGCTTACCAGTGGCCGTAGTGCTATCTACTAGATCCCTGTTCTAAGACATCAAGGCTTCAATACATTCTTACTATGAAGGTTGTAAACACTTGCAACCAAGACCTGGAATCCATCAATTGTAATGACGCCTGCGGGAACATTCCTCAACAAATGATGGATTGGGTTCAGCTCAGCATACAGATTTTGCCTCTCAGAGAGGCAGGCCAAGACCTATTGGCTTTGGTGAGGTTTGGGGGTGGGGAAAATGAGGGTCCAGTTGGGTTAGTTCAATATTAAATTTACATGGGGTTGACCCAGGATTCTTTGACAGAAATGATTGAGTCAAGGTTGGTTAGCTCTTAATCAAAAAGCAAACGGGTTAGAAATTTTGAATGCATGCAACTCAGCTGAAGAAACAAAGCTGTGTTCTGTAATGATATATGGTCTTATATACTGTTATCCAAATTGAGTATGGGGCAAGGTTGGCTGTGAGATGATGATGAATTTAAGTGATCTACTGGGATTGTGTGGAAGGTGTTGGCTAGCAATCCTTACCCCACATGTTGGAGCAAAGGGGTGATGAAGAAATTTAGTGTAATTCTCCTTAAACAAGCAGGGGAGGTCATTGTTGAGGTTGGCTTCCAATCTACAACTGCCACACACTGTGCACATCAAAGTAAAGGAGCCTTTGTTAGGACAGGTGTGGAGCTGATGTGGACCAGCACATTTGGATCACATTGGGGGCAGTGGAAACTCTGCTACAGTGTGTCCAGGGCTCTTGCAATTGAAGCATTGAGTAGGGGGAAGACCACTGAGTTCTGTTTGGTGATGGCCTCTACCCTGACATACTGTGGTCTTGACAGACTTTGGTCTTGACAGCTGGGGTTACTTGACCTGATGCCTTGAACCCAATTAGCAGGGACAAGTGATGTTTGGAACCATCCTCACTGCTGTCTTTCTTAAGCCAATATTGGATAAAGGCGGTTGTGTCAAGGGAAGATCCATTGCCGGTTCTGATGAGATTGACATCTTTTTGTCTCAAAGGGTTAAATGTGGTGGAAACACTGTGAACTATAAACACATGTGTCTCTTGCTTGATTGCAAGGTTTGGCAATATCTTGCTCAGCCAGTCTCTTTCTTGAGTACGGAGGACCTGTGCATGATGTGGTGAGTCTAAATAGATCAGAAGGTCACCAGAGGGGTAGTGGTGTACATTACTTCAATAGGGTTAGGATTGTCTGGCTTGGGCAAGATTTTGCTTGTCTCAAGCTCCAGGTTGAGGAACTTGGTCAACTCTGGGATGGAGTTCTCAACCCCCGCTATATTTTCAGGGTCTAGTTGATTGAATGTGATGAAATGATTAGATTGAGGACCAGAGCCAGCCTTTGGAGTACCTTGGGGCTTTGCCTGAGCAGCTCTCTGGCAGGGGACGTCACCCTGAGCGTTTTTAGATGTGCTGACATGTATGAGTTCTTTGAGGTCTGCTTGCCTCCTGTTTGTTTTGGAACACTGTCAGCCACAAGCTTTGTGATGTGTTTGGAAAGAACATCAATATGTTTGATGATTGTCAAGAATTTGAATTCAAACACAGATGTCAGGGTGGAGGCAGGGTGGGTGATGGTCTTGCAACCTGGGTCAAAGACTGGGGCCTAGTTTCATTGATGCTTGGCTGTTCCTTGATCAGGCCATCAGCGGAAAGATATTTGCTACACCAACACCCAAACCGCTCCGCTCCAAATAGCGGTTTTGGAGCGGTTTGGGGGGGGCGCTATGACCTCCACAAACCACAGCGGAGCCTCCGCACCGAAGCCAGGACCCGGATTTTTCCTGAGCGGAGTGGCCACAACACAACGGGTTGGGGCTCCGGGGTCTCCGCTATCTAGCGGAGTCACCATGGGGAGAGGGTTTGTATCCTCACCCCACCTCACGCCTCATGCCACCCACCATCCCTCTTTCGATCGCCACATCTGATGGAGCACCCCTGGATAGCGCTCCAGGGGCTCAAATGTGGTTCCATTGAGTGGCCAATACTGGGGATACTTGTCCTGATATCCTGGTGAGTACAATTTGACTTTCCTCATTGAATCACTTCTTTTTTTTTCTCACATTCTTTTTTTTATAATCATCGTACTAATGGCCTCCATCATCACCCAATCCCCAAACAGCACCGGTCTTCAAGTTCCCACTCCAAGTTCTAGACGACTTAGACCACCAAGCCCCGCTTGACCCCAGCCAGGCTTTGTGGCGACTCCCAAAGACTCACGTACCACACTCACCTTGCCCTCCAATGGTCGAGGTGCACGTGGTGCTCTTTCTGATTAGTCTGCATCGCCTTGACCCCCAGCTCTTACTAAAAAGAAGACAACCAGCAAGGCGCCAGTCGTATCTATGTCATACGGCCACGGAAAGGTAAGTTCGATCGTTCTAGCATAAAGATTGAACTTAATCATCCAACTCACCCTTTGAATTTTTTATAGGTTTGCTCGTCAAGTAGCAAATGAGCAAGATCACCATCACCATCAAGACCCTCAGCCTCACCCCAACCAAAGAAGAAACTTAAGGATGGACCCCACAAATCGAAGGGTAATGTAAGTCAATCTCTTCATTGTACTTATCACCAATTGTCATACTGATGACAATCATGATTGATATAGGCGTATGAGATCCCTGCGGATGTTGATTTATCCCAAGAATCCAATGTTGAGTTCATTGGGACTAACACAGAAGCTGCTGGCTATATGAAGAGTCGAAGTGAAGGTGTGAGATATCTTCTTACATTCTTTGAACCTCCCGTGGTAAGAGTCTTTTTCCTTCTCTCATTTTCTTTATCTATCACTTGTAAGTGACATACCTTGATTGCTTCC
Organism: Melampsora americana; assembly: GCA_022264835.1. Taxonomy (NCBI): domain Eukaryota; kingdom Fungi; phylum Basidiomycota; class Pucciniomycetes; order Pucciniales; family Melampsoraceae; genus Melampsora; species Melampsora americana. The sequence goes on from JAIFHY010000008.1 coordinate 1,382,658, forward strand.
ATTTGGTTTTTCTAGGGTTGCAGTTTCAAGTGCTTATTCTGCAAGAATAAGTTCTTGTGTCACAAGACTTCCTACTGGAATTTGTGGGGACACCGCGACGGGAAGGTGGACCGTCCTGTGTGTCCCATGCGCCATAAAGCGATTCAAGCTGGTATGGTACTTCCACCGACCTACCTGGAAATGTTGGCTGCTGAAAAGAAGGTGAAGAACTCGACGTTGGACGGCTTTGTCAGTGGACCGATCTTTTCAGCCGATCTACTGAACTTGATCCTTGTGATCTGGATTGTTCGACATGCGCTTCCATGGATCCGATTTCAAGACCCAGCTCTGCGTGCGGCTTTCTACATGGTCAATTGCACTGCCATCATTCAATCGACTACTTGGGCCACCAAGCAGTCTGTCCAACTTTATACAGGCTTGCACAGAAAGGCAATCAATCACTTGAAGGTAAGTAGAAGTATCTGTTTACCTCTGTTTCCCATTATCTCAGTCTCTCATATTGCTTTACTGTGGAACTCGACGACCATTGGGAATATAGATCAACCCATCTCACCCTCAAAATGGTGGGATGGCACCATTTTGGCGCTCTGCTTGCAAGACCGGTTGGTCGTTTCTTAATCTGTCATGGACTACACAAGAAGATAAGTACATTTCCTTTCATTTATCCAATATCTTACATTGTAGCTAATCTGTTCCCTTCTCTCCTTCCCATTTCCATTGCCAATATTCAGTATTCTCATACTTACCTCTTAGCTCAGACCACCGACAGCGGAGGAAACAACCCCACAATGGCCTTTGAGCTCAAATCCATGTTTGGAGAAGCTGAAGATCCGGTCGTCTGGGATAGCCAATCCCATCATGTGCGATGTTACGCACATAAACTGAATCTTGTGGTTGGGCACAGTCTCAAAGCCCTTGGTCAGAAGGTAGGTAATGCCGAACCATCTATACCCAAAGGTGTCCCTCTCCCTACCCCTGGCCTTGAGATCAACAACGGTGAGGATGCAGTTGAGTTTCACGATTCTGATACCAAATCCAAGGATGATGATGGATTACCCAAGAAACCGGATGGTGTCAATGATGAGGATGATAATGCTGAGGAAGAGGCAGGAATCATTTGTGACAAAGATGATGTGGTGGCAGTTGCCCTTCAAAAGGTCAGTCTTTCCCTCACAACTGACCATTGTATTCTAAATGGCGCTCATCAATGCTAACCATGGTATCCTACATTTTTATCTTGATTACAGGTTGACACTGTCTCAGGACAAATCTCAAGCAGTGCAGCCCAAAGGAACAATTTTAAGACCCGTGCCACTTGTATGGGATACAAGGGTTGCATGCTTAAAAGGGCTTGCAAGACTAGATGGAATAGTCACTATGAGAGTCACAAAATAGCTTGTGACGCACAGGAGGTGCGCTCTGATTTTCTGGCCTTCACAATCAGTCCAGTGGCTAAACTTTATGGTTTTATTTACAGGTGATCAATTCCATGATCGCAGCTGATTGTAAGGCCTTTTTTTTCAAGGGCATCACAGTTTTGGCTTCAGAGTGAGATGCAGTGGAGACAGTGAACAAAGTTCTGAAGGTATGTTGTTCTGATCCATCTCCTTTGATTATATTCTCTACTTACCATCCTTCCTCCCTCCTGTAGAATTTTGTTGAAGCAACAGCTAGAGTAGAGGGTAATGGCCCTACTGGCTGCATCCTCTTGGCTGAATACAAGCGGGTCATCAATGACCTCAAGCAACATTAAGAATATATTAGTTGGCTTGGAATCCAGGATAAGGTATACCTAAGTGTGAGGGTGGGGTACTCTTTTAGAAGTACTCTATGCTCACTAAAAATGGGATTAAGGTAGTTATATAGATTTTATTTAATTCTTTATTTCAAGTAATTAGTAATTACAATATGAAATGAAGAATAGAAATGATAAAGAAGGAAGGAAAGGGGCTAACAGTCTGTTTGGATAAATCCAGACAGACTACAGTTAGTTGACTCCTTAAAAGGAGGTTTATAATTATAATGTGATAGTTATAATTGTTGAAGGTTGGATCCAAGACCTTCCTTTAATCTTTATATTAACAGATTAAAGAGTGAGTAAAGATCACTAGTCTGGTTGTTCTTAAAGTCACCAACTTGGGGTTGTTCTTAAGGTCACCAACCTGAAGTTCTTCTTAAGGTCACTAGCCTGAGTTGTTAAGGTCACTAACCTAGATTGTTTCTATTTAGGGGAAATAGAGGATCCAGAGGAGTGAAGGGTATATTACTTACTCTTAATCAAGGAACTGGTGTAAGTTATAGAAGTTAATCACTAGTCTTATAGTTATAAGACTCTTGATTGTATACTTCAGTTGAACTTTGGGTTAGTTCTTAAAAGTAGTGTGTAATAATTGCTTGGGGATCTTTGGAAGGTTGAGAGAAGAGGGGTTTATATATTCTTCTTCTCTAAACCTAATTGTAATGATATTTGTTCATATCACTACATTGGTTCAGGGTTATAATAATAATATTTGTTATTATTATTTTTGTTAATGCTTAATTACATATATATGTTAAGTATGATATGTAGTATAAGCATATTAACTCTTGAGACTGAGTTATGAGTTGTATTTAATGGTTTTATATGTTTTTATATATATTACATGTTGTTACATATGGTTATTATGTTGTGTGTATATGTAATTAGGTTTTAATAACATCATATTACATATTCCACTTTGTTCTTATGTTATATGTATATGTAACTAGTGTCTTCTTCAGTTTACATATATATATAATGGTATTTAATTATTATAAGTTAGTCTTTGGGTACATGTATATGTACCCAGGGCTGACATTCCCCACCCTCAAAGGAGGTCATCACTTCTTTTCAGAAGGTTTATGAGCTCTTTTTTGTGCTCTGAATTCCCTTAAGGTTGTCTTGTTATTGGGTACTTTATCCGCAGGAAGCCATTCATCTTCATCTGCACTCCTGTTCTTATATCTGACTAGATAAAGTGTTGCAGGTTTCCCATTAACTTGTGTTTCTCGTTGTTTGATTATATGTGAGAAGGTTTTTTCACCTTCAGTTTCAAATCTAATGGGTGTCTTCTTGGGTATTTCTCTCTCAGGGAATTTACTCTTATCTGAGGCATGATATTTCTTTATCAATGATATTGGGAACACTGGATGTTTTTTTCCAAATTCTTCACTTAATGCTACTTCTACTGCATTGCTTCCATGAAATTTCAGTATAACAAAAGGTCCTACAAATTGGTCTTGTAATTTCTTTGGTCCCTGAAGATTGTTGAAATTTGCAGTTGAAAGTAGTACTTGTTCACCAACTACAAATTTAGGTTCTTTATGTGTCTTGTTCCATCTTTCTTGATTATAGATTACTGTGTCTTCTATGCATTGTGCAGCCCTAGCTCTTGCTTTGCTGAGCATATCAAAGAAACTCAGAGATGTTGGGTGAAATTCAACATTTTTATTTTTTATGTGATCTTTTGGGAGTCTTGGGCAATAGCCTCTTTCTACTTCAAAAGGTTTCTTTCCTGTAGTGCTGTGAATGCTACTATTATATGCTAATTCTAACGCTGGGAGTAATGTATGCCAATCATGTGTGAATCCATCTTTGTCTGTGTATGAAAGTCCTTCAGTACAATATCTTCTGATGATCTCAGTTAGTGTACTAATGTTTCTTTCACTTAGGCCATCAGTTTGTGGATGGTATGCTGTTGACAGAGCTAGAGTTGTCCCAATCAGCATATGTAAGCTTTTCCAAAATTCTGAGGTGAATTTTGGATCTCTGTCACTTATTATTATTCGTGGTAATCCTACGTCACTAATTATTCTTTCCCAGAATAATAATGCAATGTCCATGGCTGTTGCTTCTTTGTAACAAGGTAAAAATCTTGTTCTCTTTGAGAATCTGTCTACAATGACTAATACACAGTTGTAGTTGTTGATTATGGATGGTGGTAGTCCTGTGACAAAGTCCATATTGATAACTTCCCATGGGTATGTTGGTTCTTCTATTCTTTGAAGTAACCCAAATCTTTTACCTGTTGCTTTGTTAGCTTTTTGACATCTTTCGCAGGACTTGACATATTCCTCTACTTCTTTTCTCCAGTTTGGCCACCATGCTGTATTCTTAACCCTATCTATTGTCCTGTCTTCAGACAAGTGTCCTGACATAAACTCATCATGACATACATGTAGTGTTTGTTGAATGTGCTCTCGTGTATTAATTATCAGAACTGCACTATGCTTTTCTCGAAAATATAATAAGTCTGATTCCAGTGTTATTTTTCCTTGAGATAATCCGTCTTTCCAAGGTTGTTCAAGAGTGCTTGATAAGCTAAGATCTGTATTTTGTGCTGCTAAAATCCTTGTGAGTTTGGAGGTATTGCTATTGTTCTCATAGCTAGCTTTGACTTCATCAAAAAATTCTTCAGATAATTCACATAGGCTAATGCCCATCACTGGAATATCTCTTTCCATTTCTTCTGGTTCCCACGCTGGATTACTTGAGTCATTTGGTAGTGCCATCCTACTGAGTCCATCTGCATTGTTGTGGAACTTTCCTGGTCTGTGTGTAATGGTCATGAATGGTTTATACTCTTGTATAGCCATCATCCATCTCAGCATATGTCTGCTTGGTGTTTTTAGATTTGTTAATGATCTTACTCCGGTACAATCCGTGATAACTTCGAAGTAACTACCATCAAGGTAGTAGTGCAATTTTTCTAATGCCCAGACTAGTGCTAAAGCTTCTAGTTGAGGTGAGGAGTATCTTGTCTCAGTATCTGTCAATTTTCGAGAGATAAAAACTATTGGTCCTTCTTTTGGTGTACCATCTATTATCTGTTGTTGATGTAGAGCTGCGCCTAATCCTTCAATTGATGCATCTACATAAAGCTTGAATGGTTTCTCAAAATCAGGGTGGAAAAGTATAGGTGCTGTTGTCAACATTTCTTTAATCTTGTTGACTGCGTCTATCCTTTCTTTTGTCATTTCAAATGCTACTCCTTTAGCATAAAGTTTGTATAGGCTACAAGTGATAGTCCCAAAGTTGGGGATATGTGCTCTATAGTAACTTGCAAATCCCAGGAATGAACTTAATTCTTGTTTATCTTTTGGGCAAGGTTTTTGTAGTACTGCTGCTACTGCATTTTGATCCACTGCTACCCATAATCCGGATACACGATGGCCTAATGCTTTGCATTCTTCAAATCCAAAGTGGCATTTACTTAGAGATATTGTCATTCCCATAGATTTAGCTCTTATGAGTATTTGTTCTATTGCGTGAAGGTGTTCTTCCCAACTGGTATGAAAAATGATAAGATCATCAATGTATACTTTTAACCATCCTTCTCGCAACTCTTTGGAAAATTCTGTGTCCATCATTCTTTGGAAGAATGCTGGAGCATTTTTTATTCCAAATGGCATCCTTAGGTATTCATATATCCCTAGATGGCAAATGATTCTCAAGAATTTCCTGCTATTTCTTTCTACTATGTTTTGATGGAAACCTTTCATAATGTCCATGAGAGTAATGAACCTTGCTCTAAAAAGGTTTGTCAGAGATTGGTCTATTCGAGGTAATGGGTATCTGTCTGGTGCAGTATACTGGTTCAAAGCTCTAAAATCTCCGCACAATCTGGATTTGTCATTGTGCCAAGCTATTAGAACAGGTGTTGTCACATCTACTTCTTCATCACTAGCTACTTTCCTTATAACACCCATACGCAGTAATTCGTCAATGTGCTTTTCTATCTCTTTTCTACTTCGTGGACTAGCTGGATATGCTCCTTTCCTTAGTATAGGAGGATAAGGTTTGTCTATTGTAAGTTTTACTGTGACTGGGTGGTTCTCAATCACTCCTAGACTTTTTTCTCCTAAACCAAATTGATCTTTGTATTTAATTACCATCTTAATTATGTCTTCTTTTTGGGTATGAGTAAGGTGTGGTCCAAATGAAGCTTCTAAGATTTTGTTTCTTATTTCATTTACATATTCAATTTCTGTTGAATTTGTGTTAATGGTATCTTTCTTGATTGATAATATTTCTTTATATTGCATTAGGGCAAATTTTACACTTTTGTTATTGTTGCCAATAGTAAAATATCTTTCTTTGCTGTGAAATATATCAAATCCATAGTGAGTCAAATTTTCTGCACCTAGTATAAAGTATTTATTATTTGCATTTTCCATCACTACAAACTCAGCATTTATTCTGATTGACTGTTTTATGTGCGGGAATATTACTGGTAGGCTGATTACTCCTAAAGCTTGTAATTTACTACCTACTCCTGAAAATTTAACATGACTGCTTGGCATAATCTTTTCTTGCCAGTCAGGGATAATTTCTGATAAGAAATGTCTTCCAACTATTGAACAGGAAGCTCCACTGTCCAGGAGTATTGGTACTTTGCAGTTATTGATTATTCCTCGAGCCATTGAATGATGGCCTAGTGTATGTGCCATTCCTGCTGCTGGTTTAGATTTCAGTAATCTTGCATCAACAATATTTCCCATTTGCATGTCATCTTGCCATGAGTGAGGAATGTCAGCTTCAGCTTGTAATATGTTAATATCCTTCTCGTCCTCATTATGGATATCAATCATGTCCACAGATTGATGATGTTTCCCATTTTCTGTGTCTGATTCAGTATCATCAGACAATTGTCCGCCTTGGAATTCATATTCATCATTTAACTGATCACTTTCATCACTATTTTCTTCAATCATATTTATTTTCTGATCATTACACCCTCTCCATTGATGTTTTGGATCTTTGCTGCCGCAGTTTGGACATGCCTTGGCAGGTCTTTTTTCTGATGTACTTGGTTGGGCTTTTGTACTAAATGAACTTTGTATTTTCTCATCTTTAAAAGGTATTTTATTTTCTGTAAAAGGTCTTCTTGGTCTGTTCAAATATCTTTTCTTAGAAATGATGCTTGTATTCTCAAAAATATCTTTGAATACAAGTAAGAACATGTCCCATTCAAATGGTTGGTTAAGTTGGCTTTTAATTGCATTTCTAACATCTCCATCTACTTTATTCAAAATTTTATTCACTATCCTGTCTTCTGACGCATCTGGGTCAAATGCAGCTATTCTCTTTTTCTGCTTCAAAGACCATGTTGTAGAATCTGAATGTATGTTGGCGTCAAATTTATCTCTCATGAATAAATCCTCCATATTATTTCGCCAAACATTATTTCCAAATCTCTTGTGGATTTCTTCTTTCCATTGATCCCATGTCATGGAACCTTTACTTTTCCTTTTATCTATGTACCATTGTCCTGCTGTTCCTGTGAATGCTGTGCTCAGGTGGCTTACTACAACTAAAGGGTCCATTTTCATATCTGTAATTAAAGAGTCACACCAGTCAATATAATCATTGTGGTTATATTCTCCGTCTCCACTGAATTTTTTCCAGTCTCTGCCTGTTGGCCAAAGTTTACTCATCTGTTTTGCAAGTTGATCTTCTCTTGCTGATTCAGACATGATTGTTTGTACAGTGTCTTCTCTAACAAAGGTCTTATTTGTTTCAAATGAGGGTGGTATTGTATTTTCTTTTACATATGATTTTTCTGGTAGTGGAGATGTTTCTTCTCTTACAACTTGCTTTTCTTTCTTTGATGGGCTCAATAATTCTAGTTGTTTTCTTGTAGGTTCTGCATAACTTACTGCCCTCTCTCTCAAGTCTATTGTGCTTTGTCTAAATCTCTCTTCACTTCTGCGTGAATGATCAAAATTCTGGTTGTCTTCGGATGACAATTCTAGGTTTGTCTGTCCAATTGGTTGTTTTACGGGGGATCTCAGTGTTATCCTATTATTATAAGTGTTTGACTTGAGTTCTTGAATTAGTGACATTCTTGCTTTATTTGCGTCCTCTTCCATCTGATGTAGTTTTTGTTGTATCTCAATGTTTTGGTGTAATATCTTTGTATTCAATATTTCTTGGCTTTCAATTAATTTTTCTGTAATTTTATTAATTTGTATTCCTTGTTGTGTTAACAATTCTCTTTGTAATTGCTCATGGTTGTTTTGTATATTCTCTTGTAAAGCGTGATAGGATCTCATCATACTGCGTTCAAATTGTTGTTGTTGTTCATTGAGATTTTCTTGGATTTTTATTGTGGATTTATCTTTTTTAATGTCTTCCATTGTTGTACTGATATGATGCTCGTGTTTCTCAAATCTATCAAGTAGGCTTTCAATTTTGTTATAAGGATCTTTGATTGGTAATTTACTTTGTTTATCTATTTTGGTATCTAGCTCTTTCACTGCTATTTTGAATTCCGCCAAATCACTCACTATTGTGTCACTTGTGTCTCTAATGATCAATTCATTGCCATCTTGTTTTTGAGATAATTTATTAATTGTATCTTGAATTTTTTTATCATGAATGTCCATTTTTGATAATACTCTTTTTTCACTGTCTGAGATACGTGTGGCTATCTGATTGGCTAAATTTGTTAGTTGTTTAATCATATTTTGTTCAGAGTTTGTCAGATTTGCTTCTGTAAATCTTTTGTTTAATGTTTCTCTAATTTGTAATGCAATGGCCTGTGTTTTATTCAGACTATACATTGGTGTTACTTCTGATTTTTCTATCTCACTTGTGTTTGGTGTTGACTCACTCTCTTCTGTAGTTTCTTTTTGTTTTCCTTTACTCTTAGTTGTATCAAGAGTCTCTTTCTTGTCTTTGGTTACAATTTCTTTATTCTTCAATGTCTCAATTTCTGTTGTTACTTCTTTGAGTTTATTCATAATGTCATCATATGATGATTTATGTAGTTGGCAATTTAATTTGAATTCTTCAACTCTTACTTGCTCACTTTGCTCCCATTGGTTTTTCAGGGAATTTAGGTCTGATTTAACTTGTTCAATATTTTCATAAATTGCATAGGTTTTCTTTCTAATTAGATCATCCAAGTCTAAGTAAGAATTAGAAATAGAGACAAGAGAAGAGTGATTTGAAATTGGTTTTTGTTGGTTGAACAACTGTTGATGTGTTACCTGATTACTCTCATCTTCTTCTAACTTTATTGATTCTAGAGATGGAGATAATAAGTTTTTTCCATTATCTTCATTCAAAGGTGGTGCAGTGAAATGTATGTCAGTTTGTAATACTGATGGGTGGTTGTGGAATAATGAAGTAGGGGGAGGGAGAATACTTACTGTTCTCTCTCTTTCCCCTTCCCCTTTGTTTCTGTTTCTTGATTGTCCTTCAATCTCTTCACTACTAGTATCATATCCAACAAGTTGGAGGCACTGTCCGCCAATTCGTCTATCTCGTCCTCTCTCGCTCTCTTGCGACGTTGACTGGATGGGCCTGCTATCCTGGGTTGATCGAATGTTTCCATCGTTTTCGGGTTGATGTGGTAAGGATTGTATCCTGCCACTTGTTCTACCTTTGCTCGGTGGCGACGTCCTCCTAGGAACTCTTCCAGTTCCTTGTGAGCTTCCTTTGCCATGCCTAATACTTGCCGAAAATTCGTATTGTTGTTCGCAGTTTGAGCCTCGTCCAAGTTCTTCTTGAGGTCGAGGATCGCCTGACGGAGTTGGGCTTCCTCGGCTTCTCTCGTTTGCTGGTACGACAGTTGTGGTGGAGGAGGTGGAGGTAGGATGTTGCTGGTGGTAGGGGTCGGTTGGTGTATATAATGTGGGTTCGCATTGTAGACTGACGCTGGGACCGGGGGATATTGCGCTACTGGGGGCGCTAGATGCGGGTGGTAATTCGGCTGGTATTGATAGCCGGCTTGTTGTTGCTGAGTCTATTGTTAGTAATGTCATTTCTTTAGTTTGGTTATTTTTCACAAATTTTTCTATGAGGGTTTTATCAGGCTTACCTGATGCTGGTAGGGGATCGAATAATTCCCCCACCGGGGTCCTCCTTGTTCCGCGGGAGCTCGGTTCAACGCTTCGTTTACTCCTTGATGAGTTTCGTGTACCGGCGGAGCTTGTTCGGCTTGGTGCGCTGGATTCTCTGTCAGGCATGATGGATTGTATTAGTATTTCGTATTTATATATATATATGTATATTATTATTATTATTATTTTTTCTTTTTATAAAAAAAATGAAAGCAGGAATGTTTTAACTCACGCTGATGACTTCCGGTTGTATCAGTTTCGGTCGATTGAGCTTGGTTGCTCCTTCCGTTTTCGTTCGTGATCGAGCGATTGCCTTTTTGTGTATATGTATATGTTTGTGAACAAAACAAATCAAACAAAACAAAAAAAAAATTTTGTAAGTATTCGTTCTTCTGTATTAATTTAGTTAATCACTCGTTTTTGAGTATCAGTAGCGAATCGATTATGTATATTATATATATATAACTTTTCTTACTTTGATAGGAGTTCGATCGATTCTCTTGTATGTTTCTTTGAGATCGACTATTATCTATTTCCGTATTATTTGAACTGTTCGAGTCGATTTCTATGTTGGCTAGTGGGTCTGCCGCTGGTGTGGTGGTTGTGGAATCTATTACGATCGGTTCTTGGGTCGTATTGCCGTAGGCGTCCTCGAAGTCAATTATCGAGCCGTCTATTGCTGGGGTCGACCTTTGGTCTCTACTCTGAGGCGTGCCGTGGTTAGCAAGGTCGAGTGAGTTAAATAAGCGTGGGAAAGACACTAAAAAAAATTTTGATGATAGAAGGAAAAAGAAAAAAAATATCGATTTGTTAGTTTTACTAATACTATTAAGAATGTTTTCTTTCTTCTCTTTTTTTTTATATATGTATATAAGATCTTGAAAGGAGAAAAAGGAAAAAAAAACTTGAAATTTATTACTTTTAGTGTTAATTAGTAGTTTGATGATTCGAAAACTGTGATTGATTTTAATATTCTGATTCGAACAAGCTAAGAGTATGTTTCTGTTCTTTGATTTGTTCTTTGTAGGATGATGAAGGTGATAATTGATCGCCTTTTTATATCGATGATTTGGTGAAATTTTCTGGTCTTCGATTTGATTGAGATTCACTTTGTTTTCAAAATTTATATTAGTCTTTTGCCCTGGTAATATCTCTTATTCAATCGTTTATGCAATATTACTTACTGTTGATGTTGTTAGCTGCAGGTACAACGCCTTCGATTTCTTGTTCGATTGTCTTTATGCTGTGGAATTGATGAGGTTGGTAGTTAGTGTAATAAAAGAAAGATGTGCTATTTTTCTTTCTTTGTTTATTAAAGTGGTGGAATTTGAGGAAAAGGAAGCAGGGTTATTTGTTAATTAACTTCTGTAAATGTATAAGGAATTGATGTTTTATTGAAATAAGGTATGGAGTATCAATACCTTGTTCCGATTTCGGATTTTCTGATATCTTCTAAATCTTTTGGTTTGATTCCCTCTTTTCGTTCTGACTCTGAGTTTATTTTTTGATTGTTCGTCCACGTTGAAATCCTGGCTTCTTTTTCGATCGTTTTGTTGGTTGATGAAATTTAAAAATGAAGTTATAAATTATAATTATTATGATTTTCTTTTATTAGTATATTCGTTTGGATATTTCTAAAAAGTCTCTATTTGATTCCTGTATATGTAATTGTTACACTGTTCGATCGGGTCTGTCTCTCGGTTTCCGGTTTTGTTCTTTTATATGTAATTAATGTGATTAGTTGTTTTTATTTTTTATTTTTTGAGATTGGGAAGTAAGGTAATAATAAAAGATAAATTCTTTGTCTTAATTTATTAATAATAGTAACAAAAAGTAAAAAAATGTTGTATTTGTAATTCAAATCTTTTGGTTTTGATTCCTCTTTTTTGTTTTTTGTAAAAATAAAATTTTCTTATTGCTTTGAGTGGTCTTTTCTTTTGTCTAGTTTGTTAATTTCTCACACTTTGTAAAGTTTGAGGTTGGGTTTCAACACGATGAGGCCCCCAAATGTGAGGGTGGGGTACTCTTTTAGAAGTACTCTATGCTCACTAAAAATGGGATTAAGGTAGTTATATAGATTTTATTTAATTCTTTATTTCAAGTAATTAGTGATTACAATATGAAATGAAGAATAGAAATGATAAAGAAGGAAGGAAAGGGGCTAACAGTCTGTTTGGATAAATCCAGACAGACTACAGTTAGTTGACTCCTTAAAAGGAGGTTTATAATTATAATGTGATAGTTATAATTGTTGAAGGTTGGATCCAAGACCTTCCTTTAATCTTTATATTAACAGATTAAAGAGTGAGTAAAGATCACTAGTCTGGTTGTTCTTAAAGTCACCAACTTGGGGTTGTTCTTAAGGTCACCAACCTGAAGTTCTTCTTAAGGTCACTAGCCTGAGTTGTTAAGGTCACTAACCTAGATTGTTTCTATTTAGGGGAAATAGAGGATCCAGAGGAGTGAAGGGTATATTACTTACTCTTAATCAAGGAACTGGTGTAAGTTATAGAAGTTAATCACTAGTCTTATAGTTATAAGACTCTTGATTGTATACTTCAGTTGAACTTTGGGTTATTTCTTAAAAGTAGTGTGTAATAATTGCTTGGGGATCTTTGGAAGGTTGAGAGAAGAGGGGTTTATATATTCTTCTTCTCTAAACCTAATTGTAATGATATTTGTTCATATCACTACATTGGTTCAGGGTTATAATAATAATATTTGTTATTATTATTTTTGTTAATGCTTAATTACATATATATATGTTAAGTATGATATGTAGTATAAGCATATTAACTCTTGAGACTGAGTTATGAGTTGTATTTAATGGTTTTATATGTTTTTATATATATTACATGTTGTTGCATATGGTTATTAGGTTGTGTGTATATGTAATTAGGTTTTAATAACATCATATTACATATTCCACTTTGTTCTTATGTTATATGTATATGTAACTAGTGTCTTCTTAAGTTTACATATATATATAATGGTATTTAATCATTATAAGTTAGTCTTTGGGTACATGTATATGTACCCAGGGCTGACACTAAGAGTGTGCACAATAGCACGATGAGAACCTCTTCCTACACGAAATCTAAACAGGAATGTTCTGACCTAAGAGTGTGCACATTAGCACGATGAGAACCTCTTCCTACACAAAATCTAAACAGGAATGTTCTGACCTGGAAGTTGGTACAGATACGTATTAGTATAAGTTATCTATGATTTGATAACTGATCTTGGGACTATGAGAGATAGAGAATTCTCTTTCCAAAGATATATTTTATTCACCTAAGAGTGTGCACAATAGCACGATGAGAACCTCTTCCTACACGAAATCTAAACAGGAATGTTCTGACCTATATCACCCAACAAATGAATTAGAAAGATTAAGACTATTAGAAAAGACATTATAAGATTTGTACCTGGAAGTTGGTACAGATACGTATTAGTATAAGTTATCTATGATTTGATAACTGATCTTGGGACTATGAGAGATAGAGAACTAAAGCATTTTCAAACATAACATCAATCGACAAAAACATCAATATATAATGAAGTGAAACAGAAAGACAGAAATATACGTACTTCTCTTTCCAAAGATGAGGAAAGAGAAATACACTCGAATTCAAATCAAACAGCTATAAGTATCAATTTTCCAGCTCATATCAATTCATTGGGGTAAGTATCTTGTAAATTCTCCATACGGTTTATCCTAATTAAATCTCCTTCTTCTTTCCTATGTTTCTTGATTGCTATTAGTAATGATTTCATTTCTCTCGTCGATTGGACACTTCAACAAACATCAAGCCAAGGCGTGCATCTTCCCAAGTCTCGACAAATCCATCAAGGTGATGATCAAGTGGCTGAACGATTACCAAGCAGAGGCTGCCAGCTCTGATGTCGTGGTACTTGCAACATTACTGAACCCTTGGTTTCAAGGAAGATTTTTCACCCTCCACTCCCCCAAACATAAGACTGCTTCCCACCTGATCATCGAGACCGCCTTCAGCTCCGCTTTGGAAGAAATGAAGATATGTGAGCCAACTTCACAACCCAACAATTATCAAGATGACCCTTCCAATATTGATGAATTCAACATGTTTGGAAGTTCAGCCAAAGGTCCGAGTCAACCTTCAAGTTCAGAGCTGGAAGAATATTTACAAGGTAAATACCCAATCAGAAGAGATCAGACTCCTCTACAATGGTGGAAGGTTTGTCTTTTCCTATTCCATCTTATCTTATAACCTAACTAACTGATTGTATAATTTACAGGAGCATGAAGCTCATTTTCCCATCCTTTCGACACTTGCACGTGATTACTTATTGGTCTTGGCCACATCATGTGCATGCAAACAAACGTTCTCCGCTGCAGCCGATGTGTGTACCCCGTCAAGAGGTAGTATGCTACCCAAAACTATGGAGCGCCTTGTTGGCTCCCAAGCCTGGTTGAAGGAGGGAATTGTCCCCAATGGAGTTTTTGAAGAAGCTGCCAGAGCTCTTCAAGCTTATGTGGATGTGATGGCAAAGAAGATTAAGAAATACATAATACCTCTCAGGTTTCCTTTTTGCTCACTCAAACAACCTCAAGGTTTTTTCAAATCTCAATTTTTTTCTGCTGTTCTTCCCTCCGTGTCTTCATATATATGAAATATACGCTTTCTCAAGTTTGTCCTTTGATTTGCCCGATCCCACAATTGCCCTACATCGCGCTATATTGCAATATAGCGCACTATATTGCGATGGATTGCAATCTCAAGCTTGATTGCATATAGCGCGCTATATAGCAAAAAAATTGCGACATATCCGCTCTGATATTGCCTGGATTTTTTTTGGTCTCTCATAGCGATGTTGGAGCGGAGCGGTTCATAGCAACAACTCCAAAACGCAATGAAATTGCGTCAATTTTCATTGCGTTTTGGAGCGGTTCGGGTGTTGGCCACACATGCAATGTCAACCTTGATTGAGCTGGTCTTCTTGGACTTAGGCACTAAAGTGGCCTTTGTGACTTTGATCAGTCTTTGGATTAGGAAAACAAGGGGCTTTGCTGATGAAGTTGAGCCCCCTGGAAACAGCTTGGCAATCTGAGCAGAGTGGGGGGTGTTTGATAGCCCGTCAGCCTTGATAAGGGCACAGATTGGTGGAGTGTTCAAACATGT
Organism: Melampsora americana; assembly: GCA_022264835.1. Lineage (NCBI taxonomy): Eukaryota > Fungi > Basidiomycota > Pucciniomycetes > Pucciniales > Melampsoraceae > Melampsora > Melampsora americana. The sequence continues at coordinate 1,397,687 of JAIFHY010000008.1, forward strand.
TTGTTTTTGATCTTGCAAAAGAGATGCAGAGAATTATAAAGGGCAGAAGAACCTACCGCTCTAATCCAAACACCAAAAAATCAACTGGCAAAATAATCTGGAAGCATTGTGAGAAAAAGAAAACTGATAAAGACATATCAGAACGTAAACAACGAAGAATAGATGTGCACTGCGAATTTAGGAAAATTAAGAAAGGTAAAACCAAAAGACTGTATATTCAGGGTTACATTGGAAACCTCATCCGTCACACAGATAAATCACAAATTGATACAAGTACACACGCAGTAAACCTACCTATTGCTGAGTCCTCAAGATTGGCACAAATTAAAACTGCTTCAACCTCTAATACAAATGCACCACCCGCACTTCAACCTGGAGGACCACATGATGAAAGAATGCTTACACAGCAGGAACTTTATGCAAAATTGAAAACTAAAACAACTACTACAGTTGCTACAACACAGCAACAAATTTCCACACACATCTCCAACGGGACTGTAAGGTTCAGAGTAATGAACCTTCACTGAGGGTCTGGGCACGGTTCTCACGGTCAGTCTCAACCACTGAAAACTATTCTAGAACTCGGGTGTCATTCCAATTGTACTAGCTAGCTCCAGTCAGGGTTCATGAAGAAAAGGAGAAGAATCAGAACAACAACTTGAGAGAGAAAAGAAAGAGAAAAGAGCTAAAGAAATCTCGTACCTAGCTCCAGTCAGGGTTCATGAAGAAAAGGAGAACCCGACGTGGAGCTAGATGACTAATTGATATTATCCTCTGTAACCTATGTAATCCCATACTGTAACTACCCTTACATCCCTCCCCTCCTAAAAAATCACCTTAAAATTCCTTTACTGCCCATCATAATGAAATTTGAAAATGTTGAAAGAGTTGAGAAAAACTAAAAAAAAAGAAAACAAAATTGGCATAACTCGCCCCCTAAATTGATGATCTACGCTACGAAGAGAAAAAGAAAAGAAATAAAAAAAAAGAATTTGAAAAGAAACTAATTTTTTTGAATTGAATAATATGTTGATGTCTTGCTGTCGTTAACTCGTGGTCATTGATATGTCGTTCAATACTGCAATGATGACACGGAATTTGATGCAGTGCTCACATGCGTGGCCAAGGTCTTGTTTTGATGACATATGATACGGAGAGGAAAAGGAGGATGTAGTAGCTCCGGCGGTGCATACTCATTGGTGGGAACTTACTTTTTTTCTCCCATTGTTCGCACACCCTCTTCCTCCTCTGGCTGTTCTGCATGACGGTATTTCTTCAGTTTTGAAATGTGAAACACCGGATAGGAATTATCGGTCTTGTCCAACTTGAGCTTGAAGTTTCGGCTGTCGTTGAACGCATGGATGACTTGATATGGTCCATCGTAACAAGGTCAAAGCTTGCTTGTTGGTCTTCCACGACCACCCACTACTTGTTGCCTGTCTTTGCTGTCCACTAGTACCCAGTCACCCGGACTCAATTGATCACCTTGCTTCCTTCGGCTGTTGTATTGTACTGCTTGTTCAATGCGACTAGTCCAGAGTTTGTCACGATATTCTGCCCACATTGATTGTCGATTTTCTAACCATTTGTTGACTTCGGGAATAGTGCTGCTGTCTGCTTTGACCGGGAAGAGTCTGGGCTTTCTTCCATACACAAACTCAAAGGGTGAGACTCCAGTTGCGACGTTCACTGCTGTGTTAATCGCGTATTCAACTGCTGGTAGACAATCGAACCACTTGCCATGCTTGGAAGATACGAGTTGTCGGAGAATCTGAACTATCGTTTTATTTGACTTTTCGCTTCGACCGTTGCTCTGAGGATGGTAAGCTGTGGTTAGATTGACTTTGATGCCTAATAGGCGATTGAGTTCTTGCCAAAATTGAGATGTCCAAATCTTATCTCGATCACCTATCATGCTTTTTGGTGTACCAAAGATCGCTAGCCATGATGCAAAGACTCGTTGTGCCGTTTTTTCTGCCGTATCAGTTTGGCACGTTGGGATTGTTCGGACAAAGCCTGTCAATCGACAGGTGATTGACAAAATCATATCATAGCCTCGCACTTTTGCAAACGGACCTATGAAGTCTAAGGAAATGTCTTCCATTGGACAACGGGGTATTTCTGTTGATTGTAAACGACCAGACGGTAGAGAAGTTCGTCCTTTCGTACGCTGGCACTTGTCACACTCAGCCACAAAAGCTTTCACGTCCTTTGACAGATCGGGCCAAAAGAATTCGGTGCGGATTTGTAGTAGCGTTTTCAACGTTCCGAGATGTCCCAACGCGTGATGAACCTGATCAATGATTTGTCGTCGCAGGTTGCCTACACTCGGAATTACTAGTCTATCATCTACAAGTATCAATCCGTCTCTCAATTCAGTGCCTCGTCGTAGTGGTCACGTGTTTTTGAGACGTGCACAGAAATTGTCGATTTCATACCCAGCTTTGATTTGTGAAATGAATTCATTGCTGAGAGTTCCTCGGACTTCGCATGATGCAATGTCCTCCACCCTGGAGAGCGCATCCGCCACCGTATTTTCATCACCCTTAAGGTACTTGAAATTAAGATCAAACTGCGACAATGTTTCTAGCCATCTTGCCTGCCGCCTGCTCAAATTCCTTTGTGTCAACAAGTGAGTCAGTGAATGATGGTCGGTCATGACGTTAATCTTCAAACCCAGGAGTAAAAGCTTCCATTTTTGAAGAGCATTAATTACCGCCAGAAGTTCCTGTTCGTGTACCGGATAGTTTCTTTCCGCTGGCGTCATGGTTCGGCTTTTGTAAGCGATTGGTGATGATTTGTCCCACTCGGCCCCTTGGAACAATGCAGCTCCCAATCCATGCCCGCTAGCGTCCGTGAATAACCATACAGGTTCGTTTGAGTCGTAATCAAGTGTCTTCAGTACAGGTAAAGTTGTCATGATGCGTTTGATATTTTCAAAAGCTTCATCTTCTGCTTTACCCCATTGAAACATTTGAGATGTCTTCTTCGTACTTGTCAGTGGTGATAAAGTTCCTACATAATGGGACAATCTGTCAACAAATTTTTTCAAAAATTGTACCGTCCCAAGGAAACGGAGGAGTTGCTTTTGTGAGGTAGGAGTTGCCCATTTTGATATTTTCTCCACCTTGGCTTCGTCTGGACAAATACCATCCGCACTGATTTCATGACCAAGGAAATTGATTTTGCGTCGAAAAAATTTGCTTTTGGATGGTGAACAATAGAGTTTTTCGGCCCTCAATCGATTCAAGACTTGTCGGACATGATCCTCATGCTGTTCCTCCGTATCTGAAAATACAACAACGTCATCGATATAAACAACACAAATTTTTCCTATGAGATCACCCAACGCTTCTTCAACCCTTCCTTGGTGAGTAGCTGGTCCGTTTGTTAACCCCATTGGCATCACTGTCCACTTGTACAGGCCAAACGGTGTCTTCACTGCTGTCAGGGGAATATCTTCTTCTCGCATCCGTGTCTGAAAGAAGGAGTTTGTCTGATCAATAATGGAGAAGACTTTTCCGGTTCCTACCATTCGCACGGCTTCATCCACATTTGGAAGTGGGGAACGATCCTTGATCGTATACTTGTTGAGTGTTCGGTAGTCACAAACCCAGTGTGGAAGTGCGTTGGGGTCCTTCTTGGGTATAATCATAGAAGGTGATGCGTATTGACTTCTTGATCTTCGAATCCGTCCTGCAGCGGTGTGTTGATCAATCAGTTTCCTCCAGGCTTCAAGATATTTGACAGGATAAGCGTATTGTTTTTTGTTTATTGTCACGTTGGGGTCAGTCAAGATTATCTTATGTCGTATCTTTGGTGATTCATTCTGCTTTTCTGGGGCAATGAAATCGTCTTCTTCATCCGTTTCGACTGCAGGTAATTCGCCTGGAAAAAGGTCAGCAAATTCCTTAAAGACTTGCTCCTCTCGCACTGACAAATCTCGACAATCTTTCACTTTTGATAAGTTTTCCATGACACATGCAATCATTTTTGGCGACAATTCATCCTTAAGATTTTTCATTGCAGATTCTTCCCTCAATACAGCCTTTGATGGTACATGAGTAACCGTACGCTTGTGTAAAGACACATCCAGATGAAACTTTTCCAAAAAAGGTGTACCCAGGATAACATCAAACCTATCTCCCAACGGCGCCAGCTTGAAGAAGGTTGATCCAAAACGCAACGCAGGTTGATAAGCTGCCACGTTCGCAAAGCAAAATTCTTTGAAGTAGAATGATTTACTTTCACCGTTGTCAATTGCTAACCTCGCCTCAACTGGTGCCACCAGAGGCCGTCTTGGGATCCGAGCTTGTCTGTTCAGTCGATCTGACATTAAATTGGTCTCTGCTGCGCAGTCAATCAAAGCACGACATATGACACCGTTGATCTGCAGCTTCAGGATGATAGATTTAGTCCGTGGAGAAGGAAGGTCTGCGTACCTTGACTCTTCTTTGTCTTTGGCTAAATGAGCAACCAGGACACGATCGGCTTCTTCGTAACGAGCGATGTCTTGTTGAAAAAGGTCGGGATGTTCACGGTTACCGTTTTCTTGAAGACTGGCAATCAAGCTTGAGGTTGTAGGTTGACGTCCCGCTGGTTTGCTTGTAGGAGCTCCTGGTGGACCGGATGGTTTGTTCGAAGTGTTCGCCGTTGGTCTGATCCAAGGATTGATTCCTGCTTCTTGACGACGTACAGGTCGAGGTCCCGGATTAAAACCTTCTGGAACCGCCACATATGGCCCTTTCGCTGGACCCCGACATTGCTGATTGCCACACTTAGTACGACAATACCCACATAACCCTATCTGACGCATATACTGATGATAACGCCAGGCCGAATCGGCACGTTGTTCAGCAGTTCGTGTGTCGGCAGTCTGGTTAATTGGAGTCTGAGCAGGTCGAGCCGGTAGTTGTTGGTTATCGTCGTGGACCGTCTGACGTATTCTACCTCTTGCTACAAGATTGCTGGCTACTAAGACGTCCCACACGTTATTGGCAGCTGAGACAAAAGGCAGAATTTTGAATGTTGGCACTTGAAGAAGACCTCTATCCTTGATCCATCTCTGAAATACATCCGGGGCCCCCCAGACCACATACTCGGCCAGATTACGTTGAGTAAGAGTCGTTTGAACTTGAATCATATTGTATAAATCTCGAGCTCGACCTATATAGGTTTTGAAATCTTCATGACTTCCCATTTTCAATTGACGAATAGATTTCTCAGTATCTTCGAGCCATCCTGTCGGTAAGGTTTCAATTGCCAGCTCGTTCATGACTTCCTCCCATGTTAATTGTCGTAAGTCAGATAGTGAATTGATAAACCAAGACCCAGCACGTGGTTCCACAAGAGCCGATCCTAAAATGATCAATCGTTCCTTATCGTCCCTCAGATCCTTAAGTATGAAATATTGCTCAATAAGACAACGCCAATTGAAAAGAGCCGCAGGATTTTCCAAAGGACCGGTGAACTTAGGTACTTCTGAAATTTTGATGTCGCTCGCGAGGTTTTTTCTGACAACCGAATCTCCAAATAGTGACAATCGCAGCATCTGAATGAGGTGAGATGGCTTTTTGAGGTACCGTGACATTTGGCAAGTCGTCTGTCACTTGTTCAACTGGATTGTGACTAGTAAATTTTTGCTTGTTGTCTTCAACTTGTAACAGAGTCTGTGGAGGTGTTGCAAGGAATCTCACAGGGTCGGCGTGTACGAGGGGAGGCGGCCGAGGTCAAGATGATGCAATCAGATTTGGGTCCACCTGTTGATTCGATCCTTCTGACTCGAAATGGCCCGCACGCGGACCCACAGGAGTAGGCGTAAGATTATTGCCCATCGCTTGATAAGAACGGAACGGGTTATTAGAGCCTCCACTATTTCCAGTTATCGGTGAACGAGTATTGGCAATTTGAGAAATTGTTGCCTTGAGGGCTTCAATACGACGTCAATCCGCCTCTGATTCCTTGGCTCGCACTCCATAAGCTGCATTCTCGACTTCAAGTTGTTTCATTCGAGTTTGTAGTTCAGCAATAATTTCGTCTTTTGATCGGCGTTCACCCCCCGCTTTGCCCTTTACCGTGTCGGCATCTGAGGACCCTCCGTGTGAAGGAGGCATTGGCGTTTGCACAAAACTACCCGGTAAAAGAGGAGTGCCTGGTAATGCGGTGTCAAAAAACTGTCTCACAATCTTGACGTCAGGAGTGACAGATGGTCCAGATCCGAAATCAATTAAAGTATGAGAGGACGATGGATAAATGGTTTGGATGGTCTTGTCAGGAGTGTAGTTGTCGTTGGCTTCTGTTGTCCAATTATAACGAGGTGGTGGTGGTGCAGGAGGTGATTCAAGGATTTCAGTGTTACGAGTACGGCGTAAAAGGCTCTCAGGATTGAATGAAAAATTGTCAGGTAAATTGAAGGGCATAAGAGTCGAGTTTTGGCGATAATCGGATTGTCAGAATGTCAGGTGTCAAGTTCAGGATATTCAAGAAGTGAAGAGTAATAGAATAAAAAAGTGTAAGGTTCAGAGTAATGAACCTTCACTGAGGGTCTGGGCACGGTTCTCACGGTCAGTCTCAACCACTGAAAACTATTCTAGAACTCGGGTGTCATTCCAATTGTACTAGCTAGCTCCAGTCAGGGTTCATGAAGAAAAGGAGAAGAATCAGAACAACAACTTGAGAGAGAAAAGAAAGAGAAAAGAGCTAAAGAAATCTCGTACCTAGCTCCAGTCAGGGTTCATGAAGAAAAGGAGAACCCGACGTGGAGCTAGATGACTAATTGATATTATCCTCTGTAACCTATGTAATCCCATACTGTAACTACCCTTACAGGGACACAGTCAACTTTTTCAATATCAAAGACAATGACCATGAACCTTTGCAAGAATACACAAATACTCCGCAAAACAATACTGAGCACACGGCACACTCATATGCAGACATAGTAAAAACTGCAATACATAAACAGGACAAACCTATCATTCCTCCTAGGCGTAGAGTTGTACAGCGAGTCTTGTGCTCTTTTGTATATTTTCATTCAAACAAGGAATGCTCAGGGTAAAATTGCGCGGCCAAACCAGTGGAGAAGCAGATGATTCAGCTTGAGGTTGATAGCCGCTCCCGTTGACATTGGAGATATATTCCGTCACTCAAGCACTCAAGTGATACAAGAGTTGATTTCACTGTCAACATCATATACACATTTCCATATACCATATAAATATCCACAGATCAAGAGAAAGTTCAAAGACTAAGGCCCGCTTTAGAAGAGAAGCATTGACAGACCACATCAGACTATTATTATAAAAGATTGATTGGCTGTATAAATATTAGAAAGAAGGTATTGATGAGTTCAAAAAGAAGAATCATTCTCTTCCTTTTCTTCCAGTAGTAAACGTTCATGATAACAAATTGCAAGTTCGCGAATATGATCACTCCAAAAAATAGCAGCACCTAAATAACTCAATGCAACAGCAATAGTAACAACAACTTTGACAAAAATACAAAATTCATAAGTTGAGAGGTATTAAAATTAAAGAATAAAGGAAAGGAAGAACTTGAAAGATATGATTTACATACCTATGTTGAAAATTGATGGCCATTCTGCATGTTCTTTTGTTACCCATCCTCCAAAGAAAGCACCATTTGCGCAACCTATACAAGTTAATGCAAAGAGTGAACGTTTCTCGAAAGGAACTGATTTGGGGATCATCGAGTTTATCATCAAGGTGTAAATCGAACACGTTAGTGGCCGCAACGCCCATGAATGGAAATCATGTCTGAAATGAAGACTTACTTCCAATTGTTCTTCCTCTATAAAGTTCAGTATAAGCTACAAAATTAGGTAATGTGATGGCCAATATACTGGTTCCAATAACAAGCGGAAAGATACATAATCGAATAGATTTGGTGTCATCACTGGTAGAATAATAATATTCTACGTGAGATGCGGAAAGGGAATTGTCGAGTATGAAACAAACAGATTTCAAAGTCTTGAGCTTAGTTGATCTAAGAAAAGTGAAAACCAATCCTCTGTAAACCGACGTACGAGCTAATCCATCGCCCAGAGCGATCAAACTCCCAGCGAGGATGGCAAGAGCTTTGATTGTCCATCCCATCTTGACATGCACGCGAGTGATAGCAGCTCCGAATCCCAAAGCTGCAATTATAAGAGCTACAAGTCCTACTACTGCTAAAACGATCCCAGTGATGAAGGTTGCATTGTCATTTGATTCACCAATTTTTCCTTTAACGGCCATAGCCGCCCCAAACCCTTCAAAAGACGTTATCATGAGATTGAGAAACATCTTAAAATTTTCATAATAAGCAGCCAAAATCAAAATATAGGGCTAACCAAATGTCACTTTGCCTACACAACCTAGAGAAAAGTATACTAATGTGACTGCACTACGTGTGTCTTGGCTTTCTCTATAACTCAGAGCCATAATCCTTTGAGCTTCAGTAAGTGTTGGTTTAGGTTCAGAAGGCTGTTAATGATGTTGAGGCTAAGTGCCCGTTAATGATCAGTTCGACTTTACATATTGTAGGCATCCCGAAATACTCCCATGTTGAACAAGTTTGTCGAGATGAATTTTGATACTGACAAATGTGTTTGGTGGTTTCAGTTGTTTGCCTTCTAGTCTAGCCAAATCATGATGGCCTGTTGGATATCCAGGATCTAAAGGTCTATTTGGTGGGTATGGTGATCTGAGAGGCCCAGCCAGGTCATTTGTAAGAGGTATATTTAGAGTCAGATGGTTATAATTCATTTCGATATGAATCAGATGACCAATCGATATGAAGAACAATGAAAAAAATTATAAGACAAAGGGAAATGTGGATGTGGATGTGGACAAAAGGTAAAAGGAGATTGACGCTGAGAGAAAACTATAAAAAGTTGCAAGGTGAATAAAGCAAAAGCGTCATAGAGCACATCTAGCCAAGGGAAGAACACTAGACTGAAGATGTTAAATTGGCGGGAGACTGAGTGACGTATGTTGCACTCCGGGTACAACTCCTCAATGTCTCGAGGAAGGATCAGGCCGGGAGAGATGGACTAGCTAGACTATAATTGAATATAGCATTCCGGGATTTGACTTGATCAAAGATCAGTTCAAAGTGATCCAAGTGCGACAAACAGTCATTGGTAAGTGCAAGTACAAACATACTGTCAGATTGTTGATCTTGAAAATGATCAATGATTGACAAAATGTATAATGCACGGGGTGAACAAGAGGATAGATGAGAAGAGCATGAATGAGATGAGTAAATATGTATGCAAGCTAAAATTTCCTCAGTGCAATCAATAGTGTCAAGTTCAATAGTGAAGTGTCCATCTCCACACTGCATTTCCATTTCCTAGAGCTTCAATGAAACTGAAAGGTCATTAAATTGAAGATCTTGAATATGACTGATATTACCAGTGAACTTTTGATATGTACTCGTTTTGTGATTCCTAGAGGGATCGGTGCGGTGATTCTTTAGGAGAAGCTGCTTGAGGTTTCATTCCACAAGCAAGGGATGGACGACTTATATAGGCGTCCATCTCTGCTAAGTACTGATATGGTAATATAATAGTGGTACAACGTTATCGATGTGGTGGACATCGTAATAACATAGAGATGGCCGGATCCGATACAGCCGGATCCGGTCTACAACATGTGAGGACGAATCCGGCATGGATTCGTCGAACAGAAAAAGGAAAAAGAAGATACAAATCAAAAGCCTATAAAAGCTTGAAAGCGTGAACAAAAGGGAAACAATGAGAACAATAGGAACGGGCTATCACAGTTTTCACCTTCGTCTTTATGGGATAGCTTCTGGCAAGCGACTTTTCGAAAAGTTCCAGAACAAATTGTCATCAAACAAGATCATTGAGGAGTGGGTTGGTCCTGTTCTGGCTAGAGGCTGCTGTACTGTTGCAGGTGTTGAGGATACGTTTGCGTTAAACTTATGCAATCTGAGACTACATCAGTAGCAAACGTAGTCAATTATGATGGTCATACGCGAATTTCGCCTTTGATCCCATGCTTAACAACTTTTCAAAACTTAGTCAACAGAATCTTGGCTGCAAACTCTCAATTGGCAATCTAACTCGCATCTCAAGCCAAACAAGTAAATCGCAACCCTCACCAAAAACAATTCACGATAGAAACGACAAACAAATGTTTTTACTGATCTGATATTAACTAGCATTTTTACCAAAATAAATTTTTTTTGATCACATTCAAACTCGACAAAAAACAATTGTAAGAAATCTAAAGAAAATTGAACAAGATTATTCATTATATGGGAACCAATATAACACTAAACAAAGAAAGAAAACAAGAAGTCTTCCAAGCGTAGTTTTTTTCTGTTGCTGATGAATTGAAAGGGGATATCTTTGATTTAAAGCATACTTCGACATCATGAAAAAACAATAAGAGTGAAGAAGGAAAAAGAAAAAAATAACTTCAGGATCAACAAATAAAATTGACATGAAAAGAGAATTGCCGAGGACGTATTTCTACTTTTTTTTGACTTAAATTTTTCTATATTGCATTGTTATTTTCGAACTGATTATGCGAGTTCAAAGATATAAAGGTATAAAAAACTTGCGTTAACGAGCACGGGTTCTAATGGGTACCTTTGTCGGTTTTGTAGGTGAACCCGAACCCTGGATATATCTTACTAGTTCGTCAATGGTTGCAGTACCATTGTTCTTTTTGACTAGGAAAACGAAAAAAATACGGCACAAACATGTCAAAAGTGAAAACTCGGTCATAGAAACAATAAAACTTACGTGAGTAACTAATCTTCGAAGTAGATGCGATAGGTTTCGAAGAGGAAGGTACTCTTAAGTCTGACTTGATGGTTTCTTGGTGTCGACCATTGATTTGATTTGGGTGGCTCGAAGAGGCGGTGAGGCGGGCTCGAAGAGTCGCTGCTCGTTTAGGGTCTAACCCAAGTCTCTTCGCCAATCGAGCACTTTTTTCTTCATCTCCTTTGATTTGGGCCTCGATCGATTTATTGATTGCTTCAGTGAACTGAATAGCCAATTTGGTTTGCTCATGGTCTGCTCCGCACCGATCCATCAACAGCTTACTAGCCTGTTCACCGAACTTAACAGCTAAATCTTTTCGAGTACCTTGCGCGTACACTTGTGAAAGGATCAAAGTCGCTTCGGCAAACTTGCCGGAAAATTGACCATAGAAGCTCCCAATCAAGACTTGAGACAATTCAAAGATGGCTTCCGGTCTCAAATGCTTTGATGCTTCTACGTTGGTTTGGGTAAGGTAACCGGCATGGGTCACAACGGCGGAGCCATTAGGATGACACCCCGGACCATAGATTAGGTGCCAGAGATCCAATGCGTGCTTTGTGTACCGCATTGCTGTTTTCGTGTTGCCGAGAGTATATTCCATCACCGATAGATCAGAGTATTGTTGAATAGTTTCGGGATGGTCGAGACCTAAAGTTCGCTCAGCTACAATCACACTCTGACGTAAATTTTGAGCAGCCAATTGTACATAGTTTTCTATCTCAACCTTCATCCCTTCCACATCCCTTTCTTTATACGCATCTTGAATTTCAGCTTTCAACGTTTCCCTTTCGGTTTCGTTGGTTGCGCCTAGACAACGTATCTTCAGTTCTTCCAAACGCTCATTGTACTCGGTCAACTCCATCAATGCGCGCTGATAAAGCTGGTGGTAAATGATTGCCAGCGAATGCCAGTGTCGACACATCTCAGGGTGAACTGAACCAAACACTTGCTCATATGTTGTCAGTGCATCATTACACAGCTCCTGACCTAGTCCAATATGACCCGCATTGAAAGCTTTTCGTCCTTCAGCATAAAGTTCATCAGCCACTGTGCTACGACAGGTTGAATCCCTCACGATCGGTAGAATATTTAATACATCCATAGGCGAAAAGGTTTGCGAAGTGATGGAATTGTCGGTACTCATATTCGTAGCTGACTTTTTGGACTTTGACTTCTTCTTCTTTTTGTTTTTGTTCGAGCTCTGTACCGTTCCTTCAGCGATTGGTGTGCTGTCCGCGGAGGCTTCTTCCTCATCGGTTGAATGTACCGGTGCAGGCGGCGGAATTGCCTGCACAACCGGTGCAGAGAGCTGGTAGTCCTTCAAAGCAAGCTGGATACCCATGCGCGTGCAAAGCTCACGAAGCATCTGCGTTTTCGTGGCAGATAATCGCTCGGTGAAAAAGCTCATTGGGAGCGCATAGCGATATCGCCTTCGAACCTCTTGGACAATCTCAGCTTGCAGACCTTCTTGAGTGTACGTCATCCATTGTGCATCACTATCAAAGCCGTCAGCTTCGTGAGGGATAGCAGGAGAAGTACCGAGCAAACAATTCAAGAAATGTGAAATGCAATGAGATGTTTCGGCTTGTGAGATTTGTTCTAGTAAGCGGTTCAAGATGTGTTTGCAAGCCCTGAAGACCATTTCGCTGCGCAGCATCCCGATGTTAGCTTTCAAGACCACAAGCTGATCGTCCTTATGATCAGTTGCGACACTAAGATCATTGGCACTTGACTCGAGTTGGTGTGCCACATGCCCAAGGTATCGAATATTCACACCATGCGAGTGCAACAGGTCGCTCACACGTTTCCCATCGGCCGGTAAACCTTTTACTTCGCAAAGCTCTTGTACCACACTTGGCACAAGTTGTTGTCGGACGAATTTCGATAATTCCTTGACGGTAGCAATCTGCTCTTCATCTTTATCAACCGATGTCTCCCAAGGCTGACTTTTTCGATCCACGCACGCATCTGGATTTAAGCCGAAGTTGAAATCTTCTTCTAATATTGGACCATTAGCCTTGGTTTTGCTCTTCTTTGTTTCGTCATCCGCGGTGTCAGTTGGAGTCTCCGAGGCCTCTTTCTGACGCTTGGTGAGTTGATCAAGAGCAAAGACTCGAAACTTGTATGTTTTGAATGCCGAGACAGCTTCGGGACGGATGAGGGTAAAACGATGGGGGTATTCTGGAGTGACCTGTATTACGGCACTGTCGGAATTCTCGACAGTTGCAGCTGTGGGAGGAGCTTCGTTCAAGATCGGACCCTTGAAATCATTTTCTAGGAACAGTACATCAAGCGGTGTCATACGGTCTAAGCAGGTGGAAAAAGTCTGCTGCGTTAGTTTACATGATAGATCCAAAGTTCCAGATGAAAGCTTCACTTACAAAGATCAATGAGGTAATATCTACCATCAGTAGCTTTGATTCCATGAATATCAGCGCTAAGCCATAGCTGATGAGCTTGACCAGTCAAATCCGTGACCTTGTGCTCGACAAGGTTGAATCCGCTTGCGACCTTGGCAGCTAGCTTGTGAAATTGTGGATCCGACCTTAAGCCCATTTCAGGTTTCTCAATGTCCACGCTTCCATACAAAATTTCGTAGGTCGTGGGAGGCGGGACTGTGAAGTTGACGTCGGTGTCTTTGGCAGTTTTCCCGGCGGCATCTGATTCCTCCACATCTTCCCATTCGGGTTCATCATCTACATGAGTGTCTTGCGTTCCATCTTCTCCATTCGTTTTAACTGCAGGCTCCGATTTCTTCGGTGTATCGGCCTTGGGTGTACTGTCAATGGCGGCCAACAGTTTAGCCGTCTCGGCTTCGAAGTCCGGTGGGCGAAATATGCCGGGGATCATGCCTTGAACGATCCAACGTTTACCGTGATAATCGACCACTGCGCTACCCATAGTGTAGACACCCGGAATGTCGAGCTCGTTCAGGTGCTTGATATTTGCCAAATCTTTACTAGCTATTGCACGTGCAGCCACTGCGCCACCTAGGTGGTCATAAGCTGCGATCGGATCCGCAGCTCGACTGATCAACATATTGTTCTGCACAAATGTCCAGGCAGTCTCTGGTTCGTGTGGATTCAAAGCTGGCACATCTCCAGCATTGCAAGCAATTACGCTCCTAGTGGCCGCCATAGTGAAATCAAATTGTAGACGATTCCACAATCGCTCACGCAAAGTGCGCTCGGGTAACGTTTTCCTGGGTAATTCTCGAACCTGGGCAAATTCATCCGCCCAATCTCGAGCCAGGGGAAGACATTCTGCGGTCACACTTCCTGTGAGAAGGAAGGCGAGTTGAGGGCGAAGTCCATCAGCAGTATGCTTGGGAGGATTGACTAGCCAAGGATATGCTGGAAGGCAATTAGTGATCGGAATTGAGGAGAAGAAATCCGGAAGAGAGGGGTCTAGAGCTCGATTCCAAGTTTCAGAGAGCCGAGAAGCAAACAATGGCGAGACTGAACAGATGAGATGGAACAAAGAGTGGTAAAACGGGGCTTTTGATGAGGGGGGATCTGAAGTGCGAGGGAATGGATCGAATTGCGATTTGGTACATTTGTTGATGTAAAACCCTTTGGTATGGCACGTGAGCTGAATTGTCTCGCTTTCGAGGGTGGTGAGAGTCAGATACAGATGATGACCTCGTAGTCGAAGAGGATGGGGAGGTGGATTCCAATTCGACAGTGTAAAGGTCTTGACATATCGGCCCGGAGGGTGATTGGAACACTTTTCAAATTCTTCTCGAATGACGTCAAAGGCTTCAAAGGGTTTGGTGGGGCTGAACTTATAATCTGCTAGGTCTGATATCGATGACGAATGTGATTCTGATTCAGGAGGGAAGGATAATTGTCCTATTTCGAAACCTTTCTTCTTCTTGTTTTTGGCTGAGACCACAGCTGACTCTGTGACACTAGGCTCAATCAATCCATTGCGGTTTTCATCGGATTCAGGGTCGACGCCTCGGATCGAGGGAAATGCGCTGATACCACCTGAGAGACCAATTTGCGTAGGATCATACGTCACAAAGGGCGTGGTGTTGCCCATCAATAAACCAGGAGCCTGATTATACAAGACATCTCGCACTCGGATCACATGCAAGCGTGCGAAGTAGTCATTGTAATCAACTGAAAATAAGAAGGTGAATGTCAAAAATGGAGGTTTCTGGAGGTAAAAATAGTTTGACGACTAACTGTTGATAGCCTCCAAAGCACGCTTCAAAGTTGGGTCTTGATACTTCTCGTCTGTAAAGGCAGTAGATAGCTCGGCGAATTCACCCAAAATTGTCCGTTTGGCAGAGGTATCCGATTTCGGATCAGGTTGTCCATTTTGATCCAGCTGAACGGTGGTGAGTCCAAAAGTTCCCAGCCACCATCCCTCCGTAGATTCCATAACAGATTGTTGTAAATCACGAATGGTTTCGGATCCTTGCGTGGTCAAAGTAATCTCCAAGTATGAAGATTCTGTCGGGGCTCCCTCTGCAGCCGCATGGGATGGAAAATTGATCTTGCCGCAAAATGTTGGCCTCGGTATGAATATGGATAGCTCAAACATTTCTGTTTCGAATGGAGCAATGTGTCAGAATCAAAACCATGATTGGACTAATAGGTCTGGGAAGCTGGAAAGGTTTTCCATGACGCTAGAGCGGCATGAATGAAGATTGTGAATGCACAAGCCAGGACACAGTGCTTTGGTTCGAATAGGCTTTGGCTTGGCCGGTGACCATAGATCATGATGCAATGAAGGTAAAAATAAAATATAAGCGTTTGAGAAAACTGACTGGGTTCCTCTTCATCAGGAGCATTAGCTGCTTGACCGTCATTCTGTTCAGTTACGGATCCAGATGATAAGTCTTGGTTCTCAGGGAGCGTTTCAGCCGAAGGCATGCTTGGGCTAGGTTGAACCAAGACGAGGCTTGAGTCAAGAGACATGCTGAATTGTGGACCGTTTGTCGAGCGAAAAGACCAAGATGAAGAACTATTGGCAATGAATTGGTAATGCGCAACAGAGATGATGAAATTTCGGATGTATGTTTATATAGTTAAAGCGAGTTTTGAAGTGACATACACTAGACTGTTTTAATGATCCAGTGAGAATTGAAAGTGTCTGCTGAGCCTGATTGAAAAAAATCGTGTAAAGTTCGATGGTTGGCGAATCAAATTTTACTAAATTTCACTTTTTTTTCAGTCAGTGGACCGGTTGAATCCGAGCTGTAGGGTAGTCTGTAACATACTGCAGCAAGCGTTACATGTGAGTTTGACATATGTACAGACATACAAACTCTCACTTCTGAATTTTGAAACAGCTTCCTTTCTCTGGATACATCCAACATAAAATGTATCAGTACAAGCTGGTGAAAGGATGAGTGATGCTTCCCAGTCTTGAGTGTCAATAAAATCAAGATAAGAACAGGCATCGCTTGCAAGCTCTTCTGATTGAATCATAATTTCGTCGAATGATTGAGATGAGGACTATTTCAGGAATTGTCCTAGGATCAATATTCATGCCATGGTCCTGTTCTGTAAGTGCTTTTATTGCAACTAGCTCCACCTTGAACTTTCTTCTTGACAAGTTTTATTCACCAAACCCTTTTTATCAAAGTTGAACTGGTTGATGAGATGATATTCATATGTATGTACTAGATGAGGTGCCATAAAGATTGGGTCCTGTCAGATAAATAACAATTTTGAAATTGAAGTGTTTACAAGCACAAAACAGATTGATATCAGACAAAACATAGCTTGTTCAAGACTTGTTACAAGCTGACTGACTTTAAAAAAACTGTTGAGTGTTCGATAAAAATAAGTCGAGTTACGCTGGTTTTGAGGTGGATGTGCTCCAATCAGACTGTCACTTAAAACTGGTTATTTAGGGCCTTGTTTTGGGAGTTGAATGTCAAGGCGTAAGAATAAAGATGGAGAAAAAATTGTTCAACGACTTTCCTCATCTTCTTGCACGTACTGTCTCGAGCGTAAAAGTGAATAGCAATTTGGTAGGAAATGGGCAGCGCAACGCCCAAGTACGACTATGACTAGGGGAAACCTTGGTCCACCAAGTAAAGAGCTATAGTATTGTTTACAGACGATGATATCAGGTCGCGCTCATTGTCAAATGGTTTGAATAGCAACGAGGGCTGTTAACGAGAATTTGCCACGCTGGGTCTAGGTCTTTTCTTGATCAGGATGTCATGAAGTTAGCTCTCTGACGATTCGGGAAAGACTCGTCTCAATTCACTATCGTTCTCGTACCCCCTCACGCCCAGCACTCTTACCTATTCTCGATGTTCATCCTTGGAGCGTCCATCATAGCACCAATCTGGTAATCTATAATCGATCTGTAGGAAATAATGGCATATATCGGCCTTACAAGATACGGTCATTGTGGTAAAGAGTGAATGCTATTGTATTTCTACCAGATTGATTTTTTTTGAAAAAAATGTACGAAACGGTCAAGAAACTTTCAAGCAATCAAAACTTGTTGAGAAAGAGAAAAAAAGGTAAAAAGAAACAAAGATTTTTTTATGGAGAAAAAGTTAGGTTTGTTTTTTGTTAAAAATATTTGAGAAAAATATGAGTTTGATGGTGAAGAGATATGTATGTTTTAAGTAAAATGTTAATGAAGAAAGATTTTTTTTTTACATTTGTTTTAAAGTATGACAAAAAAAACCAAAACGTTAAAATTTCTATAAACATAGTATAAATGAAATCGTCCAGCTATAGTTGGGTGAAAAAAATTCCAACAGATCCAAAGCCTTGTCGTATTGCGCTAAAGCTTATTCAAAGGTCTCCGAACTACCTTTCCTCTAAACCAAGAAGTGTCTCTCAAACAAACAAGACTGCGAGTCCTGAAGCAAGACCGAAGGCGCATGCAGCTAAGCCTGTGGTACTCCCAATGACACGAGAGCCCATGCTAGTCTATTGGTTTGGAAAGAGGAAGAAGTCAGAAAGCGGAAGAAACACTGAACATGAAAGCCTTTGTTTACTCACTGGGGATGTTATGTCTGGGTCTGGAGTGGGCGAGTCAGGGCTGGTAGGTGTGGAGGTGTTGCCAGCAGGGTAAGGCGAGTCAGGGCTGCTGGGCATGGCTGGTGGGGTATTGTTCTTTTTAGTAGGGCAGCCTTTGCTCATGGAACCTCCCGAGGGGTAAGCCCCACCGCTAGAGTTTGAAGCACCCGAGCCTCCAGATGAGTTTGATGCCAAACCACCAGGCCCAGCACCCCATGATCCGTTGTTGCCAGTTGTGTTCGAGGCACCAGGGTATGATCCAGAATCTTCGTCACAGTCAGCACCAGCTGGTGGATAGCTGTCGTCAGGACTTGTAGGTGTACAGGTGCTGTTGCCTCCGGAACAGTCTCCGGATCCACTTGTGATTGGTGGTGATGAACTGGGAGAACCACCTGATGGATAAGGCGAGTCACCCGATGGATAGTCACCACTGGAAACAGGTGGGGAAGCAGCCGGTGGGCCTCCGGATGGGTAATCGCCACTGGAAACAGGTGGGGAAGCAGCCGGTGAACCTCCGGATGGGTAATCACCGCTAGAAGTAGGTGGCGAAGTCACCGTAGGACCCCCCGATGGATAGTCACCACTGGAAACTGGCGGTGAAGCAGCCGGAGGACCTCCGGATGGGTAATCGCCACTAGAAACAGGTGGTGAAGCAGCCGGAGGGCCACCGGATGGGTAATCGCCACTGGAAACAGGTGGTGAAGCAGCCGGAGGGCCACCGGATGGATAGTCGCCACTAGAAACAGGTGGTGAAGCGGGTGGGGGAGTACCGGTTGGACTAGTGATGGTGGGAGTTTGACCGGGCTTACAAGGTATCATTTTTCCGGTGTCCTCGCACTTGCACATCTGATCGATTGGAACAGTAGTCAAGAGAGTTAGATGATCTGACATGAAATGCTACAACAAGTTACAAGCAAAACATTCCGCTCACCTTGGTACCACTAACGGTTGAAGTAGATGACTATCAAATATCAGATGAATTCATCAAATATTAGCGTCCGTGATCACCTTTCAAAGGTCTTTGATCGTTTAGCTCTGATAAATGGTCAAGGAAAACATTTCTTACGTATGCACTTGCTGTAGCCGATGCCGATGCACCTGCCGAAGCAGTGATTGAAGCTCCTCCTGGAAGGGCTTCTACAGACAATTCGTGTAAAGCCAAGACAACAAATCCTAATAAAGCTGAGCGTTGCATGATGAGGGATTGAACGGGTTTTTAAATATATATATCTGTCTGTGTGGACGTTGGAGTATAATGATGACAAAGAGGAGTATAAGTTAGGATAAAGTGTATCTATGAAAGGTATCTAGAACTTGAATAAAAAGTCTGAGTTAAGACAGTCAGAAGTTGGATATATAATTGTTATTTGGAATGAGAATAGAGAGAAATCTGCTTACAAATAATAGAGAAAGAATGAAATTTAATGGGGAGGCAAGAAAGCATCGATTGATCCTTGCTATTTCTAGATTTTCTGGCCGGCCTGCGCTGCTGTGAGGACGGCGATTGATGCTCCATAACATGCGTATCATAGACTCGCTGAGCCATAATTCGAAGTTGATCAATCAATAGTCGCTTGAAACATAGTTTCAGACGCAGTCATAATATGATCCATTCGCTGGAGAAGGGTGACTTGGCTGTGTATGAAGGAGGTTCTCGCTCCAGGGCTCGATTGAAAGCTTATTGGTCACATCGATGAAATGGTGAAATGTTGACGATGTCATTGGGATTCATTCCTCGAGTTTGCGTGTACGAAGGAATAATGGGATTTAGAAAACTTGACGTCTCATCCAAGAATGGACACTTCAATCTGGCCGCAGATGGATGGAAAGCTTTGACATCTCGGTGATACGAACTAGGCTCAGGCTCGTTTGGACAAGGGTTTGTTTGATCGATCAATGGTAATTGAACAATTTGCACAACAAAAAGTATCGTTGGGCGATATTCTGTAATTTGACCTGGTACTACTATAGCGAACGATAGGCTCAGGTATGAGTCGGTTCATAACCTCACTGGAGCCTCACATATGCGAGGGAGTGCATACATACGTAGTCTGATGAACTTCTCCCCATCTCGGTGAGACTGTAAAGATTATGTGACAAGACCAATTGGCAGACTTGTGAGTATCATCAGCATAGACTGCACAGGATCCAACGACGTGTTTGCAATGAGACAAAAACTTTGTTCTGTTCTTGCTGCTGGTCAATTTCTTTGTGGATATTGCCTGGTTGGCAGCAAACCTCAAATCAAGTTCTCGAACGAACGAACGAAAATCATCAATCGATCTGTATTTAAAGATACCAAGAATGAAGGTTGTCTTGCTCGGATACTGATCACTTGACCTGGCTTTCTTTGATAACCATCAAGGTGATCGAGGAATCGAGACATTCAAGTATTGTAGATCTGAGTTCATCATCGTGATTCGAGTTTGATGGGATCATGAACTTGACCAACAGCCAAGGAAATACCACAGACATCATCTCAGTGATCACATTTGAAGATCAGATGATCCACCAGAGAGTCTTCCTAACCAAGCTGAATCAAATCATCAAGCTCTAAAGCGTTAAAGCTCTTTAGTGCGAGTCCAATGAGGTTTGAAATCGAAGATTGATTGACTGATCGAGGATGATGATCTCCAAGATATCCTTCAAGTTTTCAAGACAGATTCAAATCATCTGTTGACCTAGTCCAACTTCATAATGCTCTCGACGTTAAGGGTGAAGTCTGTTGACTCCAAGAACGTCACCCAAAGAAGCCCTTCATGAACATCAACACTCCGCTTGTTTCCAATTTCTATAAACAAACAGAAACAGGTTGAAGAGCGAAAGCTAAAGTTCTGACCTGGTCACAAGCATCGGAGTCTTCATCAGATGCATTTGAATCCTGATGATGATGACGAGTTTCTTAGCTAAGCAAGATGTTCGTCATCTCCTTGCTTCATCTTCAACCCCTTCGGTAAGCTCGCGCCCCCTCGGCTCTCAACGGTTGGTCAATTTCACCGTCAAATCTCACCGTCAATCCATTGTTTGGCTTTCTTCAATAGAAAATACCAATCTGATGGCTGTGTCATCTTCTGAGCTCAAAATGGCAATCTGAATTCCATATAAACCATTAACCTCATCACTTCTCTCCTCATCATCTCAATCAGAACCATCAGAACTATTTTGTAACATCATCATCATCACATTCTAACATTCAGTCCATCAATCGAACCATCCTTTTCTTCATCTGACTCGTCGCTCAAATCCCAAGAGAAATCATTCTATCTCTTGAACACTGAGCATTTCAAGACTCATCTCCATCATCAGTTTGATAGGCTTAACCGCATCATCATGCATTCCTCTATAGTTATCTCTTTACCTTTCTTCTATCTTCATCTCATCAATCACGTATCTACTCAAGTCCCTCCAAATGCTTCAACTTGTGTTCAAAATTGTGCTCGTGTCAAAGTCTCTGAAGGTTATTGTTCTTCAATGGCAATCTTCGCCGCTGCTTATGATAAATGTTTAAAGTGAGTCTGCTCTTTGCTTGGTCCTGAACTAATCTAATACCTTCTTGAATGATATGGTTCCTCACTCTAGCCGAAACTGACCATTCTTCCTTTTCTCTAGAGACCACTGTACCCCAACTGAAGCTCAAGATGGTCTTCAGTTGACAAACTCAATCTGCGGTGCCTCAACTAATGGTACTACTACAACAGGTAAAACCCATACATTTTAAGATTCATATCCCCATCACAGCTTGATCACACTATTGTACCACCTTCTTCGCGCGAATACCATATCTCATCCACGATTTCATGAATAAGTTTTGATTTACTCAGTTGACAAAGTCCTGATGGAAATTGTCATCCAAGAGCGCATCACATGGCTATAAAGACCACTCCTTGCGATTGGTCTTCCTCTCCAGTCTTGAATTCATATCATTATCACAAAAATCTCATTCACGCGTCTTTCTGGTCGTTTTATGTTGCTAACCAAAACTCCTTGTCTCCCATTCCCGCTTTTGCTTGTGTGATCCTCCAGCTCCTGCCGGCAACAGCACTAATGCCAATGGAACCGCGGGGTTGACTGACTATGGTACCACCGTCAACAACGCTCTGGGAGCCGCGGGTCTTACCTCTCTTGCCGCCTTGCTCGCCTCACCGGCCGGTCAAGGTTTAGTCAACAGTCTCTCCGAAGGTAATCACACCGTCCTCGCGCCATCCAATGAGGCCCTCTCGGCACTCGGCAATGTCACCGGCACCAATAACACGGCCGACGTGCAAGCCTTACTAAAGTATCATGTTCTACCTGGTTTCTTGAACTCGGCTGCACTCCCGGCTGGGGGCCACGCCATCGTTCGTAGCTCATTGGCAGGTGAACCGTACGTGAGCTTGCGTGAGTATGCTTCTATCATCCCTTCTCGTCTCATGCGTGGTGGTCAAGACTAAAACTCTTTTCTTGCGTTAGCCGCAAATGACTCTCAAGCCATCGTCTTCGCCGGCGATCAGAACTCGCTCACTGTCATCGAACCCACTCGAAACATCACGATCACCAACACTACTCAAGTCTCAAATCTCCAACTTGCAGTGAGTACCGCTCTTGATTTTGAGCTCACCTATGATGATAATTATCACGCTGAAGAAAACCCACTGATGATCACATGTTGAATTTTCCGCCTATCATGACCTTGACATCTAGTTGATCCCGACTGCACTGACTGTTCCTGGTACCATCTCAACTGTTGCCGCTGGAGTTCCTGAGCTCTCCAATTTGGTCTCTGCTGTCAATGGGGCTTCACCTCAACTTTTTGAAAAACTGGATCAAACTCCCGGCTTAACTATCTTTGCCCCCAGTAAGCGACCTTTAGAACTGTGATCTCCAAGGTCCACTCTAACTTTTCTCTTGCCGAATTTCCCCGCCTTAGTCAATGCCGCGTTGAACAATGCCGGCAACGTCAGTAACCTGCAAAATATACTTATCAACCACATCGTGAACGTGAGTGATGCAAAGATATCTTTGTCGATCCCTCTGCTCAAATTGATCATGTCTTTTTGACAGGGTACCGTGCTTTACTCGACAGTCATTGCCAACGTGAGCGAAGCAGTTTCAGCCGGAGGTGGCCAAATCCGCTTCGACAAGAACGGGGCCGACACAACCGCCACTTTAGGAAGCAAGATTCTCAAGATTGTCCAAGCCGATATCTTGACAAAGTCCGGTGTGATTCATTTGGTTGATGGGCTCTTTGAAGCTTCCAACTCTACTCCTACCTTCCCAATTCCCAACACGAACAACGCTGTGAGGGATCTTGTACTTCTTCCTAGACATTTCTGCTTGAACTGACGTCTTTGTAAACAATATTTTTTCAGACTGAGACTGTCGGAATCACTCCGGTTGGGACATCTCCCGCTTCATTAGGTGCTCAAAAATCAGCTGGAAATTCCCAGTTTTCAATCTCATCTATTACGTTCATCTCCTCATTGTTCATGTTCCTTGGTGTTCACTATCTTTAAAAAAAAATCAATCAAAAATCTACAACCAGCAAAAACATTACAAAATCACATAAGAACAATGAACTTTCCCAAAAAAATGAAAGATCCAAAGCATTTATACAAACATACAGATCTGGATAAGTTACATGGAGTCCATTTTTCACTTTTATTCTATCATTGTCTGCCATTTGTTTTGTTTTATGGGTTATCATTTTTTTTTGAAATGACAAAATAAGTTGAACTTGAAGTCTGCGTCTTCAATTATTGGTGTTGTGAATTATTGAAATTCCTAACGTGGACCCCCCAATGCCTTATTGTGTCTTTTCGTCGTCAGAAAACACCTTGTGAGCATGAGCTAGCCGTGTGTGGGAGATCTGGTCAAGTTTTTATTTATTTTGAATTGATAATTGTTAACCAGGCCTAGAGAGCCTCCTTGTTTTGAACTGCAAGAACTTTCACCTTGACCACTCATAGTTCTTTACCTGTTTTACATGAATATGTAGATTTGTAAATTATGAGCCCACATTATATTCGAAATTTTGAAATCGCAATCAAGCTTCCAGTGTTTTTTCTTATAAAGGTATGTAGGTCCAATTTCAAACGTCATCCGCATTTTTTTTTTTGACAAAATTGTCTTTAAAATTGAGGAAGTTAAGTTTGGGTCTCGATATCATTTTGAACCAGCCATGAAGCTCGGTCAAAAAATGTGCACATTTCGCAGACATCCTGGTTTTGTTGAAGGCCAATCACGTGATGTCTTCATACACAAAAAGTCAACCAAAAGTGAATGTATACATAGAAACCTATCGGCACGTGATGATAGTGACAAGTTCCAACCGCACAGTTTGTGGTTCGATTTCGGGCAGGATGGGAGTATTTAAGCGCTGGACCCTCTCCGTCTGCGACCCCCCTTTCCAGAACACCATCACCAACGCGCTATCATCTGTGTAGACGGCCCCCAACTCATTTTTTTTGTAAAACATCCTTGCAATGTATTCAAATTTTACATACTTTCCATACCTCATTCGTTCCTTTCCTCGTTCCTTTCCTCGTTCCTTTCCAATCAATCTCGTCTATCGAAATGATGAATTTAAAAATCAATATATCAAGCTCAACAGTCATAATTGGCGACGCCCTTATTTTAAAACGATAAGCGTGTTCGAGAGGAATGATTCTTTTTTTTTGAATTTGAACTCTTTTAACCAAACGATGAGACTTTTCTAATTCTGATCTAAGACCTTAGACGAGTTGTTTGTTTTGTTTTTGTGTGTGATCAGTCTGTTTTTTCTCTTGTCTAGTGATTCGATTTCCAGTCCCTTTGAAATGCATAGCTCTTGCCATGCCAACTTTTCAAAATGCAACGAGGAAGCAAAGGGTCTTAATTGTGCATCATCTCTGCGTGTCGCAATCTATGGTAACAAGCCTGATCAGGGCTTCAGGGGGGTTCCAGTGAATTTGTGATATATCAGGAACAAGAGAAAATGGAAATCCCTTCAAAGTGCTTCGTCGGGTGTGCAGCTGAGGTATCCATCAATCAGCTCCATCGTGGATGCTGATGAAACTCCATTTCAAGTGCGCCCACAGCCAGTTCACATACTACCTTGTCCTAATGAGATGTGTGAGGATTTGTGATGTTATTGGACTGTTACACCACGGTGGGATCCTGGGTCGCAGATTGATCCGGATCGGTCTCTTAGTGGTCAGGTCCACAATTGGCCTCGAGGCCGTCACCGGGTGACGCCCCGGCCGCCCGGTGCCCAACATGAGCGCGTTCCAGCGCGGCACCAAATTCAGCCATTGGGCCGTCTGCACATCCGCCTAGCGATGGCTGAGGGCCGCCTGCAGGCTTGAAGCCTCCCTCAACAATCTATGCCTGCTAAAACCACACTTCCCTTTTGATGAACAGATGTCCAAAAATTCCTGTCCATTCTTTTTATGTGGGGTGGCATGCGCATTCCCGGCCAGACAATACAAACACGCGTTATCTTATCACAACGCCTCGTTGCTTCACTCAAAAACCATGCCTGACGGGGTTTGTCAACCTCACAGGTCGCTTGAGACCGCGATTTGCAATTCCAGATTCATGTACCATCAATCTGGAATTGCGACTACATCTTGTTTACGCTCACAGAGGTCAAAGATGATTTGTTTAAGCCAAAGCGTTTGATTGGCCACTTTGAATCCTTAAAGAACTGGCGCCAAGATACAAAACATCTGATAATGTGGCTGGATGATCGCACGTCTCATCCATGTTTTGTTTGGCATATATCAGGAGGTGCTTGAAAGCATTCAAAGACCAAAGCCACATGTGCTTTTCTCACTCTTGCCACCAGAGATTTACAAAATTTCACATATGACCTTCCGTTGTGATTACAATCACAGATTCAAATCGTCTCAAGTTGACCCAATCCCACTCACTGGAACACCACCAACAGACCTTGACACATCTCCTTGTCCAAGATGGCGCAAGGAACCGTTCATCCCAACCCATGTGAATTCCACCAGAAGTTCTTTTGCTCCCTCGCTAGGCACTCACTCATCCAGCGCGTATTCCTTTTCAGACTTTCAATCACTCTCCACCAATCCCTCAAACCCAACTTGGAAGTGTTTAGTTTGTGACCGAGTCATGAAGCACTTTGTCCGGCACTCTCAATCTGCAAAACATTTGCAAGCTGTTGACCTTTTTGATGCTCATGTCGCGGCGCAAAATGCCATCCTGCCCGGTCTAAATGCTGGACACCCATCTTCGCCAGTACCAGTAGATCCAACCGAACCTGTACTTGACCTCGACAATCACGATGGGCCGGAGTACACACTGGAACGGCCGCCGTCGCCCTTATCACACCTCCACGCGTTGCAAATAGCTGATGTCACTGAAGAAAACGTATTGGACGACTCAGACCTTGAAGTGGACATCCACAAAATTGCCGAGGCGATTTGGGCTATGGAGCAAGACGCCGGAACCGAAGATGACAAGCAGCTCAACGACGCCTCCCTTGAGGCTCATGCGCGCGCGGTTCCAGATACTTCGGAATGGTATCCTTTCAAAAGGAAGGAGGTATACGACTGCTATCTATCATCTATATAATGATGTGGTACTGAATCGTTTTATGTTGCCCAACCCACACTTGCTTGCATGAAGCATGTGGTAGCTTTGCTGATTATTGGTTCTACAAGAAGTTGTTGGAGTAAATTGTAGTCGGTCAAGACTTTACCGGTCTGTGATTGTGTGTATTGGTTGATTGCCTAATGTGGAAACTGCTCAAAGTACGTTAGACGAATTTGACGTGACAGTAAAACGTGCAGATCTAAGATTGAAGACCGCAAGGGGTGAGAATGCATGAGGCAGTATGATGTTGGATGTTTGAGTGGCTTTTTCTTTTTCTGATTTATGTTATTAGTAGCTCTCTCTCTTTTCCCTTTTAGACTCTTGTTCCTCATATCTTACAATTAGGAATAAGAATCTAAAAGTTCTTTTACTTTATATTCTCACCTTTAGGTTAGTGAGCGTCGAGCTCAAAGTCCAGTTTATTTAGTCTCAGCGCTGTCTAGTCAACAGTCGACTGAGCGTGTTTTATTTTTACCTTTGTAAAGGTTATTATAGGTGTTCTTTTATGGTAGCGAGAGGTTCGATTTGATAGCCTCGTTTATGTCATCATCGAATTTTGATCCACCAAGTCCAATCGATTCGATTAATACTCATTCAGATTCAGATTCCGATTCATCATCGTCTGGAACTGTCAATCAAGATTTCTTTGATCTTTCTAATCAAACCGCATCAACGTACCCTGCTAGAGAAACAAGTGATCATATCATGAACTCTCAGGATGAAGCTACTGTATCCCTTTTTGGAAATAGCATCCAAAAATTCGGTCAACAACTCACCTCTGCTCTTTTCAAGTTTAAAATCTCCGACAATCTAGAGGATGGTAATTATCCCTCGTGGAGTCGAGCTGTCTATGGTAATCTCGATAATCTTGAACTTCATCATTACTTGGATGTTAAGGATTATAGAGAACCTGAACTTTCAAATGAGAAAGTCATCAAGACAAGAAAAATTATTGTCAACTACATTCTTAATCACCTGGACAAGAGCAACAACACTCAAGCTGTCAATCATTTAACTGATCCAGACAATGCTTTAAGAATCATATATGATCCATTCTTACTGTGGGAGTTTCTCAAGGAGCGTCACTTTCTCATCAACGCTCAACGTCTTGCTTCTATCTCAAAAGTTATGAATACCGTAACGATTCATCGAAGCGATTCTCTGTCAAGTTACCTTGACAAATTCGAAAGTTTATTTGTGGAATTCACTCGTTATGGTGGCAAGATGGACGATACTCAATCGGCAATTCGACTAATGGATTCAATAACAACTCTTCCTCCATCCATTGTTGAATTTATTCATACCACTGTCACTCCATTAACTCGCAAAGGTGTCGTCAAATATCTTCGAGATTACGACACCCGTCAGAACAATTTCTCCACTGAAGCAACTCGTGAAGTTAATCATGTTGAACCTGAAAATGTATTGTCCGCTTATGTGGCTACTAGACCATCTCGTGTATTCTGCACAGAAACTGTGTGTCAAGGTCCTCATCCTCCAGAGAAGTGTTGGTCGAAGCCTGTAAATTTCAAGGAACGAGATGAATTTCTAGCTAGACGACGTGGTAGAAGTAATTTCCATCCACGTGGAAGACAATTCTCAAACCGACCAACTGCCTCGACTGCAAATCAAATTCGGGGTATGCATCGAGTGGATACTCCTTCCGCCAATTCTGTTTCAGACTCTCTAAACATGTTATCTCTTAATGTCGAATTTGATCTCATCACCTCTGAGGCTGAAGCAAACTCACTTGAAAAGGCTGAATCCTCAGAAATCTGGGCTTTACATGATACTGGAGCAACAAATCATATGTTCAATGATAAATCAATTTTTGTTAAAAACAGTCTAAAACAAGTTGAAGATCCAAACCAAAGATTGAAACTGGCTGGTGGAGATGTTTCTTTAGCTGTTGAGAGCATTGGGAAGGTTCAGATGAAAGCAGGAGACGGTACTGTATTTGAACTGTCAGAATGTCTTTATGTTCCTGAATTGAGGAAGAATCTGATTGCTGGAGGTCTGCTGAAGAAAAAAGGGGTGAGAGAAATCTACAACGACTCTGCACCGTCCTGCTTTGCATTAGTGAAAGATGATCTGGCTTTATTCAACGGAGTGATTATGGAGAATGGACTCATGAACGTTAAAATTAATCCTGTAAGCTCATCAATTCATTCAACTCAATCCTCAAGCCCAATCGACTCATCCCTAGTACATCGTCGCTTAGGTCATATAAGTGGAAGATATCTCAAAGAAATGAAGAAACACAAAAGTGTAGAAGGAGTTACAACAATAATCAATAATTCTGAATCTTGTGAAACTTGTAGTCTCTCTAAGAACACAAAACTTCCCTTTAATCATACTCGTCCTCGTGCTAGCAGATTTTTAGAAAATGTACACGTCGATCTGAGTGGATTGTATCGTGTGAATGGCTTAAGCAATGAAAACTACTTTATTCTTTTCTGTGATGATTATTCCTGCTTCAGACACATTTATGGACTCAGTAACAAATCTAAAGAAGAAGTCTTTGAAACTTTTAAGTCTTATATAGCTGTCAGTGAAAGACAAACCGGATGTAAACTGAAGCAATTTACTTTGGACAGAGGTTCTGAGTTTGTGAATAACTTACTGGGTTCCCATCTTCAAGAGCTTGGAATTGAACTTCATCTTACTTCCGGCCATGCCCCAGAGGAAAATGGTGTATCCGAAAGAGGAATGAGGATAGTTATCACTAAAGCAAGATGTTTGATGATACAGGCCGGCCTCCCTCAAAAATTCTGGTTTCTCGCATGTAAAACCGCAGTATTCCTGACTAATCGAACTATTACAAAATCCTTGAGTAACTTCAAAACTCCGTTCGAAGTTTGGCATTTTCGAAAGCCAACCATTTTTCATCTGAAGGTTTTCGGGTGTCAAGCTTTCAGATTAATTAGAAAAGAACTTAGAACTTCAAAGTACTCGCCTGTAAGCTCTGAAGGGGTTTTAGTTGGGTTTGAACAAGACAATTTTAATTTTCTCATCTATGATCTTAACGACAACAAACTTCATATCTCTCATCACGTCACCTTCAATGAGAACGTGTTTCCTTACTTAAAATCGATCAATAGTGAAGAAGAACCTCAAGAACTAGTACAAATGATGTACTCAGACAGTGAGGATGATGTAACCGAAGTAGTTGATTCAATTGATACTGCTAAGAACTCTGCTGACTACAGAGAATCTGAAGCTGATCAATCTAACTCTCAAGTTCCTGTGTCGAAAAACCAAGACGAGGAATCTTCAACCAATCCCGTTCCGACTGTTGCTGAAAAGACTCATATCGAGAATCTAGCGACGAGAAAATCTTCAAGAAATAAACCTCATGTCAACTATAAAGGGATGGCTAGTGCTTCCAGTTATGAAAATGATGAAGTTTGCTATACTTCTTATTTCGATTGTCTTCCTGAAGGTTTTAGTTCATCAATTGACTCCACACCCGATCCGAAATCATTCAAGAAGGCCATGCTGGCGGGTGACTCCCCCAGCTGGAAACTTGCTTGTGATAAGGAGATGTCGTCTCTTTTGAAGAAAGATGTTTGGGTATTAGTTGAGAGACCAACTCACAAGTCTGTCATACGTGGAATGTGGATTTTTCGAAAGAAATCAAATCCAGATGGTTCAGTTAAATTCAAGGCAAGATTTGTGGCTTTGGGTAATACTCAAGTAGAAGGTGAAGACTATGGTGAAACTTTTGCTCCCACCGGGAAACCAACTTCGCTTCGGTTGTTACTTGCGATGGCAGCCATTTTTGGTTGGGAAGTCCATCAGATGGATGCCGTGACCGCATTTCTAAATGGCATTCTAGAAGAAGAAATTTATATTGAACAACCTGAAGGGTATGTTGTTGTTGGTCATGAAGATAAAGTACTTAAACTTAATAAATCACTTTACGGTCTCAAACAATCCCCGAAGATATGGCAAGATGATGTCACTCAAGAACTTATTGCTCTTATGTTTGAACAGTGTCCGCTTGATCCTTGCATTCATATCAGATCAAATGAAGATCAACAGTTATTCACTGCAGTGTATGTTCATGTCGATGATATGGCCATCACTGGAAATGACATCTTAACCTTCAAAAAGCAAATCTCTAATAAATGGGAGATGGAGGATTTGGGGTTAGCTCAAACGATTGTTGGTATAGAAATTGACCGAAGAGGACCGCATGTGTACTCACTCACTCAGACTAAATTTGCTCTTACCGTACTTAAACGTTTTAATATGATTGATTCAAAACCAGCTTCAACCCCTCTTACACCTAATCTCAAACTTTACCGAGCATCTGATGAAGAATGTGAAGAATTTTCAAAACTTGGTTTGAATTACAGAAGCGCTGTTGGATCCTTGATGTATTTATCACAATGCACAAGACCGGATCTAGCGCACTCAGTTGGAGTTCTGTCTCAACATCTAGATAGACCGGGTTTACAGCATTGGAATGCTGCACTGAATGTTTTTCGTTATCTTAGAGGCACAATTCATCTGGGAATTGTTTATTCTGGAAATGAAAAATCAGTAGTGTCTGGACAACGAAGTTTTTCTTATCCGAACTCTTATGTAGATGCTGACTGGGCTGGTGATAGAAATACCCGAAGATCCACAACCGGTTATATATTTACTCTGGCTGGGGGTGCTTTGTCATGGAAAAGCAGGTTGCAGCCGACTGTTGCTCTTTCGTCAACTGAAGCTGAATATCGAGCAATTACTGAAGCCGGTCAAGAATTGTTGTGGTTAAGAAGGATGATGGAAATGTTTGGATGTAGAGACTCTGATCCGACTGTACTTCAAAGTGATAATCAAGGTGCTATTCATCTCACTAGTAAATCAATTTTTCATGGTAGAACAAAGCACATTGAGATCCAGTATCATTGGATTAGGGAAGTAGTCAAGAATGGGGATCTGATCTTGGAACACTGCCCATCAAGTGAGATGGTTGCGGATTTACTCACTAAAGCTCTGGGAAAACAGCAATTCATTAGACTGAGAAGTAGATTGGGTGTTAAATTGTAACCGGCAAAATCTTGAGGGGGTGTGTTGGAGTAAATTGTAGTCGGTCAAGACTTTACCGGTCTGTGATTGTGTGTATTGGTTGATTGCCTAATGTGGAAACTGCTCAAAGTACGTTAGACGAATTTGACGTGACAGTAAAACGTGCAGATCTAAGATTGAAGACCGCAAGGGGTGAGAATGCATGAGGCAGTATGATGTTGGATGTTTGAGTGGCTTTTTCTTTTTCTGATTTATGTTATTAGTAGCTCTCTCTCTTTTCCCTTTTAGACTCTTGTTCCTCATATCTTACAATTAGGAATAAGAATCTAAAAGTTCTTTTACTTTATATTCTCACCTTTAGGTTAGTGAGCGTCGAGCTCAAAGTCCAGTTTATTTAGTCTCAGCGCTGTCTAGTCAACAGTCGACTGAGCGTGTTTTATTTTTACCTTTGTAAAGGTTATTATAGGTGTTCTTTTAGAAGTATCTTGTCTCGATTGCAATATCACCGCATCAGAGCGATCTTGAAAATATTGGATGTTGATCTGCCCAATTGGGGCGCTTTGCGGTCGTTAAGCAAACAAATGAAGAAAAACTTTGGACTTGAAGTTTCTGAACAAACCAGTCCCAAAGGCCATCCACTCTTTGGTTTAAAAGTACAAACAATCATCAGAAATGTGCGCTTTTCCTCAATATCCAAATAATCAATCTCAAAACAAAACCACATCTGATATGTTGGTTTGGGTAGGAACTTGCGAACCCTCTGGTAAGCCCCCACTTGGTCTGTTTACCTGAGTTGCCCACAAAAGAAGCGGTGAACCGCTTTGCCCAGTCCAAAAAATGGCGTGAAGGCTTTGACAAAGCCCTCCGGGTTCAGATGGTCACGCACCGTAACAAGCACTTCTTCATATACGAACCCGTTGGCACGGTCACACATGGCACTGTTGTTCCTGTTTTTTTTCCAAAGTGGCGGCGAGATCATGGCTAAATGCTTGCAGGCAAAAATTCACCACAAATCTTCTTCAAGCCCTCAGATATTCATCCCCGCAGAACCACGCTTTGACTCCACATTGTTCAGCACAGTCCCCATCAAAGATTTCTGGCAAACTGGGGCTGAGATCCTTCTGGCGCACGGTCAGACCCTGGCCGATCGTGACCTCTTTATGTACCGTGAGGAACCTATGTCATGTCAAGAGCAATCTGAAATGAGACTGACCGATAATCTCAACCAGAGGAAGCACCAGAGGGATTTCACATCCTTCCAGTGGTTAATTCATGGCGCCCACATGCAAACGGGCACATGATCAAGCATGTGCCCATCATCCTGTACTCCAACAACACCTCCGGCAACGTTTCAAAGAAATGGAATAAACACATGAGTGTTTTTTTTACGCTAGCAGGCCTTCCTCCCAAAATGACAAATGAGGAGTTTAACATTCACTTCCTTGCGACTTCCAACTGCGCTTCTGCACTTGAATTGCTTGACGAGGTAGTAGACGATCTCAAGTGGGCCCAACAGTCTCGCACTTGTGCCCGTTTGGTTCTAAAACTTACACCTTTTTTGGGTCAGCACTCACAGCTCTGAAGGTTTCATGTCCTATGACCACACCACTGGAACAGATGTGCTTGTAATGGTCACGGTCTTATGCCACCTTGGGGATGGCCCCATGCATGCGGAGATCAGCAATACGACTAACCCTGCCAATACATTAACACCTTGTCGAATATATGATCTACATGTGACGGGCATGGCTGACAAAAAAAAAGAAACTTACGTGTCGGACTTCATTGGAATGAATCAAGCAGGTGAAGAGGTATGTGGTTCAGCTTAGACAAGTAAGTATGATTGCACTGTTCACTGGCGATGACACTCCTGTGTTGTTCAGGTATCTCTTCCTAAGAGGCAATGGGATCTGACTTGCCAGTGGACAATGGATTTGTGGACTGTCGCTCAGAATCCGCGCACGAAGTCCATTGTTGAAAGTAAAGCACGCAAAGACGGACTCCGCGACTCAACGCTCGACTTCTTCATCAAGAAGGTTCAATATCTCTACGAGAAGAAAGATCCAAATGATGTTTGACGGCTTTGTGAAATATTAAACTGTCAGCTGGCGTCCCACCTTTTCAATCCGATGCTGCGTCTAAAGGGTACGTTCTTCAACTTACCTACGCATGTGGTCATCTTCAACGTAAACCTTACTTTTTGTGCTCAGGTTTTGATGGCCACATGGATACACCGGTCAAGGCCTGCACGTAGTGCTACTCGGCATCACAAAGTATCTATTCAGAGACATGATGAAGTCCTTTGGTATCATCAAGCCCGGCTCCAAGCATTTTCGGGATCTTTCAGGGCACATGCAAGCATTCAATGTAAAAGGCCTGCACCTTGCAGGAATTCAGCCCACCACCCTCATTCAATTCTATCAGAGCCTGGTGGGCAAGGACTTTCAAACTATACTTCAGATAGTTCCGTCTGTTTTCTTTGATTACATATCAACTAACAGACGTCATTTATGGACTTTGTTGTCCCATCTTTCATCTTTCATATTTCAACACGAGATTACTAACATGGATAATTACCTAAAAGATATGGAGGTCGTCCTCTCTATCTTCTACAACCAACTGATAAGGGATTTGGCCCAGTGGGTCAACAAGCCCAAATGTCACATGCTCCGCCATCTCAAAGACTTAATTAAGCGCTTCGGGCCAGCAAATCTGTTCATGACTCAAAAGTTTGAGTGTTACAATGGGGTGTTGCGCGCCGCTTCTGTTCATTCCAACAGAATGAGCCTGGGGCGTGACATTGCAAATAGCTTCAATAACTATCAATGCATGAGGGTGATTCTCTCAGGCAACACCTTCTGGGATTGCGACCTTGGTGCGCGCTGTGCTGCCGGAACTCGCGTGCAAGGGCTCCTACGCAAAGTACCCGAACTTTCGAAGGCTTTAGGCCTTGCCCCAAAGCCCACTAAGGCCTCCGAGCTTACCATTGGCGGTAAGATCCTTTCTTTACTTTGCGCACTCCCCTCGATTTAGTGCATACTGAGTCGTGCTTGTTGTGAAATGTGTCAGTACAAGTCAAGGACAGTGCAGTTACTCCCGCTGTTTTGGCAATGGATCCGCCTTCTGCAGTGTGGGATGGAGCAGTTCTTGTCTGTCACCTTGGCCAACAAACAAACCATTGAAAAGGATGACTTTGTCAAGGTCAGTGTCAGATATCATTCAGAGTATTTTTTAGAAGTGTAATCGCTCAATAGGTTTTGACATTTTGGAAATCCTCATTCACTCAAACCACATACCTCAGCTCAACCATGGGGGTGTGGTCGCCCAAGTTGTTGCAATCTGGAAGCCTCGAGGGGCACAGGCGTCACACTGTGTCCTCCATGTTTGTGAGACTGAACATGGGGACATTGATCCATTTTATGGCATGCGACAGATCATCCGGATTCATCGCGCAAATTGGGTCAAGATATCAGTATGTAACAGCTCTCTGATGAGCAGAAACTATGACCAGAAGTTAGACTCTAATGACACCATTTGCAGCGCATTCATTGCATCGTGAACGTGCAACACAATTGTAACAGAGATGTTTGTCCAGTGGCTGATGGCCCAAAGAAAAGGCTGGAACGGCATGATACCTTGGTCAATAGCAGCATTGTCGCGCACATCGCCAATAACCACTACATTTTGAATAGTGCAAGTCACTATTCAGCAGAAGCACATCGCCTGGTGGCCAACCTCCAACACGACCCGCTTATGCCTCAAGATTGGTCTGATGCACTGTTGAAGGGTCTTGATACGTGGGAAACCGTCCCGGTCAAACTGCGCAAAACAAGTGTGGTCAAGGGCAAGGAGAAAGCAACCGAGCAGGACTCTTCATTGGGCAATGAAGGTCTTGACGGATATCTTGACGGGGATGACGTTGTAGAACTCCTACGCTGTGGAGCGTAGGCAGAGCTGTGAGGGGAAGAAACAAACCCAAGGGGGATAAACCTCCAGGAGTTGTAACTAGAGTGCTGTTAAGCTGCCCTCAAAAGTACACGAAACCCTTTCTTCCAACAATACCACCACCAAACTAGGCTTCCAACCTTGTTAATCCAATCTACAAGCTTTAGTTCAGCCTTAAGATTCCCCAAAAAGGTCCCGCAATTCAAAAACAGATGTAAACAAGCTGTTTTTTACTATGCTTTTCCAATTAAGGTCCCAAAAAACTTTCCCGCAGCAAGAGAAAAACCTTGATTTTCCTCCAAAACCTTATTCTCCAACTTCTACCTTTCCCAAAACTACCCTACACACCCTGGTACCTTTGAAAACCACCTAATTACACCTGTAAATGCCTAAAGTCTACTTAACTACCTTAATTTCTGAGGTTTCTGACTCAATTTGTCAGAAACTCAAAAAATCCGAAATTTAAAAAAATAAAAAAATAAAAAAATAAAAAAAATTCCCCCCTTATTCCAATTTCCTCCTATAACACTTTTGAACTCACCGTTATAAGGGTCTTCAATACCCTTATAACACCTTTTAAAAGGTAAGTCTTTCTTTCAAGACTCTTTTCTATCTTTTTCTTTCTTCCTCTCCTTTCTTTCCTCTTTTCTTCCTCTTTCCTCCTTTTCTCTTCTAACTAATTCCTTTCTTCTTTCTTTTTATCTTTCTTTCCTCTTCTCCTTTAGGTCTCCACTCAATCTAATCCGATAACAAGGCAAATGAAAGAAAACAAACGAAAAAAAGAAAATCTCCCTCCTTGGTTACAAAACGAACGATCCGAGTCCTTTTGGGTTTTTTATACTCGTATCCAACCCTATCCAACCCTATCCATCAAGGTAAGTTGTTTGTCTTTCTCATTCTGTTCTTCTGACCTCTTCTGATCTTTTACTGACTTGTTTCATCTTCAATTTTGATCTATTTATTTTATTTTTTGTATTTTAGATTTGTTCTAGGTTTTAAATGTTCGATCCGATTTTGAATTTCAATTTGTAAGTTGCTTTTTTCTTCTTTTTAATTTTAGGTTCATTTGATTTTAGCTCGGACTCAAGTGTTCTAGCTATCTGAGTTGATTGATTTCCTAATTTCAAAAAGTAAGTTGATTTCTATTTTAATTTCTTCTATCAATTGCTTAATGATTCCTTTTTGATTGAATTAACTGACTTGACTTGTTAATTTGATTCTTTCTAGTTTCTTTGATTTGGGTTTTTGTTGTATCTTGTAAGTTTGTTCTACTTTGTCTTTCTCTCTTTTTTTGTTTTAATTCTTTCCATTGCATGATACTAACTAAAAAATTTCCCCTTGTTTCCTTTGCTAGTTTAGTTCTTTTTCTGAGGATTTTTTGTTTTGTTTTATCTCTTGATGGCTTTTGAACTAGGTTGATGAGGTTTATGGTTATGATGAGTTTTGTTGTTACTGATTCAAATGTTACTCTGGTTTGAATTGTTTATTTGTTTCAACTTTTTCTTGTTTTATCTGATGTTGTCTTTCTAATTGTATATATAATTAAATCAATGAATTGGCTCATTGAGAATGATAACTTGAATTAAAATGATTTGTGTATAAAAAAACTGAGTTCAATAAAAAATTCCCCAAGAAATAAATGTGAGAATAAACCATGATTTCAAGGATGAGCTGAATAAAATAAAAGCTTTAGAGTTTCAAAGTAAAATAAGATGTTTCATTTTTTGCTTTCACATAAATTGCTTCCCACAATGTTTTGGGGGTGGAACAAGATGTGGGGGGAGATATTGAAGTTGATGAAGGCTTCCTAGATAATTTTTTGTAAGCGTTTGCAATTCAAAAGTGCCAGATTAACATTATACTCTCTGTTGTGGAGAATAATGTTCAAACAACTCCACGTCTGTGGCATGACGGTTATCTTCTGATATGAGCCATGCGCGGACAGAGGAGCCCTTTGTGAATTCACGGCTTGGACACATTTGACTGTGTCCGAGCCGCATCCACCTGTTGCCACCAGTGAGCTGGCGATGGTGTCTGCGTGTCGAGTGGATCCAATGCTTCTAGCTTAGCCAACATGCCACTTTGCCGTGGCATGTTGGCTAAGCTCCTCTCATTTGGTGGCTCTCATCCTAAATGGCCATTTGGAAAAGTCTTTTGGGTGCTAACCCACGCGTAAGCACGCGACGACCAATAAGAGGCCCACAGATGGTCTGCACCCCTGGGTATGGACCATCTTGCGTCGCGTGCTCACCCCCCTGGGTTCACTGTCACCTCAATCTGATTTTGAAGTTAAAAACACAGTGTCCCCTCCTCCCTCTTGTTTATCCACTAAGTTGAACTTGGATTTATAATACGTTTGCCTTTGCCTTCACAAAAATTTCACCAATATCTTCAAATTCAAACTCAATGTCTTTGCAAACGCCACGTTCCTCTGCCCCTTACCCTCAATCAACTCCTTCCATCGGTGAGCCACCTGATATAGCACCTCTCTTACATTTGAGACAATTCCCAAATGTAACTTCATTGCTGTTTCAGGTCAAATGGACACGTTCTCCTCCATGCTCAGCGCGAACCGCGCGGCATTGTTGATGGCGCGAGGAACCCGTGGAGGCGGCAGCCGCCAGAACGGGATCAACATGACAGGCAAGTGTCCATTGATTTCGCTGATCCCTCTTTAATCAAATTACTCAATCTCTGGTGATACCTTCCTCACAGGAGGCCGAGAGGAAGGTAGCCCAGTGATGTCAGGTCCGGCATTGGCGAGGGCTCCCAACGGCAACGGAAACGGCAGCGGAAGTTTTTCAGGGGTAAGTCCTTTATTCTGTGTGTTTTTGCGTCAAGCAAATGCCTCTGGATTAGGCTCAAGTGCCCACGTGGGATTCAGGACAATGAATCGAGCATTCTCGGCACGGTCTCTGTTTCAACTGAGAAGCTCTTGGCAGCCATTGCCAATTTGTCAAACAAGTGGGACTTGGATATTGCCAATCTGTTGGGCAAAGTGGACGACAAAATTGCTGCTTTGTCCGACAAAAGTCGCGGTCACTTCAACACTCTGTCAAACAAAATTGACCAAGTGGCTGAGAAGCTCGATCACATCGAGGACCACATGCTTGAACCTCAAGCGTTGCAAGCGCCTGCAACGGCACCCGGTGCTCCGCGAGCGCCGGCCCAACCTTGGAGCTACTCAGCCGAACTCAAGGTAAGTTATTTTTCATTCTGTCAATCTTTCAAAGGTTCCTCTTGCTAATCTACCTTTCCAGGCCCGTGTTTATTCTGCGGCGTATTGCACTGTGACTTCACACTCTATTGAAGCGTACACTAAACGTTGTAGAACTCCTACGCAGTCTAGCGTAGGCTGAGCCGGAGAGGGGAAGAATCACCACTGGTAAGAGCGGGTGAAACTATGGGTGCTGTTAAGCTGCCCTCAACCTTGAGTATGAAGTTCAGAAATAGAGTGAGACAATTCTAACAAGCTTAAGTCTTGACAATTGAGCTCAGTAAAACAAAGAAAACCACAACAGTTGGCAAATCACACTTGATAATAATGAATTCACACCTCAGCACAATGACAATAACACTGATTGAGTCAAAAAAAACACTTGATACGACGAACCCAGACACTAACACTCAAACACTTTTAATATAAGATAACACTTCAACACTCAAGACAAAAAATAAGAGAAAAAACGCGGACACTTTTGAATAACAAACACGATTTCCACAATTTGAAGTATGGATGAAAGGATAGAAAAAAAATCCAATGATGGAGGAAAGAAGAAAACCCCCTCAAGACCTGTCCTTTTATCTCCTACAATCCACCCTATCACTGCCCATCTCATGCAATTTCGCCACAACCACCCTTTTTCCACACAAAACAACTCTGATTGCACTTGGCACCATTCTCCGCTTCTGCTGTGGTTTTTCTTTGGTTTTTTTTTTAATATACGTAGGTGATCTCTGTTCTTTTCTCGCACCATCCCTTTGGTCCAAGCAATTCATCAATGTCAATTTTGATCCCACCCCTCCTTAAATTGATGTTGAACACTCTTTCAATCTTAAAATTCGATTTTTGACCCTCTTCATGCGTAAGATCTTTCTACCTCTTCTGTTATTCTTTTCTGAGTCACCTGACACCATAGATTAACTCTTCTTCACACTCCCATCTTGGCCTTCTTGGTTTGCTCTTGTCTTCCTTGATCTTAATTTCGAGTTTGATCATTAATTCAGATATGTATTGTTTACATATGTGCTAACTCCTTCCTTTCTTTTCTTGGCTTTCTCGTTGTTTATTTTAGATTTATTTGGTGCTTTTGAATTGATGGATCTATTTGTATCTCACGTATGTAGGTTTATGTATGTAAGTTTGTTTACTCCACTTTCCTGTCCCAGTATCTCGCCCTAGATCAATTGAATCAATTCAGTCTTGATCTGAGCTCTGTACAATAAATTTCTTGATATCCTTGGCTTCAATCAATCATCAATCATCATCTGTAATTTCGCATTTTGCCCTGCTATTCATTCTAAATCATTTCAATCTAAATATTGCATTTCAATCTTCATTAAACCAATTGTCTAATCACTTGATCATTTCAATCTTAGCTTTTAATTTAGGTATGTAATATTTGTATTCTTTCTTTGTCTCTTCAATTGGAATAAAGTGATATGATGATGATCAACTTTGACTACATTATTTGTATTTTCTTCATCTAAGCTTTCAACCTCCATCATTTTCGCATCTGAGCCTCATTCTAGGGATGTCTCTCCCTTATTTTTTTCTTTCTATTCTTTTTGTTTACCCAAAAAAACTATTAATCACTTTCCAATATGTTATCTTCCATGTTTATTTGATGTGTTATCTATTTATTGATCTATTTATTTTGACTATTCTGATTCTAACTGTATGTATCACATTTCCGTTGATGATTATATATGTATCGTATTGATTTGTGCGGATATTGTTGTGTGTAGTGTTCTAATGAATTGTAAAGGAATAAATAATACTGATGATTTAATTTATTTGTATAATGTTTCACTGCTTTACTCGAGTATAATTTGAGATAATTATGGAATTATGGCTTTCAGCTTAATAAAATATAACATAATTTGATTCTGATTGTGCGCTTGTATCAAATATGTGATTGCGTCTTTGCCTTGGGTTTATACATAAAATGAATTATGATAGTTGTTAGATAAATAGAACACCACCACCTAGGTTTTGATTTCCACATCCTCCCCCAACTTCCACGCTGTCCTCAGCGCTGCTGAAAAAATCTTGATTATGAATTTGTACGCTTTGAAAAATATGACTGATGACCACCTCCCCCAACTTGAATAAAAATTGCCGTAATCTTGAGTTGCCTCCCCCAACTTAAATGAAAAACCTCTGCTTTGTCTTCTAATTCAATCATCTCTGACTTGATATGAAATTGTCCTCGTCCTGTGTATCTGATACCAACT
Source organism: Melampsora americana (assembly GCA_022264835.1). Taxonomy (NCBI): domain Eukaryota; kingdom Fungi; phylum Basidiomycota; class Pucciniomycetes; order Pucciniales; family Melampsoraceae; genus Melampsora; species Melampsora americana. The sequence goes on from JAIFHY010000008.1 coordinate 1,438,490, forward strand.
CCTCAACTTTCTTGTATGCTTGTAACTGTAACTTTGAGATACTTTGATGATCATTTCTTATTCCCGTAATTCAACTAACATATCTAAAAAACCACAAGTAACCTCTATCTAGGCCTTGACAATAATAAAAAATTCACGCTCCTTCCATGCCGTTCCAATTCAAACTTATACTAATTCTCAAGAAATAAATTTATCTTTGTATCTTCAAAATGTAATGTCATAAATAAACTCGAGTGTTGTGTCGTCCCATCAAATGCACACTCTGCGTAAAATCAAATATTGAGTCTTTGATGCGTAAACTGAAATCTTCCGCAGCTGTCATCATAAATGTTGATGTAAACTATCTAATTGCCACCAATCTAATACTCTTGTTGCTTCATATCTTGTTCCCGTAGAATTTGAAGACTGAAAAAAAAGAAGTTTGCTGTAGTAGTAACCATTTCTATGTAATCTTATTGTAATTTTGTTGCCGCTTTGATTGTGATGTTGTTAATGCACAGCCTCACCCCAAACCCCCTACTACAGACTTAAATTGTTATAATATAATGTGATTTGCTTTAAATGAATTGAATCTGATTTGATTTGTATTGTAACACTCATAATCTAATACCGGCCAACTATCCACCATCCTCTACGTTCCATTCCCGTCCCCATGATAAAAGAAAGTTTAAGAAAGAGAAACATATCCATGATAATTCTGTGTAATAATGAACCTTGAAAAATTGATGTAATACTTTTGTAATCATGTTGTGATAAAAAAAATTTTATATGTGTAGTAGTAATCCATTTTTCTTTGTTTATTTGACTTGTTGATTTATCTTAATTTTGTAAGTTATTTGTCCCACCGCAGTCCCCCTACTACAATTGTTTAATGTAATTTGCTATCCGTACCAGCCATCTAATCCTCCATCCTCATCTGTCCTGACCCATCCCCTTAAAGAAAAGAAAGAAGAAAGAAGAAAGAAACATATCCCAAACTTGAGTGATCCTAATTTATAACTGTAATGATTAATATACTGTTAACTTGTTTGTATGTAATTTGAAGATTTTGATTTTGATTTGTATTATATATTTGCTTTGTTTTAACTTGAAATATTTGTATATTGTTGTTCAATTGTTTTGACTATCCGTTCCTGCCTACTATCCACCATCCTCTGCTATCCATTCCTGACCGCCATGAGAAAAAAAGAAACATATCCAGAACGTTGATTGTATTTTTATATGATTTGAAAATTTGCCTTTGATTTGATGATTTGATTTATATGTAAGTTGTACTAATTTATATGTAATTTTGATTTGTCATTTGACTTTGATTTGAGTATTTTGCTGATTTATTTTACTTGATTTATTGTTGTGACTTGCTATGACTAATTTTTGACTATCCGTTCTTGCCATCATCCTCCATCCTCAACATCCCAAATCCAACCACTGAAAAAGAAAAGAAAAGAAAATATAACAGAAATTATGATGAGAGTAATTTTGAGAAAATAATTTTGATAACTAAAGAAAAGAAAGAAATAAAATAAGAGAAGTTAAAAAAAAACTTTTAGCAGTAATCCATTTTGTTTGTGTTATGTAATTTGATTTTGTTTAATTGTTAATGTATGTAGCTAGTACCCTTCCCGTGCCCCCTGCTAATGATTTGATAATATGAAGTAGATATATGAGAAATGAAAAAAAGAGAAAGAATGAAAAAGAGAAATGAAAAAATGAAAAAAGAAAAAAAAATGATTTAAGTAGTTGTCCAATTATTCAGCTTGGTTGATTTGAATGTTGAATATTTAATTTAATGATTTGTTGTGCCCACCCCATTACCCTATTACTTTTGTTGTTTTGTTATAAATACTACCCATTCCTGCCATAATCCACCATCCTCGTCTTCCTATCCCACACCGCCAAAATAAAAGAGAAAATGATAACTAAAAAACAGAGAGAGAAAGAAACTAGAAAAACTGAGGAAGAAAGAAAAAACTGAAAGAAAGAAACACCAAGTCCCCCTATTAGCCACTAGTTGGTGATAGACATCCAAGGTTACTTGGATTTTTATTATGCTGAATGCCCATTGCTTCACCAACACTGATTATAACACCATATACCCTTCACCGGAGACTTCTTCCACATAATCCAGGACCACACTACTATCTTCTTCCTGAACCTCATGCTGTAACCTTGCTAGCTGTACTTCCACCAAAGTTGTCCTCTTTTCTCCTAAATTCAATTCACGCTCCCAATCACCATCATCTGGCTGACAAATTGTGAACCGAGTCCAAAGTCCCCTCTCATCACGCAAAGTCAACCGTTCCCCTATCACCTTCCCAAACTCAATTTGTGCTCTAAAGTCCATAAGGAAAGGCCGTCCTAGTATAATTGGACACTTGTCTCCTTTAGCCACCCAGAAATGTGCCACGCCTTGAACCTTGGTACCAACTACTATTTCCACCGCTTCTGCAATTCCAATCAATTCAGTTCTTTGCCCACCTATACCCCTAACACCAGACTTAATAGATACTACTCCTGTCAACCCTAATTCTGCTGCCACTGATTCAGGTAAAATATTAATCTGTGAACCTGAATCCACCAAGGCCTTCACCCTTTTCTTTTTTCCTCCCAACATGATCTCCAAATACCCCAAAGGACATGAATACAACACGTCTTCTACATCACTCTCATCCTCTGAAGATGACTCCTCCTCTTCTATTCCACCTGTAGCTGCTCTCAAAGGTTTGATAATCCTTGGAATTACTACCCGTCTTTTTGAAACCTGCTTCTTGACATGATCTGCTAATGCTGGTGAGATTGAGCACAGTTCTCCTACTTCCGCCTCTATCTTGGTCTTCATAATTTTAGTCACTACATTATCCATCACACCTTCATAAATTTTCTCTACCGGTCTCTCAAACCTTCCTTTAATTATATCCTTCTTGTCAATCTTTGGAGCCACCACAGTTGCCTTCTTCTTTTGTTTTAATTTTGCTAGAGGTATATCTTCACTACTGTCTTCATCCTCTGCTAATTCCATGGTTTCATCTTCTTGATCTCCCTCTTCCCGTATTGTAACTTTCTTCTTCTTTGGTGCTTCAACCGGTTCAGCTTTTCCACTGCCTCTTTTTACTTCCACATCATACACTTTAGTTCCCGCTCCTGCCATTGCAGCTTTGAATCCTCTACTAGTAACTCCAGGCACCTTCCAATCTTCTAATATTCCACAACTAGCTCTAAGTTCTTGAATTTGAGGTCCACCAGATTGATCTTTAGTCAATATCCCAGTAACAACAGTCTTTTCAGGTACTGCAGCTGCTTTAGCTGCCTCTGCTGGAGGTGTAATTTGATTGACTGCTGCAGCCTTTGCCGCAATTTTAGCTTGTTCTATTTGTAATGAATAGTCTGCAACTACTGCCCTGATAGGCCTACTACTATCCCACCTGACTACTACTCCATTTGATAGTATATAAGTATTATTATGTTCAGTAACAAGTCCATCATTTATATCCCGTTGCTTATCCGGGCATCTATTATGACCATGACCCTCTTTTGCACAATAGTAACACATCAACGGTCCAGCTCGAAAGGTGGACTGCTGAAATTCTGCTTTAGGAGGACCATTGTTGGGTGGTGGTCCATATGGTCCACTTGGTGGTTGTTGATTGCCATGATTTCCTTGATACTGGCCTGCTGAAGTATTCCATTGAGAATTAAAATTATAACCTTCTCTTCCACCTCTATTTGCACCATATCCTCCTCTTCCTCTATTCATACCAAAGTTTCTATACTGTCCACTGGTGTTGTTGTTGCTGAAACCCAGTCCGTTGTTGAAATCCTGGCCTGATGCACCCTGACCTTGTTGTCCATTTCTAAAATAAGTACCAGAGTTGTAATGGGGTGCTGGTCCTCCTCTATTTTGAGGTGGTGGAACAAAATTGTTTTGTTGTCCAGCATAAGAATTGTTTTGAAATCCTCCATGGACTTGACCGTTTGGATTCAGAGCCAAAGGCCTACTTATCCCCTGTCCACTCCATGCTGCAAACTGTCTGACTAATTCACTAATTGTTGCTTCATCAGCTGACTTTCCTCCAATCTTCTTGTTTAGTCCTTCCATTTTCATTCCCCGTCTCTCTTTATCCTTCTGCACCACCTTCTCCTTAAGCTCTTCATCCTTCTTAGTCTCTACTTCCTTCTTTCCTCTTAACTCTTCAAACACTAATTCTACCTCATCTTGTACTACCATATGTACTGTCTTCTTAAGTACCTTCCATCCTGGCAACCGGTGCCTTCCATCCTTTGTCCTCCGTAAATCTCCATCACTACGTAACCTTTCCTTAATCTTCTTTTGCATCATATCTGAAAAAGCTCTGTAATAATAATTGCAGATCTCATCTTCTGAATCAATGTAATCATATTTTTTCAGGTAGACAAGAATACTGTCAAACTTATGTCTAAAACCTTCAAATTCAAACTTTGAATCAATACCACCATTACTTTCAGAATCCAAAGCTAACTCCTTCAGATCTTCCACCGTGTACTTAGGAGCCTCCCGAATTGATGCATACCGGTCCTTCATTTCCATCTTTAATAATTTCCAGTCCCATTCTCCTTCACCCCAGCCTTTGAGTTCCTTGATCTCCTCTTTCAAATCCTTCCCCTTCACAAATGCACAAACTTGCATTGCCATATCCACACCACTAGCTCCATCCACATTTGCCGCAACCTCAAAGTCCCGTAGAAACTTTTGAACATCATCGCCACGACTATACCGTAAGTCTGAATCTTGAGGTTCAATCTTCACAACTTTTTTCTTCCTCTTAGTACTCTTTTTCTTTTTCCTAATTTCCACCTCACTCTCATCCTCTGAACTTGAACTATTTTCACTACTACTACTGCTACTATCACTGTAATATTTCCTTCTTTTCCCCTTACTTTTCTTCTTTGTTTTTTCCTTCATCTCTTCCTTTGATTTTGAATCTTTTAATGATTTCAACACCTTCTTCATATTCTCCGCTTGTAACTCCGCCTCCTTTAAATACTCCTCTGCATCCTGAATTGAAATTCCACCATTTTTTATCATACCTTCTACATCTTCCATTGATACAATTTCCTCCTCCACCGGTCCTTCTACTCCTAAACCCCTTGCCGTCACATTGTCCTCCGAATCTTCTCCACTATCCTCCTTTTCCCTATATAACATTTTGTCCGCCATAGCTTCCCCTTTACCACCATGAATACTGTCTGCACTTTTACTTCCTACTACTGCTAATGCTTTATCTGCCGCAATTTGAGTTGAACTTAATCCTTGACCAAGAATATTTTGAGATGACATGTTGAGAGTCGAGAATTACTGAATTTCGACTTGAGATATTTTGAGATGTAATGATAATTGATGATATAATGAATTTTTTTGATTTGTTGAAACCAAAAAGCGGAAGTGCACCTGCAAAGACACAGAAGTTGTTTCGAATTGCCCGGGCAGAGTCACCAGATGTAGAACTCCTAAGCAGTCTAGCGTAGGCTGAGCCGGAGAGGGGAAGAATCACCACTGGTAAGAGCGGGTGAAACTATGGGTGCTGTTAAGCTGCCCTCAACCTTGAGTATGAAGTTCAGAAATAGAGTGAGACAATTCTAACAAGCTTAAGTCTTGACAATTGAGCTCAGTAAAACAAAGAAAACCACAACAGTTGGCAAATCACACTTGATAATAATGAATTCACACCTCAGCACAATGACAATAACACTGATTGAGTCAAAAAAAACACTTGATACGACGAACCCAGACACTAACACTCAAACACTTTTAATATAAGATAACACTTCAACACTCAAGACAAAAAATAAGAGAAAAAACGCGGACACTTTTGAATAACAAACACGATTTCCACAATTTGAAGTATGGATGAAAGGATAGAAAAAAAATCCAATGATGGAGGAAAGAAGAAAACCCCCTCAAGACCTGTCCTTTTATCTCCTACAATCCACCCTATCACTGCCCATCTCATGCAATTTCGCCACAACCACCCTTTTTCCACACAAAACAACTCTGATTGCACTTGGCACCATTCTCCGCTTCTGCTGTGGTTTTTCTTTGGTTTTTTTTTTAATATACGTAGGTGATCTCTGTTCTTTTCTCGCACCATCCCTTTGGTCCAAGCAATTCATCAATGTCAATTTTGATCCCACCCCTCCTTAAATTGATGTTGAACACTCTTTCAATCTTAAAATTCGATTTTTGACCCTCTTCATGCGTAAGATCTTTCTACCTCTTCTGTTATTCTTTTCTGAGTCACCTGACACCATAGATTAACTCTTCTTCACACTCCCATCTTGGCCTTCTTGGTTTGCTCTTGTCTTCCTTGATCTTAATTTCGAGTTTGATCATTAATTCAGATATGTATTGTTTACATATGTGCTAACTCCTTCCTTTCTTTTCTTGGCTTTCTCGTTGTTTATTTTAGATTTATTTGGTGCTTTTGAATTGATGGATCTATTTGTATCTCACGTATGTAGGTTTATGTATGTAAGTTTGTTTACTCCACTTTCCTGTCCCAGTATCTCGCCCTAGATCAATTGAATCAATTCAGTCTTGATCTGAGCTCTGTACAATAAATTTCTTGATATCCTTGGCTTCAATCAATCATCAATCATCATCTGTAATTTCGCATTTTGCCCTGCTATTCATTCTAAATCATTTCAATCTAAATATTGCATTTCAATCTTCATTAAACCAATTGTCTAATCACTTGATCATTTCAATCTTAGCTTTTAATTTAGGTATGTAATATTTGTATTCTTTCTTTGTCTCTTCAATTGGAATAAAGTGATATGATGATGATCAACTTTGACTACATTATTTGTATTTTCTTCATCTAAGCTTTCAACCTCCATCATTTTCGCATCTGAGCCTCATTCTAGGGATGTCTCTCCCTTATTTTTTTCTTTCTATTCTTTTTGTTTACCCAAAAAAACTATTAATCACTTTCCAATATGTTATCTTCCATGTTTATTTGATGTGTTATCTATTTATTGATCTATTTATTTTGACTATTCTGATTCTAACTGTATGTATCACATTTCCGTTGATGATTATATATGTATCGTATTGATTTGTGCGGATATTGTTGTGTGTAGTGTTCTAATGAATTGTAAAGGAATAAATAATACTGATGATTTAATTTATTTGTATAATGTTTCACTGCTTTACTCGAGTATAATTTGAGATAATTATGGAATTATGGCTTTCAGCTTAATAAAATATAACATAATTTGATTCTGATTGTGCGCTTGTATCAAATATGTGATTGCGTCTTTGCCTTGGGTTTATACATAAAATGAATTATGATAGTTGTTAGATAAATAGAACACCACCACCTAGGTTTTGATTTCCACAACGTGAAACACCTGATGGTGATGTATTGATGGGGTTGCTGTTTAACATGATCAAAGTAAGTGATCAGGAATGTTTGCAACCTTTTTGTCGCCAACACTGTAATATGCCTCTTTTCTTTCCGCGATCATTTGATTTCCAGCAAGAGATCATCAACATGCCGGCACCTTGGCCTGAACAACAGCTTCCTCCCCTAATCAACGGGGTTGCGGAAGTGGCCGCCCTTCGGGAATACCATAAGTTGGTGAAGGAAGCGGGCAAACACGCCCGCGAACGCATGCACCACTTGGTGAGTATCTTTCCTTCACTCACACTGCGTGTTTTTTTAACCCCTCATTTGGAAAAGGTCTTGTATAATATCCGCAACCTCCGCAAGCCCAACATCCTGACAGAAGGCACCATTCCTCATATCAAGAGGCTGGTCTATTGGGTGAGTTTGTGGGACAACATTTTTGCACACAATCTCAGTCTGACGGATTTGTCTCCCTCTGTTAGATTGCAAATAATTGTGGGGAGGACACTGATTACTATGATATTGACACTCTTTGGGCTCAAACCAAGTGGACTCATTGAATCCGGGTGGCATATTTGGTGTGTAATCACATCATTCAGTGGCCTGGCAATGCTCATGCTCATTGGGTACAATGTTGGCAGCGTCGTGAAGCTATCTGGATTTTCCAGGCGGCTCGCCAGGGGGAAGGGAGACCAGACATCTGGGCGCGAGTAGACAGACAGCTCCATAAGTTGCGTGTCAAGGGCCCACTGTACACTACCGCATAAGCTTTTGTCTCCAGTTTCTCTTTTTTTGCCCAGCTGAATCGCCTTTTAACCCCACAGCTTTTATAGACTTGTCTATAACGGTGACCTTGCCAGCTTTGTCAGAACTGTCCACATCACCCAGATCGATCCACTGGTGAGCTTTGATCTCCCATGCAAAGAGGCTATACAAACTGAGATGCAGGCCATCGAAAATGAGGGAATTGCTGGGGATGTTGAATGATACCTGTTGACAGCCTGCAAACAAATTACCACCTTTATGAACCCTTTTTCAATGAAGGGCTCTCCTATGAACAATCGATGACTCTTCTCTTTCATATTGCGTAAACTTAAGACTTAAGACCAAGAAATGTTGTCATTTCCTTTTCTCTCATTGGTTGTACCCTCTGTTTCCCCAGATCACCTAGTAATTCACTCTGATTTACGCCCACATCTGAGCTTTTTTCAGATCTTGAGGGCGGCTCAGGCCCCGGTGGTTCCACCACTCCCAAAGAGGCCCGATGCGGGTTGTCCCCAAGAGAATCAGTGCTTTCGGTTTTTGGAAATGGCCAGCTGACCGCCAGCGGGTGGTTCCTGGCCAAACCGCGGGCATCTGCGAGGGCACAATAAAGCTGGCCTGTGAGCCTGCCTTTATGTTGGCATGCAGTCGTCGCCAAACTGACCACCTGCAGGTGGTCACCCCCTCTGCAGTCAGAGGCCGCCTGTTGGCGGCCCACTGCGCTGACCATACGACGGTCAGTACCGCCCCGTGATGTAGAGCATCCGCAATCGTGGCACTTAACCAAGGGATTAGTTACAGCCGTTGTAAGATCTATCGGCAAATTTTGAGGTCGTTGTGTCATTGCCAGATTTAATGTGAAGGTCAAAAACTCAAAAAATCTCTTTTGAGATTGATAACTCTACTGTCCATCGGTCCATTCTAGTGCAAAAAGAATAGAGTTCAGTCTGAGAGTGAAATATTTCAAGTTTTTGACTTCATAAGTTAAATCTGGCGACACAAAATTTTTCAAAAATCTGCCAGTAGATATTACAACGGCTGTAATTTTAACCCTAAAGATTCCTCAAAATCCACAACGGTGAATCTTTAAGGTTGCTTTAGTTCATTTTTCTTCAAAAAATCTCTTAGCTGGGGTCAAATTTAGAGATTTCTCTTAACTCGACTCACACCTCACCACTTGATTTGCACTCCCTCTCCGATCACTTCCAATACACATCCAACCTCAACTTCAACAATCTACAGCTTCACACTTCCATCCTCAAGCAACAATTAACTCACTACACTTCAGAAATCATCATTGCCATTTCCCCTATCTTGCCTCACTCACTTCATACTGGTTGACTTACACAAATTGAGCATCCAAACAATTCAATAATGAATCTTTTGTTTGTTTAATTCTGATAGGGATCAAGTGAGCTGTTCAATAAAAGCAGTAGATCGGGCTCGTATCAAATGATGTTAATGCAAAAATAGAGCAAAACAATTAAAAACGACTTTGTTGATTGCTGAAACTGGAGAAAACATCTGCTCCGAACTGAAGCTACCAACTGTAGACCTCTTTTTTGAGTAGTGTGACAAAATTAAGACAACCAACAAATTAGATTCTGAGGGTTTGATCAGATTGAAACCCATCTGTACATTAGTTGATTGATGAGTTGGTAGTTGACCTATCAATCAATCAATATTCAAGATATGAGATCATTCAAGTGCAATGATTGGTTTTCAGAGCGTGAAATTTTCGGAAAGAATAGAATATCAAAAATGAGTGGACACAAGAAGAATCATTTGATTGTTCAAGACCTATAGTGAATCAAAGAATTACAAAGATTGATTGAAATGACTTTGTACAATCGGCTGTGTTGTGTTTAAGGAAATCTTAGCTCTGAAGTAGAGCGGACGATTGTGTGCCCAGTCTTCAAATGAGGATTAAGTTGGGTTAACCCCAGCTTTAAAGACAACGATTGCAGGTTTTGGCGTTAATCAGCTTAACCCCGGCCAAAGATTCTGTAATCTGACTTAAATAACCCCAGTTTTAACGCCAACGATTGCGGATGCTCTTAGAATCCTAGTTTTAAGCCTACAATCAGACTTTATGACCGGCAGAGAACACTGGGAGGATTTATTCGATGGGCTATTCCTGCGGTCTTCCTCGCGGTGAAAGAGATTGCGAAGAGGCCTAAACCCCAGCAAGCTATGCCGTAAATCGCGCTGAACCAGAGATCGAGTGCTCTTCATACAAAAAGATCTCACCGGACTGTAAACTTATTGATAGTTTTTTTTTACCCAAAGTCAACTCTACCTCGTATTCTGTCTAGCGGGGGTAAATTTTCCCACTTGGGCGAGAGTCTTGGGCGTGCAGCGTTCTGTTCGCTTCGACTTATGATCGTATAGAAAGGTTTGGTCAGTTAAAATTGTTCGGCATCTTCCTTAAGTTCCTTCCTCATGAGGTGGTGATAATCCGCCCAAAGGTATCGTCAATGAAGTTCTCCAAACGGCATTTTGTATCGCACTGTCTGCTCAAATCAAGTGAGTATAAATGCAGTTTTGTAAACTGTAGCTATCAAACCCCGTTCATCCAACAAAGTTTAAAGTCACACAGCGATCATTTGATGATGTACCACTTCCGGATTTGGTCAAGATCAACTCCGTCTCACTCTCATTCGACCCTCAATCCTTGAGCTCACGTCTCGATCAGTGTTATTCGCAAAACTCTCAACCTGAAAACTGCACTTACAAAAACTCACTTATTCCTTGAATCCCACTTTCGAGAACACTCCAGGCGACGATCATCAATCAGTAATCAGTGCCCGAAGAATTCTAGTGGTCTTAACCGCTTAAGGCTGTGAGGCCAGCTGTTTAGCGTCATGGTTTTAGAAAGCGTTGTCTCTTCGGTTAGCTTCAACTCAAAAACAACAACCCATATCAGCCTACGAACTTATCATGTTGATCTGATTTCGTAAAATTCACTAGGTCCTCAATCAAGTTCTGTCAGCATATGTAGAGAATTTCAACCCGAAGCAGCTCAATGTTGGAATTTGGGGTGGTGATATCAAGTTAAAGTGCGTCATGGTAGACTTTGGAAGCTGTACCTTGCGAAGTTTGTTCCACAGAACTAAAATAACACTGATCTTCGTCCTTCCACCGCTAGAAATTTGAAATTGAAACGCGGTGCATTGGATAAGTTTCGACTCCCAGTAGATGTAGTAGAAGGTTCTATAGGGAGCTTGGTACTAACTGTACCGTACGTCACATCAAATTTGACTTCTCTTCCAGACCTTTGGAAATAGTGGTCCTACGTATGGCAGACAGTGACAATGAACTTTTATTTGGGTTGGGTTTTTCGGGTGTGATTTAGATGGACAGCATTAGGAGTGAGTCATCACGTATCCAATGACCCCGAGCTCTGGAGCTTCGCTGAACCTATTCACAAACTTACTCTTCCTTTTCCATCGTTTACAGAGTCGACCAGTGAAGGCTGTTATAGAAGATATCTATCTTCTGGCTGTGCCTGCCAGTGAAAGTAAATTTGACCCTCAAGAGGACGACCGGCGGAAACAAGCATCGAAGATGGAGAAATTGAAAAATTCGGAGCTCTTATTGACTTCTCCGACTGGAGACCCCACTTCTCCGAATTCGACACAAGAAGAAAGCAACAAGAATGAATCATTTGTTGCTGCGATGACAAACAAGATATTAGACAACTTACAGCTTCGTATCAAAAATGTTCACATCCGATACGAGGATAAAATCTCAGTACCTGGCCATCCGTTCTCTGTTGGTCTGACACTTGCTGAGCTTTCAGCTGTCTCAACGGACGAAAATTGGGAAGAGAGTTTTGTTATTGGTCCAAAGACCGGAGTACATAAGTTGACTAAGCTCGATTCTCTGGCCATTTACTTCAACACGGATTCAGTCTCACTGGCCAATCTTGAAGATCCAGACTTGTTTCAGCAGAAATTTACTGAGCTTATTCCTCGAACTCAAGTCTCCACAGATGACAGTCAGCCTCATATCCCAGATCATCAGTATGTCTTGAAGCCAGTCAGTGGAGAGGGTAAACTTATCCTTAGAAAGCTACCTACCAAGGAATTGGCTAAGATCGACTGCGAGTTGATATTCAGTGAACTGGCATTCTTGATCGACGCGGACCAGTACCGTGATGCACTATCTTGTCTTGATCTCTTTCATTTCTATACTCGACATCGTGATTATCTCAAATTTAGGCCATCCGAAGAGGAGTTCAAGGCAAACAAGGCAAAGGCTCAATGGGAATTTGCGAAGCGAGTCACTAGGCACGAGGTTCATGAAAAAGCATATAAGTGGAGTTGGGATTACTTTCGTCAACGCCGAGACGATCGCAAAGCATACGTGCAGCAATACAAAGCCGTGCACCAAGGCGCAATTCCGCCTACATCGGTATGTTAGGCAAAAGAGATCCTGATTCCTCTAGCAATATAGATCACTGATCTCTTTGTGTCTTGTCTTGGTTTGCATTGTCAATCACAGCCCGATCTCATGGAGCTTGAGAAGCGCTTGGGCTATCAAGATATTCGGTTTTATCGATCACTCGCACGCTCTGAGATGCGCAAAGAACGGATCACCGCCAAACAACAACAGCTCGAAAACACAAAGACTTCCCAGCCTAGTGGGGGATGGTTAGGCTGGATGTGGGGGGACAGTCAGAATTCAGCTACGGCGAATAGTGATGAAAACGCCGAAGGAGTTTTGAGTGAGGAAGAAAGGAAGCAACTTTATGATGCTATCGAATGGGACGAAGGAGATACCGGTCTATCGAACCTTGATCTGCCTCGAGATGCTGTTCATCTAAATGTACAAGCCAAATTGAAGACTGGATCCTTTACTTTACGTTCCGGCAAGGTGGATTCGTCCCCTCCAGCGTCAGGAAACACATGGACGGCTCACGATATCATCTCTTTAGTCTTTGATGGGTTTTCAGCAAATGCCATTCAAAGGACTGATAATTCGGAGTTTAGTATCAGTCTTGCTGGCTTCAGGGTTTATGATGGGACGATCATAGGGACCAAACATCCACAGATTGTTCGAGTCAAAGATAGTCAATCGAGCAAGTCTTCTCAGATTTCGACAGTACGTGAAGGTTCAAACAGATCTGATGACAACCTAGACGAGATTCAAGAAGCTGCAAAAGAAGCCTTGGTAGATCCCTTCTTCTATCTGAAATTTGAACACAAACCATTGGATGATCGTGCAGACAATGGGATCACTCTTAACATGCGACATATGGAGATCGTTTATCACCCTGGTTATGTACAAGATGTTGCGAAATTCTTTCGACCGCCGGCCAGCCAGCTTGAATCAATTGGTGCTTTGATGGATGTAGCCAGTGAAACTCTCGAAGGTATTCGAAAAGACACAAGAGCCAGCTTCGAATATGCTTTGCAAACACATAAGACTGTTGACATCAAAGTGGACATGAATGCGTCAGTTCCTTTACCATGTTGTGTGTCATGAATCTTATCTCATGTTGATTTTTTGACTCAGGCCTATCATCATCGTCCCCGAAGATGTCACTCGCCATGACTGTCCACATATCATGCTTGACGCTGGACACATTGCAGTTTCGAGCAATCTCGTTCCTGAAAACGCTATCGAAAGCGTCAAAATTAAGCAAAATCAGCACTACACTGACGAGGATTACGCAAGGTTAGAATCAATGATGTACGATCGCTTCCATGTCACATTGAAAGACACACAGGTCAGCCTCTTTTGTTTCGATTCCGATCGATTTCCATCATCTTTGACAGTCCTTTGAGTTTGTAGCTCCTAATTGGCAAGTCCTTTGACCAATGTTCCTCGGCTTTACACAAGCACGAGGGTCGACAAGACGTACACTTGCTCGAACGAATCTCGATGAAGTTTGAGGTTTTGAATTGTATCGTCAATAATGCACCCAACTTGACGCGATTCAAGATCGAAGGCGATCTCCCTGAGCTCAAAGTGAATTTCTCCGACCGGAAATATAAGATCGTCATGTCTATGATAGACGTCGCCTTGCCAAAGTTTGAAGACTCTGGCGATCACACCGATGGGCCCGGGCAAAGTAAACCTCCTGGAAGCAAGCCAAAACCGATTCGCCATAGAAGTGAGTCACCTCGATCGCGCCGCCGATCGGGGTTTGGAATGCCGGCATCGTTTCTAGCGGACCGGCCCGACTTCGGTCGTCGAACCACTAGAGAGAATGAGCGAGGTAGAGACAACCCACCTGATACTCCCGGTATAACACTTGAAGAGGACGAGTTTTTCGAAGCTCCAGACCTAGCACAAGCAGAACAGGTAAAGTGTCTTGTGGTCGCAGATTCCTTTCAGTGTCCCATATATTGACTAATGTCTATGACCATCGCTCTCACAGACTGTAAACTTTAAACAGGCAAACTTTGAGTTCAAGTTTACCGTAGGCAAATTAATAGCTTCAATATTCAAATCCAGCCTACACGACGGGGAGGATCAACGACTAGTGGATTCCGTTCTTGAAGGCTTCTCGTTTGGATTGACGTTACGGAATTATGACTTGATGGTCGAGTTCACTCTGCATTCTATGTATATCGAAGATCAAATCACACATCAAGGGGTCCCGGTTGCATCAGCTTTCAAGAAGTTGGTCACGTCACTGGAAGATTCATCGTCCGATAAACTTGATCTAGTCAAATTCAAGTACAGTCAAGTACAGACTGACCATCCCGAATTTATGACTCACTTTGAAGGGATCAGTAAGGTGTGTTGAGACGACTACACTCATACATTGTCTTCTGTATTGCTGACGTCGTTGTATTGAACAGAGCGTAGATGCTGATTTATCGACGATTAATGTATCGGTGACAAGACCGACTATTGTATGTCACCACGTCCTTTGATTTGGTCTAGGAAATAAAACTGATTCCTAAGCTTGTCATTTTCCAGCTTGAGCTATTTGATTGGATCATGAACACTTTTACAGACACGAACCCCACTCCACAAGTGGCTGTACCAGCTTCTGGAAATGCGGGAGACTCTCTGCAAGTACCCGTGGCACCTGGTTTAGAGGGTAACCCCGAGAAGCTCAGAGTCAAAGCAAAGCTGCGCACGATTTTCTTCGTACTGAACGACGGCGGCATGAAATTAGCTACACTTTCACTCTCTGCTGCCGATGTATCTGTTTTACTAAACGGTCCTTCAATGAGAGTCAATGCTCGCCTAGGTAATCTGACACTTCGAGATGATACTGAAAACTCTATCGGCTCAAAGTTTCGGAATTTGGTCGAAATACAAGGTGATGATCTTGCCGATTTCCAATACGAGACCTTTCCTCGGACTGAAAAGACACCACCTGGTCACGACTCGATGATTTATTTGAGATCCGGCTCCATTCAATTTACCCTCGTGGATGACATCCTGCACAGACTCTTGATCTTCTTTTCTAAATTCGCTCGAATGAAAGCTGTTATGGATGCAGCCAGCCAAGCAGCTCGCCAGCAAGCCAGCGATCTTGCCCAAAATGACTCGAGAATGTGTTATGACATCTTAATTCGAACCCCGATCATTGTTTTCCCCCTGGATCGGTCATCGACCGACTATTTGATTGCTCATCTCGGAGAAATCAACGCGTCAAACTCGTTCTCGTGGCCCGAGGGCAAGCTGGTTACTAAGACTGAAGCCGGGCTGCACAACATCCGCTTGACATCACAGCTTTACAATCAGGATAAGTGCCACAGTTTGCAAATGTTGGGCGACGTCAATATCGATGTAGTCATGGCCACTTTCGCCGAGGTCGATCGCTCGGTAGACATACCACAAGGTCCCGACACAGATGTAAGTTGAGATCGATTGCCGTTTTGATCAAAGACTCGCTTGATACATCTTGCTAATCTTACATGGGCACGCAGATCGCTGCCCACATATCAGACGTGAAGGTCAATCTTACGCAAGCTCAATATTCCGCCGTGATGCAATTGGCTACCTCAGTTCCAAAAATCTTCGACTTGAGCGATCTGGATGCTGAGAATGACCCAACTCAAACGTCACACGCGGAATCCTCGTTGGGCAAACCCAGTCAAGTGAAACCTACTGGTCCTGTTACAGATATGTTACCAGAGGTTGCTTCGATGGTCAGATCGCAAAGTGGACGGCCAATTTCAGTGTGGAGCACTATGGAGCTCGCTTTCACTGTTTCGAATGTCACGCTAGAGCTGTTCGATGCCGATATGCCTCAAACAGAAACCAACGAAAGTTCCAGCCTGGCGAAATTTTCGTTAAATGGAACCCGTGTTCACTTCAAGACCCTGTCTGACGGTTCTATGGCAGCCGAATTCTTATTGAAAGCCTTGCGAGCGATCGACACCCGTGCTTCGAAAGCTACCAAGTTCCGGGAGATCATTCCGGTCGTTGAACATGACAGTGATCAATTAATGTTTAGCTACAATCAAACTAGTGGAGGAAGTAATCTCAATCTTGATCTTGATTCACCAAACATCATTCTGTCTGTAGATTATCTGTTATCTATTAGTGCATTCTTTACGCTTCCTCCAGAAGACCCAATTCATGTCGTTGAGACCTCTACACCACCAACAGCATCACATGCTAAGCCAGCTAAGCCAACATCCAATAATACACCCATCGAGACAACGACTTCGTTTCGCTTCAATATCATCAAACCTCAACTCACGATCTTATCAGATCCAGAGCGATATGATTGTGATGCAGTACATTTGACTGTGGAGAAGATATCGGTATCGCAACAAGGAGCTCTTGCGATCACGATCTGTAATCTGGAGATGTCACTCGGTAATATGGGCGATGGTCAAGACGGGGTCAAGTTCTTAGATGAATGCACAATGACTCTCACTATCGATCAACGCGCGCGCAACGGTCAACAAAAGATGTCAATTCAAGCCCACTCCACCCCACTGGTCATCAGAGTTTCATACCGCGATTTCCTTTTGATCTATTCCATCTACGGCAAGGCGGTCAACTACTCTGAAGGACAGAACAATGATGAGGTCAGTGGTTCTGTCTCTTTACACCCAATGTCCGAAGAAGGACCAGCATCGCATATGCAGACGATCAGCGAAGAGGAAATCACTGCGGCTCGATTACCAAAATCAACGGAAGACGTAAGCAGAGTTTCTTCAGTTCAAATTTGAAGTCCCAAATTTGACGTTCAATGTTTTACCATCCAGCTTACTGTAGCGGTCGACAAGCTTCAAATAATTATCATTGGTGACATTCACGAGCTTCCCCTCTTGAATCTCAGCACACGAGATTTTTCAATCAGTGCAATCGATTGGTCCAATCAGGTTAGTCATTGATTGCTGTATCTTGCTATTGATATCTTATTGAGTTTGTTCCTTTAGCTCTCAATGGAAACAGCCATTTGTCTTCTCATCAACTGTACGTTAGTCTCTCGCGTACCCAATCTTGTAACAATCGACTGATTACCAATCCTTTGTAGCCTATAACTTGACTAATTCCCATTGGGAACCTCTGATGGATCCATGGCCGGTGTCTCTAAAAGTAAGTTTGAGTCTATAGCAGAAAATTGATTACATATTGAACTTGGGCATTTGATTGCGGATTGTAGATTAGTCAAAGAGGTAGTCCCACCTGTATGACTATGTCTCTAGAGTCCAAAAAACGACTGGAGTTGAACATCACTGCTACCTTTATCGACCTTCTCATGACGAGTGCCGATATCTGGGGACGAGAAGGCGACGACGTCTTACGTCAGAGTAGGGGAATGAACGCGCCGTATCTGATCAAGAACCGAACAGGATATGCGATGAAAGTATGGACCCACTCAGACACCGAGCATTCCCAGCCCACCGAACATGTCATAGAAGACGATAGTGACATTCCTTGGCGATTCGAGGACTGGAAGCTTATGCGTGAAGTCAGTTTTGTTGAATATATTGATACGACTTATTAGCTCAGACCCATTGCGATCTTGGCAGAACGTTTCATCATCCAGCCAGGACAGTTTGGGGGTGATATTGCAAGACACCAGCTGGGCACCGGTAAAAGGCATATCTGTGATACGAGAAGGGGAGCAGGTATATCCTCTTCAGCCGTCAGTAGCAGATGTAACGCACAGACTCCTGTGTCACGTCGAAATCCGTGACAATTTGAAAGTTGTGACGTTGCGGTCTACCTTCCGAGTCCAAAATGATACAGCTCTCCCGGTGGAGATGTGCGTCATCGGCTCAGATGGCAAGCGGATACGAAATCCTTACAAAATTGGTTAGTTTTGACACTCATTCTTTCTACGATCAAGTTCAACAACTGAATCCTATCTCTTTCAGTGCCCGGAGGTTCTTGCTGTGTTCCAATTGAGGCTGCCTATCATCAGCGCATCAAGATTCGCCCAGATGGTGAGTTTGGTTCATTGATCATCAGATGATCGAGTATGTACTTACAGTGCCCGACATTTACAGTCGGCTTTGGCTTCGGATGGTGTAAGGAATCATACACGTGGAAGGATCTTGTCAAGCACCCTGTCCGCACTATCTCATGCGATGCGGTTAGTGGGAAAGAACCGGCTCGACGTTTCAATGCAGCGACTATATATGATCAGGATGATCCAGTTGTCAGGTATGTCGAAGACTGTTGCTTCTCGTCTATGACGAACTGACCGGTGATACCTCATTTTGCCTCATAGACATTATCCCATCCTCACTTTGCTCTTGAGAGCGCCGATCGAAGTGGAGAACTTGTTGCCATACGACATCAAGTATAGAATTTATCTGAAGGAACAAAAACATACTTACTCCGCTTTCTTACGAAAAGGTGGTGCATCGCCAGTTCATATCGTCGATCCCATGGACTTGACTCTTCTCGGTATTGAATTTCAGGAAGATGGTATCACAGGCTTCCAGAAGAGTGATTACTCCATAGTGAATACTGATAATCCAGAAGATCTACCAATTGAAAATCGTCTCACAATTCACGATGATGATGGGCTGACTTTGAATCTTCGATTACACTACATGTAAGCTCAGTCATTTTTATGTTCTATAAGGAAAACCTTGTTTGACGAACTCTGGCCACAGGCGGTATCCAATGTCGGGAGGAGCTTGCAAAATCCAAATTTATTGCCCTTATGTGGTGATTAGTGAGTCCAATGGCCATGTCATCCATGTTCTGAGCCACACTCAAGTCTTTGTTTCGTTCACAGATAAGACGGGCTTGGATTTCGCGGTTCGTTCCAAGCCCTTCATTGGCTCGGCTAAAAGCGTTGCCGGTCAGAATCTATGTGGAAGTGAGTGTATTTTCTGAGAGTTTCTATGTCAACCGCTCCTTGACACAGATCTATTCACAGACGCCAGCCGACGCCGCGATCCTCGCCCTTTCCTATTCTCGCATCTCAGTGATGACAAACGCAACCGTGCGGTGCTTAGAGTTGGCGATTCAGATTGGTCCAAGGTAGAGCTAAGTCGTATCTCACGTCAAATGTCACTGTTTTCTGACTCTTTGGTATCCTTTAGCCTATCAGCTTTGATGTCGTCGGTGCTAATCAGCAGGTCACAATGCAGACGTCCACCAAGTTGAACGAATATAGGGTCGGGCTGAGCATATCAGAAGGGCTGGGCAACGTGAGAGTGTCTGCTTTGTGGATCGTAGAGCCGAAAGTCTGACTTTTTATCTCCTGAAGTACAAATTGACGAAAGTAGTGATCATATATCCTCGATTTATCATCAAAAACAACTCGAAAGCTGCGCTGTGCCTGCGGGAAAAGTCGTGCGAAGAGTCTTTGACTGTCAAATCCGGCAGTCGCGCTCTACTCAGCCTTTTCAAAGATAGTTCAGATCCACAATTGGTTCTTTCATTCGATAGTATAAATAAAAGATGGTAAGAAGATCATCCTTTGGCTCAATCTTGCTTGGCTTATCAAATATGATCGGCTTCTGTAGGTCTAAAGGATTTCGAATCCAAAACGTTGGCAAAGTTTTTATTCGCGTGAACGACTCAAGTGATGTAGAGACTTTGGTGCACGCCGAAATACTTTTGCAAGGTCCCTCAATCTTTATCAAACTAGATGTCAATCCAGAACAGTGGCCATTCCTCATCCGTAACAAGAGTAGTTGCGCAATTGACTTTGGTCAGACGGTAAGACAGCCAGGGTTCTCTTTTATAACTGTCTGATCTCGCTAATCTAGTGTCTCTTTTGCTTGCTAGTTTGGCGAAGCTCCCACCAAGAATTCGTCAGGCATCATACGCACATATCGCTCTATGCCTGGGACTGCAACCAATTACGCCTGGGATGAACCTGCGGCTGCAATCGACAGTCTCATCCGTGTGATCGTTTGCCCATTGGATCCAGCGTCCACGTCAACTGCCACCAAGGCACAAGTCATTCTCCATCGTGATGTACACGTTTTAGAGGTTGGGCAATTGGAACCACTTCGGACATACGTAAGTGGACCGTCAGAGTATAATGAGTTGCCAAGGATATCACAAAGCTGATCGATATGTTGTCTACAGAGAAAAGGACAGAAGCTTGCGTTCGACGTTGTTGTACAGGGTCAAGCACAGGTATTGGTCATCTCTGATTATAACGAAGCGACCAATGTCTGGAAACCAACTAGAAGGAATCGAGACCGTCCAAACCAAATACAACGCTCTGACACGTTAAGCAGTCTGGGTGAAGTTGATTTTGAGACAGCCGATATCACACCGGTCACCTCCTTGACAGCTGCGATCAGCTTAGAGGGTATAGGGATATCGGTTATTGACAAACGACTGCGAGAGCTAGTTTACGCTTCTTTCAGAGGAATCGATCTCACATACGAAGAAACGCAGCTTCAAAGAGACTATGGGTTGATCATTCGATGGATACAATTGGACAATCAACTTGACGGCGCTCTATTTCCGGTTCTATTTGGACCCACCGATTTGCCTGCAGATCCTAAAGAGATCGAGTTACGACCGAACCTTCAGATGCAAGGGAATGTTGTCAAAGACGATAGTGAGTTCACAAAGCTCAAATGACATTAATTCCATTGTGCTGATCGTTTATCACAGAACACGGTGTCGTGTACTTTAAATATGCGACCGTTTTGTTACAGAAGATGTCTTTAGAAATGGACGAATCTTTTGTGATTGCATTGGTCGGGTTTACCAAGTTTTCGGGTGCTTCGTGGCAGCAAGAGTCTGAAAAGTTTGTTGTCTTGCCGAACTTCAATTCAACATCAGGCCTATACTGACAATTGTTGTTTCAGCCAATTGACAGCTGAACCTGACGGTATCCCTGAACCAGATTCTGAAGGAGGAGGCTTGAATCTCTACTTTGAACTATTACACTTACAACCGTTCGTGATAGTCATATCATTCGAACGCCAAGATAGTGTCGATGTTTCAGAGAGGTGAATCATTTCCAAAAGCTGTCTTTGATCATTCGGAGGAGACTGACAGAATCTTTTTATAGAACATTCGACTCTCGCAATCCGCTGTATTTCCTCTTGAATGCGGTTACGATGGCCATCGGGACCATTAGCGGTGCACCTGTCACTTTGAATCAATTGAAGATTGAAAGTGCTCGCATGACGCAAGGACAACTGTTCAATCGTCTGATCCAACATTATCAAAACGAAGGCCTCTCTCAACTCTACCGCGTCCTCGGATCGGCCGATTTCCTGGGTAATCCTGCTGGCTTGTTTAGCAATGTTAGTTCGGGTGTGCAAGATTTGTTCTATGAACCATTCAATGGTGTGGTCCTGCACGGTGGAGGAGAGCTGGGAGTCGGTATCGCAAGGGTATGTCTCCGTTTGACCCCTGTACAGTGTCATTCTTCGTTAACATGTCTGAAACTTTATTAGGGTGCTGCTAGTCTTGTCAAGAAGAGTGCATTCGGTGTCACCGACAGCGTGTCTAAGATCACCGGGTCTGTTAGCAAAGGTCAATCATTTTGATTTCGCATTCAATTTTTTTGATACTCATCTCGCAAATGCGTTTGGTCAGGCTTATCTGCCGCAGCATTGGACACGGCTTGGGCCCGAGAACGACAACGTCGTCAGTTTCGTAATAGGAACAAGATCAACGGGTTTGTCACTGGTGCCAGTGCTTTTGTCGATTCATTGGCCAGCGGGATCCAAGGAGTGGCTGTAAGTAGCGTAGCTTTTCTTTGCATCGACCTATCTGTTTGTACTTATGCCTCGAATTTTGTAATTGTAGATGAAACCCATTCAGGGAGCTGAGAGCGATGGCGCGGCAGGGTTTTTCAAAGGAATAGGAAAGGGTTTGGTAGGGTTAGTCTGTGGCGATGACTTGATTTAGAGATAAGGCTCTGATGTCAGCTTTGCCTTTTGTAGTGTTGTAGCCAAACCAGCCGTTGGCACATTTGACTTTCTTAGCAACGTTTCGGGGGGACTGCGAAACGCTACGACCGTTTTCGATCCCAGTCGAGGTGGTCGATTACGTTTGCCGAGACATATTCCAAGTGATGGAATTTTAAGAGTACGTCTATTCCCTCTGTGGAATTTTATGATGGCCTGATGGTGACGCTACTTGAATTTTGTCTCTATCTAGTCATATAATTTACGTGAAGCTCAAGGTCAAGACTGGCTTAGATCAGTTGATAACGGAAAATTTCACTCGAGCAAATACGTTGCACATGTCGAATTACCGAATGATGAGGACTCCGTTTGCATTTTGACGACCGATCAGATCTTGATGATGAGGATGAACAAGTTGACCACCACTTGGCAATTATCTCTACCTGATCTTCGTGAGATCAGTTTAGAGCGTGATGGGATCAGACTTTTTCTTCTAACAGGTCGAACTCATCCGTTTTTACCCTTGGAGGATAATGGGACAAGGTTTTGGTTTTTTGAACATATTCAAAGGTATGAGCACTTGATGCTTGATCTCTGTATATCTTGACTGATTTGAGATTTTGTTTTGAATTGGTATGAATCCTATAGGGTTGTTCGTGACTATAACCTTAAAAGGAAAAGAGTTCTTCCGGCTCATCATCATCCTTGAGGTTTGTGTAAGATTTCTGACTTTAAATAAATAGATGAAACTTTAGTCTTGGTTTTGTTGTCATGTTTTTTAGTATAGTGACTACATCTCACGAATCTATGTCTTGTTTTTTTTACTGAAAACTTCATTCATCAGTTTTTTTTGTATTACATTTTGAATCATACTTTCAGTTATATTTAGTGATGTAGAATAGTCTGATGTATTTTATGTTTGAAAACAAGTTGATATATTACAAAGGTACTACTACTGACTAAGCAAGTGGATCGTATTTGGACAAGAGATAGTTGAGAGAATAAAAAGGTCATTGGCATTCATTGTTTGAGATATGTGATTTATGATTGGCATTGAGGTTTCTCTTAGGAGTGTATGTTTTTGAAATGTTGAAAGTGGATGATGTATGTATTTGAGGGAAATGTTTGAGATTCAGTTAAGAATAGATGATTTGAAGTGAATGAGTTGATGAATCCGATGAGAATCAAGTAGCGGTACCGGTGCGATGGCGGATAATGCAGATGAAGAAGTGATCGGACATCAATCGGGGTTCGGGTTTTGAATTAAATTTGATTGAAAATGATTCCAATCGATTAGTCAGCCATTCCCATCGATTCGCCCAAGATGAGTTTAAGGATCTCCAACCCTGCTTTGATGAAGAGCTCCATCAGAACAAATCACCATCAGCACATCCAACCAGCCAATCTGATCAACCACTTAAGAAGACCTTATCATCTCTCATTCACACATCCATTTGATTTACCCTTCTCATCAGATTACCCACCCAATTCATCATCATCCAATTCAAATTCATTCATTCAATGGGGTCAAAGATTATCTAATTGGATCTCAGAATCAATCTTAAAAGCAGTACCCAAGAAAAAAGTTTCACATTCTCGTAAACGAATGAGAAGTGCACATAAAGGAATCAAACTTGATTTAGGTAAAGATTTTGTGTTTTTTTTTTCGCGAAAAAGAAAATGAAGTTTTGAAATTGAAAATTGAAAATTAATGAACTTGATTTTAATGTTGCTTATTGTGTTTGATTGATTTTCTGATTAGGTTTATCAACTTGTCCTGCTTGTGGTCAAACCAAAAGAAAACATCATCTTTGTTTAGAATGTTATGCAGAGAAAGTATTAGAATATAATCGTGGAGATCGTAAACCATGGGATAAGGGTATCACTCCATAAAACACATCAAACACTCAATTCACTCGACTTCAAATCTTGAAAGTTGACTTTGAATCGATTTAGTTGATTCCAACTCATCATCCTCCGAAATCATCAATCATCACTCTTGTTTTTAAGGTTGGACATCGTTTGGAGGTTTGGATGATCTTGAAAGGGCATGTTTTAAAGTATACTCCTTAACTCATGGTCTTCATGGATTCACCCAATTAACATGTTTGTGAATAAGTCTAAAGTGATTTGAGAATTGATCAGTCATCAGGATTGTGATGAATTAGATGATCTTTTTGATTTTATGAAATTCAATCTTCAATCAAATTCAAGTCTCTATATAAACTCATTCACATTTAAATTGTTTCAATCAAAAAAATTCTTGATACGAGATTGTAGAGATTAAGATATCTAGTTGAGATTTAAAAAAAAAATCAAAAGAAAAGTAAATGTTTTGAATAGGATGTGAATGAATTGAATTTTGAAAATCAAAAGAAAAACCAAATCGATTTGAAATTGAGTGAGAATTTGAAAGCTCTCGATTGAAAAGTAAAAATACTAAAAAAGAACAAGAGAGATTGAAATTGAAGAATTTGATCTCTTAATAACGATCACCTTCATCACCTTCTTTTCCAAAACCGAATTGATTAAATAAGATCGATTCTTTTGATTTGATTAAATTGGTTTGATGAATTTGTTCTTGATTTTGAATTTTTAAAATTTCTTCAATTGGTACGTTTTTACATCTTTCAATCACTTCATCTTCTCTATCTAAATCCTAAGAAATCAAATCAATATCGATAAAGAAAAAGAAAAGTCTTTATGAATTCAATCAAGGGTTGAATGAATTAAAAGAAGAAGAGATTGAGAATGAGAATCCAAGAAAAAACGAACGATTTCACCTAAAAGTACTACATTTTCACCTCGGATCAAGTAAATCCCTCTCCAAATATCTGAATATTCACTTATTTTATTTTCTTCATCTTCTTTACCTACTCTTACATGAATTCTTTCAATCGAATCATGTAAAACCAAATTAGCTATTTATCAATCAATCAATCAGTTAAAGTTATTGTTAATGGTGCTTGATCTCAAATTCATCGTTAATAGTTTTATGATTTAAAATGAGTGGTAAGAATGAAGAAAAGAAAAGAAACGAAACGAAATGGTTTACCAAATTGATCATAAGATCTTAATACACCCATCAATGATCTACCATCTCTTAATGAAACTAAAATCTTTTCTAAAAAAAACAAGATAAACAACCCATTAGTTTAATGAATTCAAAGAAACAAAAAGTCAAGATTGAGAAGAAGAGTTTGAGATTGAATTGGTTTTGTTTGGGTTTTTTTCCCCAAGTTTTTTTTTGAAAAATGAGTTGATTGAGATAAGAAAATGAAAAAGAATAGGTTGGTTAGACTGACTAACTATCTACTATATCTACTAATGCACCTGATGTGGTAAATGGTACGTTTGTTAAAAAATTATCCATCTTTTTTCTTTTTTTCTTTTGAATATTTTTAAATTTTAGATTGACTTTAGAATTTTTTTTAGTTTCCCTTTTCTTTTGATTGATTGATTGATTGATTGATTGATTTATTGAGAGTTTGGTTTGTTGGTTTTAGTGATTTGATTTTTGTGATGATCAGTTTGAGAATTGAGAAAGTTGAATTCAGAAAGATGGTGGTGATCTGATGGGAGTTCGAGTAGGTCGAGTATTCAGTACCGATACGCTCGGATCAAGCCTTCAACTTGTTTCCATTTTTTGAAGTTGGAATTTGTAATGTTTTAATTTGAGAATGAGATTGAGGACTTCAATTCAACTTCATCAAATCAAATCAACCATGTCATCATCTACTCGCAATCAATCAACTCAAAAATATCTACCAAGAAAATTAATATCAGTTTGTAATGAAGAAGAACCTATCAACCGATCAAACGATTTAAAAATCAAAATCATGACTTGGAATGTATAGTCATTTCAAATCTGATTCTAATCTTTCCATCATCTGATTTCAAAATTGTTTCTGATGTTTTTTCTATTCTAGATTTTAGCTCAGTGTCTTGTTAAACGAAATTTGTTTCCTGGTTCTGATTGTTTAAAATGGAAAGAGAGAGGTAAGATCATCACAGATGAAATTCTTGATTATGATCCAGATATAATTTGTTTACAAGTATGTTTCAATTCAACTTTTCTAATCTCTTTCAATTCAAAATGAAAAGAAAGCACTATATTGAGCTTTTTTTTGGTTTGATTTGGGAATCTGTATCTTTCAAAGAGGAAGTAGATAGATTATCAGATCATGGTCCGATCCTAACCGAATCAGGTTATGATTTTAGTTATATGATTGGAGGTTATGAAGAAGAAGGAAAACAACATGGATTATTGATTGGTTGGAAAACTAATGAATTTGAAAGAATCGATCAATTGGTTATCAGATTAGATGAAGAATCTTTTCAAAATCGAATCGGATTAAGTAGATCTACCAGAAATATCGGATTGATTTGTGCTTTGAAATCTAAAAGATCAAATCAATCTAATATCATAATCGGTACAGCTCATCTTTTTTGGCATGCAAGATTTGTTTATGAAAGATCACGTCAAATCGGATTCTTAAGTAGAGGGATTCAAACTTTCAAAAACTCATTAAACACTTCATCATCATCATCATCATCATCATCATCAAATTGGATTACATGTTTAGCAGGAGATTTTAATGATCAACCTAACTCATCGGGGTATAGATTCCTGACTGGAATCGGATTAGATTCAGAACAAAAAAAGATTCTTGATCAATCTAAATTAATTCATAAATCTGTTGATCAAGTGATGAATCGAGATATAGATGAAGAAAGGTATGAGACTATCGAAGGTGATGATGATCAAGTATTTAAGGATGTTAGAAAACCAATCGAATCAGATGGATTGTTTAATGAAGATGAATTGAAAGAAATTTATGGATCGATCCCTTGGATTAGTTTGTATGGCAGATGGGGTGATCGAATGAAAGATCAAGATGGAAATCGATTCAAGGATAGAGAAGATCAAATCGCTAAATTAAATTCGAATGATCAATCCAATCTTAGTAGAGAAGAAAGAATCTTAAGAGGTGACTTTGAACCAATGTGGAGTAAGTTGAACATCTGATTCTTAAACTGATCCTCTTCCTCAATTTAATTCTGATCACTTCTTTATCTTTTGATTTGATTTCACTCTGGAATCTCTAAACAGCAAATTTTACACCACTTTGGAGATGTACACTAGATTACATTTTGATACTTGATGATCGATCTGAAATTGAAAGAAATCAATCATTTGATCCTAAATTCAAAGTCATGAGTCTCTTACCTACTCATCGAACTCAAGATCTTCTACCTGGATTACCTAGATTAAAAATCGAACCATCTGATCATATTCCATTAATGGCTGAAATCATGATTTAATTCAATCTTCATCTCTTTATAGATCATTCGATTATTTACATTGGAATTCAATATCTTGCATGAGTTTAGGAATGAAGATAAATAATAGTACCTATCGTTTCAACGTTTGTGAACTCACAGCGGTGGCTATCGTTGAACTTATTGTCAACAGCTTTCAAACTCATCTATTCATACTTTACAAAACTCTTGATAATCTGAACAGACAGAAGATTTGATCTTACTACAACTAAGGACTTTTATCCAGAGGAAAATGAGAGAATAATCTTGGTAGTTGATCAAGAACTGATGAAGTGAAACATCGAAGAAATCATGAGAACGAAGTTTTAGAACTAGATTTTGATATTTATGTTGTTAAGATTTCACTCTAGAAATAGATCAGCTTGTCATATTATAAATTATTAGAGAATGAATTGTTAAATAAGTTTTTGTTGTGTGTGAGTTGAGTGATCAGAATCATATGTTGATGTTGATGTTGAGAATTAATTTTAAGAATCAAAGCTCACTTGGCTTCGTATTGAGATTTTGATCTCAAGCTGATTGAAGATTAGGTTCAACTCATCTACGGTTGATTCAATGCTCAAAACCACTGGTGGCTATCATCATGGGTTTTTTTCGAAGTAAGAGAAATGAATTTCTTCAATCAATCTACAAAATTTACTCAAAACTTGTACAAATCATGATCAAGAAATACAATTTTAATGCTTTACTCAAGACTGTGAGCCATGATCTACCATCGTGTACTTTAGGTCATACTTTTACAAACTTATCACTTATAGAGAAAATCAATCAACAAACAGATGAGAATGGAAGAAGACAAATCATATAATGAAGAAAAGATGAAGACCATATAGGTCTTCCTTCTCAGAGTATCTATGTCAATAGGATTGATTTCAATCTTTGTGAAATTTAACCCAAAGTCCACCTCTGAAATTCAAAGCACCTGTGCCAGTTTCCTGTAAGTTTTCCTTTGGAAGAGATGGTGAAACTAACTCTACTCTTGAAAATGATTGTAATAATCTAACCAATGCAACAGTCACCTCTGTGATAGCTTTTAAAGAAAATCCAAGTTAGGAATTAGGATTGAGAGTTATGAGATGATGATTTAAATCAATTGAAAAATCAAGAAAGTGATGGATAACATACCGAATTGTTGACCAATACAAACTCGTGGTCCTGCAATAAATGGTAAATAACTACCTGATGGAATTTCACGACCATCTAACCAACGTTCAGGTAAAAACTCATGCGCATCCTGAAAGATGTTGTCCATCAAACGTTTTATTTTTTCATAAGTTTCAAGGATTGTAGAAAGTCTTCAATCTTAACTTCAACTCACTTCACCCCATATAGTTGGATCTCGATGAATTTCATTCAGGTACATGGCACAATCCGTACTGAAATTATAGAATTTCCATCAATTGATCCTTCATTTAAAAGATTTCATTTGAATCAATTTTCAACTCACCCCGCTGGTACAAATATCCCCGAAGGTAAGACTTCATCCTCTGTGGGAGTCCTTATGAGGAGCCATAAGACAGTATGTAGTCTTTATGATAAGATGAACAGAAGTTAGTGAACTGTAAGATGAAATCAAAGAACTCCAAGAAGTGAACTGACCTAAGTGATTCATTGATGACGGCTCTTAACAATTTAAGTTTAGAAAGTTGTTCAAGTGAAGTATCAGGAAAATTAGGAATCTCAGAGACTTCTGATTTTAATCTATTCCATAATTCATCTCTTCCAGTTAATTCATAAATACAACTTGTAAGAAGTGAAGCAGTTGTATCACGAGAAGCAAGTAGGATACTAGTTAATTCAAACCTCATCACTTCAGTTGAACAACCTGATCTTCTTAAATGATTTACTAGATTTTCATTTTCTGAATCTTCAATTGAAGTAAGTTTATTAAACTCTTTTTGATTTTGATTTTGTAATATGATTTGATTGACAATTTCAAAAATCAATTTAAATGATTTGTTAGGTAAAGTAAGACGTTGAATCAATTTTCTAATCAATGCTAAAAATATAAATTGTAAAAAAAAAGAAAAACTTGATCAAAAAACTCTCTTGGAAATTTTAATAAGAATTGATTGATTTTGATTTTGATTTTGATTTGTTTGAATTCACTCACATGGGATCATAGTTATTTTTGTAGAATCTTCCATTATACTTTCAAGAGCTTTTGAAAAACGTGTAGCATTCACTGTATTGTTGGTGATTGGTCTATCTGCAAACAAATCATTTAGCATATCTAAACATTGTCCAAAGAAATGTTGACTTCCAGTGGTGAGTGTGAATCTTGAAGCAACTAATTAAAAAAAACCAATGGATGAATTTAAAAAGAAAGATGAATTTGTAAGTGTACTACCTAAATCGTTTCATGAACCAAAGATAAAAATAAGCAAATCAAGAAGATAGACTGACTATCTTGAAAATTGACGATTTCATTTGATTTATTCTTTCTTTCAATCCAATTAATCACTCTAGCAATATGTTCTTCACTTGCATTAAAATCTGCGATTCTCTTTTTCGAAAAATGAGGACGTAAAAGGTTTCGATGCCAAGACCAATTTTGTTTTGAATTTGAAGTGAGAATGGCTTCACCTAAAAGTTGATTAAAAGATTCAGTAAAATGTTTAGATTTTTTCCAATTTTTAAATTCATTTGTAAAGATATGTTTTGCATCTAAAGGTGATCTATTATGTATAAGTTCAATTCCAAGACAACGTGTGCGAATTGAATCATTTCTTAAAATCGGATTATGTTCTTTACCAAATATATCTTTTGCATCTGACACAGTTCCATGATTAAATAAATGATATCTTTCTACTATAAATGAAAGTCCAAATGGTAATGTTGAATGAGCAAGTGGTACAAATCGACCACCACATTCCTTTGAACGCTTTCTGATTCTAGCTTGTTTAATTTCATATTTAGCTTCATTGAGAAACCAAAGTGCTAAGAAGAAGATGGTGATTTGACTGTAGCTAGGAAAGTTATCGAATGAGATAAACTTGCTTACGATATCACGATCAAAGTGATTCAACATTTTAATTGATAAGTGATATAATAACTAATGTTTTGGGAAATGGGTTGATTTCACCCAAAGAGAAACACCTTGTTGGGTTTTATATCTATCTGCTCAGAGTCAAATCAATCCATTTCGACTGGAGCTCAGGGTCCGCGCGCTGCGCAGTTCAGCAGAGAGAAGGTGTCTCGATCTTCAGGAAACTCATACGTATCTGAATGGCCTTCTCCTGAAATCAAGGACCGAGTTGAAGCCGAGGTTAATCTTAGTCTAGATGAAGAGCTTTAGCTGATCCTTCCTTGGCAGATTCAATCAAATCTTGCCGTAAAACCTTGGTAAAGCTTTTTGAAATCCACTCACTGAGACCAGGCGAGTTTCCCGGTCTTTGTTATTACTAAAATACGTCGTTTTCCACGCACCTGTCTCCACTGTGTGCCCTTTTTCAATCTGAGACGCAGTGCGTAGTCAGATCAGTGATTTAAAACGATCTCGTCTTCTTGTACCTCATATAGTTCCAGTGTGGCACGTCATTATACAGCCATCTGACATCAAGGTATGCTGCTGCTCTACGTCTCTGTTCAGATCTTTCTTAGCCAAGACTAAAGAAATGAAATTGTTAAGCTCAACTAAGCCCCTCACGAGCGCGTTCGCCGCGCCCTCGAAGAGGGGCTTACGACTAAAGCGGAATTTTTGGCTGGGTGACTCCAAAGATTAAGTACCCTTAGAGCATCTCCAATAGGGGGTTTCAAGTTCATAATTTTACGTACTTTATACGTTCCACAAATTTGGACGAAGACGTAAATTTTACGTAAAATATTTTAAAACGGGAGACCTTTTTATGTCTCCCGTTTTAAAATTGGCGTAAATATACGCATTTTAAAAATATCCGGTCAAAGTTTTTGATTTTTTACGTCACTTTTGAAGTTTGGAGGACCGACAAACACTCCCTTACCCGAAGATCACTTCCCTTACCCGGCTATTTGTCCCTTCCTGACCGATCTTGACCTCCAAATTCTTATTGCACCACTCTTTCATCTCATCCATCTCATCCTCAAGATCTTTAACTACAAATTTTAAATCGCGACTCATTTCTGGATTACTTTCACTCACTATTTGAATCCGAATCCGAATTCGAACCGTCGATCAATCAATCCCTGAGCCAATTTCAGGCCAAAATCACGATTCCGATTCCGATTCGAAGTTTAATCATTACCATCAAATTTGACTATCGTATTCAACTCAAACAAACAACAACTTTGGTGTTTGAAAGATTCTGGATTACTTATCATTCGATTTGGTGCTAGAATACACTCACAGATAATAACCTTTTCAAAGGTGAGTTACCTTTTTCATTTGCTTTTTTCTTTTCAACATTATCACTGATATTTTCATATCGATTTGCAGGATGCCACGCCGTTCACAGGATCAGATCGCTGCCGACTGTAACTTAGCACCCGGAGAAAAACCCACACGACTCCAGGTTCGACATTCTAAAGCAATTGCAAGACAGCGCGAGGCCTCTGCTAGTACCTCCAAATCTCAACCACCTAAACTTCCTAAACTCAAGGTCCCTCAGTCAACAGCAACCTCTGTTGCCTCTCACTCGAAGCTAGCTGCCGGATCCTCTTCTTCCAAGCCTCCCTCAAAGCCGAAATCAAAAGTTGTCAGAAACGAGATGATCGATTTAGAGAAGGAATCTGCTAACAGCCCGCGGTTCGACCTTGCCAACTTAGATCACCTCCTCGTGTTGTTGTCCATGCAAGAAAACCAAGACTGACTCTTTGGTTCAGGAAGCATAACCTCTGTGGATGGAATTACTCGAACGGGCTGTTGGGAAACTCTGGCAACTTTAATGAATGTATATCATAACAATCAAAACAAAAAATCTTCGACTAATGCAAGTAATAGAATGAAACTCACCGGCGATGCAATGATGAAGAGATGGAAATGCATCAAAGAAAAATATTCAGAAACCAAGAAGTACTTCGATAATACAACTGGTACAGGTCTCCTAGATAAAGATATTAATAAAGGTATTGATACAACTGAGAAGAAGAAAGAATATATGTGCCCAAGATTCAGTGTTATCCATGAAATTATCGGTCACAAAGCAAATGTCAGTCCGCATGTGATCCTCGATACAGCACGATCAAATCAACTTTCAATCTCTGCTCCGGATCCTCCAGATGAAGAAGATCCAGTTATTGATCCAACATTGGATGCTCGGTTCCATTACGACCCAAACGACTTTGAAATTGCGCCTGAATACTCTCATGAACCTGTCTCACCTTACCAACCTCCACCTCCTATTCGAACTACTGTCAACTTGGAGGATAATAACAATGATATGGATTCTTCACAGGTTTCGGGTACTGGGCTTCGATCACCAACTCCTGAAAGCAAACAATCATCACTTGCTCATAACAGTGACCTTCGGTATTCGACTCCTGACCTACCTGAACCCAAATCACCAACTCCTGACCTACCCGATCCC
Organism: Melampsora americana; assembly: GCA_022264835.1. Classification (NCBI taxonomy): domain Eukaryota; kingdom Fungi; phylum Basidiomycota; class Pucciniomycetes; order Pucciniales; family Melampsoraceae; genus Melampsora; species Melampsora americana. The sequence continues at coordinate 1,471,763 of JAIFHY010000008.1, forward strand.
ATATCACCAACTCCTGACCTACCCGATCCCATATCAACCAATGAGGACGGAGTTCAATCGATCAGAAGAGCTACCAGGACAGCCACAAAGCGCAAGCGAGGCGCTGAACCAATCGCCAATCGACCAATGAAGCCCTTACCTTCTGTCAATGCTAATCCAGGCCGTCAAAAGGCACCAGCAGCTGCAATTGTCGACGATCGAGATCAAAAACGGTTCAATTATTTCGATAAGAAGATAGAGGCGAAAAACAAAGCTGGAACGGATCTAATGGAATTTCAAGGAAAAATAGCTGACAATGCTTTGAAATGGGACAAAGAGAAGTATCAAAATGAACGTAAAGAGGCTGAGAAAGCAGAGATTGTAAGATCTCATATTGCAAGTGAGTTGGCTGATAAGAATATCAACTGGGAAAGGGAGAAGTTAAATAAGGAAGAAGCAAGATTGATTAAAGCTGAAGAGGCTCGAGTGGAAGCAGAAAGAATCAAGACTCGCCGGGAGGTTATGGAATCATGTCAAGCGAAGAATATGTCTTTTCAGGAGATGAAAGACTATATGGATTTATTATTTGAGAAGTGAATGTTTTGAGCTGACCCAAATGTAGTTACAAATATTTATTATCATTATGTATTTTTAAGGATATTATTATTTATATTTGTATCAGACTATTTATTATTTATATTTGTATCAGACTTTTTTTTTACAATCAAAATTTGTATTGAAATTGAAATGTTAATTAGTTATCGTCCCACTCATCAAATCAAACTCATCTTAACTTAAATGATTAAAAGATGGCCTTTCATCTTATTGCGATTTCATCTTTCCATACCATTTTTCAACTTCAAAATTTATATTAACTTTTGGAAATCATCAATCCGAAAATCAACAAATTAATCCTACTACTACTACTCAAAAGGATTAAGTAGTAGATTGATTCCATTTGAATCAAAATTGATTTTTGAAATGTCAAAAGAAGATTTGGAAGAAAATTTCAAATCGAATGAAGAGAATTTAAAATTAATTTATGAAACTAAGATTGAGATTATTCTTGATCATTTCAGAAGAATTGAGGTGAGAATTAAAAAAGACTAAGACAGTCTTATGAATTTTCATTAAAAGAAACCACATAGTCCCTTACAATTTCTCGACGGAGAACTCCAATTGGATCAGTAGGATCCAATTCCATCTCAAGACCAGCAGCGGATCTGTAATTATCATTCAAATAGTCATCTTTGAATTCCTCCTCCCACTGATCCCCTAAGTCGGCAAGCATATTGCTCAATATCGCACAGACTTTGATCCATATCAATATAGATGGCATATCTTCAATTTGATCGAGTCTTAATCGCAATGCTTGAAGGGAAGCAAATCGTTCCTTCAAGATTCCGATCCCATGTTCATTTCGAATCCGGGCCTTAGCCACCAGTGTATTGAACAGAGAATTTCTCTCCATTCTTGATGCTGGTGCCCTGTAAGTGGATACCACTGTGTTGGTGATTTTGTATGCCGAGTCAGCCAATAAATATTCATCTTAAACAAAAATAAAATGTTAGTGGATTTGTATATAAAAAAGAAGGAGAGAATCTTACCATCAGAAAAGTAAAGCTCTGGATCTTCAGAGAGCGACATGGTGGAATAAACCTTTTGATCGTGACATGAACCAGGCCATCCACTGTGGAGAGCGATGATTCGACGGTCGCAATCACAAACCACTTGGCAATTCAGACTGTAACGCTTCTTTCGATTCAAAAAAGTCTCGCCATCGAGACCTGGTCGTTGATACAGAGGGATGTTGGTTCCATCGACGAAACCAACACATCCCGGAAATCCTTCAAGAGACATCACAGTGGATATCTCTTCTCGCCTTTCCTCACTGGGCCATTGAATATACTGGCTACATAGCTCGTCGATGGCGGTGAGAACGCGTCGAGTACAGTTGACAACAGCTCCCATTGACCGCTTATAATCCCTACCAAGGCGCCGTACGGAACAGCCGTTACCGTTGCTTCCAAGGCGCTCAAGAGTGAGAGCGAGTTGGATGATAACTGGAGGCTGTGGGTTTCGACTAGTCGACATGAAGATCTCATGACCTTGGATAACTTCAAGAATGGCGTAGAAGCCGATGTGAGAAGTCCTCATCGATTGTCGAAACTCTACTTCTCGATCACGAAGTAAGTCATTCAAACTGAAGTCCATTTCGAATGGCATCTTCCAGCGTGCATCGTGATAACGAAGGTTTTCCAGGATTTCCAAGAGATCCTCGGCATCGTCGACATCATTAAATAAGAGATCGGTCAAGAAGGCCATCTCGTCATCGTCATCAAACATCATATCACCGAATGTTGGAAGGATCCGTTCACCAAGCATCTCTTCTTCAATCATTTGATCATCTTCATCTTCTTTGGCTATTTGAAGAAGCTCTTCGGCCGTTCTGATATTTTTTTTTCTTTGTGAGACTTTAACCATCTGGAAAGCGAGTAAAAATGGATTATTTTGATTGAATATTTTGATTCTTTTTGAAACCTTGAACAAGGTCAGTTGGACATGGATCATGCTTGATCAACACGCCATTTTTATCTATTTTCATTACAACCTCCAGTCATCAAAGTCTCGGGTAGTTGAAACGTCCAAGTTTCTTTTTATGACCACTATCATACAACATACTTTTTTTTACAAACGGTCAGGATTAAAATTTTACGGAGTCGTATAAAAATTTACTGAATTTTTACAAAATCGTATAAAAAAAATCAAACTTGAAACCCCCTAATGCGACCGAATCCGAATGACTAATGCTTACGTTTATGTTACAAACGTAAGCTGTATACGAATTATTCAGAATATGACCCTCCAACGCGCCCTCATTTTCCCACCCCTGGGCATGAGTGCGACCTTGGAAGTTCAGAAATGACACACTCCCATGCTCGAGTCGCCATATTTAACGACTCGTCTGAAGCCGCTGAAAACGAGTATCCCAAGGTAAATGATGTCAAACATTGGCCAAAATCGGCCAAACTTGACGCATTGGTCAATTTACTTCGTGGTGACCCATCATGATCGGCTCTGCTGATAGAGCACCTTTGATTGCAAAGGTGATCGAGACCTCACCTGGGCTCCCTCCTTCAGGTGAGGTTGTACCATCTCAAGGCAAGAAATCACCTCCTTGAGATGGCCTCACGCAATTTACTCAATGATTTCTGAGTAAATTTCGCTCAAAGGAAAAGTTGTATCATTGCGCAATGACCCACAGAGTTTGCCTGGGGTTCCGTGCGCGTTTTTAACATATGTATATATATGCGCCAGTCTCTGTAGCGAACCTTGTTGTTATACCGCGCACCCAGTTTGTTTTTGATCGTCCATTTATTTCCTTGTCTTATATTCCATCTCCCTCTTCCTACCTTTGATATTGCTTCATACTTTACGCTTGATTCTCAAACATGCATCGTTCAAACCATCATAACTCCAACTTATCACGTTCTTTCTCTCGCGAAGGCAGCGCCATGTCCAGCTTAACGCTCAGTGATGGCACACAGTATGGTAAAAGTAAGTTGATTGCTTTTGACATGATAATTCCTAGGACGACTCTGATCTTATCCATCTGTCTACACAGGGGACCACATGAAGGTCAACCCTTCATCTAACTATAACCGTTACCTCCACGGCCGAGAGGACTCCATTGGGGCTCATTCCCAATATAGCAACGATCATTTTGCAACCGGGATCGACCATCTTAAGAGGGCTCCTTTGCAATCTGAAGATTTCATGCCGTGGCCGAACACGCCTGCCTCACCGCGCTTTACCTCGCCTCAGCCCAGTGGAGTTTACCCGCCGACTTCAACTATGCCACATAGTCCGTCGTCCACCCAAGCCTCAACGGTCGAACCACCTGATTTTTCGCAAGGCACGTTGGTGTCGGCGTCCAAGGATCGATTCCCTGGGGCTGGACGTCGAGGTGCCAACTTTCCCGAAGCATCACTGAACCAGCTATGTGTGTCCTGGCTGCACGTGTCGCAGTGCCCAATGACTGGAAACGATCAGGCAGCGAGTCAGTTTTGGAACAAGATCTTGAGTCACTTCAACGCGAACGTAGGCAGTGCAAATCACCAAACCCTCAAGTCGCTAACGGCGCGGTGGAGTACTCTGAATTGCTCCATGTCTCGTTTCGCCGGCTGCGTCCAAACAATCAAGAATATTCGTGAATCCGGTAAATCAGGTGAAGATTACATTACGGATGCCCTGGCGCTTTACCAGTCCGATAGTGGTCATGCGTTTAAAGAGATGTCCAGCTACAACATCGTGAAACACGCGCCGAAGTGGCAAGAAAATCCCTTTTACCTTGAGCACTGTGGCTCTTCTCAATCTAAATCGCAACATTCAGACTCGTACCAAACGGACATGGACCTTGGTTCCGATGTCGAAACCTTACCAAAAATGGAACGTCCGACGGGGTGCAAGAAGGCGAAACGCGGCCGGTCTGCCCTTGCTGACGAATTCATGCCACAAATCCTGGAGAATTCGAAAGCCGTCGCAGCGGCGACGCTCGACATCGCCAAGCAGGGCCAAGACGCCCAAACCACGTTGAAGGAGATGCTCGAATTTACTATATTATCTACCAATACAAGCAATCTGGATGATACTGCCCGTGCCGAGATAGAAGCGAGGCGAAGTCGCATCATTGCCCGACGCCTCCGAGAAACTGAGGACTTGTAGTTGATGTCACCTTGAAGGTGGCTCTGTTTTGTTTTGTACTCTTTTTTCTTTTTCTGCTTCATTTTCCTCCTGCTGCCTTTCACTGTTCATATGTGCTTTTTTTTCACTGTCCATATATTTTTTTATACAATTGTACATATATATATTTCCAAACTTTCGTTAATGAAAATTTATTGGTTTTGAATATTCTGCTGTGCCTTTCGCAGCGTTAGGTGATCATGCTGCGTTCGATTGCCGACAACCGTTGCCTCTGGCACATCGCGCGAGAAAATCTATGCGCGAATGAGAGTGAGTGGTGTACTCTATAAAGAGCACATTTTGCTCTCAAATTCCTCCACCCCATCCATCAGTTCAACCTATATAGTGTTCATACATAACATTCATCAAATCATCACTCTTTTATTCTTCTTAATTCCATACTACACGTCCAATCATGACTTCTCCTCAAATTCAATATTGTGACAATGTCGCGCTATGGGGGGTCACGGCTCCTCATCAGGAAGGTCAGCTAATCATACTAACATCCTTTCAATGGAGCAGGATCGGGGCTGACCTACAACATAACCTACCTTTCAGAGTGCTGGATATGTCGCGATTACCCTTGTCATCCTTGTGCGAGCCCGCGAACTCTTCGATATCTGCGCAGACAGAAGCGCACTTCCGTCCGAGGCTCATCAGTGTATTCCGGATCAGGTTCTGACCAATCTTCGGACGTCAGTGCAAAAAGGAGTGCAGGTGTAGTTCGGCAACGAGCTCGTCTTGACGAGTACAATCGACAAGCGCAATTAGCCAAGGCCAAGCGCGCGATCGTGGTCTCTATTCAAAACAAACGCCGAGATAGTTTCCGCGGGCTCCGCGAGGCTCTAGTTCTGGTCGCCACCTATAACGGACCATTCCTTCAGAGCAAAGGGGACAAAGCTCGAGCCGCGCTGTTCTTGCGCAATCATGGCCTGGCTCGGCTGTTCATCAGTAATTGGGCAGAAGATGTTAAGTGGCAATGGATTGACAACCAGGTGGCCACTCGAGTTACGGTCAATTGATCATTACAGTCCTTTCTTCATGTTCATTGTTATCTCTCTCTCTCAATTGTACGAGTTATGGTCAATTGATCATTACAGTCCTTTCTTCATGTTCATGTGTTATATCTCTCTCTCAATTGTATATAGTGTTTTGCCATGCACGAAAATTTCACAAACATGTTCAAATTAGATAAATTGGCAACAAGTGACAAAGAAAACTGACAAAGGAATGAAGTAGAATATATATACATATAAAAAATGACAACAACGAGGAAAAAGGAAACCCCTAAAAAGCAGCCTCATCATCATCATCATCTGACTCTTCACGTCGAGTGTTCCACAGATGTTCGATCAGGTCATTACGAAGAGCATAGTGGGCTTCTTCAGCTCGATATGCTTGTCGCCTGCCAATGAAATCACCGGTTATTCCAGGGGGTCGCTGGAACACAGGCAGTGGCATAAATTCCGCATCAGCAAGCAGGTCGTCTGCTTCTTGCCCTTGAGTCTCTATCACCATATTATGCAAAATAATGCAGGCGTTCATAATGAGAGCCAGAGATGAGGGTTGCCACATGCGGCAAGAGCCAGTCACAATGTGGAATCTAGCTTGCAAAACTCCAAAGGCTCGTTCGACATCTTTACGAGTGGCCTCTTGAAGCTTTGCAAACCACTGATGCATCAAACATTATTATCAGCCTCAAATACACTGCCCCATGCATAGCGTAGTGAAAATAAATACCTTCAATTTCGGTGTGGATGGCGCGCTGTATGATTGAATCAAAGGAGACCATTTTGGATAGATCCCATCCGCTAGATAATAGCCGGTGTGATGCTCGTGGCCATTGACTTTGAAGTTAACAGCTGGTGCGATTCCTAATGACAACTCGTCGAAGAGATTGGAGCGCTCTAAAACATTAATATCGTTTAATGATCCGGGTAACCCAAAAAAGGAGTGCCAAATCCACAAATCTTGAGTGGCGACGGCCTCAAGTATCAATGTTGGTGTACGCGCCCGCCCAGAGTAATGACCTTGCAGTGCTTTTGGGCAGTTCTTCCACTCCCAATGCATGCAGTCCAAGGATCCCAGCATACCGGGAAAGCCACGCTTAGAGTTTGCGGCGGTAATTCGAGCTACATCGTCCTTGTTTGGCTTGCGTTGATATTGAGGACCAAACACATTTACAATTCCGCTACAGAACCTAACGACACATTTGAGAGCAGTTGACTCGCCCAGTCGCAAATATTCGTCCTGCTGATCCGCTGCAGTTCCGTACGCGAGATGGCGGATAGCAGCTGTGCATTTCTGGTAAGGTGAAATACCAACCCGCCCTAAAATAAGGAATGGTCAGTAACTTTATCCGAAACAATAATATAAAAGTAGACGATATACTCACCAACAGCATCACTCCGTTGGGTAAAGTACACATCGTGTTCCCCGAGTGCATCAACAATGCGGACAAACATGTTCCGGCACATTCGAAACTGACGACGAAATAAGCCTTTGCCATATACGGGAGTAGGTCCGAAATAGTCGTCCATAAGTCTGGCGTGGCCCAGACGGGGATCGCGGCGGATGTTGGGTGAACGCCCTGGCAAAGATTCTCCTGGCCCTTGTGAGCGGCCCTCTTCCATCAGCATAAGCAACACTGCTATATCTGAATGGAAGGTAGTCAATGACGACGTAGATTGCGCTCGAAGTGAGGCACAAATCTGGTATTGGGCGATAAATTCTACTAATGGGGAGGAGGCCATGATGAAGCTTGGAAGAATATATGATTGCGGAAATAGAAAAGCAAGTGTGTATTTAGAAAGAGAAGGATAGACAGTGATAGATAGACAAACAGTATATGGACAAGGGGATTAGGAATGCGATCGCGTGAAGCTCAAGGCGGGGTATTTGTATTTGGGGGATGATGCCTTGCCCCACGCATATGTATAGATGACTTTAATATCAGCGGTACACTGACTGGCCTTGCCTGCCTCATTGACAAGGGATTTCTTAAGTTAGTGAAATGTGAATATTTCTCATCGCTTATCTCCACGATATGAGTGCAATCTCCCCAGTACATAGGTAAATGCTCACATTTGTGCCAATTCGGTGTGAACTGACATGAGCTCAACCTCAAATGACATCCGAATCAAGAATTTGGGGTGGTGCTCAACCTCGCGCTGCATGGCGATGTCGCCGAATCTGAAATACAGCTCTTGTATTTATTTGGCCGAGGAAAATACACATCTGTATTGCGTATTCGGATTTGGTCGCATTGGAGATGCTCTTATGTCCATTTTCTACTCTCCACTCTTCCCCTTACGATAAATTTTTCTGCCCTCCTAGTATGTTCTTCTTCATGCAATTGTACATGACATGGTACCACCCACTCCCTTTTTTGTCCGCGGTAAGTGCTTGCAAAATGTGATGCAAGTTTCATTACATGTATACTGCCTGTTTCAGTCAAAACGGGCCCGGAGTATTAATTTGTCATAAACTTCTAATCTCGAAGACAAAACCCGGGGGTTTTTCCCCGGGTTTTGTCTTTCAAAAAGTATGTAAAAAGTTGTGAGGACGCGTCACATAACGCGTAACGCGCGGCTTAGCCCAAATGTCTTCCACACTTCAATGAGGAAGACATTTGAATGGATCTGTCAGTTGGCCATAATTTGAAAAGGTCAATTTTGACAAGATTGATGCTATGCTATAAGGAAACCCTTCATGTGAGAGACAGAGAGAGAAGTCAAAAAAGAAATTGAAAATTTTCAAAAAAAAATCACAAATACAAATATAATGGAAGGCAAAGATGAAGGTCCAACAATTTGGCAGCGTCCTTTCATTACATCAATCTGCTTAGATATATGTAGTTCTTTGAAGACCAAGCATGTTAGTCCAAAGGAGTTGTTTTACGCGTTCTTGGCTGTGGATAGCCCCTTCCTAATTGAAGCTCGACAAAAATGGGGTGCTCCAAGTGGTGTTCGTTCTTCTTTACAAATTGTACATGGAATCAAAAACCTGTTGCAAAAGAGTGAAGAGGCAGTGAATGCCTGGAAAGAGTTTATCTTTTCTGAGGTCAATTTTATTTTCTATGAACTTGAAATTATTAACTGACGATCTCTTTCATGTTGATAGGCGCAGGCGCATATCACCAAAACCGTGTTGAAAAAGGATCAAACGTTTTATAGTTCTCAGAAGATCACACCCAAGTTTTTCGACGTGAACGAGATGCACGCTCGCGCGGATCATGTGAAACAATCTATGCCATTTCTTTGGCGGCTTATATATAATCAATTATTTGCTAGCACAAATAATTGCAGGATCCTCATGACAGCTGTGGTACGCGAGGATGACACCACCGATGATGAAGTGCAACAACAAACCAACGACAAAACCCTGATGGACATTGACTCGACTGAGACTGCCGCGCAGGAAGAAGCTCGGCATGATGATGACATTAAGTATGTTCTAGAAGATAAGCAACAGGCAGATATCAACCGCGCTAATCTGGTTGGTCTATCTATTGTTAATATACGGATGTTTCGTTTGAAATGATGATTGTGAATTTTTCAGGTGGCTACAACAGTTTGTGCTATGGTGTCATTTCTGTGCAATCGACGAGATAATGGCCTTCAGTTACATAATGCAGTGACTTTTTTGGCTGCAGGAGTCTCGGACAGGACGTTCCAGTTCTTGAATACGTTGGGCATCAGTAGTGGTCGGGAAACTGCACTGCGAGCTATGAAACATATACGTACTTCAAGAGCGGCCAAACTACGAGCTATCATGTCCCATTCATATAGCATATGCCCTATTGTGTGTATAGACAACTTTGACATCCTACAAAGGGTTCATAAGGATCGAGTGGAAGCTATGTCTCACCTATTCCATGGAACGTGGGGCTATATCTAGTTTTTACCAACCTACCTGAAGAAAGAACTGGCAAACAAAAGTGCTAGCGTCCATCTCCAAAACTACCTGAAGGCTTTAACCGATGCTGAAAAGGCTCCAGTTCACTTTGAGATCTTCCGGTCAAAATCTACCAATCAAATCCAGTGGCAAGCGACTTTGAAGAGCCAGCTTGCTTCGGCTATGTCTACGTATTTGATCGAACCTGGCACCAAAACTTCACCATCCATCCAGATAAGCCCTCCAGCCATGGATTCCATACCCATCAAGCACCGACATCTGTTTCTCATGAGCCTGATGGACGCGGCTGACAACTCGGCTGATGGAGTTGCGCAAGTCCTTGATGATATTGCCACACAGTGCGGTCTAACAAGGGAAGCAATGGCAGAGTACGTACAAATAGTTCAGGGTGACCTGGGGACTTGTCAGAATATTGAAAGTCTACGAAAAAAAGGTATCCTTCTGGTACACATGTGGGAAGCTTGTCCAGCGTAATGACCATACCTGGTGTAGCCCATATCATGTGGAATCTTGCCCAGGGTATCTTATCCCATCATTGGGGGGACTGTGGGGATGCTAAGGACACAGGTGCTTGGAAAGCATGGCAGTCGTTAGTGGGAGGGAAAATTAAACCGCCATCTCAGATGGATTTTGGAACAGTCTTAAGAGCTGTGCACTGTATCCATCTGGCAACATTGGTATCCTGCTTGAAGTGAGTCACCAGTTGAAATCTTGGTGAAAACATCTGATATCTGTTTTCATTTCAAAAAGGGCCACCGTTGCTAAATACAATAGTCCACCCGACTTCACCCAGGAAGAAGTAGCTCAGGGGATCATTGATAGAGTTTATGACGAATATTGCAGTCCAAAATCTTTAAGATCTTCTAAAGAAAAAGGGGACACGTCTGGATATAACTTGCGACTTCGAATACGTGATTTTGCTATGGTAGTTGAGGCTGACAACGCCACGCATGCAGGAGATGTAGGCAGACTTAAGTTGGTGTGGAAACAGTGGGCGTTGATGGCTCATGGATTGAAAGGTCTCCCTCGTTACGCTCTACATCTGACTAGGTTTATTGTGCTGGTTGAACATGACTTACCTCCTGTGCTTGCCAAAGTGATCATACATAGTATGTTGATTCCATCCGGGCAATGAGCCGGACATTTTGTGGGCAATGATCTCTGGCTAGAGTATCCAAACTATTGGCTCAAACATCATTTCAATAACAATGTGAGTCATTGATATCTTTATCAAAGATATTGCATGAAGACTGAACAACCTTTCAATGGCACAGGGGAATGGGTCAAACATTAAACAGTTAATCGACACCTCAATCAACATCCCTTTTGTAGGTCTCAAGTTTATTCAATTATTTGAAGAATAAATGAATTGATATACCATTTCATTATTATATTTGAAAAATTCAATGTTATATTTGAAAAATGTAATAGCTACGTGAACTATTACAACAGTTGAAAATCCACAGTGGATTCAAACCTATACATCGGAGCCACACACACAAGATCACCGCGCTGACACTTCAGACTTTTTTTCAATCATGGGCGTATCAATTCATGCCCAACTCGAAATGCCATACTAAGTCAATGATTAGTGATTCACTAATCACTGGCTTGGAAACAATCCAGGACAACTTACTCCAAGACCTCAAAAACGAGGAATCTTTCCGGTACCGGTGGGGAGCAGTGGGAGGAGTCCAAAAACACGTTCACAAGGAAGTTGAAGTGTTAGGCGGTGGAGGTGGAGATGGAGGCGCCAGCAAAGCCGCGGAGTTATGATGGGCCTCCTTTGTTTTGGCCTTCTTACCGCGACGCGCCGGGATAAACGTTGATTTGCGCTTTTGACCGGCACTCGCGGAGTCGCAACCGCCTGTGGTAACAGCAGCTCTATTCTGCGGTTGCAAATGACTTTTAGGAGTGGTGGCGGAAGAAGCCTAGAATAAAAACATGATGAATATGGTCAATGAACACTTAGTCAATTACATTGACCATAATCATGAGGATCCAGGACCATATGATTGAAGATTCTCACCTGAGTGCGAATCCCGCATCTAGCCTCATATCGGGCCTGCTTTGCATCCTGAGCGGCCTTTTCATGGTCAGCCGCGATAGCTATGGCGTCAATTTGCATCTTCATCTCTTCTTCTGAGGCCTTCAACACAGCTACTATATCGCGACTTTGAGTCCAATCACGTAAAACCGAGAGGATTCTGCCATATGAGGTTGGCAGAGGTTCGCTTCCGAATATATAATTGAGAGACATTCCTTCAAGAATGATATTGTAGTTGCCGCAAACATTCCATAATTTGGAGATTGAGAATAGATCGTGTAATTGATAAAATCCGCCCTTAGGATATTCCAAATTGAACAAAGTCTTCAACTCGTGTTGAATGTTTATGAACAGGCGAATGAAACGGACGTCTTGTCGTAGCCGATCAGCAACTCCTATCTGCCTGATAGTTCCAAATGTTGTGTGATTTTCAGTGGGTGAATCTGTCCATTGGTCTTCAAATCGACAATAGTCTTTGGGCAAGTTATGTTGAAGTACTAATTTTGTGAAGTTCGAGGACGTCAGCTCCGTCTGTTGGGCAAGGAAGTAGTCTGAGGCCTTAGCATTGCAATTAGAGCATAGGCAAGGTGGCATGCCTGCCTCCTTCTGTCTCCCAGTTTCCTCGATTACAACTGGGCTGGATGGTGACAAAGGAACATAGCCGATACTAATATTGTAATTCAAACAGTGAGTGGGAGTCTAAGAAAGAAACAAAATGAGCTAGAGATTAGTTATGACTCACCAAAGAAGGACTGAATACGCCACTCGCAAACACACTTCTGTGATTGACATCGCATGCATGCAATGATCGTCGTTCTGCTGACTCTCATGACGCAGTCCCCTTACGTCGTTCTTGTCTTCATGGGACAGCGGTTGTACCAAAAGAAAAGCCACCGCTGGTTGGCGATCTCGACCAGCTCGGCCGGCCATTTGAATTGCTTCCAGCGGGCTGAGCTGACCTACAACAACCACTCTGCGTACTCATGTCCAATTTTGACCCAGTCTGAGTGCATTGGTACACGTCAAGATATTGAATTTTCCGTCCAGGAAATCCTTAGCACGAGTCAACTTGTCGATTGGGCAGGTTGAAGCGTGGATTCGGCGGACGGAATTACTCAGACCGTTGCGTGTTTTGATATCATTCTTGCGCACTGAGTTGATCGCTTTCATGGCTGTGAAAGTGTCATTCTGAGAATGACAGTAAACTAGAGTTGGAACTAGGTCCGAGTCGGATACTTCGTCTTTTGAAGTGAAGAAATTCTTGAGGAAATTCCAAGGTTTTTTGCCACTGGGGAGAGTTACACGGATTAATTGGATTTCTGGTCGTGTCAGTTCGCCGCGATGAATATCAATCATGTCCTCGGTCATCTTGAGACTGGATAGAATGCTTTGGAGGTGCGGAGGTGGACATGTCGCTGACATGAGGAGGGTAGGAACGTCCTCTGTTGCTAGGAACCATATGATCAAATTTCCGTACGACGGCCGGAAAGGAGTGTGATCTTGAGTTATCAAATAAGAATTAAGAACCTTCATTTGTCCACTCATCGCCAAACCCCATTCGTAGATCAAGTGTGCTTCATCAACCACTTTGAGCACCAGACGTGTTTGAAAGGTTTTTGAAAAAAAAGCTCTTCAAATTTCGGGTTATTTAAAAACATTTTGGGAGACTGTTTCAAAAAAAAACCTGGAATTAGTCTGGATTTATTCCAAAAAAAAAATGCTACACCATAAAAACAACTTACAACATAAATAAAACTATATTTCCCACATAAGATGTCATTATATGCCTTTTGAGTGAAATTAGCTCGGGTCAAATTGATTGCGCGGAATCCATAATGATTTTTCTCTTCAACCTGAGATTTGTGCATAACTCAGTGTTCAAGTTTGTCTTCAGGTGGTTTTGCGTTACTTACTTGATTATCACCGAGTGCGTCCAAAGGATTCAAAACTAATATGATTGGGTTGGTGGCTTTTGGAAACATGAGATAGAAAATTTCGGGAATGCAAGATTTCCCGTAACCAGTTGCAGCTAGCAGGCAAGCATCGCGCTTTCGGGAGAGACTCAGGACCATCTTCACTTGAAGATCTCGCGTGTTGGTCTTGAATTTTGAGTAAGATAGTTTTTGAATCACATCACGTTGTTCATTGTCATCTTCTTTGAATACAAACTTCGATATCGCAGGTCGGATACATTGAGGTGAAGGTTGTGTGTTTCTGGGTGTTGATGGGTGGTGTTCTTTTTGTGGCGAAGGTTGACCAGATGAAAATGTACCTCCAGAACAAGAACGAGTAACCATGGTGAGTGACAATGAGGAGATATCAACAAGGAAGGTGGTATCAACAATGAGTGAAAGATGTGGTGGTATCAAAGTAATAGATGATGACTTACTTAAGCTAGAGCGGTGGAGCTTAATGTTGAAGTTTTCATTTCTTTCAAATTCATTATTTCATATATCATTTTCTAATATGTCATTATCATGTGTAACGCTTAATGTTGTTTGTTATGTTAAATCTCATTTCTCATTATTCTTAACCTAATACCTGTTTCACATCATATTGTTAAACCCGAAGAGCAACGAATTTGATCTTCTCCTCTCATCCAAGATATTCTATTGCATTCTTGGGTGAAGGTGAGTTTAACTCAATTCGTGGGATTGGATAGTTTCAAAGTTCTGTTTTCTGAACTCTATCATCCCTGCTCTGACAGGTATGTAGCTCATTCATGTTGTTTCATTTTCTTATTTTTTCATTCTTTCATTTCATGTGATGGAAATAAACTGATCCAAGATATTCTATTGCATTCTTGGGTGAAGGTGAGTTTAACTCAATTCGTGGGATTGGATAGTTTCAAAGTTCTGTTTTCTGAACTCTATCATCCCTGCTCTGACAGGTGAGTTTAACTCAATTCGTGGGATTGGATAGTTTCAAAGTTCTGTTTTCTGAACTCTATCATCCCTGCTCTGACAGTTTGAACACTTAACAGGTTGCACGTAAGGGTTTTTGACTTTTGTTCATTTCAGGCGTAGTATTGGCCAAGCACGAAACTTCCAAATCGTCTGTAAGACCTGTACAAGGATTCTTAGCTTGTTACAGAAGGACGTAACACCCATATCTGATGAACCCTCCTGAAGGTGTCAAAATGCTAGTATGAAGTTGAAAGTGGTACCATGTCATGTACAATTGCATGAAGAACAACATACTAGGAGGGCAGAAAAATTTATCGTAAGGGGAAGAGTGGAGAGTAGAAAATGGACATAAGGGTACTTAATCTTTGGAGTCACCCAGCCAAAAATTCCGCTTTAGTCGTAAGCCCCTCGAACACGCTCGTGAGGGGCTTAGTTGAGCTTATGAAATTGTGCATTTCTGGACGTCCCAATTTCATTACTATTGGAGTTGGTCCTAAGCAGAGAATCCCCAGCTTCGCGGAATCCGGGAGCCCCATGTCCGACGTGAGTGGTGAGCTTGCACAGTACCGCAGTGTAAGAACTGTACGACGTACAGACCATACAGACAGATCCCACGCCTCAATTGAGAACACCTCTCGAGAAAGTCTGCCTGAATGTAGCAACCAGTTTCTCATCGCCTATCCCTTTTTCGCAGTTATGTCATTTGTTTGTTCGTATTTTGATTGGAGAAAACTCCCTTGCAAGGTCGTCATCATACCACAGACAGTGCATAGAACGCAAATGTTCCTACTAATGACTTAAATGCAATCAATCAATAAAAGAATTATCATGAACATACAAAGTCAGCCGGTGGCTTGCGTATTCCCTCGTATGAGGAAAGCATTTGACACCAAAAGCAGACATATGAAAAGAAAACAAAAGGAACTTGCGACCCTTCAGAACCAAACGGCACACCCGCCACACCAGATTACACAACCAAAAGGTCATAAGACACTTTAAAGGTTTTTACCACATCATAACTTCCTATCTCTGCTAGCCAGTCATTATATTCTTTTCATCAACATCCAAATCAGTTATATTTTATCTTCACTCCATCAGTCAATCATACAACATCCTCAATCATCACACCTTATAATCCCATAATTTCATATAACTCGCCAATTACAATGCTTGTCAAAGAACTATTAAAACAGCTATCCGCCTTAACTCCAGATATTCACGAAAGCTTGACAGTTGGCCAGCTGGCCACCTTTGCTGCTTTGTCAGCAGATTTTCTACAGAAGACTGGCGGTGTCTATGGTACCTCAGATATGGAAGGACCCCTCGAATTCATAACTCATGGGCTTGACCCGGCTCAGCCACCAGAGACGTGGGCTCAGCTATGGCATCTGACACACGACCATCTCCAATTGTGCCTACACGACACATCCCATTTCTATCAGGATGGAGTGCCTGACCAGTCACGCCCCCCAAACGCCATCATCATCCCGGAAAACACTTTGAGTCCACCTACCTCCATTTGTGAAAGTTGTACTGGCACGTCCAACAAGCCCCTTCCCCTTGAGATGCGGCGACAAATTTATGGGTATAAGTACGACATTGGTGGTGTCAAAACCTTACAATATTTCACGGGGTATTGTTGTCGTCAGTACCTTCCCCATTTTCCGCAACACTACCACTCTTCAAACAAACGTTAGAAAGGTTGGTTGCTAAGTTATTGTTCCACTTGGCCGTTTTAACAGATTGTAACACTACCTATACACCATGCTATCTTTGACGCAACGAGTATAGAGAATATTTCACTCAGGCTGAAGGACAGCCTCAAGATTACTTCCAAGTCACTCAACATTACTTCATGACACATAAGCTTGCTGATTATTTCAACAACCTTCAGATGCTTGGAAAGTAGGTTGATCATATTATACTAAGAAAAACAAAGCCTTCAGATAATCATGTTGATTATCTTCAATTTACAATTTCAATATCATTACAGGGTTTCTGTGTACAATTTGGTTAACTCCTATAACCAGACCCACTCACCATTTGATTCCACCAAACCCAATGATTTTTGAAATGCCCGATACACTCGACCACTCAGTCAACATGTATGCTCTCTGGCCCTTGACATACACCGACTGATGCTCAGCTACAACAAGCGCAACTTACATTTGCGAAGTGACGGCGGCGGCGATGACAACCACCGGTTTTTTGGCGCAATGGAGAATCAAACCATTTGACTGAAGCACAAAGGAAGTGAGTTCGCAACTCACGTGTGCTCCGATTGTACAGAGGTAGAAACTCTCCCTAACACCTCAGAAGCTACAAGTATGGCAAATTTTCTTAGTCTCAAAGAATTTATTTATTGTGTTTCTAATTGGTGGATTCTTATGTGGTGTTTTGATTCACAGTCATGCATGCGCTAGTGACCGACGGGATCACCATAGGACACTGGTCCTGCAGCGCTTTGGAAGCACAACTTAAGGCCTTGGATCCCAAGTTTCCTACTAACTACTGCGACATTGCGCTTGAGAAAGTAAACCATCGGTATTGCCCTAGACACCATGAGCTCCTCAAATATTATTGTCAAGCTCAACCTTGCGTCCAACCTGTTGAACCCGGCTCCAGAACCTGCATCAACCCCAAACATAGGTCAGCTTTACATAGTTTCAAAGAACGCAACTCTTCTCTATTTGGCTTACCGCGCAAGTTCAACCAACCAAACACCCGCATTCAAATCGATCCAACCGACATGCTCTCAGCAGAAACTGGCGAAATCATTCAGACTGAAGAGCAGATGATGTACGCAGAGGTTGAAGAGCGTGAACACGAGTCTGCATGTGATGGAGGTGAGAGTTCAAAAAATACAAAAATTTTGCTATCTTGAAGCCGCTCTCACAATGAGCAATTCATGGTCTGTTGTTGTGGAGTTGTGGTGGCAAGGAAGACATTCTTCAAATCCGAATTAGTGATAAAGTTCAAGGCAAGTCATCTATTCCTAGTCATCTTATTTTGATCAATGTCATTAATGTATTTTCCAAATGCATATTTTCAGGAATTCATTGAGGAAGTGTTTCCCAACGAGATGCCCCAAGTGATATTCTATGATAATGCATGTGGCCTCTATGCGCACATTCGTAACCACCCTGAAGCTGTAGAGAAATTTTGCCATACACTGCTTCCAGTTGACACCTTTCACATCAAGTCACATAAGGAATCACATACAACTTGTCGAGAAAATAATGATCCACATATTTTTCCAGAACTGAAGGGACCTGACGGGAAGTGGAAATTCAATGCTTCCGCCGCTGAGATTGTCAATGCGTGCTTTGGTAGGTTTGACTCAATATTGCGCAATATGCATCCAGTGCGATATAATTCCTTTCTTGATGAGATGATTTGTCTTCATGATTTGCGACTTATAGAACAAATCAAGCAGAGGTCAAATGTGAAATTTGTAGGAAAGGTTAACTATAATGCTACACCCCTCTCCTTGTAGTTATCATCTGAATGTTGTTAGCGTTTCTGTGTCTTGTCTCCCTTTCTTTTGCCTATCATCATAGCACTTTTTGATGTTGTGGCCATCTCTCTCCCTCTTATCTATTCATTTATACTTACTTTTGTTGCAGTTTGTGTGGTTCTTACTAATACCATTCATTTTTACTATAGTTAATGTGGTCCAAAGCACCCAATTGTGCCTTGTATCACAGAAGCTCTTTGATCTTGTGAGCTTATCTGTAATCAAGTGTGACTTTGTCAATTGGCAGTGAACAAATATAGTTGAAATTATGCTTCTCATTCAGATAACAACATAATGATGAAATGCTAACAACATAAAGAAATAAATTATAATTGTGAAATGATTTCTGTTTTATTTAAATTCTTAATGTCTAAAAATTTCAATTGTTGAAGTTATGAGCCATGTCACCCCAGGAAAATGAAACTAAAAAAGTGATATATGCCAGAGTCAATCATAAGGAAGGAGGATGTCTCAATAGAAGTGCAAATAGAAATTCATTTCAGTGATGTTGGCTCACATCCTTCCAACAAAAAGAATGTCTTGATAACAGAGTGTCTAGAAAGGGAAAAATCATTTGGTTTATTGATGTTGGCTCACAGCCTTCAAACAAAAAAATGTAGATTAATTTGATGATTTGATGGCACAATCAATCTCATGAAGCCAGTGTATCTTTACCACTGTTAACATAAATCATCTTCCACCAGTGTAAAATGTCCAGGAAAAACCATCAATCAAAATCCATACCTTTCAAATCAAATGGAAAATTAGTATGGTTTTATCAAGGGCAAAAATGCAACATATTTGCTGAGCAGGATTGACCAGAATGGTTTGGTGAGATTCAGATGGATGAATATCTCTTTATTTTCCTGTATTTCCTGTGGAGAAGTACAGTATTTTGCTGATACCCACATCATGGGTAATACTGGCTATTCAATCACTCAATTAATTCTATCAATTTGAATTAATTCAATTCTTTGATTTCTGTATCATTCCAATATTTATTTATACAACATTCAATCTAAAAAAGGGAATTTTTCTCAAACTTTATAAATTTCATTTCTACCTGCTGATAGGGGGACTGTGATTTTAAAACACAACTTGATTTGAAACAGTATAGCTTCTCAGTTTGTGGCCATCAACTGGGAATACGGGGGTCTTGAATTGCTTGGAAAGACAGACAATTTTCATTCCCCCCCTTATAGGAGAAGGCTGTTTTTGAAATATAACTTGCTTCACCGCATTACATTTCCTGGCCTGGAACTGAATTGCTAGAGATCTTTTCAAACGTGTGAAAAAATTAGAAGGCCACTTTTTCACAATCAGATCCTCTTGATCACCTGAGTCAACAGTTGAACAGCAAGAAATCACTGTGTGCACCGCAACTAAATGGAACATGCACCCAAGGGATGACCCCCATCACATTATTTTGGATTAAACTTCCTACTTCTATACTTACACAGCGTTCTAATTCCACTTACTAAAAATCATACTGTAAGATTCTTGTTGTACCCAGCTCAAAAAAAGTCAATACTAATTTACACGCACAGAAAATAAATCACTACAGGCGCACTCTTAGAACCCATCGCCCTTTGCCCTTTTAACTCACCATCTACAGTAGACTCAGCAACATTTCTCAACTTAAATTGACTTCAAATTGCTATCCCATTTTCTTTTTCTCACACATTGTAAATACACAAGTAGGGGGGGCACCAGTTGGGCGCCCAGCGCCCAGTCTTGGTTGCTGAAGATGATCTCTCCATCAGCAATGAAATTTTCTGCTGATTTTTGGTAAGATGGCTTCAAGACTGGAAAAAGAAAATACATCAGTTATCACGGAATTGCCGGGCAAAAAGGCATGATAAAATTAACAGCCCTGATATCACAAGTATGAGGCAGGATGAAAAGAACTTACATGTACGTAGCCAAATTTTGCCTGATGCCATGTCCATGTGGTGGTTGAAAATGGTAGGGCTGTCATTGGCGCCGCAACAGGAGCTGCTCTCCTCATGACAAGAACCCAAAGGTACAGCCTGAAACTATTGCCGCAACAGGTGTCTTTACTGCTCATCCCAGCTCATCACTGTTGATGAAGTGGGATTATGGCTCAGCACCCCTCAGGCCAACACCTGAGTCTGGCGGCTGGTGATGCAAAATCTGGGCAGTATCAGTGTTACATTTTGGTATGGAAAGAAAAAGAACAGTTTTTGAGATACTGTTGCACAAGAGGTTTGGGCCCCCAATGTTGGGGGTCTTCTCCACGGGCACCGTGATAGATAGACTCAAAATGGGATAAGCTTGGGTACAAAACGCTTTGTGGCAATTGAAGCCAGGTGAAAAGCCTTGGCTTTTCATTGACAGCTCTTGGCCCCAAGAAAAGGCACATAATGCTTTATCTTGTAAGCTCTTTAAAGCAATCACAAACCAATGCTTTTTCAATTGAAGTATTGATATACATGATTATTTGGGTTATCTAATCTAATATTAGATGTCACTCTTATTATCTTTCTGAATTGATATTAATGTCATCATTCTTATTACTAATCATGTTATATCAATACCTTAATTTGCTGTGACCGTGTTATGGTATAAATTGGTGTAGCTGCTTTACTATTTTTATTGCTCTTCTTCACCAATTTCTACCTTTACTCTGAGTAGGTAATGTTTCCCTGGTCTTATTGGCCATAGAGATTTTCATCTCTTCTCTAGCTAATATTAGCATTATCTTATCAGCCTCATAAGCTAATATTGGCATTCTCTTATCAGCCTCATTCTCAACTCACCTTTTTTCTTGTAAGCTCTTTAAAGCAATTGCAAACCAATGCTTTTTCATTTGATCAAAAGCTCTACAAATCAATTGCAAGCGATGAAAGCTAATGCAATCCAATGGTTTTGCACGTTTGGAAAAAAACTCTCAGAAGAAAAGATCATAAAATCCACAGGTGATAGACATTTGATCAATGGCCATGTAGTTAATTACATAAATGAAACAATATGAAATAAACGCTCGCAGAAAAGGAATAATATTGTTTTCGAACAACACTTGGGCTTTAAACAACTATAAAACACTATGAACCAACATAAAATTGATTTGTAAACAGCATCCAATGTCTACATGCACCAGGCAAAGGTAGAAAGTAAGTTTGTAAAGATATAATCTTGCTTGATCCAATGCCTACATGCACCAGGCAATGGTAGAAAGTAGTTCGTAATGATATAATCTTGATTGAGCATCAATTGAGTTTCACCCGTTTGATGGGTCGAGACTGTTCAAATCGTTTGGTATCTGTCATACGCCAAAGGGCATTGAAGTGATGGTCACGCACTTTACCCACAGCCATGTTGCCGTGTTTGGCCACAAACTCCTCAAGTCAAGCCGAAGTAATTGCTGTGCACCACCGGAAGTAATGAGATATGGTTGATGATTTGAAAGGAAAACTATCGCCAAACACTGCCTTGAAAGCCTCATGTTGAATCATCTGATTTGGCCCATCCAAGGTTAAGTAGTAGAGTTGTTTCATTTGAAGCATTGTTGCTGACTTGGACCATGGAGTTCCCCGTTGATTATATCTGGTAACAGCCGCTGAAACCGACTGGCCTTTGCCTTTCCAAGCAGCCGGTGCATATTCACCATGGAAAGTATGAATTTCAAGAGATCGAGAACGTACACACTTGCTATGGGTGGGGGAGCGTGATCCTGATTGGATTGGAGGCCAATCATCTACATAATGGGTGGTGTTTGCTGCCGTTGGTGAAGTGGGAGACTGGAGCTGGTCAAGCTCCAGAGACGGAGACCTCAAATCAACTACAATACTCTTCTTTGCGCCCAACCTGGCTCGTTGCGGTGTAGCGGTGTGGTTGCGCTGAATGAAAGCAGCCAAATTCATGCTTTCCTTTTTGCCGCCTGTTGACACAGAAGCCAAGTGTTGGTCAAGCTTGCTGCAGGTCAAAGGTTTAGCTCCAGGGAAAAGTACTAGCACTTTGCAAGTGGTGAGAGGATAGGCCACCAAGATGTCCATTGAGGTGTGAATCTGAATTCATGGCGAATTCAGCACAAACAACGCATACACAGGATGATAGGTAGTTGCTTACCCATAGTTGATTATCTTTGTTCCAAACTTGGAGGCTACCACTCCAGCTGGCACCTAGCTCTTGAGAGACCAATTCCTTGATGTCTGCGGACTCGGCGAGTGAGAATTGGGGCCAGCTGGGTGCGTGAACCATACCAGCCCAAAGACCTCCATTGGTGTCCTAATAATCATGTTGAGATGGCAATCTGTTCAAGAATGGTTTGCCTGGTGGAAAACAATGGCCAATCTCACCTGTGACCCGTGCCATACAATCAATGCAATAGTCCGGCTTGCATTCTCAACAGTTTCATGACGTTTGCGCTCTGCTGCTTCTTTCTGTAATGTCAATACTCTGAACTCGTTCAGGAACTCAGTTTGCAGTCGCCCTTTATACTTTGCGACACCCATGCTGCGTCCACCCTGGGTGGTCCGGTTTGACTGGTCACTGGAATCCCCAACAGAAGAGGACACCAGGTTGATGATGTGGTTGTTATTTGGGTGTGCAATTGTAACCCGGCCGTGATTGTGTACTTCTTTAGCTTTACGGACGACCATAGAGTTGTGCTTTCTACATGGGTCGTCACCTTTGTAGAATTTGAGACAACACTATCAAATATGGGAGGCGTTGTTGTAAGTAAAAGTGAGCAACATAACTGCACAAACAATATTACAAGCTGACTGCTTTGCAAGCTTTGCCAAGGCAAAGGGCGTTCCTTCGCGCATTATGTCCAATAGCTATCTGGCCATCAATGCCGATGCACTCATGCTCTCCGCGCTGTTCATTAATTCTTGTTGGCTGAGTGGGAGGCGGTGTGGGTGGCAAGTTCAGCATGTGAGTGAGATCCATGACTTCGCGGTGTTGGTTCCTGATATTAGTCGCGGTAATTCCAACCACTTGACTATTGATATGGCATAGTTGTTCTTTGAAATTGACAAAGTTGTAGGTCCCGATGAAGTCTTTGTCAATGGGGCACTAAAATGTAGGAAGCCGCATTGGTCTATTAGTTTGTCTGTGACTGTGGCTTGCTTGAGGCAAGACTAGGTAAACAACTATCACCTTCACACCAATGAGATGTTTGTGTGATGATTGAAAGTACACAGTCGAGTGAGCAGGTGTTCTCCTGCAACACTTGGATTTACAAACCAAACCAGTATCTCCAGTAGCTGGTTTCGAGGGATATGGGACGCGCCGAAATGGGTTGATTGGTGTAAGGTTGTAGTTGGGTACACTCTTGGGCTTGGGCATTGGGCAATTAAATTAAAAAATATATGTGCAATGTTTGTGATGAACTGAATTATTGATTGATAGAAAGATGGAGGATGAAAGCCTTCAGCTTCATCACCGTCTTCTATGTGGGCACTGTTGGCGTTGACATGAACTTCTCCTTGCGGAAGGACTTGCCCTTCTGCTATGGGAATCATTTGTTCATTGCTAATTTTGTGTTTATGAAGGCCAGTGCAGCCCTTTGTTGAGAAAAAATGCTGAGCATCTTCATGTTCTTATGGATGATGATGATAGATGATGAATGGAGGTCTACCTAGGTATGTACAAATGCAGACATACCAGATAGATGTACCCCAAAGGGTTTGGTCAGTAGTCTACATTGGGCACTGTATGTATACATATGACTAAAAGGGTTATATTACATATAACCTAACTTCTCACTGCGTTAATGCAGAGGCTCACGGCCCACAACCCTCGTGAGGCTCCTGGATTCCGTGAA
Source organism: Melampsora americana (assembly GCA_022264835.1). Lineage (NCBI taxonomy): Eukaryota > Fungi > Basidiomycota > Pucciniomycetes > Pucciniales > Melampsoraceae > Melampsora > Melampsora americana. The sequence goes on from JAIFHY010000008.1 coordinate 1,495,663, forward strand.
TCTCGTTTCACTCTTGTCCTAAGCCAACTCTCAGGTTTTGGATCTCTTGAGGGTGGTTTAAAATCCACCTCTCTCACCTCATCGTGAGATGCATAGACTTTACTTTGTGAGATCACAGATAAGGTCTATGGCTTTTGGAAGTATGTTGCAAAACCAGCTGCGGCCAGAATCTGTGATAGGTCAGGTCATTTTGGCTTACATATGTTGATGTTATACGTTGGCCTTCTGGTTTGTTCTATCCTCAGTTGATATCCAGCTTTGTGTGGTTTGTTTGTCCTTTGAACTCAGTTTGTTTGGTGAACAAGGGTTTGGAATGAAGGGTTCGGTGGACCAGATCAGTGGAAGGTTGTGAACTGATCCGGCAGCGGTAAAGCCTGTCATTAAGTTTCAATGATTGACACCTTGGAATACTGGCCATGGGATTAGATAGGTAGGTGTGTGATATGCGTAGTATGTTACCGGGTGTCACCGCACTCTATCTCAAATCTCTTGCACATCCAAAGTTAAAGGTTGGTAATAACACGCGATATTCGGCCCAAATATTGCCTGGTCCTTACTATACCTCAGTCTCCGCAAAGAAGATTGGATTGTGGAGAAAACTAAATAATGAAACATTTGCATAACATCCATCCCATTCATATTGAGTAGCTTACATCATATTCCCCGCTGATCTGCTCAAGTTTTGGATTGGTCAAAGGTTTCCGGATTGATTGAACAAGATGGAACTAACTTACATAAATGCAAGGTTGCATCAAATATCAGATCTGAGCATGAAGATTGAGATTAAACCTAAAGCTTACCAACCAGTCACAATTCTCTCAGTGATTGAAATATAAATATGTATGAGGACCCCGGAAAGCACCTATGGAGGTGTGTGACAAAGAAAGCTTGGTTTTTGGCCAATTGTTGGGGCTAGGTTAGTGACAAAAAAAGGTAGGGATTAAGCTTTTCTGAGAAAGATGTTAGTGGGGTAAAAGGTTGGAATTCTGAAGTCAGGTGGCCAAATTGCCATGTGTCTTTGACGTACACAGTTAGAGAAAGGCTGGGAAAAATAAGAAAAGATTCTAAAACTGAATGGTATAGGCACCCACGGGTTGAGACAGGACCCAGGAATGCTCCTGTAGATGTTTATTCCAACATTGATAAGGGTGTGGAAGTGGTGGCAGGGAAGGGCTTTGTTGAGCTAAGATGTTGTGAAGTTTTTGAGTCATAGACACACCACATTACATATTCACTGAAGCTGCATCAGCTCAAAAGATGTGCTTTTGAATACAGACAAGTGAGCCATTGCTTGCACTCAATTATGGGATACAAAGTTGGATCCGGGAATTAGACCAGATTTTTTCTCAATTTTCCAAATTCCAATTTTAGTGGTAGTTTGGATTCTGGACTTCAGTCCAGATTTTTTTTACTTTGAATCCCCACTTCCTCCATCAGCAACCACATCTACCTTCCAACTTTTCCATCTCAACCTACTAGTATAGCATATCTGATGCCTTGCTTTACTTGCAAATCTGCCCTCAGAAGGTTGATTCAAGAAGCCAGGCATATAAGGTAGCTGTATGCTCAGAACAACCTAGATTCACTAGCATCCTTCAAACTTGATATTGCCAGGGTTCAGTTTCTCCTCCAATTGATTCAAGCCCTACGATTCCATTGCCTTGCGGTAACTGACAATGATCACAAGAAGGCAAATTTCTTGTATCTCATGGTTCTTATTGAGTTAATACCCGGTATTGATCATGGCATCAAGCTTCTTTAACTTGCATCTCACTTTCAGAGCCGTGCAAACAAGGAGCTGGAAGTCCTTGATGAAGCACTCAAACTTTGCAATCATAAACAATTTGTTTTAGCCTGTATCTCATGTGGTTTCAAAGAGCTGCAAAACGCTTGGTTCTCTCAAGTCTTGGAGGAAGGTGGCAATGGATTTATCAAACTCATAAGATTGATGATGTTTTGATTACTTACTTGTCATGTACTAACTCAATTGATTTTACAGGCGCAGATGTCAAAGACTAGATTCAACCAGCTTGTCAACTTGACTGAAGATGATTTGGTCTTCAGTAACAATTTTGGCAGTCTCTTGTTACCCTTGGAAATTGAGGGACTTCTGGTAATGGTGGTGACCATTACCATCTTGTGCGTATGTTCAATTGTTCAGGTAAGTTAATGAGTGTAAGTATGCTCACTTGATTAAGACTGATGTGTTTTGTTTTGATCTTGTTCACAGAAGGTAGTGTCCAAAGTTGAACCAATTGTTTCATTATGGAGGTACTTGAATTGGAACAAACCTATCTTTGATGGCCTTCCCCTCAAGAATGTGCCATTCTGAGGGAAGAGATCAACTCAAAATCATTCTTCAAAGACACTGTTGGCCTTGTAGATAGTAGTTACATACATTTGGCCACAGCCCCTGTGATACTCCTGAGGACTATTGGACCCAGAAGATATTTTACACTTTCAACATCATCCTGGTATGTGATATTCATTGCTGTGTTGTCTATTACAATTTAGGTTAGTGCAGAAGCATCCTTGACCAACAAGTCTTCCAAACTTCAAGAGTAAGTACACTTCTCCATATGTCTCACTTTCACAAGATGTTGACTAATACAATCATCTCGTTAATTATGCCATTTGAAACTCCTGAGTTTTACTTTTTGCCAGGAGAGTATCTTTTGGCTGATTCAGGATACACATTGTCTGAAATCATGATAGCCTGTCTCAAAAGATGTAGAGGTCACAGTCTGCAGCAGGATCAGGACACATTCAATAAAGAAATTAGTTTTATCTGCGTGATTATCAAGCATTGCATAGGGATGATCAATGGACGGTTTCAATCATTGAAGGAACTGCAATTGGTAATCAGCAGTGCAATTTTGGCAGTGTGGGTAAATCAGTGAATATGGGCATGTCTCATTTTACATAACCTACTCATTTGAATTGAAGAGGAGTGGTCAGGAGTTTTGGGAGGCATATCAGACAGCCTTGAGAATATAACATGAGTCCAACAACAGCCTAACAACCCACGTGAGAAGAAAGATGATGAATGGCTTATGAGATCAGATCAAAATGAGTCTAGAAGAAACCAACTCTTTGCAGATTTTTTAGCATCAAGAGAAAACAATTGAATGTGAATACTAATACTATTTAATCCAAAGAAATGGTAATAAAATATGATTCATGTTGATTAAGATCAATAACTTATATTTTTGTGAGTTTTTGCCAAGCAGAATTCCATTTTGGAATACCTATTGATGTGCCCTAAAGTAGTCTCAAGGGACTTATGAGGACTTCGATTATATTTGCAACATGGTCAAAATCCTTGAGCTTTCCTCTTTATGTGCCCTCCTTTTTTCTCAAACATTATATGACAAACAATTTAAACTTCATCTCATTCATAAAAGACAACTCATTTTGATCTGAAACATCTCAGAAATGAAATTGAAAGACTACTCATATTGAACTTTTAAAATGTTTGAGATTTGAAATCTAAACAAACAACTCATATTGAAAAGATTTATAACATGATTAAATCACTATCTGATGTTTAAAAACACAATTGTGATTCAACTATGTACTTATAGCAATTGAAGTTTTAAAAAATAACTGCAATATGAAATCATACTTATCCCTATCAGAAACTGAATGATTAAGTGCTTAAAGTGGATTGAATCATGTTTTGAGCTGTTTGAGCCACCATCATCACATCTTGGAGACTGAGTTTATTATCTTTGATCAACATGATCATAAGTTGAGCATTTTGGGTGATTTTCTGATGTTTGTTTTCAGCTTTTCACCTCATCATCTCACCTTCATATTCTTTGCTTTGTGATTCAAAGTCAAAGTCATCTTGTTCCAATTCTTTTTGCCCCCTGACAGTTGAACATTGGCCATCTCCAATTCAATCTTGTCTTTCTTCTTGGAATAATGTTCAGTTAACAAAGTCTTTTTGGGTAGAGGGAACCAATGGCTGGCCACATTATCAGCTATTTGAGACGATCAATCTAATTTCTGACTATGTAATTGTAAGACAGGGCTGTTGATAATGTTGATTTGAGAATCTAAAGGGCTATTTTGAATGAGCTCCTGAATCAAAGCAGCGGACCCAGACTTTTTGATTTGATCGTGCTTTCTTGAGGACCCAAAACTTGAAGATCCTAACAAAGGTTTGGAACTTGTGCCTTTCATCTTGACACTTGAGGTTTGAGGTCAAATACTGGGCTTGAGATGGTTAAGATGGAGTGAATGGGTTCAATTCTTTGAGATCAAGGTTGTCTTCTTCATTGTCCAACAATCTGTTAATATCATCCATACTTTTATCAGAGCCACCAACACCATTGTGATGAGCTAAATTTGAAGTGAGTCAAAGATCTTGCAGTTACCAATCAATCTCTTTGAAATTGTTTTCTTGTTGATTGTATTATAGATTAGAGTGTAGTGAATGTTTTCTGTCCACACGCTGACTATGAGGTACAAACTTCAACATTGTCAATTGTTAAGGACAAGTCTCTGGGGTTCTAATCACAGGAGAGAAGATGCTATCAAGGATCTATTGAGATTGTCAGATGAAGAGAAAGAGCTCTCATACAATAGCGTCTACACTACAAAGTCTTTACGCTATCTGTGACATATGTTCTGTATGTTAAGTAAGTGTCACGTAAAGCATTCATAACATTATCCCCCTTTTAATGCCCAAACTCCCTCTTGAAAATTCTGCATCCTTCCACGGGTAGCATTAAAAAACCCAGTGGGAAAAAGCTTACCCTCTCACATTCTTCTCCTTTTCTTGTACCTTTTTGCCGCATCCAGGAATTCAGTGTTAAATTTATTTACCAATTCTTTACAATTCTTGAGGTTTGCCAAAGGTTCCCATGAATTACTTTCTGATCCAAAACCTTTCCAACTAACTAGATACTCCTTCCTATTCCTGAACATTTGACAATCTAAAATTTCTGACACCTCCCACTCGTCTTCACCTTGAATTTGTATTGGATGTGGTTCCTTTTGCCTTCTCCTCTCAATTGTATCCGTTGTATGTTTCTTCAGCAACGACACATGAAATACTGGATGAATTCCTTTCATGGACAAAGGTAAATTCAATTTGTAAGCAGATTTAGAAACTTTTCCTCTAATAGAAAAGGGACCTAGCCATCTATGGTCCAGCTTTGTCGTTGGCCTCATAGTGCTAATGTTCTTTGAGTTAGGCCACACTTGATCGCCAATGTTCCAGTTGGGTGTATCTTGAACATTCTTGTCAAAATTTTCCTTCATCATTTGCTGTGTCAAAGATAAGTACTTAGTCAATTCTTCTTGAACTTTGTTGATGATACCTAACCTTTGTTCCACCAATGGTAAACATTGCTCTGATGACGGTATGATGTTGAAGTTTGGGTTGAACCCGTAGTTAGCTTTAAATGGCGACACTCCAATTGACTCATGATCTTTGTTGTTGTATGAAAACTCGGCTGTTGGTCAAAGTGCGCTCCAATCATCTTGACAATACTTGACGAAGTGTCTCAAATATTGTTCTATTGCTTTGTTCACAATTTTGGATTGTCCATCAGTTCTTGGGTGAAATGCAGTTGACGGGTGCAGCCTTATACCCAACCGTTTATCCATCTCTTTGGTGATCTGAGAAACAAATATACTACCCCTATCTGATACTATGGTTTTCGGGGTTCCGTGTAACTTCCACACATTAGAGATCATCAGGTTTGCCAATTCTTCTGCATTCATACTTTCTCTACATGGTATAAAATGGCTCATTTTAGTAAGTCTGTCTACCACCGTCAAAATGCTGTCGAATCCATTAGAATTGGGTAACTTGGTTATGAGGTTGTAGCTTATGTCAGTCCACGGGACTGCGGGGATAGGGAGTGGCTCTAAAGTACCAAAGGGCGGTTGTGTGCTTGATTTCACTCGCAGACAAGAGTCGCAGCCGTCTACGTATTGGTTGACATACGCTCGTTGTGATGGCCATATGAAGCATTGACGTACTAAACTTAATGCTTTTACTCTACCGGCGTGTCCTGCTAACAACTTATCATTTCAACTCTTCACAATCTGATATTTGATCTTGTCGTCATCTGGTACTTCAATACGGCCTAGGTTATAAATGATTCCATCCTTGACACTATAAGCTTTTAATACATTCCTGATTTTTGATGAAATTGGGTTTTCAATTGTGTTCATAAGCTCAATAAGCCGGTTGTCCTTGGTACTTGCTTCCCTGATAAGGTTGATGATCACGTTGTCTGTTAGGGTAATTTCTGTGCCGTCCTCACAATTTACCATGGATCAAGGGAGTGAATTTGTGAACATTATCATGCAGCAATACTGTGAAGAAACGGGTATTGTTCTTCATCTGACTGCTGCTTATACTCCGGAACAGAATGGTGTCTCTGAGAGAGGTAATCAAACTGTCACTGGTCGAGCTAGATCCTTGATGGTACAATCTGGTGTACCTCTAAACTTCTGGTATCAAGCTTGTTCAACTGCTGTCTTCATCACAAATCGCACTATCACTTCAGCTCTCTCTAATGGAAAGACTCCTGTTGAGGTTTGGTATTATTGAAAACCAAACATCAAGCATCTACGTGTGTTTGGTTGTCAAGCTCATTGCCTCATTCGAAAAGAATCCCGCCAGAGCAAGTTTTCACCTGTTACTACTGAGGGTGTGTTAGTTGGTTTTCAAGACGACAACTTCAATTACTATATCTTTGATCTTGAAACACAAAAAATTGTTCTATCGCACAATGTTACGTTCCAGGAAGATGTTTTTCCTTACCTTCTAAATCTAAGTCTATGCAGATCACCGCTTCACTTCAATCCTTCAATGCGGTTACCTCTAGAATCCAGTAATCCATTTCAACATCTAACTGAAATTGATGACGACGACGATGATAAGTTCTGGAAGATCAAGGATGTACCCTGTTCAGCTGATCCTGAGGATACACCTATGTCTCCAATCTCTCAACCTCCGGCTCAATCATCTGCTCCTAATGTTGATTTGTCTCAAACCACGTCACAACGGTCTCTGCGTGTCAAGGACACAATTGACTACAAAGGCATGGGTGGCTGTGCAATCTTCGATAATCACACACTAATCTCAGCTTTCAATATACTTTCCAGCAATTTCTCATCCTCAACCATTGATGTGCCTGTCCCTAAATCCATGAAGGCGGCTTTGGGTGGTCCTGAGAAAGATTTGTGGCGTATGGCTTGCGACAAAGAATACAACTCTCTTATGTCCAAGGGCGTCTGGAACCTGGTTGATCCACCTGCTGGAGTAAACATTCTTTGAGGATTTTGGTTGTTTTGCAAAAAGTTCAATGTAGATGGAAGTGTTTCTAAACACAAATCCCGATTTGTTGCATGGGTAATTGTCAGCCCTGAGTACATACACATGTACCCAAAGCCTAACATGTAATACATAAGAAAACACTAGTAACATCTCATAACTCAGTATCAAGAGTTAATCATGCTTATAACACATAATATACTTAATAAAATATAAAAGTATTATTAAGTACACATAACAAATAAATAATAATAATAATAATTAAGAACAATAAACCTAATGTAGTAACAATTGTACATATCACTACATTAGGTTTGGAATACAAGTATATAATCCATAATCTTGTCAATCCCAAGAGGAAAATCAAATTTTAATTACACACTAAATTCTGAAGAACATTGATAGTGTTCCAAGAAGTCATATATCAAAAGTATTATCAATCATAATATTAGTGATCATCTTTAACTTCACTCTCTAATTTTCTGACCAGAATTAAAGTAAGTAATTCTTCTTATACTGATCTTATAATCTATAATTATATCAGGTTGGTGACCTCTAAGATAATAACCATAGGTTGGTGACCTCTGAGAGATAACCAAGTTAGTGAACTTCAATCACTCCATATCTCTACTAAGAGACTATTGAGAAGCTCAAGATCAAACTTTACTAATTATTAATAATTCATACAAATACTAAAACCTCTTTATAAAGAGTCATTTAACTGTAGTCTTTCAGGATTGGTCCTATCAGACTACAAGTTCTCATTAGCACTCTACTTCAATTATAATTATTATTAACAATAATATTTAGTTTTGGAGTTATTTAACTCTCAATTACAAAGGTAATTGATTAATAAAATATACTTTAGTCAGAGTAACTCAACAGAAAGAGTACCTACCCTCACAGTAATATGCAACAAGAGGGTGTAGATCTTCATGAGACTTTTTCCCCTACTGGAAAACCTTCCTCTCTGTGTTTACTTATTGCTATAGCTGCTACTCAAGGGTGGGAGATCCATCAGATGGATGCCGTTACGGCTTTTCTTAATGGTATTCTTGAAGAGGATGTCTATATGTATCAACCTGAAGGGTATGTCAAGAAAGGTCTGGAAGGAAAAGTTTGTCAATTGAAGAAATCTCTCTACGGTCTTCAACAATCACCTAAAATTTGGTGTGATGAGGTTGTTACATTTCTTATTAGTGTTGGCTTCCGTCAGTGCGTCATGGACCCTTGCATATACACCTGTTCCATCAAAGCTACCTCCTCTTTCACTGCTATCTATGTGCATGTGGACGATTTAGCAATCACTGGTAACAACATCAGCACTTTCAAAATTGAGATAGCTAGTAAATGGGAGATGGAGGATCTTGGTATTGCTACTACGGTGGTTGGTATTCAAATTATTTGAAAATCTCAGTTGTGTTACACCATCACTCAGTCTGCTCTTGCACGGGCGGTGCTGGAACGTTTCAAGGTCATGCATCTCAAATCTGCATCCACTCCTTCCCCTGCTGGTCTCAAGTTATATCGTGCCAGTGATGACAAGGTTGAGGCTTTTAAGAATGAAGGTTTGAATTATAGTAGTGCTGTTGGCTCTCTCATGTATTTGGCTCAATGCACTCAACCTGATTTGTCTTACGCCGTTGGTGTTCTCTCTCAACACCTGAAATCACCAGCTCAAAAACACTGGGATGCGGTGCTGCATGTATTCCAATATTTGAGCGGCACTATCAATTTGGGAATCTCATACAACGGTGATATAGCTGCTCCTACGACTATTGATGGACTCAAGCGTTTTAACCTGCCTACCTCTCACTGTGACTCCGACTGGGCTGGGGACAAAGAGTCTTGACGTTTCACTACTGGATTCATTTTTCAACTGGCTGGTGGTCCAATCTCTTGGAAGTCTCAACTGCAAACCACCGTAGCTCTCTTGTCCACCAAAGCTGAATATTGTGCTATAACGGAGGCGGTTCAGGAGCTCATTTGGTTAAGGAACATGTTGCAAGTTTTTGGTTTTAAGGATCCCTACCCTACTGTCTTACAAAGCAATAACATGGGTGCCATTCATCTAACCACCAAGTCCATATTTCACGCACGGACCAAACACATCAAAATTCAATATCATTGGATTCGAGAAGTGGTCAAGCAAGGCACGTTGGTGGTTAAACACATACCTACGACGGAGATGCTAGCTGACCTTCTAACCAAACCGCTTGGTCAACAACAATTTTATTATCTTCGACAGAAGCTGGGGCTAAAGCATGTTGGTTAAGCCTGAAGTCCTTGAAGGGGCGTGTTGTGATATTTAGTTGCTCACGAGTTTTGTCTCTATTCACTAATTGTGTCAAGGACTTCCGGTGTTGTAATGAGTAATCAAGATCACCTAGAATATTTAGAAAAGAGTTTTATTGAGATTAAATATATTAAGTCTATTGAAGATATGTACGGATGTAGGAGTTAAGGGTTATGAGAAAGAGTGTGCAGAGATAGGTTGAGGTTTCTCTTTATATGTTTTTGGAATAAGTCAAATGTGACTTGAGTGTTTCTTTTGTTTCCTTTGATTAATTCATTAAGTGTAGCATGTCTTGTCCACATTTACATAGCTGCTCTTGTTAGTCACTCAGATTCTTTTTCATCATCAAACAGAATCTGTAAGTGCATTTATCTTAATCCTTATTATCATCATCAAGCCTAACTATACTCTCTAAACATTTTGTTTTAGATTTAAAGACCTTTTTATTTATTCACCTCATTTTTACCGTACTGTGTTACCTGTTGCTTTGCACAGGTTTTTTTACTTCTTTTCTCTCTTTTTATTTTTCCTTTACTAATTGTTTGTTGTACTAGGTGTGTCTCATCTTCTGAGCAGCTCTTTGTAGCTTTCTAGTGGCGTGTTGCCGTACTCATCTTTACCTGATTACCCCAGGTATGCTTAGGTTTTCATGATCATCGAAAAGAATCCATTTAAAGACCTTTTTATTTATTCACCACATTTTTACAGAATTGTGTTACCTGTTGCTTTGCACAGGTGTGTCTCATCTTCTGAGCAGCTCTTTGTAGCTTTCTAGTGGCGTGTTGCCGTACTCATCTTTACCTGATTACCCCAAGTGTATCTATATAATTTACGGCCATCCCACTTTTACTTCTCTAAGTCATCAACTACGTTGTAGAACTCCTACGCTGTGGAGCGTAGGCAGAGCTGTGAGGGGAAGAAACAAACCCAAGGGGGATAAACCTCCAGGAGTCGTAACTAAAACGCTGTTAAGCTGCCCTCAAAAGTACACAAAACCCTTTCTTCCAACAATACCACCACCAAAACTAAGCTTCCAACCTGGTAAATCCAATCTACAAGCTTTAGTTTGGCCTTAAGATTCCCCAAAAGAGGTCCCGCAATTCAAAAACAGATGTAAACAAGCTGTTTTTTACTATGCCTTTCCAATTAAGGTCCCAAAAAGCTTCCCCGCAGCAAGAGAAAAAAATAAAAAAACCTTGTTTTTTCCTCCAAAACCTTATTTTTCAACTTCTACTTTCCCCAAAACTACCCTACACGTCCTACTACCTTCAAAATCCACCTAATATCACCTGTAACAACCCAAATCCCACTTAACTACCTTAAATTTTGAGTTTCTGACCTGATTTGGTCAGAAACCTAAAAATAAAAAAATAAAAAAATAAAAATCCAAAATCCAAATTTCCCACTATAAGGATTTTGAAAATCACCGTTATAAGGGTTTCAATTTCCCTTATAACACTCAATTATAAAGGTAAGTCTTTTTCTAAAGACTCTTTTCTTTCCTCTACTTTTCTTCTTTCCTTTTCTTTTACTAACTCTCCTTTCTCTTTACTTTTTCTTCTACCCTTTCCTTTTAGGTCCTACTCGGTTCGGAAATCGAGGCCAACTTGAAAACAAACAAAAAAAAGAAAAAACTCTCCGCTGGTTACAAACAAACAAACCCCCAAACGAACAAACCGTTTGTTTGTTTTTTATACCCGGATCCATCTCTCTACCCTAAACCTACAGATAACTCCTTTTTTGTTTCTCTCATTCTATTCTTCTGTCTTCTTCTGAACCCCCTACTGACATGTTTCATTTGTTTCCGTTTCATTTTTTCAATTTTTTCCTTTATTTTTGATTTGGTAAATTGGTTTGTTCTAGATCTTTCTACAAATTTTTGACCAATTCAAATTTTAAATTTAAATTCTTTTGATTGTGAGTAAGTTGGACCTTGACATTTCTTTTCTTTCTATTCTTCTTTTCATTTCTTTCTATTGCATGATACTAACTAAAAAAATGTTCTCTTTTTTTTTCAAGTTCAGTTCTTTTGCTGAGAATTTTTTTTGTTTGTTTTATCTCTTGGTGACTTTTAAACTAGGTTGATGAGGATTGTTGTTACTGATTTAAATGTTGATGTAATTCTGATTTGAATTGTTTATTTGTTTTCAACTTTTTTTCTTGTTTTATCTAACGTTGTCTTCTGATTGTATATATAGTTAAATCAATGAATTGGCTCATTGAGAATGATGACTTGAATTAAAATGATTTGTGTATATAAAAAAACTGAGTTCAATAAAAAATTCCCCCAAGAAATAAATGTGAGAATAAACCATGATTTCAAGGATGAGCTGAATAAAATAAAAGCTTTTGAGTTTCAAAGTAAAATAAGATATTTCATTTTTTTTTTTGCTTTCATATAAATTGCTTGCCACATCCTCCCCCAACTTATAAGCTGTCCTCAGTGCTGTAGGAAAAAAACTTGAATTCTGAAAATGAAATTTGTATATGAGAATCCTTGATTGATGACCACCTCCCTCAACTTGAATAAAGACCCTGCTTGCCAGTAACCTTGAACCACCTCCCCCAACTTATATCTAAGAACTCCACTCCTCCTCTAGCCTTCCAATAATACCCGTTCTGCTGTTTTGTTTTGATTGTCATTTTTATCTATGTCATTTGTTTGTATTTTCATTTAATTTATTTTGATATTTAATTTTGTTTTGTATTTTCTTTTTAATTTATTTCTTCGATTTATTTTCCTTGTTTATTGCCCATACCACTCCTCCACAATTACTTATCCACCAGTTAGCACCAACTCAATCCGTTCCTCCAAATAATTTCCAGCCGTCAACATCCCCATCACTGACAACCATTATTCTTATTCCCAATTCTAATCAATCGTAACCTAAACTATAACTAAACAGTGACCATATTCCTTAGTCCTGACCCATATTTATAAACCCATAACCAAAATACCAATCCCAATATCCGGAGTCTGTCCCAGAATTTCTAACACTATATATCTCAAGAACCAGTCATCTATGCTTGAATGCCTATGACCTTCAACTACGCTTCCTCCGTCCCAAGTATAACCTCCTGTCTTCAAAGTAATATGTTGTGTGTTATGATAAAGTAAGTAAAATAATTGTATGTGGTAGTAATCCATTTATGTTGTGTTGTTTGTAATTGTTGATCTACCGTGGTAGCCATCCCCTATCCCGCTACTACAAGTTGTTGTGAATTAATATGTGATTTGTTTTGCTCGTATGACTTATGATAATCTTTGTTTGACCCATGCTGCTTTGACTGTTGCCCCAATTCCACCACTATAACCGCCTAAAAGAGAAAAAGAAGGAAAGAAGAAAAAAAAGAGAAAAGAGAAAAAAGAAAAAATTTGATTGTATGTTGCTTGTTTGAAAGTTGTTGAATGATGTGTCTAATGTAGACTTTGTAATCTTGTTGTTAAATGCTTGATGGTTTGAATGTAAATTTTGATACGCCCCTACCCAATCCTCCTATAACGACCCTGAGAAAATGAAAGAAATAAAAGAAAAAGAGAGAAAAAAGAAAAAGAGAAAAGAGAAAAGAAAAGAAGGCCCTTGAACAAAGGTAATTTTGAATTTTTTGTTTAAAGTAGTGTTCCAATATGAATTGATTGATTCTTGAATTGAATTGATTTTGAATTGAGTTGTTGCGCCCTCCCCGTACCCTACTACTTTTGTTGTTTTGAATTGATTGCTGCCACCTGCATCCCACCATGAATAGAAAAATAGAAATAGAAAAAAGAAAACTAATAGATAAGAGAAATATGAACATGGTTAAATTGAAGAGAAATGAATGAAGAAAAGAAAAATGAAAATGAGAAAAAGATGAAAAGAAAAAAGATGAGATGAATATTTTTTTTGTATGATTTTAGTATTAATTTTTGTTGAATATTATATTGTACATTTTAACCACTACCCACACTACCCTTGCCTTCCTCCATAAAAGCCTCCTGCCTTGAAACCTTTGCTACTCCCCTTGGAAAGAACCATTTCACATGCTCCGCTGCTACTCGCCTACTCATGACTGTCCCATCCAATTCCTCCAACACATATGACCCGCCTGGATGTTGTGCAGTGACCCTATAAGGACCGTTCCACCTCTCTTTGAACAACTTCCCCCATTGTGACTCCAAGCTCTTGTTATAAACCAAAACCAGATCACCTACAGCCAGAGGGACCCATAACCTGTGAGCATTCTTCTCATCCCAGTACGTTACCCCATCAGTCCGTGCCTTCATCATCCTGTTGTACGCCCTTTCCACCATTTCCTCCTTTTGTTCCAACTGCTCTACTCTTGCCATCAACAATTCCTCCCTAGTTTTCACCTTGTCCCAATCTACCCCAAGAAAAGTCCCTACTTTGACATCCACTGGTAGAATTGCTCTTTGATTGAAGAGCAACTCATAAGGTGAGATCCCAGTAGTCCTCTTGGTTGAAATTCTATCAGCAAACAAGACCAAAGGCAACTTCTCAGCCCACTTCTTCCCATCTTCCCCACACATCTTCACCAAAGACCCCTTGATCTCTTGATGCCCTCTTTCCACCATTCCTTCTCCCTGATGCCAATATGGTGTTGATTCACCCAATTTTGACCCTGCCATTTTCACCGCTTCCCTCAATTCCCCCTTAAATTCTGGTCCTCCATCAACTGTGAAGCACTTCACTGCCCCATATCTCCATACCCATTCCCTAAGAATAAAGTCCGCCACAGCTTTGGCCGTCAAATTGGCCAACGCCTTAGCTTCCACCCATCCAGAAAGATCATCCCTTGCCACTATCAAATATTTGTACCGTCCTGCCTTGATATGAACTGCATCTAAGCTTACTCTTCCAAATAATGTATTTTCACCAGTAGCATGTCCCTTCTCCTTTTGAGTCCTTGGACTTTCCTTCTGACAAGCCTCACAAGTCTTTACCCAACTCCTTACGTCCTCCTTCATTTCTGGCCACCAGAACCTTACCAAACACCTTCTATAAGTTTCATCCACCCCTCTATGTCCCATCTCCTCATGTAACCTCTGCATTATAACCTCCTGACCCCTTTTCCTTGACACTACCAATCTTCCACAAGGTACACCCCTCCTCTTCAATCTTCCCCGCTCCACATAAAAACTAGCTGTCCGGTTTTGAATCCACAGAAAGTCCTCGTCTGAACAATCAGTGGGCCTCTGAAAGGTCTTCAATTAAAGTTTTAGTTGTAGCCACAAGCCTTCTTGAGACCAAAGATCAGAATGGGAACCTCCTTCCTCTCCCATAGCTACTTCAAAACCTTCATGAGCTCCAATATCCTTCTTCTCGTCATCAAAGTCCTCCCATTCTGACTCTGAATCTTCACCAACCGGCCTTCTAGAAAGTCTATCAGGCATCCCAAAACTCTTTCCAGGCTTATGAACAATGTCAAAAGAGAACAGTTGAATGAAAGCCACCCAATGTGTCATGGGTGCATTGGGCAGAGTAGGCCTATTCATGGAAAATGAATTCTTCTTGGGAGAACAATCAAGAGAAATCCCCAGGTTGGAATTTGAATGGAAAATGATTCTGATGTTCTCAAGGACGGGGAGGAGATAGATTCACTGAGCAGTGATTGGTTTGGTTTGGGTGTGGGTCTGAAAAAACTAGAAGAAAATTGACATGTTATATGTCACTACATATGGGTGATTGGGGCATGTTGGGGGAAATTGAATTCCCTTCAAGTTGGATAGAAAAGATATGCAGACTGAGCCATATACAGGCTGTGGTGAGGGTCACTGTGAGACATGAATACCTCAAAATGATGTACACTCAATACGTAAAGTTTAATTCAAGAAGAGATTGCATATTTTTCTCAATTAGATATGGCGACAACAATTTTGTTGAGCTGAATCCTGAGTCAAACACAGAGGTAAAATTGGTTTACAGAGGAACAGGTTGAGGGTCATGTTGAGTGGTTTGAGCTCCACAGGATGTTGTGAGCAACATGGTATTGTTTAGCTGAGGAATTCATAATGATCCTAAGGACAGGCACATGAAATTTGCTGTGCTATATGTGAAGGCAGGTTCAGGGTTTACATGTCTCACATTACAATCAAGCTTTCAAAAATTTCTGTATTGTAGCATGCTATTCAAAAACATAGCATGTATATGTAGCGTTATTGAAACAATGTTCTTATGAAGGAATCTGTTTTCCCAGGTTGGGGTGATGCAGGGCAATGGAACTTCACACATCTATAGTGCCTTCAAACCTTGGGAGTTCCATTTTGAGTGACAGGTGATTCTCATGCATGCATAGTCAAATATTGTCTATACATATGTAACATCAACAAACATGCGCTATATTGCACACACAGTGACAGTGATTATTCAACTACACATATGTAGGGCTGCAACCTGACCCCGTGAGTGCTGGGCTGGCCCTGGGCTTGGGCCCAAATTCAGCCCTGAGTAAATCCAATGACATCTGAAATCTGCTCAGGGCCAAGCAGGGCCAATAGGCCACTAGTGTGAGGGCATTTTTGTGGTGAGGAAAGGGTTGGCACCCTGGCTGGAATGGGCGCCCGTGTCACCTGAAGACCCCATGGGCCATATTCAACTACCATCAAGCCAAAATTAGATACACCAGGGTGTGTACTGTCAGCTCTGTGAAAGTTGTCAGGCGGAGTTGGCGTGCCGGGGCCAGGGCCAGGTCACAGCCCTACAAATATGCAACATTAGCAAGCACAATATATTGCATGTTTAGTGAAAAAATCACTGAATATACATATGTAACATCAGCCAGCACATGATACTACATGTGTAGAAACAGAAAATATTTGACTATACATATGTAAAGATCATCAATCACATGGTATCACATGTGTATTGACAGAGACTGTATTGCTATGAAGATGTAACATCTGCAAACACATGATATTATGTTTGTAGCAACATGCAATATTCAACTATACGTATGTAACATCTACATCATTGGACATTGCACGTGCAGTGACAGAAACTATTTTGTTATACATATGTAGCATCTGCAAGCACATGATACTACATGTGTAGTGGCAGACAGTATTGGGATATACATATGTAGCCTTTGCAAACACGCAATATTACATGTGTAGTGACAGAAACAATTTTACTTTACATATGTAACCTCTGCAAACACGTGATGACACATGTGTAGTGATGTAATCAATACCAACTTGATATTTCATGTAGTGTTGCACAGGCACTGTCCGTAGCTCACATACATGATATGAGTCACCAAAATTTCTGAATTGGTGGTGAAAAGGATAGCAATGTTAGAAAAAGAGAAGGAGAACATGAAAGAAGAGGATTGGTTAGCTTTTGTTGAAGCAAAGGTTAAGTCTTATGAGCAGGAGACAACAGATAAGAGGGCCAAGATGAGTGATAAGGTACTTCATACTCATTGGAAGGTCTACTCTCTACTGGATGAGAGGAAAAAGGTTGTCATAAAAACAAAAGCTAAGAAACTATGAATGATTATTTCAATCTTTCTTGTTGAATAGTAACCTATCCTTGTAATTACAGCGGTAAACTTCAAAAAGGGATCTATCTTATTTTTTTATCAAAGATATTCAATTCATTTACATATATGGACTGGGATAAGCCTCTTCTGGCCTAGGCGGCACATCATCAATGATAAGTAGCCATAGATCTACTCCCAAAGGTAACTTGGTTTTTCATTGTACCATGCTGAAGATGAAGATAGTCACAGGACCTTGAATGAAGTTTATCTATGGACTTGGGGCTGTTTGGGTGTTCTTCTTCATGTGAATCTAACAGTTTTAATTCTTGCAAGCCTTCCCTATGAGATATTCAATTACAACAAAGAATCAACATAACATTTCAAGACTGAGAACTGAAGATGCTCAGATTTTGAAACCCAAGGATATTGTCAGGATGGGTCAGATGAATAACTTGTCTAATGTTGAAGGAATGCATGTTACATTGGTTTTGTTTGGTGAAGTATATGTGAAAGCCTGTTACAATTGCATTCCAGGCCATCATGTATGGGATTACACTTCCATCCTCTTTATAGGAATCTAGTTCATGATACATCGGCAAACTTGAACTGGCGCTTAAACAAGCTAGTTTTTTTCATTGAAGATATCTCTATTAGGATTTTGATTGATCTTGATGTAATCTTTTTAACCTCTATGAAGACAGACCACCATGACTTTTCACTAGATCAAACTTCAAGTCACTGCTTCACATCAGGATTTCAAAAACAACTTAATTCATCCACCCAAAAACCTCCATCTTCATTTTGGACACTAATTATAATTAGTTGTGCTTGTTTATTCACCAGGTCAGCTTGCATTTCCTTACTATGATCCTATAAGCTTTTCTCCCATAAAGTGAGTATTTTGTCCCCGTGGCACATGGCTGATTATTAGCATGTGCTTGCTAATTTCATCTCAATTCATCCTATTTTGCATTTTCCTTTGTAGATCTACATACATACTATCTACAACACCAAGATCATCCAACAGAATCACTGCATATCCCTGATCCTACCATGATATGGTGATTTTCTACTGCATGCTCTGAGTTTTGCGCTGGGGAACCTGAAAGAATCCAATCCTGTCACCTCAACGACTCTTGGAAGTTAGTATTCCTGTCAGCCCTGAGTACATATACATGTACCCAAAGACTAACTAATAATAATTAAAATACCCTTATATATATGTGTAAACTTAAGTAGACACTAGCTACATATATATATAACATAAGAATAAAGTGAAATATGTAATATGATGCTGTTAAACCCTAATTACATATACACATAACCTAATACCCACATGTAACAACATGTAATATATAAAAAAATATATAAAACCATCAAATACAACTCATAACTCAGTCTCAAGAGTTAATATGCTTGTACTACATATCATACTTAACATATATATGTAATTAAGCATTAACAATAATAAAAATAATAAATATTATTATTATAACCCTGAACCAATGTAGTGATATGAACAAATATCATTACAATTAGGTTTAGAGAAGAAGAGTATATAAACCCTTCTTCTCTCAACCTTCCACAGATCCCCAAGAATTTATTACACACTACTTTTAAGAACTAATCAAAGTTCAACTGAAGTACAACATCAAGAGTCTTATAATTATAAGACTAGTGATTAACTTCTATAAACTTTAAATCAGTTCCTTGATTAAAAGTAAGTAATACACACTTCACTCCTCTGGATCCTCTATTTCCCCTAAATAGAAACAATCTAGGTTAGTGACCTTAACAACTCAGGTTAGTGACCTTAAGAAGAACTTCAGGTTGGTGACCTTAAGAACAACCCCAAGTTGGTGACTTTAAGAACAACCAGATTAGTGACCTTTACCTCACTCTTCAATCTGATAATATAAAGATTGAAGGGAAGTCTTGGATCCAACTTCCATCAATTATAATCTTTATTGTTATCATTACTAACCTCCTTTTAAGGAGTCAACTAACTGTAGTCTGTCTGGATTTATTCCAAACAGACTGTTAGTCCATTTCCCTCCATCTTTATTAATTCTATTCCTTATTTCATATTGTAATTAATAATTATATGAAATAAAGAATTAAATAAAATTATTATAAAATACCTTATTCCAACTTTAGGGAGCCTAGAGTACTCCAAAAGAGTACCCTACCCTCACAATTCCTAATCATGGGAATAGCAGTTCATGTTCACCTTGAAGAGCATGAACTGACTTTACTTTTTATATTGTCATCCAGGAGTATTGATTTATCTCACCTTCCCCACACCCTAACCCCATTACAACTTAACTCTGCTGAGTTGATATGTCTCTTCTGTGAGCTGAACAAAGTAAGAATCATTTTCCATTGGAATCCCCAACCCAGGGAATTTGATTGTTTATGTTCCCCATAGGATTTCATTTCCCACTTGTGGAAGTTGATTGATGTTCACAGTGTATTGATCATCTCAATAAGAGATTTGGCATCCACCTGCAATTCAAAGTGTTGCCCCCACAACTTGCTTTGAAATTTCTTCAGTATCCTTGCCACACCACACAGTTCTAATTTTGGCTGTGAGTAGCGTGACTCCACTGGTGAAAATACCAAGCACTCATAGAACACAGGCCTAGCCCTTCCTTCTTTATCCTCCTGCATAAGTACCCCTCCAGCTGCCATGTGACTTGAATCCACCGCCAGAATAATCTTCCCTGCTTGTTCACCATACTCCAAACCCTTCAACATGATATCCTCCCCAATGATCTTCTTCAAAGTATCCAACGACTTCTGGCACTCCTCTGTCCAGTTCCATTCCGTGTCCTTCCAAGTCAACCTCCTCATGGGTGCTGTCACCTGTGAGAAATTCTTGATGAACATCCTTACATACACACACATTCCCAAGAAGCCAAGAACCCAAGAACCTCCGTGACATTTGTTGGTACTGGCCAGTTTTGAATCTTGTTTTTCTTCTTCTGAGAAATAGTCCTCCCATCCTTACACACTACATGTCCTACAATTTCCAATGCTGGAACACATAATGCGCACTTCTTTCCTGACACTGTAAGCCCTGCCTCCTCTATCCTGAATAAAACCCTCTTCAGAGTTACTGCATACTCCCAAATGAAACGCCTAATGCCAGGATTCTCATCCAACACTGCATCGCCGTAGGTAGAATCAGGACCATTGATTCCACCGTCATCAATGAAGATACCTACGTTCTGTGGAATTTCATCTTGAAGAATCCACATCATTTGAGCTTGATACACAGCCACTGAATTTGTAGCACCTTGAGGCAACCTAGTGAGCGGAAACCTTCCCAAAGGTGTCTCAAAGGTAGTCAAAGGCCTAGAAAAATCAGCCAACTCCCTCTCATCATATCCCCCCATTATATCTCCCAGTCCATAACAAGCCCTTCCTGCAAACGACTCCACAAACTCCTCCGGTGCGGGAGGTATCCCTGCATCCTTAATGGTAACCTTGTTCAATTCTTGAAGGTCATGAACCACCCTTAATTTTCCATCCTGCTTCTTCACACAAAATACCGGACTTGAATAACTTGATGTTGATTGTTCATACAAGCCTGTTCGAAGCCTTTGCCTTATCAATTCTATGTATTCTGGCTTGAATGGCCCCTTCCCGCAGAACCATTACATGTAACATCAACTTCAATTCCTCCTCACTCAACCAACCCTCAGGTCCAAAATTGCACATCTTCAGCCTTTCCAAAGTTGTCTTCTGAGTTTCTTTGAATTCTGGTGGCCTTACTGTCAATGGCGTACAGTAAGGGTCTCTCGACATTTTTGGCCTCCGGAGTGGTGGATTCAAATGTTGAGGCATTGGTGCATTGACCGGTTGAATCTTCTTCGCCACCGGCTTGTACTTTGTAAAACACAAGAACCTTCCCTTCTTCCAATGCTCACACAACTTGGCCTGCTCCCTCATATCAAACCCCTCCGTTAACCTTTCCACCGTTCCCCAGTCTTCCTCCCCCAACAGTGTTCCTTTTACCCCATACTCTCAAGCTCCCAAATAACCTTCCTTCTCCCCCACTGAATTTTGCACATCAAAAAATTGAGAATTAGGAAAAGAAATAGATTGAGAAGAAAATGAAGTGAAATCCGATAAACCAATGACTGAGTGAAAATTCTCTCCAAAAAGACTGCTCTGCACATTATTACCCCCAATTGATAACCCAAAAGATTGAAACTGATGAAATTTGAAACCCCCCATATTCTCCCCTTGCCAGGCCTGCTTTCCCCCAGTAGCCGGTGCTAGACATCCCAGACGACCTGGACTTTCTACAAACTGGATTCCTTTTTCTTCACCGGCCCCTCCTACAAAAAATGCTCCTCCCTCCCAGAAGCCCCCTCCACATAGTTTGGAGCCTCATAGAAATCCTCCTCTACACCTATCCCCTCACTCAATTCTTCCCCGTCCTTCCATACCATGGTCAACCTCTTCTCTCCAAAGTCCAACTCCCTCTCCCAGGCTCCATCCTCTGGCTGGCAGATTGTGTACCTTGTCCAGCTTCCTCTCTCATCCCTCAAGGTTAGTCTTTCACCAATAGCTTTTCCAAAATCCAGTCCTGCCCTGAAATCTATCAAGAAAGGTCTCCCTAGCAAGATTGGACATTTGTCCTCCTTGGCAATCCAGAAATGGGCCAATCCTTGAACTTTTGTCCCTACTCCAACCTCTACTGCTTCACCAATTCCCACCAACTCTGTCCTCTGCCCACCAATACCTCTGACCCCGGATTTGACTGGTATTATTGAGACTAATCCCAACTCCAAGGCCACAGCTTCTGGCAAGATGTTAATCTGTGAGCCAGAATCCACCAACGCTTTCACCCTTTTCCTCTTTCCTCCCAGCTTAATGTCCAGGTACCCCAATGGACAAGAATACAACGCATCCTCATCCTCACTATCACTAATCTCCTCAGACTTGTCTTCATCCAATCCTCCCGCCGCTGCTCTCATTGGTTTGAGAATGCGAGGGACAACTACCCTCCTCTTTGAGACTTGCTTCTTGACATGCTCCGCCAAAGAAGGCGAAATAGCACACAATTCTTCCACCTCAGCCTGAATCTGAGTCTTCATGATCTTGTCCACCACCTTATCCATAACACCTTCATAAGCCCTTTCCACCGGCCTTTCAAATCTTCCTTTCAAAATATCACTCTTGTAAAATTGGGTGTGGTGTGGGTATTTTTGATATTTTCTTCTTATCTATTGTACATCTCAAATCTTACTCAATTCCCATTCTTTCAAACCAATTACCTAACTACAATCAGTCAACAGTCAAAAGAATGATCAACAATTTTTTTGGAAATCAACTCAAAGCTTCAACATCATCTACTTGATCTGAAGAGAACCAAGATAGATATATATTTGATTTTTATTGGATTTGATGTTAACTTTTCTATTGAAAAAATCTAAATCTGTCTTTTCTAAAATCACTTAATTGATCCTTTTCTAATCTCCTTTACTTTTTTCAAAAGGTTTTAAAGCTACCTTAAATCAATCAAATTCCCATTTCCTCTTACTTTTGTCTTCCTTCTTCTTAATCAATTTTCCCATGACTTCAATTTAC
Source organism: Melampsora americana (assembly GCA_022264835.1). NCBI lineage: Eukaryota > Fungi > Basidiomycota > Pucciniomycetes > Pucciniales > Melampsoraceae > Melampsora > Melampsora americana. The sequence continues at coordinate 1,518,339 of JAIFHY010000008.1, forward strand.
ATATCTTCAACCAATTTGATTCATCTGATCTGTTTGTCTAAAATCAATCAAGATTCATTTTTTTTTACTTATTCAAGCTTTAAAAAACACACACACACACAGTTTCCAAACTCTTTAAAAAACCTGAATAACAAAGAAAAAAGTTCACAAATTTAAGCATTTCATAGGAATGCCAAAAAATCCACCAAAAAAAAAAAAGGCTGGAACAAAAAGTTAAGAATTTCATCTCAAACTCCTTCTCAGAGAGAGAATCACATTCAAGACTTTCTTAAATCAAATCTTAAACCAAAAAAAACCTTTTTTTCAACCATTCCCTTTCATAATTCTTATCTCTCTCTCTTTCTCTTGATCTCTCAATCTATAAATGTATACTTAGAATAAATCTCTACAAATTTCTAACAAGAAAAAAAACTTGACCCAGAAAGAATGAAGTTAAATCAAAAGAAGTTAAAAAAAGAAGGTATATGTATGTATGTATATAAGTACCTAAAGGAAGGGAAAAAAAACAACAAAAATGAATGAAAACATTCAAAACTTCCTCTCACCTCCCCTCCCCCCCCCCAAAAAAAAACCCTCCAAAAATTGGTTTTCTTTTTTTTGGTTGAAATCCAAAAAAAGTATGTATCATCTTAACAATCACAAGATGATTTAGCAATACAACTAGATTTTTTTTCTTCATTTACACAAACAAAAACACTTTCTTCCTTTTTTCTTTCGTCTTATGGTGATCAATTATCTAGTTCCTTTATGAGCTTGATATGCTAACCATCTTTTCCTACCTTCATCTAACAATAATTCACGATGATCAGAATCCATTTCTACCTTTGAAATAAGACCACTACCACCACCACCACCACTACCGCCCATGATCATCTCCGATCCAATCGATCCAATCCCTCCCAATTCATCCACTTCATCAATTTCATCTAATTCTTCTACTTCACTTAAATCTTTTCGATCACCTTGATGAAGATGATGATGATTGGTCAGATTCCGATTAGAGGATTGATTCGAAATCAAAAGACTGGTAGGACTATTTGAAACAACTGATTCAGATACTAATCCTTCTAATAAATCTCGTAATAACCTTTCGGCCCACCATCCATTTCCTCCATCTGATCCATCTTTAATTCCTCCTGGTTCATATTCAATAAACCTTTCAATCGCAGTTCTCATTCTTGAATTTGTATTTGAATTCGAGTTCGAATTTGAATTTGAATTTGAGTGTGATGGTATAGGTGGTGAATTAGTACTACTCGGATATCTAACGGCTAATGGTCCATAATGTCCTTGCATCAATTTCTCTCCAAAAGCAGGTACTACATCTACCACTTCACTGGTCACATATTCTAATTCTTCACATACTTCGGCTAATTGATTTCGACTGATTTTCAATTCTGATCTAAACGGCATAGGTGTTTCATCAACAGATGAATTCGGTATACTCGCTTCATTCTCTAGATCGATCAAGGGTGATCTTGATTCTTCAAGATTGATGACTGAATCTAATAGATTCGGTTCAGTTGAATCAGATCTAGTACCAACTGTGACAGCTGCTACTACTGTAGTCACAGCTGAAGTTGAACTAGATCCTAATCGATGAGAGCCTGAAACTTTCACCGTTCTACCAAACGCTCCCACGTATTCTTCTAATGCTAATAATAATTCACCTAATAATTGAGTTTCAACTCTTGGTTTTAAATTCAAAGTTCGACCGTCTAGATGATTAGGTAAGAATCGGCGACGAAGTGGTAAGAATACATTTCCACCTGTTTGAAGTCCATTACTTGAAGATGATGAAGGTGTAGATGATGACATTGAACTTGATGGTATCATACTAGTAGTAGTAAGTTGATTCAATCCTGTTGGGGGTGAATGACGAACTCCATTAGGTCTTGGATTATAATAATTATACATATTATACGTTTGTGATGGTTGTGAAGGTTCGGATTGCATCATCGTAGGTAATGGTCGCATAGGCATGATCGATCCTGCATCTGATGCTCTTCTTGAATCTGAACAATTTGGATCAAGTAAAGGACATCTCGTACTACCACTCGAATAAGACCCAGTTCGACATCGGTGATGTGATGTTGAATATGAATCTAATGAACTAACAGATGGTGCATAAAGTGACATATCTGTTGAAAGTGCACGTACAAAGTGTGGTGCATCTTTCTGTATTCATCGAGCAAAAAAATCATGTTATGACTTGAAAAGATAAAAAATGGGAGAAAGAAAGCTTACTTACCTCACGATCACTCCCAGTCGAACCAGTCTGTGAAGGAGGTTTATATGAAGTTGAAGTTGGAATAATGGCTGATCTATCAAAAGGAACAAACAAGTCATTGATCTCAGGAAAAGGATTTTGAGATTCATTCTTAAGAGTAGATTGTCTTCTAGTTCGACATGGATCTGATGATGGACTCTTGTAACGTTGATCATCGTAATCAAATCGTCTGGGAGGACGAATCAAAGTTTGTGATTTGAGATATGGATCGTTTGAATGAGTTCGAGAAGTGGATTGAAGATCGTCAGGAAGTTGAGCTGTACCGAATCGATAAGTTTCTAAACTAGCTCCAAACTCAGTGTAAGATCTTGAGTGAGTAGAAGTGTTGATGGTTTGATTGAGTTTGAAGGTCAGATCATTGGGTAAAGGTGATGTTAAGTTTGGTGCAGAAGGTCTACGTGAACGAGGTGAATCATCATACAGATCATCTTGAGGCTGACCAGAGCTGATCGTATTAACAAAAGAGGCCCTTCTAGTAAAAGGAGGGTATGATTGCTCAGATTGAGTAAGGGATGAACCACTGGCTCGATTGAACTTGTTGGATTGATAATGATGACTGCGTTCATCATGAAGGTTGATACCTTGTTGAGTTAGAGTTGAATCACCAAAGAGATGTGAGTGATGATTGAGATGATGAAATGAACCGAGATGAGCGGTTAAGAGGGGTGAGGATGCTACTGAAGATGAAAGGGTAGTAGATGTAGTAGTAGTAGATGTAGAAGGTCTTGAAGGATGAGTGATGATTGAGTTCAGAGGATCTAAACCAAGATTGAGAGCGATGATAGGAGTTGAATTAGATTGTCGACGGAGACTAGCACTTGAATTTCTTGAAGAAGAAGAAGTAGGACCTGATTTCAGAGAGGAATTGGATAGACTAGGCCGACGTTGAAAGATTGATTTTTGATGTGGATGTTGTGGAGCGTCTTGTAGGATGTTGAGAAGATCGGTTCTAGTCTTTTGTACAGTTTGTAAAGGTTGTTCAAATGAAGCGGGTGAATCACATAGAGATAGACCAGTTGAATTAGAAGTGTGTGATGTAGTTGAATGATTAGAGTGAGTTGGAAGAGAAGTGAGGTTTTGAGATAATTTCGGATTGAATGGATCGAATCCTGCAGCTATGTTGTGAGTTGAAGAAAAGTGAATGAGAATATGATTTGATTGAATGCATGAATGATGATTGAGCTTACGAAGATAAACGGTTTGTTGTCTTTCTGAGTTACGATTGATTGAATTTGATGGGATAGATTGAGTTTGATGATGATGAGGAGGAGGAGGAGGAGAAGCAGATGAAGAGGAAGAGGAAGAGGAAGAGATTGAAGAAGTTGAAGTGGAATTGGTGATGGATGAAGAATGAGTAGTGTGAGATTGATGTTGATGTTGTTGATGATGATGATGAAGATGATGAAGAGATGAACGATGGATGGGTTCGGGTGGTGGTGGTTCGGCTAGAGTATGAGCCCAATTTGAAGAAACTTGAACTGAAGTACCGGAAGAATGTGATGGTAAAGAGTTTGGATGAAGTGATTGTTTTGATTTCTCTTTACCATTTCGACGAGTGAGATGAGCTAATCTTGACATTTTGAATCATCAATCAAACCATTTGAAAGCTTAATATCTAAACTTGAACTTTTGATGGATTGACGGATGATGGATTAAGATGTCTTCTTCATTATCAGCATCCCATCAGCATCATCCTCATCGATGGTTTGATATCTACTCAGTCTGTCGAGTGAGGATGTTTTGAAAGTGAAGAAAGTGAAATTAAGAAATTAAGTAAGCGAATCGGTTGTTCACTCTTGATGATCTAGTATTTCAACCGTTGTCAACTGATTCATTCAAGAGAGCATTCATTCAAAGTTCTATACCAACTGCACCCCCTGCCCATGGTAGAAATTAAACAAAGCATTTTCCCTTTCTTCATCAACGGTCATTCACCAGAGCACAAAGCTCACTCTACCTTCTCACTCACTCTCTCTCTCTCTCTGGCCGTGGCTTTCACAACTTGATCATCCGTGACTTGCTGTGCCGAAGTCGTGTACATACCTCACAATCAATTCATACACAACATCAACACATTGTCTGAAATCAATCTTTGTTGAAACAGCTGTAAAACCACTCAATCACATTTCCTCACCACATCAGAGAGCAGATTTCCAGAGTGTGACCTTTTAAAAACTCTTGCCTATTTAAACCTCCTGAAGCTGTTCAACGGATGTGATCACTGAAAGCTTTTGACCATCCTGATTAGTAATCTCCAATTTCAACATTTCACAACAGAGCTCAAGATTTTATCAAGGATGTTTTTTGACTCAAGGAACGGTAGATTGATCAGAATGAAAGGAGATGTCAAAAAAGACAATGATAGCTTCTCACACACACACACACTGGCACAGTTGACAATCAAATTCAGGAATCCTGAAAGGTAGAGAGAGGTGAAGATCAGATTCGATAGCTTCTACAGTGGGTGAAGTCAGGAATAGGTTAGACGCAAAGGCTCTCACTTTTGAGGCTTCAAGAATTTCCTACTATATGCTAGAGAACCCCAGAGAGACTGAGCAATTGCAGTGAGACAAAGAAGCAGACCAAACCCTTGTGGACAGTCTATTGCACTACAATCTAAAAGTACCGTAAGAATAAACATAGAGAGAGAGAGCAGGATGGCAGGAAACAAAACACTTCTAACAAAAGTAAAGATTTTCATGAAAGAAGATTTCTTGATGATGAACTGGATGAGTACAAAAACTAAAGATAATTTAAACTTAACAAAGAGTCATTGAGCTGAAAACTGTGAAGGAGCAGTAATAATGATATCAACACATATTAAGAAATTCATACACAAAGAGCTCTATACCATACATCATAAAGGATCTTTGAAGAAGATCAGAGTAAAATATTTCCCAGCCTGTCATAGACTTAGGTCTCATTTTGATTAGAGCTATCACATAGGGGCTGTAGTGGTTGTTTTCTAAATCTATTATTAATTTATTACATGTTTCTTATTTATCTGTATCTGTTTTCTATTCCTGATTTTATCTTTCTATCTTTATTTATATTTTAGAGTCTCACCTTTTCTATTCTGTCTTTTTCTTTATCAAATTTATTATTATCTTCATTTCCTTCTTAGAAATACAATCATTATTAGACTAGAGTGTGTTGTAGGTCTCAAGACCAGACTTGTATCAGAAGATACAAGGTAGCTCATCACACAACCTCCCAAAGTCAAGAACATTTTGAGCCATACACCTATTCCCCTGAGTTAAAACACATTCCAACTTACAAAGAATGTGTCACAACGCTGCCTGAAAAAGCCTTTGGGTCTGAAATTTTTAAGGGTTTTTTGAAGAAAAAGACCTTTGTAGCACTCAATTTTCAATGTTTTTGACCTTCCTGGGTCCCTGGGAACACTGAATTTTGAGATCCCTGGGGCCCAAAATGAACTTCAGGAGCAATCTAGGCATCATCCTAAGTCCTTAGCTTACCTTATGTACTCAGCTACCCACCTGATTATTCATTGCTAGGAAGTGCTGTAAGGGTGGAAGAGTTACATAAACAGTATGGGTTATACAAGTATGGGATTAGACAGTTGTGATGGTGTAGATAGTTGATTCTCTTCCCCCCTTACGAGTTTCTCTTTTCCCTCGTGGTTTCTTCTATTTTCCTTATTCTATTATCTCTATTCTTTTACGGGTTCTGACTTCTCAAGTGGTGGATTAGGTACGAGGTGGTTTCTTCTATTTTCCTTATTCTATTATCTCTATTCTTTTACGGGTTCTGACTTCTCAAGTGGTGGATTAGTAATTGATACAAGGGGTTCTAGAAAACCCTGCTCCTCCGCGAGCCAGTGCCAGAGTCTCCGAACTAGTGAAGGTGGAGAGACTACTCCACCTTACAAGTGCTAGGTCCAAAAATCTGATGCCAGTTTTCTTTTTGAAAATATATCTTTCAACATGTCCTCCACATATTTGGATCAAGCTCAATGAGTAAGTTTCAGCTGTTTAAGTATCATGAGCCAACATTGAAGTTTAGTTGTGCATCATTTGGCCAACAAGTGAAATTTGGTTTTTGCAGGCAGTGTTGTTACACATCCTTGGCTTTATCCACTGTAACTTTAATCAGACGAGAATAGAAGGTGATCTGAGCATTGGACCATAGGATGATAAAGTGTTTACATAAGAGATTCTGTGAAGATAAGAAGGCTTTGAAAACCCACTTTGATGAAGCTCAACTGGTAAGCTTTGCTAGAGAAGATTTGGTGATAGGCTTAGTTAAGCTTGTGCTTGTGATGGGCACTTTGGTGAAAGTCAAGGATGATGAGGATGATCATGTGGGAGAGTGGAGTGAGTTGAAGCTAAGGTGGGTTTCAGGAGAATAGAAAGAAAGAATTGAAGAAAGAATTGAAGAAGGTTCAATGTTTGAGTGGAGTGATCTTGTGTGTGTGTGGTTGATGATTGGAGGATGATGAATAAGTTCATATATGGTATACAAATATCTCATCTGTGAAATATCAGAGAGGTTGACAGAACATTTCACAGAACGACAGAAAGTCCGATTTTGGCGGGATCTGTTGTTCTGTTGTTCTCATTACTTTGTACGCCCCTTTTCCAATTTGTAATCTGTTCCTCCTAACCCTATCTCCTAATCTCTCTCCCCTTTCATCGCTCGTCTCTCTTCATCTTATTCCTATTTTGCCTCACCTCTAATCGACTGTATCAAATTATTAATCAAACTTCAACTTCACATCTCGGAAACCAGGATGGTCCGAACAAGTCGACGTCGAGTCCTCAAGCACTCTGTTCATGTGGAAATCAACAAACGCAAAAATGGGGCTCATCTTTGAATTGCTGGCCTGGGGTTTCTCAAACACCGGAATGCTGAAAGCATTCTCTTACTTCAATGCCTCCAATCCATGGTCGCACATCAAGACTTACTTGCAAAAACTTCCGAGACTACCGCAGTGGTTCAAAATGATGACGGCTTAGAGGCGAAGAAGCCTTTCCTTATGTTGTTACTGGGGGCTCTCAAATTCCACCTGGCTCGTGCGGCGTTGGTTCAACTGGTCCTCCTTGGACGTCGTCTACGCAAGATTGGTGAATGCAAAATCAACAAATTAGAAGAAGCGTTGAAGATTTTGTCTTCGACACACTATATTAATGATCAGTATTCATGCAACAGGAGAGAATTGAGGAACGATGCTTTTGAGCAGAGGTTCCAGGAGGGTGGCAATTGCTTTTTATCAATGTTAAGTAGTTTGATTTTCAAATCATTCATTTCTTTGGACAATGATTTGATCAAACTTCTGTTCATGCTATCTGGATCAATAGGCTCGAATGAGCGAGGATTGTTTTTGGGATATAGTTGATAAGATCGCTGGTAGTAAGGTTTTTCAAAACAAATCTTATAACAAACAGGTGCTAGTTTCATGGCAACTTATGGTGATGCTGGCGAACTTGGGATCATCGGGCAATGGAGGCGATTACTCTCATTTGGCCTTTACTTTTCATATATCTGGTAAGTCTTCAATTGTGAATGACTTCGATTGACTTTCAAGGTGACTGAAATACCTTATGGTTATCCAGAAGGTAGCGTTCAGAATTGGACAAATTGGTGTATTTTTGTGATTCTTGGTTTGGAGAAAGATTGGGTCTGCTGGCCCAACCAGACGGAGCGCAATTCTTTCAAGGCTTGTATGGAATCATTGATCTTCAAGAATACTGTGGGATTTATGGATGGGACTCTTGTCCCGCTGGCATTTGCACCGGTCAAGAACGCTGAGGATTACTGGACGCATAAAATTTTTTACGCGTTCAATATCATGTTGGTATGTGACGTTAACAGGAAGTTCTGATTTTACGAGCTGGGATGGTGCGGCTCCGCTCACAATCAACGAGTATTCCGGACTTCTTTGGTACGTCTTTTTCCTTCTGCTGTTAATATGTCTTTGATTGTTTCTGACTTTTTGTACTAGCTTTACACCAATACGCCCAACTTCCTTGGAGAAGAAGAGTATGTATTGGCAGACTCAGGTTACACCGTTTCGCGTAGCGTAATTACTCCTTTCAAACAAACACACGGCTAAAGAATCAGCCAAAGCAAGGAGGGGTTCAATTTGGAGCTAAGTAAGTGGCGTGTCATCATTGAGCAAAGTATTGGTATGCTCAGGGGCAATTCCAATCACTGAAAGAACTTCAAATATTATTACGTGGACCGCGGAGTGCACAACGTGCAAACGCATGGATTAGGGTGTGTATCATCTTGCATAATTATATCACATCAAAAGGGGAAGAATGGCATTTGGAGTTTGGACCGATGGATGGAGAATGTGATCAAGTAAATAGAAGGTCTAGAGCGCCCTCAAACCGACCACCACCCCAAGGAAATCAGGCAGAGATGGATTTAGGTAGAGATGACACATTGCAAGAAGAACTCTCTCAAGAGTTTCTTGCCAGGAATTGAGGTTTAATTTTTGTCTTGAGGTTCATCTTTTGTTCCAAGTTATCCTTTATAAATATGTTTCTTAAAAAATGATACATCTTAAATGATTTATAAATAATATGATACATCTTAAATGATTGATAAATTCACTTGTTAGGTTTTTTCAAAATGCCTGGTTACTTTTGTAATAAGTTTTCTAAAACAATGAATTACACCGCAGGAATTAATTAGTTTGAAACCCGATTGAACGGAATTCTGGTGTCCGGGTTCAAAATTTCCTCGAATCGTGAAATTCGTTCACAACTTGTTTGCATTAGGTTTGCCGACCCTACTCAAGACCTACTCTTGGCTGGGGTTCAAGCTGGTTCAAACCTTGGCCCTCAAGGCAGCCTTGTCGAGCAAGACAAGTGGATCCCTTCTTGGGCATTTTGTCAAGACTGGGGCTGAGTCTGAGGGAATGATGAAGGCAGAGTCAATCAATGAAGGTGGAGGTGATTATGATGAAAGGGGTTACATATTGTTGTATCATGTATGATGTATGTCTTACACGGGGCCAGTGGAGGACAGCTCAAGTAGGATTGGCAAACCTAATGCAAACAAGTTGTGAACAAATTTCACGATTCAAGGAAATTTTGAACCCGGACACCAGAATTCCGTTCAATCGGGTTTTGAACTAATTAATTCCCGCGGTGTTATAACCACATACACAATTTTTCAAATTTGAGTTGATCAAAAATTGCCAGTGAGAATAATTTGACTTGTAAGTTTTCTAATATGATGAAATATAATCGCATACGCATATTTCTTAATGTCATTTTATTGTAAAATGTCAATAAGAATCTATTTCAACCTTTATAAATAGGTTCTAGCAAGTCAATTTTGGAGAGTTTCTATTTATGAAATTTGAATGTTGGAAGAACAGGCCATAATCCATTTTTGGAATATATGTCATCATTTGAAAAAACTCACAATTGATGACCTTAGCTTGATTAAATATTTTCTCACAACATTGGACCTCATCTTGGATCTTTTGAAAAAGCTCAAAGTGGATAGACTGAAAAGAAAAATTGTTTCACATTTGATTGCAACTAAATAATTGTAATTACTATACCAACTATTATAGAAAACAAATGTAATTTTAGATAGAACTCAATATTTTATACTAAGTGGGGACAATTTAATCAATTCAAGGAAAAAAAAAATTATTGGATGGAAAGATCTTCTCTGGGCATGTTAATGTGAAATTTTACTACATAGAATTGATTGGTTGGGGTAACAAACCAAGCAGGGGTCAGGATGTGTCAACCTGAGTGTCCCAATCTGAAACAACCTTTTCACATCAGATGTATTCTGAAGAGATCTGATTATGAGGTAAAGACTTACGCGACTTCCGAGTGTTTGTAGACCTCATCAGTTGCCTTTTGCATTGGCCACTTCAAGGGACATCGCTTGCTCAGTTTTCCTTAAATCCAGTTGTGCGGCCTTCAGTTTACAAGCTTGAAGTTGCGCCTTGATTTCAGCTTGTCGGCTCTGGTCATCCACAGAGAGAAGCAAAGTCGGATTCGGGTTGGGTTTCAAGGCAAGAGCAAGGTCAGTGATCACATTTGTAATTCCAGCATTGTTACGTTCACCATCGATGATGGCTCGTTCAAGCCTGTGGAAATTGGATGGCGCTTCAGACGCCGGCAGACTTAGGTGGCAAATCACAAGTGATTCGCCTCCTTCCTTCTGAAGTCGTCGACGTGGGACTGAGCCGCTTGAGCTAGGTCAATAGGAATGCTGAGACGACTTAGGTGGAGTTGGCTCTACAGATGAAGGTCGTGTCAGCTGAAACTATAGACACAGGAGAAATACATAAATAAAAAAAGGGAGAAATCAACTTACCTTTGATTTTGATATCTTGGTTTTCTAAATCCAAAGTGTCCAGGTCTTTGTTTGGATCATTGGCCAATACATTTTCAATTCTATCTTCAAAAGAAGTTGTATCACTTGGAGATACATTAGATTGTTTGGAGAGACCCAAACAATCTAACGATTTGTTGGGATCCAAAGCGTTCACACTGTTTGCGCTGGAGAGGTGGGTTGACTTGTCACGAGTCCCCATTGTATCTTCAAGCTCGTAGTAGTATTTGAATTTATGTTTAACAACATAATCTGAAAAGTTATACCACATTAGTTTAATGTGAAAATGAGGTAATTAGTCAAGCGGAATAGTGAAATGGACATACCCTCTATCATAGATTTCTTCTCAGCCAGATACTGCGGATCATCATCCGCCCACCCATTAGCATCCTTTTCCACTTCCAGATCATCCATCACGCCCTGACCGGTTCCATTTAGCCAATCAACAGCGCTGAAAAAACTCTGCTTGAGTTTGTCAATCTAGGAGTTGTATGTATGTTAGCCTCCGAATAATTACAGATTTAATAAGTGACACTCACCTTGTCCAGGACCACATTAACTTTCCGAGGAGCTATTCCATTCTCGGCCAAGTACTGAATCACATGCTCAATCGTATTCTTCTTGACTATGTTCCTGTTCTTGTACCTTGCCCAATTTCCGTAGGTCGTAATCCAGTTCAAGAGAAGGCTCATAGCGCTTTCCCCTTTCTCATTTTTGTTGTCTTCCCATCTCACATGAGCCTTTAGAGTTTCAGAGGAACTGGTGGCAGGAGTGTCTTCGGCGGTGGTTGTACTGGTGAGTTTGGGATGCTTTCTGCTGGTTGTTCGAGCCTTCAGCGAGGTCCTTGATGTTGCTTTGCAACTTGATGAAGAACGGGTCTTCCCTTCTTTCCTCGAGTTCTTTCTTGCCTTCTTGGTGTCGATCATGTTGGAAGAGCAAGGTGTTGAGCTCATCAAAGAACCAAAGCCCCCAATTGCAAGACAGAGGCGGGATATGGCGAATGGATGGGTGTTGGGTAGAAACTTGGAGAGGCTGAGTTGAGTTGAAGAGCCTGAATCGCTGAGGTGTGGACTGGAAATGGATGTTGAAAAGTGACGGGAGTGAGGAATGGTGTTGATGACTGTTGCGGGGTACTTGGTTCGCTGGATGTGGGGCTTTCTTCAACATCAATATGATCGGCCATGATAGGGTGGGGTTTGTAAGGGGAGGCTGCAGAAGGTTTGAACTAGAACTGTGGATTTTCAGACAGTTGAAATGAGAAACAGAGCAACAGAGGGAAAATCAGATGAAATTTTCATCTGTGAAATATACTGATAAACTATCTGATCTTTCACAGAAAAAGATATTTGTATACCATAATATTCTACTTACAAAGATATACAGTCAATCCCAGAATTCTTGGAAATGGTCCAAAATTTGAGTCAAGGTTGGGGTCCGTCCGCCCTGCAGCGGACCAGAGATAAGGTGCGTCCATCTGAAACCATAACTGCCCTCATCTTGCAGTCTGCGATTGAGTTTGACACAATTTCCAAGGACCACCCCATCAAATTCCACATTCCTGTTTGTCCATATTTCTCTAATTCCCCCCTTTATTCTTTAACTCACGCCAATATTTTCACCATTTTCCCGCCGATCATGGGTTTTCGAAGTTACTCCGAAGACCTCAAACTGTTAGCCATCAAGATGGCCATCGAGGGCCACTCGTGCACTGCCATCAATCGGACTCTTTGGTCCAACATCTCCTTCAATTTGATTGCGCGATGGAAAGAACTGTACATTTGAACAAATTGAGCGATTTTCAACCCAGCCACTTACAAAGCTAGGGGCCAACCTATCTGACAATCATATCTTGATCTTGAAAGATATTATTTCAAATTCCCCCGTGTTATACCTCAACAAGATTCAAGTTTGTCTCAATCAAATAACAGGCCTTGAGATTTCCCAATTGACGATCTTGAGGGAACTGAAGATTTGTCTTGGTTTGTCTTTACTTGTTACTCGCGGAATCCACCAGAAGCAATCTCTTGCGGAACGCGTTCACTACATCAGGAACATTTCAAATATTCCTGCCGAGTTCCTTGTTTTCATAGGTAAGGTCTTCTTCTTCATGATTAATTATAGTGTGTATTTGTTTTCTGATGTAGTCTGTCTTGAAATTGTCCGTTTGGCTTTTCAGACGAATCCGGGGTGGTAGGACATGATGCCACCTGTAAGAAAAGTTGGGCTCTGACCGGCACATGCACGGTCCGAGAAATGCAATTCCAAGAGAAAGATCACTGGACGATCCTCCCCGCGGTCAAGGAGCAAGGGATGATTGCAGGGACCACGATGAAAGGGCCCTTTGAGCGGGTCCATGTGGAGATGTTTCTTGCAAGAAAACTGGTATGCACCATTTTTGTTTTCTATCCTTATCTTACTATACATTATCAATGTGGTTCTGGCCCATTTGTAGCTCCCAATCATGAATCCCTACCCAGGTCCAAGGTCTGTTCTCATCTTGGACAATGCCAAGATCCATCATGGTGGCCGGATCAATCAAATGTGCCACAATCATGGCATATTGTTGATCTACTTACCAGCGTATTCCCCATACCTCAACCCAATCAAAAAGGCATTCAACTGCATGAAGAAAAGATTACAAAGGGAAGAACAATGGCTATTTGAAGAAGACAAAGGTGAATATCTACTCGGCTTTGCGGGCCAGGTTATGACAAGGCCTTTGTTACAGGCTCTTATTGTGTCAAGCGGTTATGTGACCCAGCACTACTGGGATCAATACAATCAAAGATTCCCCAGCTAGACCGGATGCAAGATTATGAACTTAATGTAATTACATTGATATTGTGTTAGAAAACATGAAATATAATTTTCAATGGTTACTTTCTTATTTTTTTTAATTTTATGATTGATCCATACTTAACTGAGAGACAACAAGAGTTTGATAAAAGCAAAGCCCAATGGAAACACATTTGTGTTGGTTTCAATTTAAATGAAACAAAAGAAATTTAGAAATGAGATTTGATCCAAAAAAAAAGAATCAAATCTCATGATCGGTCACCCTCGTGTTGACCGAGTTTGACTTAGTGTGGCCACAAGTTTTCATCTTGTGGGAACACTTTCCCCACAAGTACTCTGATCATCTATCTCAAATATATAATGGGTGGTCTGATCTGTGCAAATGAAGTGGATGATCTCCTTTTCGTGACATCATCCACTTCAAGTCCTTAAGTGCTTATAAACTATTAATGATTGTTTACTCACCAAAGGCTAATATCTTACAAATCAATATGTAATCCAAACCTGACTTTTGGATTCTCTAGGTAGTGAGTTTGGGATCAAGCAATCCATCAAGGATTGATTCAATTGCAAACGCACTCCACATCAACAAAATCACCATGTAACATAAAGATCTTTCAGAATGAAAAATGAACTGAAGGAAATATATGTACTTATAATCTTAAAGTGAAAACAACGGTCACTTTGGACACTCATAAATTTAAAAAGAAGGAAATGGATCCTCGGAGAAAATCAACTTCTCAATGGATGATCACCTTTTTGAACTAAGACAAGCTGTGCTTAAGCTGTAAAATCCATTGAAAAAACCGTGACTATGCGTGATGATAAACATATCACCTAATTATTTTGATTAAATAACCATTTGAGAATCCACGTTGTGAGGTGAGTTTTCTTTTTCTTCGTTGATCAAGTGTAAGAAGAATCAATGGGCACAGTTCATCAGCCTCATAGCTGTGCCCCGCTTGATACCCATTTCAACCATTGCATCCATGTTGGTCAATTCGGGATACAAGAAGGCATCAAAAAATTCGATGTCATGTTGTAATAAAATTTGACGCGCCTCATCGTGGCTTTGAACTTGCACCAAAGCGAACACCATGTATTTGTCCATGGTAGCATTCGTGCGTACGCAATCAACATTGTACGGGTCTAATTCAATGTTGTAGCCTTGGGCTTCAGCAATTCCTCCTATATTGAAGTTTGAGATTGTATCATAGGCCGCCCGTTTAGTAGTCGAAGTTGGGGTTTGCATTACCAGGGGGTTTTTGAGGTCAACCCATTTAAAACCCTCCATGTTATGTGGTATATCCACGGTGACACTATTGGGATTGGACACCTGCATTGGAAGAAAGTAGTCGTTAGCTTGTTTGCGTCTAAGGCAGAAGTGTAGAAACTTGCCATTTTTTTTGCCCACACATCCATTTGTTGAAAGTTCAACTGCATCACTTTCGTCAGATCGTCTTGCTTGTAAACCCTCCATCCCTCGCTAGTATTATTCTTTGCTGTGCTGTACTTCAACATTAAAGCTGCCATCGCCTTATTGACCGGGTCTTTGGGTGTCAAATGGGCCAAATCCGATTCATTAGTTGGGACGTTGGAGGTGAGGTTTCCCGCTTGCAACTTGTGTTGCCCAATGGATATGTCCTAGTTGAAGACAGAAGACAAATGAGTGCAAGATTAAATTAGAATTTGAAGTGTGAAAAGACTTACCAATTCAACCTGCTTGTCTTTCTTTGAGGGCTCTTGCATTGACACATCAATTCCCGATATTTTTTTGGGATTGCTGAGGACCGCTCAGAAGAAATTTTTTATGTTTTCATTGGTCCAAATGAGTCTTTTGGCGCCTTTGTTATATACGTTGTGAGTATTTATGTAAGCAAAAAATTCCACAGAGTTAGTTGAATCAGCCGCTTGGAAGATGAAGCTGTTACCCTCAGCTTTGTCACCCATTTGATTTGCCAACTTGAATAGGCGAGCCTTCAATGTTGAAAATGAATGGTTTGCCACATTGTTTGGGGACTTCTTCCCTTTGAATATGTGGGTGAAATACTTTGGTTTACCTCGAGTTTTGAAAGCGGTCGGCCCTCTGGCCAGATTGACTCCTTGTTGAGAGAAAATTGTGAATTTCAGGTGGAGGTCATGCATGACCACTGAATCAAAACCTATAAAGACCACCCAACATCCAATGGTATCAAAGACCCAAATAATCAAATAAAATATCAATATAGAGAAAATAAATAATCCAAGAAAAGGCAAACTTTACCTGAGTCTGAATTTAATTGAGGATGGAGGTCTTCACAAATCATATTTACAGAGCCGTTGGCCTCGGACTTGGAGACCCCATTGGAGACATATTCGAGGGAATCTGATACCAAGAAACCACTGTCATTCTTTGTGGTTTCCAAAACCTGAGGTTGGTCAGCTCGGTTCAAGACCTCAATTTTGGAGTGATCGCTCAAGTGGAAAGTGCCCCGGCTGACACTGCGGTCACTTTGAGAGAGATTCTGAAGGGGGAAAGTTGGTCGGGAACCAGGGGAAGGCGTCATGAATGCCACAGGGTTGGCCCCATGTGCGCTTGGGTTATAAAGGCTGGGTCCGATGGGACCGCCGCGTTGTTGGTGCCACTTGCATCGAATGGCCTGATGGTAAAAAACCATCTGAGGCGGAGTCGTCTTTGAAATTGTACTTGGCCTAAAGAAAAAAAAATAAGTGAAATTTTTGCCAATTGAGATATTCTAAATTGAAAGCATTTGATGACCACGCACCACCTGTGGACGCATTGACCTTTGATGTGTTGTGGTGGAAAGCCATTGGACGGCGACGACTCGATTCCGATGGAGCCATTAAGTGATTCAAAAGGCATTCGGGGTTGATCCATTATTTCAATCCTGTTTTGAGGTGATAAATAAAAACTCGATTAATATGGAGAGGAGAAATAGGGTGAGGATAGTGAGTGAAAGAGAAAATTTGAGACTCACCAATGCCATGGGGTTGTCCGTTCCCTCCATCTTGAAATTGTGTCAAACTTCATTGCAGACTGCGAGATGAGGGCGGTTATGGTTCGAGATGGAGTGTAGATTGAACTTTTGTATGTCTTGTGATAATTATCAGAGCCAGTCTGATAACCCTTGGTAAAAGCATCATACAGCCTTAGTATGATGCTTGTATGCAAAAAATAATGTAACCACATCTTTGTCCAGCACCCTGCACGTGATCGCCTGCGGAAAACGTGACCTGACCGCCTCGCCCACTTTTCCCTAATTCATGGCTTTACACCGACCTCAAGGCACCTCTCTCATGCTGTACCGTGTCAATATAAGTACCGCAAGATCACGGTTCCCTCTGCACGTGTTGTGCTATTCCCCATAATCGACGTCACCTTTTCCTCAACTCGTCAACTGTTTTCCACCTCATTGATTCGGTAAGTCACAATGTAACCCACTTTCCTTTTTTCCCTCCCACAGCACAGAAAGTATATACTGACATGACTTTTCCTCTCCTGATGTCTGAGCAGTCTTCTGCGGTTGTGTCTTCAGAATGCTCGTCACCGACTTTGCCACTCGGCTCAATGCAGAACATCCACAACTCGCAAAGCAACTGACCCTTGCAAACCTTGTCAAATTTGTCAATCTCGCAAGTGAGGTGTTCAACCAAGCTGACGAGGCGTTAAATTTCATCTCAACCGACACTCAGGTCGTCCCTTTCCTATTGATGGCCTTGCAGCTTGGACTTGATACGGGTGACTACGAAGCTCTTTGGAAACTAACATTTCCTTCCATCCCTTTTGCGCACATCAAAGCAGCCGACCTAATACGCACCCACGGCCTCGACGTTAACCTTCCAACCAAGGTCCACAAAGTGTACCTCACTCCGCCCACGTCCGCCTGCCTAGTCTGTGATCAACCAACTGGACGACCACTCCAGACACGCCCTCGAACAGATGTCTACATGTACGACCTTGACGGTGTCCACTCCGCCAAGTTTTATACGTGGAGCTGTTTAGGTACGTTCCTTTGTCGGCCAAATCTTTGGCGATCTGCTGAAAACCTATATGCTTGCAGATTGTGGCGCCTACTATCAGCCTTCGTATTACACCACCAATGGTTCCAGAGTCTACTATACCAAGGCGCAGGGCGCTCACCTTGATCACTTTCAGGTTCATTGCCACTTTGCCATGACCTACGGCCTTGCGACATCTTTCCGTCAAGCTCAGATGCTTGCACAGTGAGTCCTGTCTGTTCGCCTCTCGCAGAAACAATTCACTCATCCCTTTTTTTCTTTTTCTTTGAAGCATATCAAATTTTAATCTAGTCAACTTATACAATTTCACCTATTACCAGGGCAAACAAGTGCCCACCCACCCTGGCGACATCACTCCTAAGCTCTCGCAGGAAGTCGCTCGCGACGGTGTCGACATATTCACCCTTCTACGACGTTGTGAGCGCCGAGGCTATGTACTTCACGTCAACGCGAGTGGCAAGAACACCGATCGCTTGTTACCTGCAATGGCCCGAGAGCTGCATTACATCGCTAATAATGGATCTTTTTTTCGGGATCATTTTTGCTCGTTTTGTGTCCGCGCCGATCCCGTAGAAGATGAAGAAGGAAAGCTTGCAGTTAAAAGTGAGTGTTTAATTATCAAGTTGCCGATTGATATCATACTATTGAAATCCTGGGTTTTCAATGTCAGTCTTCCAAGCAGTTGTCACGGATGGATTGACCATAGGTCACTGGCGCTGCACGGCCTCATCTGCACAGATGCAGGAACTCGCTCGTTGCGCCAGAGCACCTCCTCCTGACGGCCCCTGCCTGAACCCCTTGCCCAAAGTCACCGCTTGATTCTGTGCCAAGCATGAGGTCAGTCTAAAGGGTTGGTGTGTTGCCCAACCATGCACCACCCTTGCCAAGCCTGGATTGCAAACATGTCAAAAAGAATCTCATCGGGCAGCGTGGGATTCTTTTCAAGCAAACAAGAAGAAGAACTTCTTGCTGAAGTCAATGCTCAACCGGCCGGGGTCCAATCTCCCTTCTGATCCTTCTGTCCTTCTCCACCCCAACACTGCCGAACTAGTTGACGTCGACGCAATCCACCAAGCTGACGAGGCCAACCGTGCACACGAGGCTGCCCGCGATGGGGGCAAAGCTAAGCCCAAAAACTGGTCAACCTTGAGTCAATCACGCACTCATAATGACCAAGTCATTGTAGCTTCCTGCGGTATTGTATTGTGCAGAAGGACTTTCTACAACGCCAAAGCCCCAAGTGCTCTGAGGGTTTATATCATTTCTCTTTAGTTCTTTCTTACAACTCTCTTTTCTTCTACTAACACATTCTGTTCCCTATTTCAGGACTTCCTGGTTGAAGCATTCCCGAATGGTATGCCAGAGGTGATCTTCTACAACAATGCCTGCAATCTTGTGCGGGTAATCTACAATGGCAATAAGTCTGCGGCTCCCTTCGCAAATACAGTCATCCCTGTGGAGCCATTCCATCACCACTCTCATAAAGAGAGTGACAAATTTTGTCAATTGTATACTGACCCCAATCAATTCCCGGATTTGCAAGAGAATGGGTCTTGGATTTTTAATGCGTCTGCCGGTGAGTTGAGCAACATGTGGTATGGCGGATTTGCCTCCATGTGTTGCAACATGGAAGCGACATGGTATGACTTTTTTTTGGAGGAAATGGTTGAATGGCAAAACATTTGGTTGACAGCGGCTTTGACCTGTCAGAAATCTTTGGAGTTTATTGGCATTGGGAAGTTATGATAATGAATTTTAATCAGGTATGTTTGATCAGTCTTGCTTGTTTTCTCTAACATTGTGAACAATATAACTTAATGGAGTATTGGATAAACACCATCCAAGATAACTGGATCCAGTTTCCTAAGGCGGGAAGGAACTGTAGTCTTGGAGGTGTTTTTCCAACACTCTAGAATGGATGTCTGAGTGTTGGACTCATCATGACATTCTGTTGTTCTCTTGTTTACACTGACACTCAGGGTCGGCAAAAAATTGGCTCTTTGACAACACATACAAATGACGGCAATTAGTGATGGGTTCTATTCAAGTCTTTTCTCACAGTTGAACCATCAGAATGCTTAACATCGAGTTCTTAAAAATAGTTAAAAATGTTCATGGTAATTTAGAACAATGATATTGGTGCTAGGTTAGATAGAAGTACTTTAGTTTTTCTTGAAGTCACTTGTGATTTTCCTCAGTATCAAAACAAATGAGTACCAAGGATGGCCCTTGGTCTGAACATAAAAGGTGTGTTTGTGGAGGTGTTAGGACAACTGTGACTACTCCACATTACAAAGATCCTTTTATTGAGAAATAATATTGGGTAGGAGTTAATAAGTTCACATACACTATCCACCCATGTTGATCTTGAAGGCCATGAATACTGAAAGAATTGATCTTGCAAAATCATAATGTTTGACCAGCTCTAGCAATATCTGCATACACATAACACAAGTTGGTTTTGAGTGAGCTACAAAGTATGATTTCACCAAAGCATATTTTCTTAAGAGACCCAAAGTTATTGAGTGTATTTTTTGTTGAGAGGGAGGGGACTGTGAGCTACTTAAATCACTAAAGAAATAGTTTGAGATAATAAACTAAGTTTATTATGAGCGTGAGAACCTTGTTTTAAGTTCTTAAACAATGAAGTGCAGTAGGATCAAATCCACACTGAGGATAAGGCTAGACGGGGAGTCTTCTAGCCTGTTAATGGGTGACTACTAATCTTTAGTGTTGTGCCCATGACACCTACACTCTACTGTAGAGTTGTTATCAAGGCAAATATCACCTAGTGATATTTTGATCTGAACACAGAGGTATTTCTGTGAGTTTAAAGTTTCTCAAGTCATTGAATCCCTGTAATAACTTGAGCAGTACGAATTTTTTGGAATGTAATATTGATGATTAAGGATTTTCCTGGCGGGCTCTTTATATACACAGAACCCTGAAAAATCCCCCATGTTGATTACATACTCATTTGTTGTATGAAATCATTATTTTAATTACGCACATGTGTAACTCTTGTGTTACTCATGTGATGTGTACTTGTGAAAGCTTATATCACAAAGTATAATGTCTTAATTTGAATTTACATGTATGTAGATATGTAACTACATATGTAACTATATGTAATTACAAGTTTACTTGACTCTTGAAACTGAGCCATGAGTTGTAAGTATTGTTTATTAATTTTATTAGGATTGTGCTATTCCAACCCCCCCCCCTGGTTGCTAGTCAGACCCTCCCTCCACCCTAAGCCGGCTTAGGTAGCCTTAAGCACCATACGTACAGTACAACCTCAACCGCGTGCCTGCAGTTGAGAAGTTGTCTTTTCCTCCTGATGCAAATCAATCATCGATGTGCACCAATATAATTTCCATCGCCATGGTCATTGACCCATCCTTGGCAGATGCTACCTCACAGCACAGTCACACTTTCACTATTCTCACTACATACAGTCTTTTTGTTACCTTTGTTCAGTCAAAATTCTCATCTTTGAAATTTACATTACTAGCTCAATCCTCTTCAATATTGCTGATCTTCTACACAAAATCATGTTTTTTCAAAGATATGAAAAAACATAACAATAACTTTCATCCAATCTCAGAGCTCGCAGAAACTCTTTCAGGTCAGTTCACAATGTGAGATTAAAAGACTGAGAAGAAGATGTCCATGATGACATCTGTGGGCATCAGGTTTGATAACTCAGAAGGTGACCATCACAAATTCTACAATTGTTCTACGTTCAAAGCCATCATCTTGAGGATGAGATTTGTAGAACAAATTGCTTGAGGCTGTAGTGTACGTAAGCTGGCTTATAAGCCGGCTTAGGGTGGCCGGCTTATAAGCCGGCTCAGGGTGGAGGGGGGGTATGACTAGAACACAGGGGGGGGGTCGGGGGGTCGGAATAGCGTGATCCTTTGCTTATTTTATTGTCATGGATTTCTCTCCTTTGGTACTAGTAATAGGGCTCAGGCCTGACAGGGACCAAGTGCAGCATATTTAGTGTACATATACATATCATCAGTCGGTGAGGGTGTTTGTGATACACTGCGGCAATCAATAGGTTCCAGCAGTGTGAAGAAAGTCAACTTCCTCAATCACGTGGTTTGTTCACCTTCCCAACTTCTCTGTAGCAGCCCCATGGAATGGCTTGTGGCTGCTGTGGTTTCCACATCACCTTTCTGAAAAGTTCTTTAGATCTCATGCGTTGAGCTGGTTTGTAATGGAAACACTGCAGCCTGTACTTTAATATTTAACAGTAAAGTAAAGAATCCTACATTTTTGCCCAAACCAGGAATACTGTTCACTTTCTATTGACTCCAACACTCCTTTTTTGGCAATTCTCTTCAATGGGGCCATCATGGTCTTGCTAAATACCCCTCTAATCAATTTGCTATCAGTACAAGGAGTACAAAGCTGCCACTGTACTATACTCTACTATACTCCACCATACTATGCTGGACGTGTAATATACTTGGTATAGTATTTTTCCAAACATGGTATAGTATAGTATAGTATAGTATACTTGAAATATATCTTCCAGGTATATATGATAAATCCAAACAAATTTTCAGCATTGTATGAGTCTAAATATACTACAGTGTAGTATACTGGTATAGTCTAAGTATAGTGGCTGGCTTGATAACTGCAACTCAATCTGTGCATCTGCGCAGGTGTTGACAAAGCCCTTGAGAGCTACACCACACCACCACACGATGGCCCCCTCCTCAATGACTATACACAGAGTCTGATAGTATCCATCATACTATCAGAGTCTGTGTATAGGTCAGGTCAATGTTGCTGTGAAGAAGGGGAATTGTCACAAAGATTTGTACTCTCCTTTCAGGTTATTTTTAAGTTTCACTCTGCTTAGGAGGCAACTGATTCTTTGATGGTGACTGATGACATGAATCTTTTTAATCTACTTATAGTGTTGTAGCATGTGCTGGCGTGTTTGATGGGGATCACAGAACTAGACTGTGTTGTTGTTGTGTCACTGGGACAGGGGGGTTGTTTGATAGGATAGGGATGGTTAGTGGGCAATGATGGTAAACCCCCTCCTCAACTATGGTGAGAAAGACATTGGATTGTTGTTCCCATTGTGCTTGTCCAAGCTAGACATTGTGTAACACTCATCAATTGTCATTCATTATGACCAAATCAAAAAAAAATTAAAATAACTATACCCCCAAAAAAGTCTCATCAGAACATATCCAAGAGGAAAATGGTCAAACGTGGAAACCTTTGGGGGTGTAGATTGGTGTTGAACCAGTATAACTTGTATATGTATCTCTCTCAGGAACTAGATAGTTGAAACAAATTCAGTGGGCTGCAATCATGTTCAAGCATACATGATTGCAACCCACTGACTTGCAAGCCTTCCTTCAAGCTTCCTTCCATGTGGTCCACTATGAAATCGATGTGTATGCTTCAATTTATTCCCTCATTCCAGAGGGTTAAGTATGTTTCTCATTTTGTTTGTCAACTTGATCTGTATTGTTGGGGTGTTGTATTTGTTTTGTGAACAACAAACAATTGTAGGAGTGAGTCCACCCTAGGTTTGATCCATAACTCCACCACTCCCTAAAGGATGTAGTGATATCAACAGTTAATTGGCATGTTGTGCCTACATAAGTGCTTACCTTAGGGCTGCAGACATTGTAGGGGCTTGCCCTACTTTCTTCTGCATAGTGTGAGGCATTCTTCAAACATATTGTATCTGGAATATCTGAGGTATCCCCTATGCAGTATGCTATGCACGCACTCAGAATCAATGTATCTCACAGTTTGTTCAAGACGATTGAAGCATACCAATGTGGAGAAGCGTTTGTTCTATGATGTCAGTCTACACCTCATAAAACTATAGACAAATCCAAAAAAAATCTCATACATGCAGCGAGCGTACAAGGGAAAAAAATTGGTTTTTACGCAGTGGCGGGATCACCACGTTTGAGTACTCTCCTAGTCCTAAGGAGACTCTTTTGGCTTATTCAACTGAATAGAAAGGCGGAGGTGCTGTTAAACCAATGTCCTCACACATGCTCGAACACACATGGTTGGATGCAAAGCTTTGCAATTCACCCATAAATGTGTTGTTCAGAAACCACGGACGACTGTGTAGAGGTGTAGTGAGTCTATCAAGAATATGAGATAGGTGTGTGCTAGGCAAGAGCTTACGCAGCATCCATGATGGTTAGGTCAGTGATGACCTTGCCCACTCCACGGAAGCCACAGATGAGAGCTTTCTTTCCATGATAATTGTAGGTCCAGTGGGTAAAGCAGGCAAGAACATTGCCAATGAAACCTTTCGCCCAATGCGCAGGGCCAAACTCACAATCCAAGATAATCTACATTGGTCTACCTTTGATTGGTTCACGTAGGTTAAAGCAACGGTGTGAATTATCATGGCCTTTTGGATTGCCACCATCTGCCTTGCATAAGACTACATTTGAACAAACTAAAAGAAAATGACTAAGTTAGCGTTTGACCCACGTCATTGACACTGCAGATGGGTGTGAAAATACTGACCCGCAAGTTATTAAGGCGTTCTTCTTGCGCGTACGTTAAACAAACTTGTCCTTCAAAAACTTTCTTGAATTTCTTGAGGAGGCATGCTGCATGCACGTACATCTGGGCAAAGCAAAGATGGTGTCCAAGAGTGTTGTGTTGTAAATCAAGGGCGACCGCATTCAAAGGGAGATTGAAAGTACCAGAATCCATGACGGCGTTGTGTGTTGCTCTACCATCCCAATAGTAGTTGTATTGGGTTTGATCTACATTGACGTGGACAATCTTGCATGCCCATTTGAAATCAAGGACAATTGGTGGCGTTATCTCTTTGTTGTGTGATCAAACTAGACTGAAAACCACATCTGCGTGCACATCTTTGGGTTCATCAAATGGGAGTGCTCTCCATCCAAGATGTTCAGATGCATCAAGGTCAATAGCATCAGAAGCTGTGCCGTGAAATGGAACGCATCAGTTAGTTGAGGGAAAACGCAAAGAGGCCGTGTGATACTCACCACATCTTAATGACCCATATAAGTCAATGGATTCCATCCGGGATCAAAGACTTTGAAGTAGTTATTGATGGGGGGGTGATTGGCGAAGAAACAAACAAATTGTAAGAGATGTGAGTTCTCTAAAAAAGTAGAAAGGTAAAGGCGAAAGTTGGAAGGAAGTGAGTGAGGAAGAGCGGAAACAAAATTTCATACCTTATCAATGGCATCCTTCTATTCCTTAGAACGGATGTTACACTCAACGGTCATTTTTGGATGATGTTCAAAATGGGTGCCAGGGTCTGACCAGGCATTAACATGGCACAATGTCATTTTATGGTCTGGAAAGCAATTAAATTGTGCACAGCCAACAAAAAAAAGTCGTGATTACCCACATGAAAGACAAGGAAAGACAATGGAAGAAAAAAGAGGAAACACCTGAAAAACAACATCAATTCCCTGGATTCCAAATCAATTCGGGTCAGGCGGGTATGATTTAGACTTCCTGTTGCGCAGGACAACTGCACGAGGACCCTTCCCAATGCCAAGGCCACGCTTGCGGGCAACCAAATTCTTCAATGAGCTGACGGCGTTGAACTCGCTCTGAAAATACCGCCGCACGCGATCGACAGTCAGATTGTGACAATTGACCTTGCCTTCTTCTGGCCACTCCTCAAGCCATTTGATCAACCGGTTGTAGTCAACCTTTGACACCCATTTCCAATAGCAATACGCTGTTGGTTCATGGAATTTGTATAGGTTCCCAAAACAAATAAACCATTGAGGTATACAGGTGCCCCAAGCACTAGATGAGTTGTACCATTTGAGAAGCTTTGAGACAGGTAGAGTGTTGCCCGGCCAATCTTGGAGCAAGTTGCTGTGGACCTGTGGTGGGGCGGTCCAGTTCCGCAAGTCCGACTGGGAGGGCTTCTGATCGACCTGAGAACACGCCAAAAAGCAGGAAGATGATTGTTGGAAAAACATAAACATATGTTTTACAACACTAGAAGACATACCTGGTCTTTAATAGCATCCACCTGTGTCAACAACGCCGGATTGAGTTGATTCAATTGAGCCGCAGATGAGGCGGTTCCGTTCATTTCTGGTTGGTCGTCATCTGAGGCGGAGGTCAAATCAATACAAATTGGCTGGGAAGATGAACCTGCAATGCCGGTTGTGGGGTGTTGTCAAATGGCCAAAGGAGATGTGGGAAGCTTCGTGGTTTGTTGAGGAATTAGGTCATCGGCACCGTCTTCATAATCATTGAGAGAAATGATTTTTGCCCCAAACCAGTTGCTTGACTTGCCGTGTCTGTTAGTGGCATTTGATTGATTGAGTGCTGTTCCCGTTTCTTTGCCGGATGGGCTTGATGCTTGGGTGAATCCATGGTGTATATTTGGTTTACCCAGTCCCAATCCTTCCAGGACTTCCTGAAGTTGGTGGGTCAGGAGTGAACAATCGGCTGGGATACAAATTACCAAGTTTTGCGCGCTCTGGATGTATTGGTGGGGAAGGTTCAAGGGGATTTCACGCTGCATTGACATGTCAGCAGACTAAGGGAGATGGGGATATTTGATTATTACCCAAATTACTTACCCAATTTCGAACCTGTTCATCCCCCACTAGCACATTCCCATCCCAGGTGGCCCCAGCAGCATCTTTGACCTGACGCGCCAGCGATGGACACTCGTCCAAACTGGCTAACGGCCATGTTTCAAAAAGATGTGAAATGATAGGATTGCGGTCGTCCTATGAGGAAAGCGACTGTGAGTAGGACAAGGAAAAAATTAAAAGTTTGAGAGTTGCAAAGGGAACGTACTTTGTTTACGAAGTGCAAGCTTATCACCTTCCCTTTGTCAAAAGAGGGCTTTGAAGCCCTTCGGGTTGCATCTGAGTGTATGTCCCTAGCCCTTTCCAACACGGCGAGGCTCTCTTTGGGAAGAATGCGTCCGACACGGCGGACACTCTGTGAGCATTGAGGTGGGGGTATTCCTTGTGCTCGTTTTGGCTGGGGCAAGGTGACAGGAGGTCGAGGGGGAACGAACGTGGGCGTGCGTATTGCGGCAGGATGATGAGGAGCGACTGGCGGGATATTTGATGCGCCAGGAGGTTGCAGGTGAGCGACCGGCGGTGTGCTTGATGTGTTTGATGCGGCAGGAGGCTGAGGCCGGTTTGGTCCCTTAGGCCAATGTTCGTAGCAACCACCTGGTAATCCAAACACAGCGCAACACTGAAGGCACTATGTCAGTTGAGTGCAAGGATCTCATAAAACAAAGGGACTTACGGCTTTGCAATAATGGGAGGTACAACCAAGATTACCATGAACTCTATGCTTGGCTGCAGTTGGGCCGTGAGTTGGCCAAGCACACTGGATAGAAGGTGGGGGGCGTTTGGCTTTGGTGGTAGTGTTCTCTGGCGTTGGTTGAGGGGGTAGTACTTCCCCGTGAATGTTGACCGGAGGTCCATGCGCAGAAGCATCAAAGACAATGGGATAAATGGCGCCGTCGTTGATCATGACAATCTTGTGCCTCAATTGATTGAGTTTGAAGGTTCGGAAGTAATGCTTATCAATTGTGTTGCACTGGGTTTGGCCGTAGACGGTGAGACATGTCAGTTCAGTTGGAGATGGAGAATGAAATGAGGTGAAAGGCAAACTGCACGTACCTTCACTTTGATGGTATCCAGGCCACCGTGAACATAGACTAGAGACCGGTAGTTCCCAGGACAGTTTGGACAGGCCAGACCAACCTTGGCACCTGGGTACGGCATTGGTAAGATGGGGTGTTGGGGGATGTGTCGGTATTTGCGACCAATGTAAGGTTCGCCGGCCATGTTGTGATTGGGATGGTGGAAGTACAATGGCTTGTGCAAAAGCGGACATGATCGTGGATTTTGTTGAAGGTAAGTAATGAAAAAAAAAGCTCTGATGAAAAAATTTGCTCGTGTTTCATCCAAAGGTGGTGGTCATGCGAAGGAATGAGGGTAAAAAAAAGACGTGTGGATGAGGATTGAGGAGAAAGGAGGAGTATGGTTTGGCGGAGGTCTTGATGTTGAATAAAAAAAGAGCCAACAAGCCCTGTGCGCAGCAAGGCCCGACGGGTATCACGGAGGACACGGCTAATGCATATAGTGTGGTATGTCTATAGTAAAACCTGTAAGAGTTTGTTATAATTATCACAAGACATACAAAAGTCTGATGCTCCCAAGATGGACGCACCTTATCTCTGGTCCGCTGCGGGGCGCACGGACCCCGACCTTGACTCAAATTTTGGACCATTTCCAAGAATTCTGGGATTGACTGTACTTACCGTCTTTGTTGTAAAGCTTGGCCTTCAAGCTTTTCAGAGATAGAAGGCTATTTGTAAAGCGACCCGAAGATCACGCCAATCTTGCATAAGCCAGGTCAAAGTTGACCTGGCCAAACACCCCAACCCGTGCTGTCCCCGTCCCCAATCGAGATCAAAATCTGATCTGAATCGACGGGACTGAGATTCAATTCAAGGATCTAGTAAACAGCTTTGATCCATCCATCCTCTTCTTTCATCGACCAATTCTCTCGTTGTTTCTTTCTTCCATCCATCTCAATCAAATCAAGACTATCAATTTCATTCAATCAAATTCATTCGATCGATTTCAATCAATCAAATTCATTCTCAAGATATCAAATCATTTTGAATTGAAAGATTCATTGCGATCATCAATCAGACTACCAACTTACCATCAATATCCAACCGCCATGAGTTTGAGTCCAGATGTTGTGATACTACCAGTTGAGTATCTCACTTTCAGGATCAAAGATACTATTGACTGACCATTCCTATCTTTATCCATTTGCTATTTAGGTTACTACTGAGCCGTTGCTCAACACGGGCATCAACCTTGTAATTGATTACATGATTTGGATTCGGAAGATGAAAGCCGGGAAACAATCCGGCAAGCCAACTTGGGAAGCTACTAAGCCTGCCAAGAAGCTCAACATTTTGGTTACCGGCATGAGCACAACCTCGTTTGAATCCGCCAAGGCTCAAATTTTCTCTGAGATCAAGGAATCAAAATTGGAGGCTTTTACCCTGCTACGCGCGGCTGAGGATGGCAAGAGAAATTTGGGTGGCTTGAACTGGCACGCTTATATTGCCATGAGCCGAGCTTACCCAAAGACCGGAGATCGAATGGTCTTCATCACCAACAATACCGATTGGATGAATTGGCTCCATGCGTGTAAGGCATCTAAAGATAAGGGCTGTGGTCTTCATCTAATGATAGAAAACCCTGGTTTGGCACACAAAAAAAAGACAGGTAAGCTATTCATTCTCATCATCTCTTTGTGGATTTAAACTGACCTGATTTGGTCTCTGTGCAAGAACAAGGCTCTTTTGATTGAGGCCGCCAGAATCCAACGTCGTCACAATCGCCACGCTGCCAAGCGGGCAAAGAAAGCAAAAAAATCAAATAACGACAACAATGAAGGTCTGACTCAAGACGAGCTAGCCTTAGACAATGACGCAGAAAATGACAAGGATCCGGGATTGACCACAGACAATCATTCCTCCAAGGTAATTTTGTTTCATTTCCATATTGCTCAAGGTTGAGCAATCAACTTTTTTGATTTGATTTTGTAGGCAAGTGAAAGCACTGGCAGTGACAGTGATACTGATGCAATCAAGATTGTCACTGGTGATATATACAAACGCCACCCAATCAAAGCCGAGTACTGCACTTCAACACCTGTTTATATCGACCCACTCAATAAGGATTGTTTTTTTACATCACCGCAGCGATAGCCCGGAATTGGGCAACAGAAAAGGTAGGTTTTTAATACTTGATATGATTTTGAACGATATCTGACTCATTTTGATTACCAGCTTAAATGTGATGACGAAGGAAGCAAAGTGGTCACCGTTGATGTACCACCAAAGCTCTCCAGTATGTATTGGAAGCATTTAGCCACCGAGAAATCCAAGCGTCAAAAGGGTTCTAGCGGCGACTCAAGTCTCCAAGATATGGCCGTAATGCTCAAGGAAGTGATTACCTCAAACTCCCAACCTACTTCTGATGCGCCCCAATTGAGCATAGGCCCTACTTTGAAGGCTCCAATGGCGGATTATCTAAAGTATTGTGATATTGACGATCCCGATGGAGCAATCAAGAACCTTCTTGCTGGTGCAGGGATCAATCAATACTATTTATTCCATCCGGATCACTTACCTAGGGAAGATTTGAAAGAATTCAAGCTGAGTATCGGCACTATAGCACGTTTGTATATGAGCGTCAAGGGGTTTTCCAAAAAATTGGACGAGCAACTGGACCATTGATTATTTTTGTATGTTTTTTTTACATCTTTTATCACGCTGTGTCACAAATTCCAAGTTGTTGTGATCAAATGTATTCCATTTAGCTCTCATAAGAGCCTGTTGTATGGATTTGATTTGTATTTTGTGTGTGTCTTGGGCTGTCTAAATACGATCTCACAGTACTTAGTTTTTAGTTGACTGATCGAACAAGTCTTGTGCTTCAATTATATAAATATATCATTAACCCCAAAATTGAAAAAGTGAGAATGATGTGGATCATTATCTTCATTTGCCTCAAGTCAAGGTTGGATGCTACCTGGGATTGAAAGCTACTGGATCTATTCATGCCATCTGTTAGAGTCCTTCAGAATTTGATCTGGTTTAGATTTTTTTCAACATCAATTTCCAGATGAAGACCTTGGTTTATTTGACATTAGAGTAGGTTCCAGTTACGTTTCTTCTATGGCCCATATTTTTTTACCACAAGTTCCAATTGCAGAAATTGGGAAGTCATCCAATCTCCAAGACTCCAATATGGCCAACCAATTAAGTTTAACATCATTTAGCCAGAGTCAGAAAACTTTATTAATCAAAAATAAATTGAAAGATGATTACGCTTTAGAATCATCAGAGATCCGACTTCTATTCCAAGAGTTCACCGGTACAGTGAATGGATAGTTGATGAAAACTCACAAGAGTATGAAGAATTGAAATGGTACTTTGGTCTTTGTAAGTTCAGATGATTTGTATCACTTCCTATCAAATAAATACATCACACATATCTTGGTATGAGAGCTCTACGTTATATCGCAAGAATTTCAGCTGCAATAATCTTTTGTGTGATTCTTGGTATTGATAACAATTGTTGATTGTAATAGTGGCACCAAATAAATGTATTTCATTGTATCTTACAAACCTATCTCAATAGATAATAACTATGATATTAGCCTGAAAATTGAGTATAACTTTACAAAAAAGAGAGATAAATCAAGAGAATAGGAAACTGAATTGGTTTGGTAAGATGCTACAACCCTGCTTCTTCATAACCACAGTATGAATATAATTTCTTCATTAGTTTATAATCAAAAAGGCTTCATGTCCAATCTATCATCTTGTTCTTGATGTCGGTTGCATTCTGTAATGATTGAGTCCAATGGAATGAACTCTTGAGTACACTAAAACCGGTCTCGATTGGGTTGAGGCAGGGGCAGTACGGCAGTAGATATCTAAGCATAATACCTGAGACCAGAAATCAGGTTGCAATCAGTTTTTTTAACGTTTATACAGTATAGACGCAGGAAGGAGATGACTTACCTGCATCTTGACAAAGCTTGTCAATTCGTCCTCCGTGATGAATTTGAGCGTTGTCCAAAATTAATACGCTATTCGGACCTGGATACGGCTGCATTCAAGGTAGCTGAGATATATTGATACACTCAAAAGTCAATTTCCAATCCATCTGAAATTTTGACACAGAAAGAAAAGTACTTACTAATGAATATTTCAAAAACTTTTCAAAATTGTATCTCTTGATACTCCCTTCCTTGACTTTGACTGCCAATAGTCCCTTAACTCCAATTGCAGGCAACAATGAATATCGTTTTGCCGTCATGTTGTGAACAATTTGATGCGCCTGGGATCCCTTGGATGATCAAGCATAAAATTGTAGGAGGTCTCTTTCACAAATAGAACTCTCATCTATGATGGAGTACAATGATTGAGTCAGTGCGATGTCCGAGAGAAGTTGAAAAAAAAAACTTACCAGTGAATACCAAGTATTCCGCTGGGTATTGACTAAGCTCATCAAGAAACTTTTGTCGGGCAAATCCACATTGCATCGAATGTCGTACGCTGGCTTTCTTGAGTGTGAGTTGTAATCTGAAATGCAATTCAACCTGCAAGGCTGAAATTGATGCCCAAACCCCCGAGTGATCATACACCTGATCACAAATTTCATCCAAAAATAAAGTAGAGTCCGTTCGGACCAGCTCCTCGATGAATTGGCGATCGGCATGTCCATAAATACAAGGTCAACCTCGGCGTTGGTAGCTGTTGGGATCTTGGATGACGGTGTGAGTCTCACGATACAATACCATCCACCGGCGGAAAAATTTTGTGGAAATTGGCTTGTGTAATATGTTCTGGATCTTGTTGTTGGAAAATCCATCCAACATCATATGAATGACGGCAACTTTAATTGCTGGATTGTACTTCCAAAAAGCCATCTTGAAGGTTTTGATGATTGTAATGAATATTTCGATTTGAAATGATTTGAGATGAATATCTTGAGAGTGAATGTCTTGAGATTGATTTGATTGATTTAATTTTATTGATTCAAGGAAAGAAAGGACGGTAAAAAGAAAAGAAACGACGAGAAAAAAAAAGAAACGGTCGATGAAAGAAGAGGAATGATGGATGGAGGCTGTTTACCGGATCATCGAGATTGATCCCAGTCCCGTTCCTCGAGACCGGATTTCGATCTCGATCGGGGACGGGGACAGCACGGGTTGGGGTGTTTGACCAGGTCAAAGTTGACCTGGCTTATTCGAGATCGGCGTGATCTGCGGGTCGCTTTACAAATACACCAGGGGGTAAGTCAAACGTGAAAAAACAGTTGTCGCAACGGCTGCAGAGCCGTCGCGACATTTGAATTAAATCACAACGTGTCTGCCACGTCTCCAGCAAAAACGTTGCAGTTATGTCTCCAGAACGTGTCTGCCACGTTCTGGAAAACAAATTGTAAAGACAAAAGGGATTCGAACCCCGTTCAGCATACAAAAAGGTTCAAGAACCACTCATTGACCGCTACACTATGTGAAGCTTAGTAGGCACGGATGTTGTGAACATGATATCAATCCCAATTCGAAAAACGTCCCCGCAACGTGATTGCTGGAGACGTCCCCAGAACCATCGAAGACCGAGGGAGTTTACCCCCTGGTGTAGCCTTCTATCTCTGAAAAGCTTGAAGGCCAAGCTTTTCGAGAAAGACGGTACTTACTCATCTCCTCAGTTGGGCTTGATGGTTGATGATGGTAAAGTAGATAAAAGTGAAACCAAAGAAGATTGAATGTTGAAAGAATCGAGCTTGATATCCTCAGCTAGTAGTGATCATCAGGAATTCAAAATTATGTTGGATATTCTAAGTAGGTAATTAGCGAGCGAGGGTGATTTGTGGTTTGATAAGTCAGTGAACTCAGCATGAAGTGAGAATTGAAAACTGAAGAAGATAGAGAGTAGTTGATCGATGGAGATGCTGATTCTGATGCTGATCCAACTTCAGATACTTTCCACATCTTACCCTAAATTCGAATCAGAACTTCTCCAGAAGAACCACCTTCACACGGTCATTTAGTACACTGATTTGGTAAAAAGGGTTACTTACCAAAAAAAGAAAAAAAGGAAAAAAAGAACCTCAATAAATCTGAAGTAGACCCTTTTGATTAGGTTCAAAATGAGATTAGAACTCAATCCAACCCACCATTCAACAAGTCCTACTTCAATTCCCATCACTTCAACCACTCCTCAGTCCAATTCGACTCAATCTAATTCAAATTCAACCTCTCATTCGATTCCTAAAATCAAAATCAAAATCAAAATGTCATCCAATTCAACTCCAACCACTTCAATCTCTAGACCTTCCTTTACCCCTCATTCAGCCTCTTATTCAGCTCATCAAGCTCATCAATCTCAACCTATCACTCCTATTCAATCTCCTCAACATTCTTTCGAATCTCTCAATCGTTCTATCAGACCTGATCCTCAACGTCATGGTCATATTCCTAATGTCAAACCTGGTATGATTTGGCCTAATCGAATGGCTGTCAGTCAAGCTGGAGTTCATGCTCCTGTTCAAGCTGGAATCTCTGGTACTGTAGATCGTGGTGGGGCTGAGAGTGTGGTCCTCAATGGTGGTTATCCGTATGGTGATGGGGGTGATATCATTTGGTCCGTCATCTCTCTCACTTCATCTCCTTTATACAAAGTTTAAAACTTGATTCAAAGACTACATCCTCATGCTACACACACTCTCTCTCACCATAGGTACGTGGGTGCTGGTGGACACACCAATCCTTGGACTAATAAAAAGTCCAGTATGATGCAATGCGATCAGACTCTAAGTACTACCGGTAACAAAGCCATGGCTAAATCACTTAGATCACGTTTACCTGTCCGTGTCATCCGTGGTCCTCATGCCGATGACTCTCCTTGGGCACCTACTCAAGGTTATCGATACGATGGTCTATACCGCGTCACCCATCAAACCATCACTCTCGATCCTAGTCATCGAACTGAATACGAATGTTATGTTTGGCGAATGGAAAGAATTTTAGAAGCTGATCAACCTTATCAAATTCCGATTCGACAAGGTGAGAGAGCTACTGCGGAGGAACGAGCACGTTTAGGACGTCAGAAGAAATTTCGAGAGGAACAAGAAAAGGCTTCTTCACAAGACGCTCAGCAACCGGTTAAACGACCTTCTGGTTTCTCTTGTCCTGGTAAATCAAAACGTCTTAAACGTGAAGAGTCCTCATCAACTTTCAAACCTAAAGATCCTCCTTCGACTTTACCGATCCACAAGAATTCTGATCCTAATCGGTCGGATCTCTCGAGTTCATCGAAAAATCAAACTCAACCTGTTCCTTCTACTTCAAACCATAGACCTAATCTCTCTTCGAAGCCACAAGTCAAACATACCACTTCTAAAGATCCTAACAAAGGACAAATTCCTAACAATATGATGGATTGGAATGGACTCGATGGTGCTAAAGTTGGAAATGTATTGAGTCAACTGTCATTCCGTAAGAAACCCACGCTCACTACAAACCCTCAATCGAACACATCTCAATCCAAGCCCGATGAAGTCATCCTTCCCAATATCGCCAAGTCTTCTGTCAACACATCTTCAAGCCCTCAGGCTATCATTCAAGACCGTGCTGGCTCTGATAGTCACCCTTCTAAGCACGCTCGAACCTTCACCACCGATCGTGACCGAGCGACTGATACTTCGACCTCAATGAACCGTAAAAAAACAGATGAGAACTCTGAACCGCCAGCTCAACCTATTGGCCAACTCGACACAGCCACCTCTACCAGCACTCACATCAATAGAGAGAGGACGCCTGACTCGGGTATATCTCAAGATGAAGATCGATTGTTCACTTCACCACCAGCACTGAATATGAACTTAGGTCTTGCTTCACCCATCCGTTTAGGTTCTCCATCAAGTGAACGTTCACTACCTGCTCTCAAGCCTTCATCATATTATGATATCAATGAAGATGAAGAAGACGAAGAAGATGATGAGTGTCATGAATCATATAGTCGAAATTCATCACCGATTGAGGATGGGGAAGGTTACCATGAAGATCTTCAAATGCTGTTGGAAGAAGAAGAAGAAGAATTGATTGAGTTATCAAGAACAGGAGGAGATGAGAAAACTCGCACTCCATTATTCAGAGATGCATTGATGAATGAAGATGAAGAGGAAGGAAGTTTAGAAGAGATCTTTAAGGAAACAAGTGATTTATCTATCGGATCTTCCACTGATTTGATGATCAGACCTATTCAAGCTCATCCACCACCCGAAGAGATTGTGTTAGGAGTGATGATGACTCGAATTAAAGATCCAGCAGATGGTTGTTTGGTACTTTATGATTCAACAAAAGGGAAATATATGGTAGGTGAATATGAATTGGAAGATGATGAAGATGAATTAGAAGAGATGGAGAGTCGGATTGGAATTAAAGAAGAAGAAGAAGAAGATACGGGTTTGTTAGAATTGATTGATGATTGAATGAATGAATGAAATGAAATGAAATGGTTTAGGTTGATTATGTTTGAGAAAAGAATTAGGGATTGAACATTTAATCAAAGTAATTAACTTCAAGTCAGAAACATTCAAAAGAAATCAAAAGAAAGAAAAATCCAACTTTCAAACTTTCAACATCTCAAAATTCAAATTCAAAATTCAAAATTGAGGTAGAAAGAAATTCAAACAAATGAATTTCGAAAAAAAAAACGAAATGAAATTCTTCAATTTAAATGAAATTCTTTAATTCAATTAACCTTTTTTTTTGTTCTTTGCAATCTGTTTTTTTTCCCCATTTTTTTCGTTCGTTTTAAAAACACCTGAATTTCTTTATTTAAAGTTTGATGTTGTAGTCTTTTTATTGAATGTTTTTTTTTTGATTCGTTTTTGAAAAGTATCGTTTTTTTGTTGAAATCAAAATTTCATTTGATTGAAATCAAAAGTTTTCGTTTTATTCGATTTGATTTCAAAGGTTTTTTTTCGAATCATTTGTTCAACATAAAACTGAGATTACAAGCGAATGAAAAAAGACTCAATCGGTTATTGAGATACATGGAAGGTATATCTAGATGATCAGGTTTCGAAAACCCAAGTTTTGAAAATTGAATCCGAAGTTAAACAATCCAAAATACGTTTAACCAATCATACATCTTTTTCTACCTCGAGCTCTAACCACTTCAAATCGATTAATAAACGATTTAGAATCTTGAATAGATAAATGAGATTGATAATGATTTAAAATGGTTTGAAACCCATTTGAAAACCCTTCAGAACTTCTCGGTTTTTTAGAATCCATCGAATCGGATTCAATTGAAAAGTTTAATTTAGAATGAGTGGATAAAAAAGATCTTTCTAAGACGTAAAGATCCACTGATTTATCTTCTACTAGATTCGAAACGAATGAAAGACCGAAATCGATGAGAAACTAAAGAGAGAAAAAAAACACAAAACAGATCATCAAAATGAATTCCGGTTGAGTTCAAAGTTTTGGATTTTTCTTGAGCAATGGAAGGAGATTGATGAATTACGATTTTAGGAATTTGATTTTGAAGTTTAATCATCATATTTGAAGTGGTTAAATCACCATGAATGAGATCGGCTTGATGTAATTTAAATAATTCATGACCAATTTGACTTAAAATATCATCTATGAAAAAAAAAATGAAAAAAATGAATGATCAAGTTCAGATCAAAAAAGAGATTCATGAAGAAAAGGGTTTAAATAAAAGAAAGAAAGAAAAAAAAAAAAAGACTTAACTAAGATCAAAATCGAATTGATTCGAATTTAAAAGAAATTCTTTAACAGTAGGACCATCAATGAATTCCATTAAAAGCGAATGATGGAATAAATTCACAGATCTAAGTAAGGGTACATGAATTCCAAATTTTAAAGCTCTAATCAATGATCTAGCTTCATAACTTAATCTTTGTTGATTTAAATTCGAATCTAAG
Source organism: Melampsora americana (assembly GCA_022264835.1). Lineage (NCBI taxonomy): Eukaryota > Fungi > Basidiomycota > Pucciniomycetes > Pucciniales > Melampsoraceae > Melampsora > Melampsora americana. The sequence goes on from JAIFHY010000008.1 coordinate 1,555,332, forward strand.
TTTGAATGTCGATATTTTTTACGAAATCTATGTTTTAAAATCAATTCATTCTTCTCTGTGTTGATCAATTTGATTTTATAAACTCTCTAGAATGTGGTGTTGGTGTTGGTGGTGGTGGTTTTGATTTGATTTTTTGATCAAAATATGATTTGGTTTTCATTAGTTTGAAGTGTTGGTTTGTTTTCTTTTTTTTTGAAAAAGAGACTTGAGATATATTGAAAAGGTTGACTAAACTGCTTCTGCTCCTTGTTTGATTAGAGTGGATTGATTGATTAAGTTTTGAAATGTTTCATTTTCTTCATCGATCATGATGATTTGAAGGCTGAGTTGATTGAAATTCGAAATTTGTTGTAATCGTTCTCTTTTAAAGCTGAAGTGGTTTTGAAATCTTGTTTTGTACAGCAGTACCTTTCATAAAGGTTGAAAGACTACCGAAAAAAGTTCGGTCTTGAGGACCGTGCGGGAGGCGTGTGTATGCAAAATCGGGCGCATGTGGACAGCCACTTCCTGCCCATATTAGGTGTGTATTTTTCTCTTCACACCTTTCATCGCATTCATTGACCACCACCTATATCAAAGTTTTCGCCACCATACCATGGCTCATCGGACCTGGCAATACGTTTTTGACGCGGTGATCGAATCCCATACCGGAACCCGTTCTACCACATCCTATTCCTCATCTTCGACGTCGACGATCGATTCTAGCGAAACTTGGGCCGAAAATTTCTTATTTCACACCGCAACCATGAACCGACATGATTCACAAGTTCAAATAGGGTACAATGACACACCTATTGGCCAACGTCCATACCCTACTGATCCGTGAGTGAATTCCATCTTTAAGGCCTTTTTGTCGCCTTTTCTTGATCTTTTTTTTCTTTCGGCCTCGATCGGATTGCTGATGTCTTTGAATGACTGGAATAGGCTCCACAGGAACTATGGTGCCACCCCCTCGCCGCCACACGGCAATGTGCTACGGCCAACCCCATCACCACCTTACGCCGGTGCCCTACGCCGGATCAATTCGCCGCAATACAGGTATTATGGTAGGTATGGCGACTCGACTGGGGTGCCAGACTCGCAAGGATTGTGGGATTGTCGCTTGATCGGCAGGAGACCAAACCAAGGTTTAACGCCTGGCCAAGGCAGTAAGTCTTTGTCATCATATGACAGTTAGGCCTGGTACTGACCGTGTCTCTTACTCTTTGGTTACCAGACGCCCCAGGTCACTGGCCACGTGAGGCCAGTTTGGATGTGGAAGTTGTCTCAGGAACATTGGCACAACGGGTTTCGCCTTGTGGGGTCAGTTCTGAGGTCAAAATTATTTCATCAAACCTCTCTCGAGTTTCATCGCAAGAAGTCAGACCCAAAGTACAACCAGGTAAGTCCCGGCTATTTCAGCTTGGAGTTTTATGAAGCTGATATAAAACTGGACTTTTTGTTTGGGCATAGTGGATAACAAACTGAACACTCACAACCTTCAGGTGTCCTACACCTTTTACCTGGCCAAGGGCACTGACTACTCAAAAGGTCCCCCAAAGGAAAACTCCAAACAAGTATATCAGAACATCCCAATACCCACGACAAAACAATCATTTTCGATTGTGGACTTCTCATTCGCCAACTTGAAGTCAATTCTTTTTGATTTAGCCAGCATTGTCAACAACAATGCCTCTAAAGGTAACACGGCCATTTTGAAGATTGCTGACGCCAGCCAAACGGTCCACATTGCAGCATTCATTGCCCGACATCAATTTTGGGCCAAGGACCACATGCGACCTATCAGCAACAACACACAACTCAAAAAACTTTTTACAGCTCTGCCTGCGACCCATGCAGGTTTCATTGTCACAATGGATAACCCAGCCAAATTGGCAGTCCAGGCCAGCATGGTAAGTCATTGAGCCTTTTGTCCACTGTCCCCCTTTTGTAATATTGTTCTAACCTGCTTGGTAACCTTCTTTTCTGTAGGAACTCACCAAAAATCAAGGCCGATTATGAGCCCAGAATTCTTTACTCCACAACGGCACTACCACCGCATCCGATATTGTGCACTCTGCCCCTCTCGACCCTCAAAAGACGATACTTGCGGAACTCCAAACTCACCACAGCTCGCTGCACACCAACAAGGGTGAGGGGTGGCGCATCTCCAACCGTAAGGATTTATCCCTCAAGATGGAATTCACTTTCCGCCACCTGATACTTTGGGCCGAATGCCTTGTAAGTGATTTTCTTCATATTTGTCATGTCATCTACGCATGAAAACAAGCTGACCTGGATTCTGACCATAGGCTCTCGGTCGTCATCGCGAGGTCACGATGGAAGACCCACCGATGCACTTGGCCAACAATTTCTTCTGGGTCGACGTCCTCACCAAGTGTCCTGCAAACCATTCACAAGGCTTGGCCGGGTCCACGTCAAAACGTACAAGGGTTGCAATCGACAACAACTGCGCGAGCGACAAGCAAGTTGTCCACGCCAAATCTTCCAAAGCAAACGGCGCCCCCGAGCTCCTTTTCAAACTCGGCAGCTATGCCGAAATGCAAGGCTTTGCATTCAACGTGGACTACAAAACCCTCAATTGCGTCAAGACCGCCTTGACGTTAGAGGATTATTTCAACTTTTGCAATGTTGACAAAGCCCAGGCCGAACACAACATCGCGATACTTAGGAGCCAAGGCTTCCAAGCCTTCCATTGGTTTTTATTTCCAGAAGCCCTCAGTGCGGAAAGAATTGCGGCTTGGGGGATATTAGATGACACTGCCCTTGAGCTAATCACCAGGAGAATATTACCAGTACCAATTGTCACATATGAAGTAGTCTAAAATGAGGTTCAGGTCAAGAAAGCTATGTCTCATCTCATAACAATTGTTTATTCCCATCTCATCATATGAAATGAATCCCCACTCTCCCTTAAAAATCTCATCCTATGGGATGAATCCCCACTATCCCTTAAGAAAACCCCCTGAGTTATTTATAATGTGAGATCAACAATATAAGAATTTAGTTGTTTATCAGCGTTGATAAACAACTTAAATTTTTAACCTTCTTCCATAAGTGGCACTTATGGAACAAGGTTCAAAAAAGCCTGCCCCTGAGTTATTTATTACAGTGTTGATAAACAACAACATAAGAGTTAAGTTGTTTATCAACACTGATAAACAACAACATAAGAGTTAAGTTGTTTATCAACACTGATAAACAACTTAAATAAATTATGGAACAAGTTTTTTTGTCTGAGTTTGATTTTGTTTCTGGCAAAGCAAGCATTGAATATTTGGCACAGGGGTCCTCAGGTTTAGAAAGAAATCAAGGTGGCATTGAATGATATTGCATATAGAAATCATCAAGCTGAAACAAGGAAATGAAAGATTGAAAAAAAACAGAATAGATGAAAGTGATGAGACCACTGACATCCTGAAACAAGGAAATGATGAAAATTTTTAAAAAAAACATGAAAAATATGAGACCACTGATATGATATCCAAGCTATAACTGTTCTTGGGCCACCTGATTGTAGCGCTCCCAATAGAGCGCAGTGGCATAGCCACAGTGTGCAATGAGTGGCTGTAATAACCTACGAGTCATCACCTTTGCCGCAAGGTGGAGTAGATATTCACCCTTGTTGTCCACATCAAACCAACAGTTTTCTCGCCTTAAAGCAGCCTTCATGCTGTGGAAGGCGGTCTTAATTGGATTGAGATCCGGCAAATATGCAGGCAGGTAGACCAGGAGCACCCCAGCTTCCCTGCATAACCAATCAATTACACCGCCGTTGTGCACTTGGGTGTTGTCCAAAACAAGGACCGAGTTAATTCCAGGGTAGGGATTCATGACAGGAAGCTGTCAAATAAAGGGCAGGGTCACCCAATGAGATGATAAAGCAGAAAATTGGGGCAACTCACCAAATCACAAGCCACAAAGAGTTCCACGTGAATCCTTTCCACAGGTCCCTTGATGACCACCCCAGCGATCATGCCACGCTCACACACAGCCGGAAGTACAGTCCAGTGATCCAGATCCGGATATTGCTTCTGTCAACGGGTTTGATGGCCTTTCAAAGCCCAGCTCTTCCGTTGGACCGAGTCACGCCCGACAACTCTGGATTCATCTATAACCGGTCGAAATCATGCAATCAGGTTCAAATCAAATGAATCGGAAAAGTAGAAAAGGAAGGCTTACCAATGAATACAAGGTACTCAGGGGGAATCCTGCCTACCCTCATCATATACTCGGTTCGGTCCGCAATGGATTGCACTAAGTGGACTCCTTGAGTGACCAGATGCAACATGCCCAATCGCACATGAAGCTTGCGGCTGATGGTGGCTAGGGATACTGAAATGCCCGTGATTTGAAATAGCCGGAGTTGGAGTTTGTCGAGGTAGATGGAAGGTGTCCCATCAACGAGTTCAGATAGAACGCCCAGGTGAACATCTGATAACACATGTGGCCGGCCTTGTTGTTCATAATTTTGAGGATTGTGAACCACTTGGTTGGTTCTTGCGTAGAGCCGTTTGCAACGCCAAAGAGAGGTGGCCGAGATCGAGGTTCGTAGGGTAGCATTGATCATGGCAAGATCTACATTGTGAATGGCCATCTGGGTTGCCAGGTGCTTGACATCCTTGGAGTACAATTGAAATCCCATTCGGCCGTCTGATGGACTGTGAGTGAGATGGGGATACACTGGAGTCAAGGGAGCTGGGGTGGGAAGCGGTTTGGTCGTTTTTTTTGGGTCACATCTGTATTAGAAGTTGCGAGTATCCCGTGTCTATGTACAGGAGAAGTTTGGGAATTTGTGGCTTTGATTATCCACCTACACACACCTCCCGCACAGTCCTCAAGACCAAACTTTTTTCAGTAGTCTTTCAACCTTTATGAAAGGTACTGTAAATACACACAACAAACTCTCCAAGCGGTATTTCCTGGTGAATATTTCACTTGGATTCAATCTTAACCTATGTGATGAGACGTTTCAATTGGCTTTAAAAGTTCTACATAGTTTCCCTACAAAATCATCTCATTTATAAAGTTTTTCTGAACTAAAGACAAACACAAATTACACTCCAATCCACCTCTCAAGGTTTCCTTTTTGTAGTGACTTGTCTCTCAATCTCTTTAAAAAAATGCAAACATGATGCTTCTTTGTAGATTAATAAGTTCAGGTATATGATTGAAAACAACATAAACTAAAGTCAAAAAAATTGAGGTGAAAGTCACATTGAATGATCAATTAATACAATCAATTTTGATTTTTTTGAAGACAATATGACTTCCACATATCTTTAGCTACCTTCCTCCTGAATTTACCTGCTTCAGTAGTCTCATCATATATCCTTACATCTTCATCTACCTCCTGCTCTCTTACTTGACTTTCATCATTCTCCTCTTCTTTGAAATACTCATCATCTTCATCTTTTCTTCTGATAGAGTTGTGTAGAGAGACCATTGAGATAATTAAGGCTACTTGAAGCTCTATAGAATACTTTGATCCCAATTCCATAACCTTGAACCTTTTCTTAGTCGCCTTTTTTGATTCTTTCAACATAATTCATCAGATCAGCATGTCTCTTGTTACAAAGTTCTTTTGTATTAAAATCAAGACAAGAGAGAAAAGGTTGACATACTCAGATTGATCACCTAAAATTTTTTTAGGTTGATATCTAATTCCTTTAAAAGGAATTTGACAATTTAAATCTAAATCAAATTGATCATTCCCAAGAAAATATTGATCATTGAGAATTTCAAATCGATTTTCTTCTGCATAAAACCAAAGTTTATCATCTTCCGCACTTCCTCCACATTCAGCTAAGATAAAAGTCAATAAGAGATTAAAATCACAAACTATGAAGATGTTTTGAGTAGTTTTACCTTCATAGTTTAAGAATGGTAAAGCTTCTTGAGGTGAAACAGTCACAGGAAGATGATGACAATCAAGAACTCCAACACAATCTTTTGAAATATGGATACCAATCTGGATTATCACATATGATTGGTGAGAGTGTGGTGTCTTTTTGAGGTGGATAGACTTGGGATTGAATGAATGGTGCGTTTTGAACAATTTTAGTCGTTAGATGGTTGATGATGCTTTCAGGACAAAAATTTATTCCTTAGTATACTAGAAAAACAAGTCAAAAAAACCATTTCAAAAGTTAAGCTTACTTTGAAATAGTAGAAGAAGACCTTTGAAATCGAAATTTGAGTTTAGAATTAGATAAACCAGTGAGAAGAAAATGAAGTAAAAGTGAAAGTTGCTCTGTATTTGTCACCCATCTGCTATCACCAATTGCTTCATTAATTTGAAGTGTTTCTCTTGATTCTAGAAAAAAAAAGAAACTTCTTCATTCCAATATTTTCAAAAAAGATTTGATCTGGTCCATTAAGTAATTGATCTATCCACATTTGACCTGAAAGAATAGAAAGATCTTTAGGTGTTTTGACTCTCATGTGTTTCTTAAAGTAATGATGATAAAAGTTTCCAATAAGATAAAAGTTTAATTGGTGAAATGAGATAAATTGATGAGATAGATGCCTTTTTTGTTTAAGAGTGACTTCATTCATCATGAAAAGTAGAATCAAGCCACTGATTGGATTTTGATCAGTAGGTTTGACGTTTATCTATTTTGTTGGATGAGGACCACAAGATATGAAAGAGTGAATGAGAAGAATGAGAAGTGAATCGAATGAAATCAGTTTGAGCTGTTTACCAAGTTATTCAAGTTCAATCACTCATCAAGCAAGTTCATCAACTTCACTCTTGAACAAAAGCTCAAAGTCGATGACGTACATAGTTGGTGGTTTACAAACTCGGGCTCAATTTTAACCCGTTCTCGGTACTCTTAAATAATACTTTCAGAGAACAGTCAAACGGAAGCCAACACAGTTTATACTGTCTACTTACAAATTCTTATTCCTCAGTTTCCGTAAGAGCCCTTTTCATTTTGGAACCAGCAAAAGGAATGTGATTAGCACGACAATTGAAATGCATATGTAGCAGGATATATCACAAAACCTGCGAGACAGCATATGGTATACTTAATGTTAGGTATCTGTGTAAGTATAAGATTCTCGAGCTGAAGTCATGGACGAAACTAAAGCCGCCTACCCCAGGAATGATGATGAGACGTGATGAGATGAAGAATGAGTGATGAAGTGAATTGTATCGAGTAAGTTCTAGAAAATGAAGGATGAAGAGAATCGTTAAAATGTGAAAAGCTTATTGTAGAATGTTCCAGAATGATAATCAAAGGCAAAGGATGATCAAGATATAAATACAACTCTCTTATCTTACTTTGATTGATTGGTCGATCCTTCAACAAATCTCACTATTATTATTCTCATCAAAGAAAAAGAACAAAGATTAAAGATATTCAGTTAAAAACCTTCATATCGTTAAATCAAATCAAATCAAATTCACTCTCAAATATTAAAGAAACACGCACTTTTAGATGGCCTCCGGTTTTGCCTTCACCGATAAAACTCAAGAAGCACTCGCCTCTGCTATCGCTCTAGCAACTGAGCGATCACATGTCAATGTTCAACCGATTCATATTGCTTTAGCTTTACTCGATCCTTCAGTATCAGGTTCAAATGGTCACCTCGGATCAGCTAGTTCGGATTGTTTATTCTCCAACATCTTAGATAAAGCTGGTGCAGATCCTAAGGAACTTACAAGAGCTCTCAATAAACGATTAGTACGTGAACCAAGTCAAGATCCACCACCGGATAATGTCGGATTTTCAAGTTCAGCTTCAAAAGTCTTGAAAGAAGCTCAAAAATTAATGCGTCAACAGGTTTGTACTTTTTTCCCCCTCGTCCATTGAAGTCAATCGTCATCAAACTAACTTCTTTGCTTTTGGATTTTGATTTAGAATGACGCATACATTGCTCAAGATCATCTCATCTTAGCTCTTCTTGATGACTCTGTAATTAAACAAATCTTCAAAGATGCAAATGTCTCAGAACCTTCACTTCGTAAAGCTGTCAATGCAGTTCGAGCTGGCAAAAAAGTAGATAGTAAAAATGCTGAAGAAGGTACATATCACTCATCTTTGTTAAAGTTGATTGTAAGATGAAGCGTGATACTTACCCTTGATACTCTTCATCTCTAGGTTTTGATGCATTAAGGAAATATGCGGTCGATTTGACTGAGAAAGCTCGGGAGAATCTACTAGACCCAGTGATTGGAAGGGATAATGAAGTAAGAAGGTGTATTCGGTAAGTGATCACAATATCCTCTAGCCAGTTTAAAATCTCACCAACTCTGACATTACAACCTTCCTTTTTCCTTTAGAATACTTTGTCGTCGGACCAAGAACAATCCAGTGTTGATTGGTGAACCAGGAGTGGGAAAGACTGCAATTGCTGAAGGTCTTGCTCAACGAATGGTCAACAGAGATGTACCAGCCTCCTTGATCGGTAGACTCTTCTCACTCGACCTGGGAGCCGTACAAGCTGGTGCTAGTTACAAGGGTCAATTTGAGGAGCGAATCAAATCTATTTTGAATGAGGTCGAGCAAGCGACCGAGAAGGGTGAAAATATCATCCTTTTCATCGATGAAATGCATCTCGTAAGTCTGCTCTCATTCTGGCTTGGTGAATAATGTCAATCCTGAGACACTTTATGCAATATTACAGATCATGGCCGGTCAGGGTCAAGGCGGTGGTATGGATGCAGCCAATTTGAGTGAGTAATGTTAATCTACACCTGCGCGCCCTACAAGCATCTTACTTACATCAATCTTGGTACACTTGTTATTAGTAAAACCTGTATTGGCTCGTGGCAAACTACGCTGTATCGGTGCTACAACTTTGGCCGAGTATCGTAAATACATTGAAAAGGTGTGTAACCTTTCTTTCGATTCCTTTCTCTTCAATCCAATCAACTGATCATCGAGATTTCCCCCCGTTTTTAGGATGCTGCATTCGAAAGGAGATTTCAGCAAGTGCTTGTCAATGAGCCTACAGTGGTTGAGACTGTTTCAATCTTGAGAGGTTTGAAAGAGAAATATGAAACTCATCATGGTGTGAGGTGAGTACAATGACCATGTTTTTCCCTTCGCTCTTCCTATCTTTGTTCTTAGACCCTGTTGACATTCGCATCTTAAATTTCCTCATAGTATCTTGGATGGTGCTTTGGTGTCAGCTGCCACCCTTGCCCATCGTTACCTCACCACACGTAGGCTTCCTGATAGCGCCATTGATCTGGTTGACGAGGCTGCAGCGTCAGTAAGAGTGACGCGTGATAGTCAACCTGAAGCCGTTGATAGACTAGAGCGTAAGAAGCTTCAATTGGAAGTCGAAGCCCATGCACTCGGAAAGGAAAAGGTCGGTGAACTCACAACACAGTCCATTTCTATCTATTTCTCAAAGCGTGCCCACAGACAGTCGCTGAAATATTATTCCTTCTGATTCAATAGGATCAAGATAGTAAAGCGAGACTCGAGACACTGAAGCAGGAGATTGCAGGCTTGAATGATGAATTACAACCATTGAAGGCCGCATGGGAAGCTGCCAAGTCTCGAGGTGATAAAATCCGTGCAGTGCGAGAAAAGATTGAAACTTTGAAAGCGAAAGCTGAAGATGCTGAAAGACGTTATGATGTCTCAACGTGAGTTTTTGTCATCTTCTTTCTCCTCGATTTATGGTCTCCGTTTGTATATTCTAGAAGGCCATATATCTAACCTCGCACTACTTTTCAATCAAAGGGCTGCTGATCTTCGTCACTACGCCATACCTGATCTTGAAGAACAACTCGTTCAACTCGAAGCTCACAAGCGTGCAGAGGATGCTAAACGGGGACCCTCAGAACTTGAAGACGACATCGTGACTTCTGATGGGATTGCAGAGATTGTCGCCCGCTGGACTGGTGTTCCTGTCTCTCGACTCAAAGCTACCGAGAAGATGAAGTTGAGAATGATGGAACAAGGTCTGACGAAACAAGTTGTCGGTCAACCTGAGGCTGTAAAGGCCGTGGCAGATGCAATTCGATTGAGTAGGAGCGGTTTATCCAACGAGTCAAGACCGATTGCATCCTTTTTGTTCTGTAAGTTTTTGTTGCTGTCCCCTCACTATCAGGATACAAGTGAACAACTGTTCGAAATGTTGACTTCATCTTTTTTCACACTAGGTGGGCCTTCGGGAACCGGAAAAACTCTACTTACAAAGGCTTTGGCCAAGTTCTTGTTCGATAGTGAAGATGCAATCTGTCGAATTGATGGCAGTGAATACTCGTGAGTAGCTCATCAATTTGTGAATCTACCGTAAAACAATATACTGACCAACCGAATACCTTTTCTTTCTTTTGCGATTTGTTATCTTAGTGAGAAGCATAGTGTTAGTCGCTTGATTGGCTCTCCACCTGGTTACGTTGGTCATGAAGAAGGGGGTACCTTGACGGAATGGGTGCGAAGGAAACCATACAGCATCGTATTGATTGATGAAATCGAGAAAGCCTCAAGAGAGTTTACTCAATTATTCTTACAAGTCTTGGATGATGGTCGATTGACCGATAGTCAGGGAAGAGTGGTTAGCTTCAGAAATTGTGTGATTGTGATGACGAGTAATTTAGGAGCGGTTTATCTCAATGAGACGCCAGAAGATGAACCGGTACCTGAGTCTGCTAAGATGTTGGTTCATAGCGCTATTCGTGCACACTTCGCTCCCGAGTTTATCAATCGGATTGATGCAACTATCGTAAGTGTTTTAGCCTTTCTGATCAACTGTATCAATCATTGGTGGGATGTTGATTGCTAAAGTGACTGTTATCATTCCAACAGATTTTCAACAAGCTTGGATCAGCACAAATCCGATCGATAGTCAATGTTCGATTGACTGAGATTCAAAAACGATTGTACATCAATGGAAAGAACATCACATTGGATGTGGATGATAAGGCAAGAGATTGGTTAGGTCAAGCTGGCTTCAATCCTCAGTATGGTGCAAGACCATTGAATCGAACCATTCAAAATGAATTATTACATCCATTATCTCGTATGATCTTAGAAGAAAGAATCAGGGATGGAGAAGTAGCAGTAGTGACAGCTGATTGGAGAGCTAATCGGATCTTGATCAAACCTAATCATGATGCTACTTCTATGGATATTGATGAAGAGATTGATGAGTTCGAGGATGATGATATTAAAATTGAAGAAGTCAATTAAACCTATCAGTGTCTTTTTTTTGGATTGAGTAAGATGTAAAGGGGGAGAAGAATGAAGAACAGATTGGTTCTGATGTTTTGTGAAATGGACATTGGAATCTTGATTTTATTTGAAAAAGTTTTGTGTTTTTTTAGCAATGATGAAGTCGTTGTAAATCTATACCATTTTTTGATATGAAAAGAAAAAAATGATGAAAGCAAGTTTGTATCTAAATTTTGGATTCTCAAGTTAATGAAAAGAAAAAAAATGTATTACGATTTATTTTATTAAACAAGTTATTAAGAAGAAACTTGTGTAGAAAGAAATGAATAGAATATCAAAGTTAAGTAGAGATGAAAGTTGATGAACCTTGAAGTTTTTGGATTTGATCATTTTGTTTTAACTTTTACATAGATTTCACTTTAACCAATTTATCTTCAAGATGAATTTTTCAAAACTTTTCAAGTTAAAGCAAAAGAAGTTGATGAATGTGAAAAATTTGATGTGAACAAGATCTATTTTCTTTGACTCGTGTAGACTGAATCATCCATACAATTTAAAACAATAATAAGAATTTATCTATCACGCTTTATAAGGATTCAATGGGTTTTTTCTTTCTATCAAGCTTTGTGATTTAAATCGGTATCGATCACGAATACCCTTACCTATGATTTCTACTCTATTTTTGTACTTTTTTTTTTGTAAATTTATTGAGACTCTTCCTGAGCTTGAGCTATATGTTAAAGTGTTCTTCTTCTCGAGTAATTTGTTAAAGATTTCAATATGTAAAATCTGTGAGGCCAAGAGGATGTGATGGATGAGGTTAATTCCTCAATTTTGATCACTTTTTCAATTAGATTAGATGAATCTTTTAACCTCTTGAAAGAACATGAGATAAATTCACCAAAAGAAAACACGAAATCAAGTGTTACACAAATGATGATCCAAGAGCCCACCTCCTGGGGCCTCAAAGGTTGGGAAAGGATTCATATAAATGATGACGATATGATCTCAACTTGTATGAATTTCAATCGATTCTTTCGATGGCTCTCGAATTGGTAGGTGAAACATGAGGATTTCAAAAAAGATGATTTGAACATATAACACAGGCGAGCCGGAATATATAAAAATCTTGACTTAACATACATGAGAAGATTTTGGAATGTAGTCAATTAATCTCAACACACACAAATTAAGATCGGATTTGCCCTACGATCGATTCTAATGACCATCTTACCCACCAATAAATAAATCACAGTAGTATTGATACTAACACTAAGCGAATGTTTTTGACAAAGATCGACTAATTTAGTTTTCATCAGTTCAAGTGATACACACCAATCATTTTGATGAAAGATAGCAGGTAAAGAGTTTGAATCAGTTTCACTGAATGACTTGAATAATTCATAATAGAAATAAGCTTCAATCAGTTTATTTGGTGTTAAAGTACTATCCACTTTGGTTAGGTATGACTTTATTAGGTTATCAAGGGCTTCACTAGATTTGATTCAAGTAGATAAGTCAGACATCTGAATTCGAATCATCTACACAACAGAAGATATGGAAAAGCATAAAGGAAAGAAGAGTTTGGACTCACGTGGTTTGCTGGTAATCGAGTGTTCCTTCAGCTTTGTCAAGCAATGTTTGAAGTTCTGGATTAGCAATCTTGAGTGAATCCAACAAAGTATTAGACTTCCAAAATGAATTAGTCAAACGTAGAAGAACAGCAAGTCGTGATTCTGGTAAGGATGAATTAGGCGGTTCTGTCACAGGTTTGGAAGGTGAAATTGAGGTTTCGATTAATGTCTTGACTTCAGAAACGTGTGAAGAATGAGCTTGCTGATCGATTGGGTATTTGTCAAGCTCTGGTTCGGGTACGATCGAAGGTGATATTGACAATTCGTTCTGCTTCTTTGGTGAGTCGCTCAATTGAAGTGATTGTGATCTTGAATCATGTGGTGTGCGGCTTTTGAGTTTAGTCAAACTCTGTTGTAATCGCTTATGAGTTGTAGTCTGAGGGGTAGGTGTATTAGGCATATGATTATCATCTTCAAAATCAGAAACTCCTGCTGCTTGACTGCTAGAATGGATTCTGGGACTTTTGGCTCGTTGGATAATCCGACGTGTTAATTCAGTTCTAGAGATGAACGGATCATGTGGGCCTGTAGAGGTAGAGGTCAGAGGGATTGGTTTCTTGGGTGTTTTACGCTTTTTGGGCGAATTTGAAATCGTTTCGATTTGAGCAATTTGTTCTGATAATAGACGAAACTGGAATTGAAGTTGATATAAAGTTCGAAATGTTTAAATGAGTTAAAAGAAGACAGGGAAGGAGTCATAAAGATAAGTTACACACCTTAGCTCGTTGCTCATCTCTCAAGTCAGTCAAAGCCAATATTTCTAATGATTCCCTTTGAATGGTTTCTTTCATTCTTGATGAAGGTTTTGATTTGGTTTTAACACGTGGTTTTGTTGGTAATGGAGTTGGTCGTGGTAGCTGTACGGATATGACGATCATGGTTATTATTGAGCTTTGTATTGATAATGAAATCAAATTTGACTAACCTGAAGTTGTTCTTGTAATCCAGTGATAGAAGATTCCAGGGTGTTGAGTTGTCTGATCAGAGCATTCACATGATCCTCTAATCTAGGCATAGGACTTGAATTTGTTGTTCAGTTGATGAAGATGATCTAATAAAATAAATGATCAGGAGAGATTAAACTGACTATATTTGAAGTAAAGTTTGCATGGCCATAAGATAACTTCGAGTAGCAGCTACATCACCAGTTTCTCTTTGTTGTTTCGATTTTTCAGAAGTGGTATGATGATCAAGATTGAGTTGATGAGTTGTAGCATCTAAGATCACTTGATAAGGAGCTGGTTTATTTTCATTAAGTTGAAATAGAGATAATTCAGTTTGATTGGCTTCTCTGATATAATTAGATTCGAATTGGTCTGATGAAGATAAGACTGAAGTTGATAATGAGTTTCTGATGGTGAAATTGATTTGACTTGATTGATTTAATGCTTTTGATATTTTATAAATCGATTCTTTTGTATTTGATTCCATTCTTGTTTTGTTTTGTTTTGTTTTCTTCATTCGATCAATTTCTCAATTGGTCCATTGGATTAAGATCTCGTGGCTCGACAGCCCGGGTCGGATAATTCCCCAATACAGTAGTTAGAGCATCCGCAATCGTCGGATTAAGTCGGTGGAATAGCTAACTATCCTAAGACTTACACGGATTTCACAATGGTGAATTGGTAAGCAATCAATAGCTACATTTGCGACAAAAAAAAGGTAAGCTGGGACAAAGTTATCCCAGCCTAGCTCTTGCTATAGCTAACTCCAAAAACACAACTCCTCACCGATCCACACATCACATCCCTCCTACAACCCACCCACACACTTTGATTCACCTCACAAACCTTTGATCAATCATTTTCAGATGGCTCAACCACCCAAACCAGCACCTGCACAAACCACTGCCAAACCAACACCTCCGCAAACCACTGCTACCACCAAGAAGCGTGGTGATAACTTTGTAGCGGCCAAAGATGAACAGCTGTCAATCTCTTGGATCGCTATCAGCCAAGATCTGAAATTTGCAACCAATCAATCCGGAGCTATGTTCTACAAAAGAGTAGCTGAGCACTTCACAAATGCATGTAAAATTCATCCTTGTTCAGCTGATCAGCTCAAATATTGGCAAGTTCATTTCATTTTTCTTTTCATCATGTAACACTCATCTATTGTTTGTGTTCTGACACGCAGACCATTACTGATAGCTGGAAGATGATTAACACATCAACCTTGAAGTTTTCCTCAATTTTTGGCGGGGTACAACGCAACCCTCCAAGTGGAGCTTCGCCTGCCGATTACATGGAAATTGCAAAGAGGGAGTATTACAATCAAAAGACGGAGCATTTCAAGGACGAGGTCCCCTGGCAGATCCTTTGATACACTCCTAAATGGGTCCAATCCGCCAATCCAGTTCCCACTAGTTCAATCAGCAATCCCGGTGTCAGCTCACCTGTAATGCCTCAATCAGATCCTCCTGCATCAACAGATCTCAGTGAACGTCCTGTTGGCCAAAAAAAATTAAACGTCAACGCGAAGAACATGAAGTTGAAGACAAACCAACTAAGGAGCTCAAGCGTGCGACTGACATTCAGGAGAGAAAAGCAGCTGTCATGGAGAAAGGACATGAACTTGCAGAGCATGCTCTCAAACTTGAGGAAGAAGCCAAAAGTCTGGCCACATTAATGACTTCACCTGATTCATGTCGGGATGAAGAATCAAGAGAGATTCTCAAGCTCATGAAAGCCAATTTATTGAAGAAGTACAGAGAAGCAGAGAGTTCACATGATGATAACTAGATTTATGTTGTTGTTTTGTCTTCAAGACTCAGTTTGTCTTCATCTCACAATTCAGTCTCTTTTGATTTAATCAGATTTAGCTTAGAAAATTGTTGTCTCATACTTGTGCAGATTCAGAATCTACTTTTATTTCTTAACAATGGTCTTTAAACAAGAGTGGAGGCAGTGAACCGAATGATTTAAATCCTAAAATGTTCTATTGAAAACTAATCTCCCCCTGTGCCTCTTTTCATCCACAGTGAGATTTTGAGATCTTCCATCAGTTGTAAATGTTGGTTTCTGTTTCTCAGCTCAGCATTGAAAAACTTTTGAGGCTGAGGAGAATTTAGCTCCACTTTAGCGCAAAACAATTGTGAACCCAGGCTTTGACACGTGGGTTAACGTTAACCTAATCTACTCTTAACGCCAATGACTCTGGGAATTGACATTAAATTAGTTGGCCCCGGCTAACAATCTTTAATTTTACATTAGCTAATCCCAATTTTAACGCAAACAATCGCGGGTGCTCTTAAAGTCTACTCTGTACTACACTTGAGTTGAGCTGGCCCCGGGCCCAAATGTTTGCTGTTTATCAAAAAAAAAATTGTATAGGAGGTGGGAAGTAAGATTTTTTTAGCAGGCCACTTCTAAATAGTATTTTTTGAACCAAACACACAACTCAGCCCTCTCATCTCTTTGGCACAATGGTCTTTTCTGACCAGAGGAAAGCTCAGCCAGCACATTGAGTGGCAGAAGCTGAACAATTAAGAGTGGACAATGAAATCATCCTCTTCATTTAAAATCAAATAGCAGACTCTGAAGATGAAAAATAATATGATGACCACCTGAAAGAGCACCTTTTCCCAGTCTTTCTCAAATCTGACACGGCAAAACTGGCTCTTGGAAAGCATAAGAACAAGTTTGGAAATCTCAAAAAGTACAAGATGCCAACTATTCTCTTGTTGACTGTCTTTGACTTGAATTTGATTCCTTTATATAACTATGACTCTTTCCATTGTTATGTTTTCACTTTTTTTCTTGTGAGTTCACGCAGGAGAGGTTGAGACATTGTCACAACACTCAACAAATGCACATTGTTGATCAAGTTCAAAACTGAGACCAAAGAATTCAGAGTACTTGAGGATTGGAGGAGACTGGGAAAAGTTGGGAATGTGAATTGTAGGTACACTCTACAGAGATCAGTTGTACAAGCCTGTACAGTGTTGGACTCCCCCTGGCTTCCTGATGCCACTTACTGTGTGCAAAGACCTTTGTAGACGCTTGGAGCAGTTCTGGAGAAAACAACTACACAGTTTTGGAGCAAACAACTACACTCATACACATAGCCAACTTGACTATGGCCCTCTTACGATATTGGGAAATTTGTTAGTTTAGGGGATTTACACTCTCTGTGAGACACAAAATGAAGTAGATTTATCATTTGATGAATTGGAAGGAAATTTATCAGAAGATGAAAGTGATTGTAAACCGGTTGTAAGTGGATCAGAAAAAGAATCAGAAGAATTTTAAATCAAATACAAATTTGAAAAACGTAAGAGATGATGAACAAATTCAAAAAACGTATGAAATAATTTGATTGGAAAACATATGAGCAAATTTGATTGAGAAATGTATGAGATTGATGAAGATGGTCAAGGGAGGATTATGAGCCAACTTAAACTCAAGGACACCTCAGCAAGGAGGTCTTACACTTCTGTATGCCTGTTGGGTTGTACACTTTTAAGCCATACAGGGCAAGAATACCATTCCCATTCCCATCCCATTCCCAATCTCCTGCAATGCTCACATGCTCTCAAAGAATTGAAGGCAAATGAATCAATCAGAAGCAAAGGTGGTTGACAACACTTTGATAAAGAAGAGCAATAGTTAGCACCTCACACAGGCATCAAACCTGCGTAGCACAGCACATCCAGCCCCAGTTGGGAGGCCTTCTTACCACTTGACTAACACAGCATACCCGGCCACGGAGGTAGTGCCAACATAGACAAGTACGTAGGCTGAGGGCTTAAGTACCCAGCTAAGGGTGCTTAAGTACCTAGCTAAGGGTGCTTAAGTACCTAGCATTTGCCTGGGCCCAAACGTTGACCATCTAGTGAAAAAAAAATAATTCAATGCCTCAGATGATCCCAAGGTTATATAGACAGATTAAGCTCATTCATCTGATTACACCTGTCATAGTTAATTACTTGAGATATTGTCACTAAGTTTGTGATTTTTGAGCTCAAAGTTGAAATTTTGTTTGGCTGGTCAGAAGGTAGTACAGAGTAGACTTTACCTACTGTATACCATAACCCTAATCCTGCTCTACTGCAATGTTGTATGTAACACTCCAGCTATGTGCAAAGGTGTCAAAAGTGAAAATTGTGTTCTTGGTTTGCTAGTCTTGGTAGTATCCCAGTTAAAGTGAAGTAGAACACCATATGTTTGTTCCATCTTTTGAAAACATTTCCAGACAGATTGTCAGAGTAAAGTCTCAAAGGAACATGGCCAATGATATGACCACTTGCCTCTTTGCACCATGAATCATTCAAAGGAACTTTTTGACCAATTTTCTTGAGTTTTGGGTTAGTGTAAGATGGAAGAGAGAAAAAGGAGAAGAAAAAGAGTTCATTTCCTATGTGGTTCCAGTGAGATTATATAAGGAAATTAAAGACAACAAATTTCACACACACACACACACACAGAACATGTTGTTGATCAGCAGACCAAAAAAAATCAAATTTGTCACACAGGGCTTATACACATAAATGGTTGTAGACGTTTTGCAGGACTTGACTCATCAAAGATTTCTTCACTTTTTGTTCAAGAGAATTTGACATGATTAATGAAAGAGATTGGACATGAATCACATGAAGATCACCCAACATCACTGATGCTGATGTACCATAGATGACTTCACTGCAAAGAGTCTTCTAAAGATCCTTGTTCAGTTTGATCTGATCAAACTTCCTCCATGATTTTCTCGCATTCCTTCTTGCCAAAATCCCACCATCAAAGTTTGAAACCAATTGAAACCTTTACAGCTTCAAAAGATGTAGAATTGTATGTCTGATCAAACACAAGGTCAGGGCAAGTATCTCTTTACCCAAAACAGTAGACAAAAGATACGAACTAGAAGTCTCTTTGATTTTAGTTGGACAGGCTTGGATGGATAAAAGTGACTGTCTGACTAGTGCACCATTTCCACATCTTTGTCTACATCCATCTCCCCACATCACTTCTTTGACTGTGCCAAACAATGAACCTTTTCACTTGAGGTTGAGAGAATAGGAATGAAATCAAATAAGGATATCCAAGTTCATTTCTAGAGGTTCTTTATGATGATGATGATGCAAATGATGACCTACAAGTTCATTCTTATATTTCTTCTTAAGCTTACATCAACCATTTTGTAAACTTTTTTGTAGCACAAGAGTTAGATGTTCAGAATCCCAAAAAAAAGGAGTGAACTCTTTCATCTGTCAAGATGGAGATCATCATCCTAGCCAAATATGAGATGAGGAATTTAAAAAGGTTGAGAGGAGAAAGAAAACAATAAGAACCAAGTTAGAATTCCTGAGGATTTGATGCATTCATTCAAAAGAAAAAAAAAATCTGACTATATGATTTATAAGTGAAGATTGAAATCCTCAAAGAGGTATGAAGTCAAGAACTTTTTTAAGCCAGGGAAACAAAAAAAAGAAATGAATGAATGAATGAATGAATGAATGTACAATACGAAAATGAGATTGAAAAGTAAGTGATGATTTGGGATAGAGTTTCCAATTCAAGTGATCAAAAATCAAATGAAGAAACCAATACCTTATCCTAAACCCCTTTCCTGATCCATTCTCTTCCATAAAGTTAAGGTATCTCGATTTCTTCTTCTGGGTTTTGATTCATACCCTAATCCTCCTTTTCTTTCACCCACACTCTTTCTTTCTCTTTTATCAATCTTCATCACTTCTCACTCAGGATTTCTTTGTTTCAAACATTCCAAAAATCTCATTCCAGATCAACTGAACAAGTTCCTTGCACATTTCTTTTCTGCTTTGATCTCTAAACACAGCTCAGCCCTCATAGTCCTCATATGTCTTTACTTCTACATCCTTCTTTTCCAAAGTCAATTTTGATCAATACAAGATCCATCTTTGAAACTATTCCTTTATTTCTCAATCACTTCTCCAGACTTTGCTCATCTAAATGAGATCAACAGAATTTCAAATTGGAATACAGTATAAAAGCCAAAGGGCATTCAATCCTCACAAGAAGCCAGAAGGGGGGGTGAGCTAATTTGATTAAAATCCAATTATTTGTTTCCCAAAAAAAGTCTGTTTGATTTTTATAAAAAACACTATATGTATATATATATATATAAACAGAAAGAAAAAAAAACTTAAACCATACATTTCAAAAAGAAAAAAAAAGGATACAACGAAATAAAGGGAAAAAGAGAATCATATTCACACTTCTTATTTTAATGTTCAAACTTGATCAAAACCTTTTAACAAGATGAAAATTTCAAAAAAAAAAACACACAAACCCATATCACAAGAAAGAAAAAAAGATAAGATGAACTTAAACTTTGCCCCCCCCCAAAAAAAAAGCAAAAAAACAAAAGCAAAAAAAGCAAACAGAACCCCATTCAAAACTCTCATCACTACTAGAGAGAAAAGAAAAGAAAAAAAGAAAAACCAAACCTGAACCTGATCTTCCTTTTTTTGTTTTCTTTGCTCTCTCTCTCTCTCTCTCTCTCTTCATCATCTTACCACCAAATCTCCATCAATCGATCATCTTCAATTTTAATCTTACCAAATTAATGATCATCTTCATCAAATTCAAACCGATAGAATAGATCTCATCAAAGGAATCCGATCAGATCCGATTGAAATTCCAATTCGTGCAATTTACTCTTCATCCGTCCATTCATCATCTCCAATTCGTTTACCCTCTGTTTCAATCGATACACTTCTTCATCTCTTTCTTCTTTTCCCATCCTCGCTTCTTGTGTTACTTCATCTATCGAACTTTCATCAAATGAGGGGGGTGTGCTCGGTTTGAGAAGTAATCGTTCGACTCCATGCTGAGTTGGATTCGATTCATTCCAGAATTCGGTATCGGATGATTTGGATGAACTGACGGATGAAGTCCTTTTTGAAATCATGTGATGATGGTGATGATGATGATGATTCAAAGGATGTGTGGAGATGATACTGGAAGAAGATGAGACTCGGGTTTGAGATTGTGGGGATTGATAATGGGCTTCTCTTGCACTTTCTTCAAAGGAGATAGGTGGACCTGAGGGTCTAGAGGGTGATTGGGTTTCATTGAAAGTCCTACTGACTAATTGTGATAAAGGTGGTAGTCTTGTTCTTGGTCTACCTCTTTCGTTTGATGAGGATGATGAGGATGAGCAGGAAAGTGGGGTTTGATGGTTGGAGTGTGGATCTACTGAGATTGATCTTCCTAATGGTGAAGTGATAGGCTAGAAAAGTGATTGAACAGAGAGGTCAGGATTGATGAAGTTGAAATGGAAAAGTGAAAAGAGGACTTACTGAAAGGTTTAGATTCGAATGAATGGATAACTGATTCAAATTAGGTACTTTAAGATGATTGATCACTTCATTTCGATGGTGCAAGTCCAAATGACGAGTTGAGCAAAGTTCATCTTGTGAGTTCAATTCTCGATCGAATCGAAGATCAGAAGGTGAACCTAAACTGTTTCGAAACTGAGTTTTATGAACAGAAGGATTGGATCTGAAGTTATTTAAACTAGCACTACGAATTGAAGTTAAAGTGATGGGAGATTGATTTGATGAGGGAAGATGAGGATCATCTTGATGGTTTAGAATTGATTGAAATTGATTG
The DNA here is from genome assembly GCA_022264835.1 of Melampsora americana. Taxonomy (NCBI): domain Eukaryota; kingdom Fungi; phylum Basidiomycota; class Pucciniomycetes; order Pucciniales; family Melampsoraceae; genus Melampsora; species Melampsora americana. The sequence continues at coordinate 1,576,695 of JAIFHY010000008.1, forward strand.
GATTTGGGATTAGGTTTTCCATTCAAGATTCGTTTAGAAATCGAGATAGGTTCGATTTGAAAGACTTCTTTTCGACGTTTAGATCCAATCGAATGATACAAAACTTGATCTTGATTTGATTCATCTTTTGATAAAGAAGGACTTGATAAATCTAAATTTGTAACCCCTCCTGGTTCACTTTTTCTTGAATGGGTTAATGATCGAGTTTCTTGTGAATCTTTTGAAGTTGATTGATATGCTTTTGATTCTAATTCATCACTATCATTTTCATTGAATGAGTGAGGTGAAGATTTGATTTGATTTGAATTGGATTGAATTAAAACTTCTTGCGATGATTTTTCGGGTGGTGGTGGTTGATGATTGATCAGTTTTATTTTTTTCTGATGTTTTAATTTAGAATTTTGATATGATGCTGATGCTGATGCTGAAGAGGAGGAAGCAGAAGAAGTAGCAGTAGTGATGATGTGATGATGTTTACTGATTTTTGAATGAGAATGATGTAAGTCTCGATCGATGACTTTGATTCGATTACGTTGTTTGATGATATCAGTCTTGAGTGAGATCGGTCTAGGTCTTCCTTTCATCTTTTGAAATAATGCACATGCATTACAAAGTGTCGCTCCTGATTCATCTCGACGCCAAAGTGGTGTGGTCTGTTTAAAGAAAGATTGATCATCAATCAGTCCTTCATCACCATTAATTTTAAAAAAGTTCAAAAGAAGATGAACTCAACTTGAGTAGAACAATTGGCGCAAGTTGGAATTGAGACTGAGATTGATGCAGTTGATTGATTGAACTTCAAGTTGAGATCGGTTGAGGCAGTTGATTTGATTTGATTTTGATGAATCTGATGATGGTCAATGGTCCTAGTGCTCGTCTTGAATGTAGGTTGATTTGAATGGTTGATTTGATGATAAGACATGAAAGTGATGAGAAAGTTGAATGGAAGACGGATGGTTTGTTTTGAGTTTGAATGGTTTGTCTTGACTTGAGTTGTAGTGAGGATGTGAGTTAAGATCTGATGATGGATTGAGTTGTGATTGATAGTTTAAATAAGAAATGAATGAAGCAGTAGCAGCAGTGTGGTTGTTTGAATCAAATGAAGTTCTTAATATGTACTGATACTGATGATGATGATGATGATGATAAGTATTTAAGGAAAGCGAAAGTTGATACTTTAATCTGGTTTGATTTTAACTAATGAGCTAATTACAACAACAAAAGAGAGAGAGAGAGAATGAGAGTTGTAAGATACAATGTAGAGATAGAGTGTTTGATTTTGTTTGAGTTCTCTTCAAGAGTATATCCAATTTAAGATTCGCTCAATGGTCTGTTGTGTTTCAAATGGTTTGAGTGAGTGATTGGTGATCAAATCAAATCAAATCAAATCAAATCAAACTCAAATCAAACTCAGAGAAAGCAGTCAGTCACTCTTCCTGATCGATCTACTCCATCCTCATCATCGATTTCCAATCCAATCATCCTTTCAAGATCATCCAATCTCACCTTCATCCAATATACTTATTCAAATTCATCATTCAATCAAATCTCAATTCCAATCTACCAACTCTATCTTTGAAGAAACACCTACTCCTGAACATTCGAAATAGATATCATTCATCTCAATCAAGTATCATACAATTCAAATACGAACGATCGCAAGAAATCGAAAGGTAGACTGATTCGAACATTGGAAATCATCCTGAATTCAAGTATCATTCCTAATCAATTCATCAGATTTGTTTATTCGAGAGAGAGATGATGGCATTAAAGCTTGATTGTAATTCTCAATGAAGAGATGTGTAATTTGAAAATCGATTACATGGGTGATTTACATACAGATCTTTACACTTGGAAAACTCAACTCATCCATCTCTTGACCGTACCCCTTCGTTGATCCGATTCATCCTCTCCTAAGACTTCCTTGTACACATATATCATCAATCTCTCAACTCTTTTTTAGAAAACTAAGAAAAGAAAAATCTAGAGGATCTGATCATCTTCAATAGCTTCCATCTCATTCATCATCTGCCACAGAAACACAACTTGAGCTTTCTTGACACGGCAGAGTTCTAAGTATCAGTATATCTCACCTGATCAATCAAATTCATCAGATCGAACTTGAACAATTCATACCGAAACAAGAGAGGATTAGACTCCAAAACCTTCAAACGAAAACATTCTGATGGTTTGATGATCCTTAATATGTCTTCTGATCTGTTCGATTTGATTGTGAAACAAACGAATATTCCACTATCTCTTTGATTATACATTTATCAGAGTAAAGGTGATGAACGCTTTATGGAATTTCGAAAGATGAATGAAGTTGATTGATAAGTATGATGGAACGGTTTGAGAATCAATCCATTCATCCATCAAATCTTCTGATGATTCGCTTCTTTTACCAGAGGTTGACTGATCTAAATCTATTGTTCAATTCGAATCACTTCCAAATATATCTACAATCAATCTTGCTTCAAGGCTGGAGTGAGATTGACTTGATATAGAAGCTTGATCTTTCAAATCTGTTCATCACTCTTGGTCCTACAGTCTGCTCACAAATCTATCATCATATCCTGACTAGACTCAGAAGCAAAAACCCGTGACAATGAGCCTCGGACAGAGAGCGGAAGACAGTGTGAGCTCATGCTAATGCTGTGATTGCTTATGCTGGACTCATGGATGACTTCCTTCAGTTGATGTGAGCGTCACTTGAGCTTATCCGAAACATTCAGAATTGTTCACATATCAAGAACTCTATCGATGTGAGGACGAAGAAAGAACAGAGATCCACTAATGAGATTAGAGATGAGCTTTCAAAATATCTATATTGATGAACCTATTCTATCGTAGAAGATGTGATTCACTGCCAGGTCCATTTTCAAATCAGGATTTGCTCAACAACCGCTACCGGTCTTACGTTACGGCCTGGCTGGCAGAACGGAATCAACTTGTGTTCTACCTTAATGTCAATTGTTGAGTGATCAAGCTTCGTTTCATGACTCAACCGCTGGCCAAGAAAGATGAGAGTCTAGTAGAAGGATAGCTTCGAATCCCTCTCAACACTCATGAGGTCTTCTCGCTCAGTTTGACCTTGAAAGCTGAACGTTTGGGAGCTACTCGGAATCATCTACCCATTCAAAGTTGATTGTTGCTTCTTATTCTATACCTACTTTACCAATCTCACCATGGCACTCACTGAGCTCGGGCGCCTAAGGTTCCTATCAGTTGGAATCGGAACGTCCACTGACATTTTTTGTTGATCAATGTTATATAAACTCACCCTTATCACATCCGATCTTGTCTCACTCTTTCCTCATTCATTTCTATTCATTCAATACCTCAACCACCAGACTTCTTTCTTGCCTTCTAGCACTAATACCTAACCCGTTTTACAATCTTTCGTTCGCATTCAACTTGAATTTCAATCTCCTTCATCGTTCATTCCATCATCATTTGATTCTGTCCTTACACCAAAGACCTCATCATCATTTAACTCGAGGCCTCTAATAAATCGTTCTTTTGCTAATTCTATCATCGAATAACCTTTCGATACATCATCATCAAGGCCTATCTCACCTCACGTCCTATCAAGCGTCAACTTTACCTTTCCAAAATCTGTAAGTTCTTCCCAACTTGTTTTACGAGTGCTCTTGGTCCCCTACGGTTTTCGTTTGTTGGAAGAAAAGACAGGATCTGACATGAGATTTCACCATCTTTCTCAGGTTACCTTTTACCTTTTAACTTTCTGTTACTTATCACTCATTAGCGCGAAAAAACATAATCATTAATCATCACAATCATGAAGAACCTATCCACCTTTTTCTTTCAAACTCCAGTAGATGGAAATTTTGATCAACAAAGTCTTGAAAATTCACAAGTGAGCGAGGCCACTAAATCTGATTCATCCAATGGTCTTCGATCAGTTTCTAAACCGATTGAAGAGACGACGATCAATCCATCCGTTCTTAATAATCTGGGTAGCGAAGATGTCGACTTTTTTAATAAGTTTCTTGGCTTCAATCCTCCGAGTGCTGTTTCAAACGATCCTCAAGCCGATATCCTAAATCAAATTCTCGGTATCCCAACTGGACCGGTTGAATCGCCACCATTGACTCAGAACCCCGATAACTTGGATTATCTCTTTGGTGATGAAGCTGAAGAGTCAAATACTAGTAATGCTTCCTCTTTAGATTTAGATCGATCCGAAGTAAGTCAAGAGGTCGAAAGTAAGGCCCCGGAACTTTACCGCTCTACTTCATCCTCCACACATGAATTTCATGGTGACCATTCTAGTGAGCTGTCGAGCGGTCCGACCAACACCTTTAAAGATTATCAACAACAGCAGTATAACATCCCCGCACTCCAAGTCTTCACTCGACCCTTAGGTATGGAGGATGATCCTTTGGTGGATCATTCTCCACGTTTAAGTCAGATGATGAGGTATCCTGATGAGATTCCTATCGTCACCCTTGGAAGAGGAAAGAAGAACACGAGAAGCTTGATCGAGATGAGCGAGGGAGAGATGGAGGAAGCATTACATGGTTTGAATCAATCTCAAAGTCATCAAGCTAAGCAGCAACAAGCCATCAAGGAATGGAATGGTGCTTGTCAATCTGCTCTTACCAATGAGATACCACCACATCACGATTGGAATTCGAAGAATAAACTTCACCTTACTGTTAACACCGCTCCTGATCACCTAAGTCAACTCAGTCATCAATCTTTCAACAATCACAACCTTCAGCAGTACTCTCTCTCCGGCAATGGGAACTCTGTCATGGACGGTGTCATCATGGGTCCTCCACGATCTGCCCCACCTGAAATTCGTCATCATCCCTATTTTCCAATTCAAAACAACGGAATGGAACATCCTAATCTCACTTTAGCTCTACCCACCCCTCCATTGAGTGCTGGTATCAATTCAACCTCTAATCTTGGATTCGATTTTTCAACTTACGGAATGCTCAGTGCGCCTGGATATATGGGATCAAATAACGTACCTCAGACTGCCAATCGATCTTTCAATGAGTATGGAGCTATACCGATCCCAAATATGAAATCACCTTCTGATTATCTTAATGTTGGTCACCAATCTATTCAAATGAAACAGAATCATAAAAGAGAGTTTGAGAAATCCTCATTTGGACAACCTCATCTTGGAAATTCACTTGCATTACCAACTCCACCATTAAGTGCTGGTTTGAATTCTGCTACAAGTTTAGACTTTTTTGATTTCTCTGATCAATCAATTCAAGCTTCACATTCACCTTTAGGAACCCATCATGATTTACAAGTGAATATGGTCACGAATACTCAAACATCAGGACCGGTTCAATCTTTTCCAAATTATCACCATCTACCTTTAAGATCTGATCTTAATAATCCATTATCTGGACAATTTCAAGTGATTCAAGAAAACCAAAGTCGAACTCGAACGATCTCATTTGGATTAGAAGATCAATCGAATAAGAGAAGAGCGATTGAATCGAATGTTAACTCGACTACTTTGAACGAGAACGGAACGACTCAGAAGATCGAATTGAAACCTAAATTGATCGGATCTAGACTCAAACCTGGACCGAAAGCCAAAACTACCATTGTTCAACATCCACCCATTCAATCCCAATGTAAACTCACTAGTAATGGGATCGATTTACCTTCATTACCTAAAGATGTGATCAGATGTTTGTATACAAATCTAAATCAAATCGGACCCGACGGAAAGTCGATGAAGAATTATATGTGTCAGATTGAAGGATGTGCTCGAATCTTTCCTAGAAAGACGGCGATCGAGAGTCATATTCAAACTCATCTAGAAGATAAACCATTTGTGTGTCCGGTCTTGAATTGGTTTGTTTTTTCTTTCTTCATTCTCTCCTTCTTTTCTTTTTTTCGGTTTCTTTTGGTCTTGAATTGATTGGCTTACGGAATCGTTCGTGGGTGTGCTTGTTTTTTTTCTGGTGGTTCCGCGGTTTAGTAATGCTGCTTTTGTTAGACAACATGATTTACGTCGACATGAACATATTCATTCTGGAAATAAACCTTTCAGATGTGAATGGTAAGTAATTTTGATCGATTTATCTCTTCACTCAATCTTTCAAACTCAAGCTCTCCCCCCCTCACCAAAAAAAAGCGCTTAATTAATGAAATGTCTTGTTTTAAAATTTTCTAGTAGTAAAGGGTTTGCAAGAGGTGATGCATTGATGAGACATCGTCAAAGAGGAATTTGTATTGGGAGTACGATTCCTAGAAGGTGTTGATGATCAATTGACTTATGAAGTATTGATTTTCTTTAAATTTTCTTTGTGAATCTTTTTTTGTTTTTGTTTTCTTGCCAAACCTGTCTTCTTGATCTCTTCTCTTTTACATTTGAGAGATATAATGAATTGATCTATTGTTTGATTTTGTTTTTAATCTGATTCTCTTGATCATTTCTTTTCTTCGTCTTTCTTGTCTTCTTATAGTTGAATGTTCATTCAACTCATCTTTGTATTTCCTCGGTTTTCGAGATTCGTTTGATGAGGATACTTTATCATTCTTTCTTGTTTGAATCATTATTTTAGGTTCAAGATTGACTTACGATTTTTTGTTTTGTTTGACTATGGATCGAGTTGATCTTTGTTTTCTTTACATTTCGAATTTCTCATTCGATCATCATCATCTTCATCATCTTTTTTTCCCTTTTTTTTCCGTTTGGATTGACTCTTTTTCTCACCATATTGGATCTTGAATCGAATTGAATTTCATTCATTTTGATTTAAAATCCATTGGTCTTTTTTTTTCTGGTTGAATTCATCAAACCTTAATTCCATATTTCTTTTTTTTTTTCAGATTTGTAGATTTCTTCTTGAAGAGATTTTCTTGTGTTTGTTTGTTTGTTTGTTTTTTTTGAAATTGATTAATGAATTTAAAATTGGACATGAAAAGATGATTTGATTGAGAAAGGGAAGTGAGATTAGCTTTTTGGGGAGGAGGGAAAGATCAAAGTATGTAAGAAGAAAGTCATAAAGGTGTGGTGATCAAGTTTAATCTGATAAAGAACTTGAAATTAATGAAAACCAAGATCAAGATGAAATGAGACGTTTTTAATTTACATCAATTGGTCCCCGGAACCGGATCAACATCCTATTCTACAAGAGTTCAAAGTATGTTCAGGAAATGTCAACCCACAGTACACTCACAAATTTAAGTAAATGAAACCACAGAAGGTGTGGCTAAAAGTCCCAAGGTAAAAATACCAAGGGACGGTAATTTCAAATAAACCTGACCTAACACCCCACGGGGTGGACAGTGGAAACATACAGAACCTAACACAAACAACAAAACAACAAACAAAAAGAGACAATAAATGTAAAAATAATAAAAATAATATATAATGTATATATATAAAAAATATACCCTTAAAGTAAAGAACAGCTCGACACAACCCCAATATTTCCTAAAGAAACTTCTTCCCTTACACTTCATTCTTCAATCTTTTTTTTTTTTTTTATATATATAAAGGGAGGAGAGGGAGGGCAGAAAAAATGAATATATAGTTAAGAGAAATTTGTGAGTGGATAGGTAAAGAGAGAAATAGATGAAACGGTAAAGAAGAGTGGTAATCTTCTATGACGTCAATCTAATGAACTATATAAAAAATAGAAACCGACCCGTCGGTACATAATGAAGCCCTGTTGGTTAACATTCCCCTCTGTTAATAACAAGTGACCAACGACAAGAAATGTCAACCCACAGTACACTCACAAATTTAAGTAAATGAAACCACAGAAGGTGTGGCTAAAAGTCCCAAGGTAAAAATACCAAGGGACGGTAATTTCAAATAAACCTGACCTAACACCCCCTCCGACCCGCCTATTAACAAAGCGTAAAATCAAGAGTGGTGAAGTAGGAGGAAAAGAAATACCCATATAATCACATTAGTTTCATAGAAACAATAAGATCATGATTTGACCAAAACCTGAAGTTTTAACTACAAACCATGACTTACTAAACAAACACCACATTCGCACCCACATGAGAATCATGGCCAATGATATGATTCTGAGACTCAGGAAGACGAAGCGCCGCATGACCCCTAATATAAATTAAGAATGCTTCAGATGACCAGCGCCCCGCACTCTTGATGAAATCCAAAGTAAATCCATGCTGAGCCAATGTGGTAGCACCGCCTGAACGCAAAGAGTGACCAGAAAAAGATTTATCGAAAAACTTGTGAAATCTTTTGAGAAACCAACTCCTGGTTGGAGTCAATCCACATGACGTTAGAAATAAACCAGGTAATGAAATAAAAAGATCATCTCTTGAACGTAGATAAGATTTTAACAATTTTACCGGACAAGCATTTGAAACCTCAAAACGTTGAATTATAATATTTGCGCCTAAGAAACCCGTATCCCCCTTTGAATAAGGTAAAGAATACTGAAAGAAATTCCCACATTTCGAGAACTTAAGGGACGACCTCGTAATAATCTTCCTTGTATCTAAAAGTTTCTCCGAATCCGGAATTGTCAATTCCCCTAAACGGTGCAAACCGGCGAAACCAACTGATAACATAGCTAGGAAGAGACGATCATCGTGAGATGAATCTGACTTCGAAACAACCAACTCAATCTGATCTACCCTTAATGGGTTCTTCCTCTTGACAGGTTTCGAAAAATCCTTAATACAACCCTTCATAACTTCTTTAACCATATCCGAATTAGTTTCGCAAACCATATCCGGAAATTTAATTTTGAAATAATATTTGATACCGATTAAATAGATCCTAACTGAACGAGGAGAAATCGACCGACTCGAATAAGATATGTACCAACACAATGTCTTCTCATCCGGGAAAAAAGGAGTGTGAAAAAATTCGCAAAACCTAAAGAAACTCTTGAAACCGCATTTATATTTTGCTTTAGTCGCAGCTGAAATTGAAGCAAACCGGTCCTTAAGAGATAGAATTTTTAAATCATTTAAAGTTAAATTTGAAGATAGAGACTTGAATTTTGACTTTGAAGCCTTCTTAACCTTCTTCTCAGTTAACATATTCGGTGTTTTGCGGCTGTGAGATTACTATCTTTGCCACCTTCCGATAACGACAAAGGAATCTCCAAAGGATTAACTGCTAACGCCCGAAAATCACGAAACGCTGTAGAAAATTGTAGTTTCGATAGAGCGTCAGCACAACGGTTCAGTTCTCTTGGAATGTACGCGACCTTGATCTCCGCTTTCGCTTCGACCAAACGCGAAACACAGTGACGAAAAAGAGGCCGAGTTATAATATTGGGATTGTGACAATTGAAAAGGTGGAAGGAAATATTAGAATCGGTATAAACGAAAATTCGTTTACAACCTTTATCGATCGCCAAATCAATCGCACAAACAATCCCCAACAGTTCAGCCCAAAAAATATTGCGCGACGGAAGTGGAAGCTTGAAGTAATAGCCGATCTTTATAGCCGGTTCCCATATACCAATCCCACTCGGACAAGCATCAGAAAAGTAGACGGCGTCAGCTTCATTTTGAGACCACCTGATTGATTCCAATACATGAATACCATCTGATTTAGAAAAGTAATTTATGAGCCATCTGAGATCGGCCTGATTCTCTTTATTCAGGTACACCGGTAAATATCGTTCTGATTTCCCACCGGTCTTCTCATAGAGACTTTGCAGAGCAAATCTTCCATATGGCATTGAGTTACAACCCCAATTAATCCAACCTTCCAATGATTGCCAGTTCCTTAAAGGATGTTTCGGACGAGAAACAAAGTCCTTAATAGCATTAATCATCAGTAATTTCTTATCATGTGCAAGGTGAATAGTCATTTTATCAGAGTCGACTACATGACCTATAATTTCCAAAGATTCCCCGAATAACTGTTTCTTCCATTCCCAAGGCACACCCAAAATGTCGAACACCATTAAAAGTTTGGCTTGCATTGTTGGGATCCTATGCTCTTTGAAGGTTACAAAGTCATCAGCTGGGACCACGGACCAGACGTCGTCCATCATATTGTTCATAAGTTTTATCTTGAAGACTTCTTCGGCTATCCAAAGAACCAGCGAAAAAACCCCACACCAAATGTGAGGGCTGGCCGAAGAACCAAACGTCATGTTATGGTCAACGCGAAACTTTTCTTTGATCTTCAACACCTGACGAACTTGATACTGAAAATGTAAAGGAATAGTTCTAAAAGCACCAAATACATCAGATTTATATAACAAAACTTTCTTATGTCTTTGTTTCATGTCCACTAAGTAAGGAGCAAATGACTTCAGAGAATCATACGAGACCGGAATGTCCTGCTTGTTAATTAAATCGTTTGGAGATGGGTTGCCGAAACTCATGTTCGAACAAACCCTCATTTTCTTCGAATCCTTCTTTGAAGTCATGAGGAGGGGTATTACTTTCATTCCTGGTAATAAAATTGAAAATTCTTCTGAGTATCTTCCTTTATCGATCTCCTCTTGACACTGCTCAATGAGTAAATCTTGATTTTCGAAACAGGTGACATGATTTCCTACATTAACAATTTCTGATGAAGGAACGCAAGAGGACGGCCAGAAACCAATCCTCAAACCTTTTATTACCGAATCCACAAATGGCCGATTAGGATGATTCTTGAGCAAAACTTCCATTTTGTCTACCTTGAACGGAGTCACAATTTTAAATAAAAACGGATATTGCTTTAATATAAATGCTGCATCTGGATCGTCGTCTAAAGATGGTGCATCCGGGAAAGGTCGTGCAAATCGACTAGATTCGATAGCTGCTGAAAACCCAGATACTGAAGAACCATCCCATTGGTACCCCCTCATGAATTTCGCCGATGCGTATTCTTCAGGGGTGGTCGCATCCTCTGTGCGACGCACGACATTCGCGTACATTCTGGAAATACTTTAGTATTAGCTTTGGCTGAGACACAAGCCACTCATCTGATCCAGACAAAGTGATAACTTGAAAATCAATAAAAGAAGACCGACACATTTATGGATCCTCTTGCAATTTTGTCCTCCAGGGCATTCGTGGCCCAAGTTCCAGATATAACAGAACTGTTCCTCAATACGTAAGCCTTTCGCGTTTTCGATGGCGTGAACCCCTTTATGTTTATAATCTGACCGATATAACATAGTTGGGTCTCTAGGAATCTCCCTAGATCTTGAAGGACCTTGCATTTGATTTTGCTGAAATACTGGTCTTTGACGTAAAGGCATGCTGTTAATTTTCCGGATTGGGTTCGAAGGAGGAAAATATGAAACAGGTTGATAAAAAGCAGTTGAAATGAATCTACTATTGAGTGATTGTAAATCAGGATGATTCCAATCAGCAAAGCTAATATCTTTCCGATCCGCAACTTGCTCTCTAAATGCTGCATCATAAGCCGCAATCTTTTCCCAGCTAGCCTCAATGCCATGCGACCATAACTGAGATTTGATATATTTCGAATAAGCCTTAATATACTCCTCACAGTCGGGAAAGCCTTCCTTGATAGCATTCTTGAAGATTCTAAAATAATAGGACCATTCTGCATGACTATCAATGTTCTGAGAATAAGATTTTGTTGAGACTTCCAATTTCTTCTCTTTTCCTTCCACTGTAAAAGCAGCTGCATCATCTTTCCTGCTATTAAGGAGTTCACCTTTGATTCTTCGTAAGTCGATAAAATTGCCAGATAATAAATCTTTTGAAAGAACACCCGGGAAATCTGCGGGTTTATACGAGGCATTGAATAGTTTCGCAGATTTCGAAATGTTCTTATTATAAGTCTTGACATCACTATTAAAAAGCTTCGCGCCAGGGGACTCATTAAATATGTGGGCCCCATCTTTCCGTTTTGCAACAAATGCCAACTTCTTTTCGAATTTCGAAGCTTTGGCAGAAGAATCGGAAGAGTCTTCATCCGAAGACTCTTTTTGCTTCCTCTTTTTCTTGGATTTAGATTTCTTTTTACATGCTGAGTCAATAGAAGAGTCGGATCTTCTTCTCCTAAGACTATCTTCTTTGTCTTTCCTTTTCGCACTAGATCGAATACTGCCATGGACACTGATCGGTCGATCGGCGTCTTTTGGATAGACGGGATCGGCGTTTGTGTCAAAGACATAAACGTCTTCTTCGTCGTTAGAGACCGGTTTTTCAGGAACTGGACCCTGATTCTTGAAAACCGGCCGTTGAGCAATGCGATCTTGATCGATGAGATCTGAAGCAAAGATCGACCACTGTTGATACCAGTTAGGTGCGGTATAAGGAATGATCTTCGAGAATGATCTTCTAACAGAACGCATCGATTCATTAAGGGAACCGTTTGCCCTAAGATACGCGTTTTTGATTTCCACCAGTTTATTAGCCTTTTCGGCAGCAGCGGTGTAATCATAGTCAACGTCACTCATTTACTAGATCGTTTTATAGTCAGAAAAAATGAATATATAGTTAAGAGAAATTTGTGAGTGGATAGGTAAAGAGAGAAATAGATGAAACGGTAAAGAAGAGTGGTAATCTTCTATGACGTCAATCTAATGAACTATATAAAAAATAGAAACCGACCCGTCGGTACATAATGAAGCCCTGTTGGTTAACATTCCCCTCTGTTAATAACAAGTGACCAACGACAATTCCTCTGATCGTATGGTACACATATGTACCTGTAAGATAGAGGGACATCCTATATTAAATCTATTTCAAGATCTCAATTCCTGTTTGATTTCTTTCAGTTGAAAGTGAACTTTATTTATCTACCCATTCGAATCTTTAAGCCATCAAACCTTACATCTTCTTCTGATTCATTGAGCTTGATGTTTTAGTTTCCTTCAGTTTTGATCCGTTTGATGCAACTTATCAGATGAGTTTTGTTGATGCTAAAAGTTCATGAAAATTCAATCAAGTCTTTCGTAACCTATGTCGATTTGTCCTCATAGTACCTTACTGAAGTCTTTGTTCACACATCAAAAGTACAACCAAAATCAGAGCTTGAATGATGATACTCTAGATCAATTTTGTCCCAAATCTTCTTGGAGTACGTAAGAAGTAGCGATGACATCATGAAGAGCAAAGTACATTAAATAAAGCCCTGGTTTCTGGAAACTGTATTTATGTCATTGAATTCCTTGTGGAGCAGTTCTTTCCAATTCGCAATGATTCGGTCATCAATCCATCATCTTCGAATTTCAATAATCTCCTTCAACTCTCACTTCTTTCGTTTACCTCTCATAAAATAATCTATTCTACTCAACTCAAGAAATCTTCAATGGCTCCTTCCGCTTCTTTCGTCTCATCCAAAGGTATGAAACCTTACCTGGATGAAGGTTCAGTAAAATCAGTTAAAGATTTGTTATCTGAAAAATTACGCCAGTTCGTCAATCATTCTTCATGGGATCCTTCTTTAGCCTTTTGTTCTTCTTCTGACAGATTCCTGAATTGAATGAACCGGTTGGTGTCTTTACAGGGCAGAGACGAACTTCGTCGGTCCTTTACGTGCAATCTTCAAGGATGCTTTTAAAAATTATCCAACCGCGACTGTAAGGTGTTTCGAATGTGCCTTAACTTCAACCGACACGAAACTCATCCTTATCAAGCTTTACCTTTAGTCATATTTTATGATATTCTGTGCTCTGAGCGTGTTACCTATCATGTGTTTTGTTGGGTTTACCATCTTTACTGCATCGGCCCTCTTAGCTATAGGATTGATTTTCGTCTTGAGCTGGGGTGGGGTGATGATCGGTTCTGCTCGTTGAGTTTCTCATTTAAATCGATCTTGGAGATCGGTTCGGTATCGTTCATTGACTGATTGAGAGATCAAAACTGATTTGATTTCTTAATCTATTGACTTCATCAGTCATCACACTTCTTCTCTCTTTGGCTTTCTTAGCCTTTGCCACTTTCTGGATCGTCATAGCTCTCTTCTCGGTGATCTTTGTCCTTCGATTGATCTACAATATTCAAAAGGTCTTTGTACAACAAGTTGGAGTACGTCCTCCTCTACACAAATCATCACCGATCACCTATATCTTCTGAGCTTATCTGATTCTTTTGTTTTACTTCTTATCATCAACAGGACAGTCAAGTCTTTCAGGATATGAGTCAACATCTTCATGAGAAAGGACTGAAAAGAAAACAGCGAGAACAAGAAGCAGCAGCGAAGGATGTTAAGATCGACTTGGTTGCTGGAGTAGCAAGTCCTTAGTAATTCAATGGGTATCGTTTGAGAAGTGTGACAGTTTCATGAAGAGATTTCTTATCCTACATTGCTTACTCAACTTTCCCAGTTACAGTAGATTCATCTTCTTCACCTCTTTCTTCACTCTCATCATTCATTTCAAGGTTGATTCACAACCTATCAAATTTAGCTTAATTTTTCATTCATTCACTCTGATCATCAAACATGTCTAAATCTTAAAAATAGATGCCTCTCTATCAATCTTCATGTGAACATTGGACTTTATCAATTAGCGATTATAATCATTTATCTCACCTCAAAATGTTGTTGTAAGCTCATCCCCATTATCCAATTTTTAGCTGTGAAAAGTACATATTAGTCTATCATATCTTATCATATCTCTAGGCTCTAGTGCCATTGAATATGTTTACTTGTCTCGACTCTCTCTGTCTACTCACAAGTAGGTCATCCTTCAACTGAGGCCACATCACCCACTGAAATTTGTTGATTGACTTACTTGAGAGCACAATTGCTATCTTTGGCATTATCTCAAATTGGACTATCTTGACCATTTATGAGGAATCAAGCTCACTAATAAGTCAAGGCTATGAGTATGATGTCACAATGGCATCATTTACCTTAATGAAGTCTTCAAACTTATCCTTGCTACTTCACCATTACCAAATGGGAAATATTATTGACAGATTGGGACAAGTAGGTTAAAAAAGGAGAGAGTTGGAAATGGAAACTTTGAAATAAAGAGAGAGAGATGATGAGAAAGATTGAGAGAAAAAGGAAGAGATGAGAAAATGTTTCATCCTAAATTTTGTACCATTTTTTTCCATCTGATTCATTAAATATCTTATCAATTTTTTCCCCCTCACATCTCTCTTGAACTTTTGATTCTTTTACTCTTATATACATATTCAACTTGATTTCTGCTTGATCTCATATTCATTCCTTGTTTGGAGAATAGGTTTAACCAATTACAGTTTCTATGATTTTCATCCTCACCTTTTATTAATCATTCTTGTAATGTAGAGATCAGTATTGGAGAAGAAGGAAAGGTTATCAAAGCTGTTGCAAAAGGGACTGTTAAAATTATTAAATCAAAGGATGGCATATATGACATAATCAACACCTTTCATGTTCCATGCCTTCCTCATAATCTTTTAACTCTCATTCCATTTTGGAAAAAGGGTGTCAAACTTTTAGATGGAAATGTTATCAACAAACTCCTGATTCTTAATATTTAAATTCAAAGAGAATCATGATTCAAATACTACACTACATACTTCTGCTATATGGCACAAACACCTAGGCTATCCTTGTGAGAAGAATCTGAAGAAAGCCATGAAATGTACACATGTCATAAATTCCAAAATCAATCACTTACCATTCTGCAAATCCTGTGTGTGAGGGAAATCTACGAGGAATAAGTTCCCTGGTACTTTACCAAAACCATTGACTGTCCTAGATGTTCTACATTCTGATTTGAGTGGAGAAATTTCAATGCCATCTATAGGTGGAGCTCAATATTTTGTTCAATTTACTGATGCTTACTCATCCTATTGCTGGATATACCTACTAAAAAGAACAAGAACAAGTTTATAAAAAAAAATTAAGCTTGAAAATCAATTTAGTAGAAAAATCAAAACCCTAGTCATAAAGGAGGAGAATATGTAAATCATGAAATGGAGGAACAATGTAAATCTTCTGGAATAAACCATCAAATAACTGCCCCTCATACACCACAGCAGAATCTTATTTCAGAGCAAGGAAATCATAAAACTGTTGAAAAAGCAAGAACGATGATTGCAAAGTTATCCCTCCCACCAATGTTTAGTGATCTAAACAAATATCACAAAAGTTAGGTTAAGAGAGAGGAATATATAAACCCTCCCTCTGGACCTCAGAGAAAGCCCCCCAAGAATAATCAATTACACTACTACTTTTAAGAACCACTAAAAGTTCTATTGAAGTATTATTCAGGAGTCTTATAAAGTAAAAAGACTAGTGATACACTTCACTTAAATTAAGGTTCCTTGGTTAAAAGTAAGTAATATATATTCTTCCCTCCTTCAGGATCCTCTACTTTCCCCAAGCAGAATATACTCTAGGTTGGTGACCTTCAATAACTCTAGGCTAGTGACCTTAAGAAGCACTTTAGGCTGGTGACCTCTTAACAACCCCAAGTTGGTGACTTTAAGGACAACCAGATTAGTGATCTCTAATCACTCTTTAATCAGTCATTTTAAGATTAAAGGAAGGCTTTGGATCCAACCTTCATTAAGAATTGTTTGGCTAACCATTCAACCAAATACTATTTCCTTTCATCTCATTCTTTTATTTATAATGTTATCATTATATTTACTATCTGAGTGAAATGAAATAAATAAGATTATAAAATATACAAAATAAATATATACATATAAATATTAGTGAGAATTGAGTATTCAAAAGAGGTTTTGATAATTTATGCTCAACAACACTTTATGGCAACAATCAAGGATCTGTTGCATTGGCTAAAAATCACATCTTTCATGCTTGTACAAAGCATGTTGAAATTCATGTTCATTGGATCAGGGAGAAAGTAAAAATCAAACATTCAATATATTTTATTGTCCAACTGAACACATGATTGCTGATATCATGACAAATTCACTCAATAGGACAAAGTTTGTTACATTGAGAAATAGTCTTGGTCTACTTCCACCATCTCGAATTGCTGGTAATGATGGCAAAGGAGGTCTTAAAACTTATCATTGCTACTTCACCATTACACATGGGAGATACTACCAACAGATTGGGACAAGTACAATAAAAAAGAGAGTTGGAAATGAAACTTGAATGAAAGAGAGACTATGACAGACTGGGAAAAGGAGAGATGAAAATTTTCACCTAATTTTCACCTTTTCATCTAATCACACTCCCCTTTTCCCCATCTGAACTTTTACTCTTTTATATTCAAGTTCATTTCCTCACAATCATATCCCTTCCCGTTTGGAATAGGTTTGAGTGTTGCTTGTTTCACTCTCACGTTGATTACTGAGCAGAGTTCTGATAGAACTCCCGCAAAAGGTTTGAGTGTTTCTTATTTCGCTCTCACCTTGATTACTGAGCAGAGTTCTGATAGAACTCCTATAGAAGTTTAACATGAAGCTTAAAAGTAAAGTTAGAATGACTTATGAGTATGGTAGGACAGGGTTTTGATGTAGACGATATCCGAAAGACCATGTTTAAATGATACCAATTCATTGACTCACTACGATGAAAATCCCCAAAAGTGTCCAAGATCAGTCAATTGTAATCAAATAAATCTCATGAACTAAAGATAGACAACCTAAAGATGAACGTACAATTTTGTATGAACACTCTTTGAACTCCATTCTCTTTTCCAGCCTTATTGATCTCTTCGATCTCCTCATCAGACAAATCTTCTTCATTCTTCATCACCGCTTCCCAATTTAATTTCATTCTTTCTTCCTTTCCGCTGGTGGTCACTACAATAGCGTTATGAGCTTTAGCCCATTTGAGTAAAACTTGACCGTCGGTCAAATTACGTTTTTTCGAAATCCTTTCTAAGATTGGATCTACTTTTCCTCCTGGTCTTTTGACTACCGGAATTTGTGGACCATAAGCCTATAGAACCAAATCAAAAAAATCAGTCTTCACTCAGAAATAGACTAGTAAGAATAAATGGGTTGATGGATTGTGGATCAAACTGACAGCTAAAGCGATTCCCTCGTCCTTCATGAATTTGAGTAATGGTTCTGCTTCAGTCCAAACATACGGGTGAAATTCGATTCTGATGATAGAAGTTGAAGATGATTTAATCCGATCAGTAAAGTGAGATCAAGATGAATTTTTTCGAAAAAAAAAAAAAAAGAAAAAGATGAAGATGAAGATCAATTCACTCAACTGATTAACCGCAGGTTTCACTTTAGCAATCTTTAAAGTTTCTTTTAATTCATGAATCATATAATTACTAACACCAATACTTTTAGCTAAACCTTCAGATTGAATTTCTTCCATCATTTTCCAAGCTTCTTGTAAGTTAGGTGCACCAGGTTCGGAAACAAAGTTAGGAGTATGGATCAGATATAAATCTACGTAATCTAGTTTAAGATCGCTCAATTGAACTTTTAAGGTTTCTTTGACTTTGTTCATCGGATTGAGGATCTAGAGGAATTCGATACATACCTCTCATTAGTTTCTTCCTTCATTCGGAAAAAAAAGTAGGTAAACAAAAACACCGGTGACTAACCTTTGTAGTAATGTACAGTTGATCACGCTTCATCCCACAAACTTCAATAGCTGCACCCGTACTTCTTTCATTTCCATAAACCTTAGCCGTATCAAGATGAGTGTAACCCGAACTTAAAGCAGTTAAAGTGGCTTCACGAAGTTCTGAATGGATTCCATCAGGACCGCTTTTGTCTTTCCAAGCTGTGCCACTACCATAAGCGATTCTAGGAACCTTTGAACCATCATTGAGTTGAACGAAAGGTTCAGCATTCGACATAGTTTTAAATGTTTTACGAGTCTGATGGGAGTTGATCGAAAAAAAAGAAGAGGAAGATTGTTGTTAAAGAAGAGAATTCAAAAGTGCGAGTCAGATGATACTTTGATGTGTGCATACATTTTTTTATATGATCATGTCAATTATATCCGTCCATCGCTATCTGTGTGGATCTTCCAAGAGAAAAATCTCATTTAAAATGAATGGTGTATCTTTTTTTTTTGTCAATCGTCTGAGAATCCGTAGTATAAAGGCAAACAATCAAATAAAGAATTAAAGTCTGGAAAATTCAAACGTAGGGCTGTGACTTGGTTGAGTTTAGAATTAAAGATCAGAAACGTGGCCAAGTAATTTCCTCAGGATGAAGATCAGCAAGGTTTCCTTAAGTCCCACAGTCAGAGACTTTTTCCTCGCGAGCTCGGGGGTCTGTACTCGGACTCACAACTTAGGCCAGGACCCCGGAATGCCCCTATGGAGCTGCGTGACGTAAAAAAGCCACTTGTTCTGGTGAAACTTTGAAAAAATCTCAAAAGATCCCCTTTCTGGTCACGCACATACGCTGGTTTTTCAATTTTTGAGGTCAAAAAATCCACCTTCAGGTCACGCACCTCAAAATTTTCACTTTTTTGAATTTTTGACCTCAAAAAATCCACTTTCAGGTCACGCACCTCAAAGTTTTCACTTTTCATCTTGTTTTGTACGTACTATTACTGTATCCAGCCATGTTAGAGCACACTTGGTTTCAATTATCTTTGTATAACAGGGAATTTCATTTCATGAAGCTTGTAGTTGAGATGAGGATCAATCCTGATGTCATTTACAAATACCTAAAAGCATACATTTATATATATACTAGAGTATAGGCGGGCACGCCCGCCGCAAGATATACTATTTGAGAGATAAAGTTACCATCCAGTCTCTCCTCCACACCACAGAATCATATTGACTATTCACACGTCTTCCAGAAACAACACATTCAACCTCTCCATCGCATTCCCAGTATTTTCCCTAAATATGTTTGATAATCTAAATTCCCGTGCAATTACATTTGCTTTGACACTACCGTCAATAATTCAGTCACATCATGACCAGCCTGGAACTCCAAGGCCCTATCATGAAGTCCATTCCCCATGTCTACGTAAACTTAACAAAGTCCCACGCAGTCAGCTGTCGCTCGCGACAGCCCTCGCCTGCGAGGGACTTACGCCAAAGGTGCACAAAGTCAAAGGTCTCCGTTGAGGCTTTTGCAGGAGGCTTCCTTTTAAGCCTTCTACACACTTCCCTACCGAAGAATCCATAGGGGTCCAAAGAGAAAACTTGTGCGCTGCTCTTTTGCGCACACTGTACATATTTTTTCCACCGAGGAACTTGCTTCCTTCATCTTCAAATCCAGTCCTGAAAAATCGGTTTTCAGGGCATTGGGAAGTGTAATTTGTTTATGTGATTGCTGCGAATGCTAAGTCGTATTGGCATTTACTGTTTTGTCAATCTGACTTTAAGGCTCTTTAGGATACATAATATCCGTTTGAGACTTTGCTGAGCCAAAGAAAAGCTGCTGTCCTGACTCAGCAACGGTGTACGTCTCACGGGTCTCTCTACATAAGATTGTGGTTAGAAGATTTTTGTTGGAAGTGAGTTGTGTATGCATTGAATCATCCAAGCACAGCAATTTGTATGATGTGACCTACGATGATGAAATGTAGTGCAATGTGTATCTCCAAATGGACATACATTGATGGAAATTCCTTACATTGTTGGAAGTTCCTAAAGTCATCCTCAGTGAGAATGACTTTAGGAACTTCGACAAACCATCTTATCGCACAATTTATCTTCAGCCAAATTATAGAATGTCTTCAGCTTCAAAAAACCCTCCCTTCCCTTCCTTTTCAGATGCCAGGATTGCACTTACCGTAAGGTTAGTCAAAGATGTGCAAAAGGACCCGTCGAAACTCACCTTCAAGGACATCCTCCACACTTATCTATTAGCGGAAGATGAAGAGGGTACCTTGAAGGCGTCTCGCCGATTTTGGGGTCGGCCAACTGGATGGCCTACGACGTTGCAGGTCCTGTCTGGTATACGGACTCTGGTCTGTCATTCCAAAAAAGGTAAAGTTTATTGGAAAGATTTTATCCTTTCTGAGGTGCGTTAGTAGCAATCAAGAATGGTGTGGCATAGATATAATGAGCTCACACGTATTTGTAAAAGTTGATCCGGTATTTGTTCTTCGTTAATTAGGCCAAGGAGATCGTTCATGGAGAGGCCTCCCGCCGATCTCGCAAGCGCTGGTTCCCTGATTGTTTGGCTGCTCAGGATGTAAACGCCAAATTCTTTAGCGTCCAGGAGACTCAGAAGCGGGCGAATCAAATCCGTCATGGAATGTCGTTTCTATGGCAGCTGATTCGACATCATCTATCTAGTGACCACCCAGGAACTGGACCTGATCCTCCCGCGGGGAAAATGCCAGACGCTGACGGCGATTCTGATGACGCCGGGGATTCTGATTCCGACGTTGACTTGACAAACCCTGTGTTCAACAGGCAAGACCACGACGTTTTACAACCAAATTCGCCGTCTTATGGAACATTACCTGTGGGGACAAATGAGGATGATGATTCATCGGAGTCGTCCTCAGACTCAGAGTCCAGCTCTGACGCGGAGGACAATCCTGCAGTAGATAATGTATTCAACCAAGAAGGTATTAATGATGATCAAGGTTCCGCCGACACAGTGGATGATTTGAATGACTCAGAGCTCGAAGACATGATTGATACTTTCAATGGGGTTGCTTACGTGAAGAAAGAAAGTAAAGAAGTCAGGGAAAAAATGCGCTTTGATCTGGTCAGTAAGGGTTGGATACCATAGAGCGTGTAAGGTTGAATAATAATTCTTATTATGTTGACCCTTACATTTCATGTTATTCAGGTTGCAACCACAGTTTGCTCTATGATTGGCTTTGTAAACAACCGGAGAATCAATGGAATCCAGCTTGAAAACGCAGTTACGTTCCTCGCCGGTGGGGTCAGTGAGCGACTCAACGAATACTACCATGCCATAGGGCTGTGCGCCTCCCGTCGTACTGCTTTACGTGCAGTTGGTCGCCTATCTAAAGTTGCAAAGGCTTTTCTGAGAGCAAGAGCGGCTAAAGAATATCCTATACGACCGTTCCTAATCCTGGACAATTTTGATGTTCAAGAACGGATTCATTATTCCAGAATAGAGGCGGATTCACGCATGTACCATGGTACCTATGGTTATATGCATTTTCTTTCGCCTTCGTTGACATCAAGTGAAAAAGCCCCCGCGAGTGATTTGACGTTGGACACTTTCATCAACGCAATGCACAAAGCCGAAACTCTAGAAGTAGATTCGAAAGCTTTCCTGCCGAACAAAACCGAACGGCGTCAATGGAAAGATACCATCAAAGCCCAGCTAGCTCAGGCGTATTTGGATTATATCGCTACGGAAAACCAAACGGTGACACCTGAGAAGTTGCCCAATTTAAGACGCACACCTCCTCCGGTCGAACCATTGGTCCTTGAGAAAGCAGATGTGGTGATGCTGCCGTTGATGGATATATCATGCGGCTCAGCAGACGGGGTTGGTCAAGTACTTGATCATGTGGGAATCTTCACGGGCCGGTCACTCAAGGATCATCCGAATGATTTACAAGTAGTTGAAGGTGATGTGGGCACATGCATCAACTTAGAGAGTCACCGAGCCAAGCTTCAGCCTGCGGGAAAGAAATATGAAAGTATGATCAACTATTTGACTATACCTGGTGGAGCGCATACCATGTGGAACATTGGTCAATGGCAGATATTAGGTGGATGGGGTGAAGCTACTGATACAAAAGACCTCCCTTTTTCAAAAGGGTGGGAGACGCTGGCAGGAAAGACAAATCGTCCTGTGGTGAAGAAGGATTTCGGGATTATTATGCGTATGATCTTTCATCTGCACTTTGCATCGATGGTTTGGTGCATTTGGTGAGTTTGAATTTTTGTTTGTCTTCTGCCCCTTCCATAACCTGTTTGTCTTCTGGCCCTTCCATAACCTTCTAACTAGTGTTTCTTCCTATAAGTGATGTTATCAAAAAGCGTAACAATGTTACCGACGTTTTAGATACTCAAACTGCACAATCTATCCTGGACCAAACTTATGACGAGTACTTCTCGCGCAAAGCAATGCGAGAAGCCAAAGCTAGTGGGGACATTCGAGGTTATAATTTAAGACTGCGCCTTCGTGATCTTGCAACATACGTTGAGGCAGACCAGGCCACAAAGGCTGGCGACATCGGACGGTTACTTTTGATGTGGAAACGATGGTCTGTGATGGCGCATGGAGCCAGTGGTTTGTCCCATTACGCCCAACATCTGCCACGGCTAATATTACTTCTGGAGCATTACCTACCTCGCGGTCTAGCTCATGTGATCAAGCGATCCATGATGATTTCAGCCAGAGGAACGGCGAACCGGTTTGAAGCAAAAGATCTACATCTTGAGCACCAGATATGGTGGCTCAAGTATTTCTTCAACCACGCAGTACGTATGACAGTCAGAGCTTTAGATGCCGTTGACTGACTGTAACTCACTCAAAGACATTGAATCTGGTCCGTAGGGTGCAGGCACAAAAGTCAGAAGACTGGCTGACCGCTATGCTCTCAACATCAAGCTAGTAAGGCTAAGTTCTTCAAAAGGGATGGTGATTCTCTCACTGAGCAATGGCATATTTGTTACAGTTCCAGCTAATTATGGCGCTAATCAAGATGAAGGCGGGCTTTCAAAGTGTTCATCAAACAAAAAAGGATTTCATTACTCCAAAATCAATGCAAGCGTATTTGCGTCAAGCTGACAAAATATTCACGTCACTAAATACTTCTAAGCAGCCCAACATCAACCCCAATCTTTTTGAGACTGGTTATAAGAAACTACAAGAGATCTTCAAATCAGAATACATACATAGCTCTCGTTCTCGGTTTCGATGGGGAAGCACATCAACTTATGGCATTCCGGACGCAGAACTAGAAGCTCAGGAATACGGAATAACTGAAGGTTTGTGAGCCTTTTGATTGGTCAAAATACACAAGATTGAAACTCACATCTATCTTCCCCATAGCTGATCCCATGGAGCTCTGAGTCACTGGCGAGATTGGGTCTGATAATCGCCATTGAACTCGTAGGTCTGTTCTTCAAGATCAACGTCGTCAGGATTTGTATTCATTGTCTGTTCGTGTTGTAAATCATTGGCATAATCATTTACAACGCTCGAGAAGGATTCCATAGGATGTGGCGTGGGATTTACGTTTGCGCGTTGAAATTCATTGTAGAAAAAGTTGTAAGCATTGAAGATAGGCTGCGGAGGTATTTGCGCATTTGATTGTGATTGTACTTGATTGTGAGGATAGTTGGGATGAGGTTGAACAATTGTTTGATGGAAATTGTTTTGTTGTTGGTGCAGCTCCACCGATTGTAGGAATGTAGGATGTTGAGGGAGTTGAGCGAAGGAAGGTTGAAATATAGGGTTTTGAGGCAAAAGATGTAAATGCGAAGTCGATTGATGATATATAGGGGGTGGAGGTTGAGGGAATTGAGATATGGAAGGTTGAAATGTAGCCTGTGGTACTGGCTGTTGACGTGCAGGCAACCGAGATGTGGATGCCTCATTGTTCTTGAGATTCCAAGGGGGTTGGTGAGATAAAATGGTCGTGTCGTTGAGTCCACGATTGGGATTTGAGAGTGGCGTTGGTGGTACTATGCGAGAAAAGCCATCACCACCCAATGCTGGGTTTGCGCGTTGAGTGGAGTCCGGGATATCTAGATTAGCGACTTGAGCTTTCCTCTTGGAGTTCTGAGAATGTTTGACCACTTCCTTCTCCAGCTTCTTGTATGCAGCGGTGACACGCAATCTTCCAAGCTGATTGATGTCATTGATATGAAACCGATAAAGTTCTGACTCTTTCCAATCAGATAAGCACTGTAAAATTGTCTTGAACATACCCTCGATAGCCTCACTTCCGAGTATTGCTCTAAGTGAGACCCCATGTCCTAGTATAATGTCTGCATTTTTGGCAATAGGCCATGCGTGATCCTCGAGATTGAATACGAGGCGTCGGTCAATCAAAAATTCACCATCGTCATCCTCAAGGTCGTATAATAAATCAAAATCAGATACTAATTTGTTGGCAAGATATTGCAAGATGGGCATCTTTCGAGCCTTGTCACTAGGGGGGCAAGTTAAGATAGCTAACAAATTGGGTTCAGTGGGTTCGTTTGGAGAATGACAGCAATGAATGTGACGTATATTGTCATGGTAGGTCCCCAAGATAATGTCCGTAAAGTTTGCTTGAGTGGCATGATGTTGGGCATTAATAAAATCGCGTGCCTTTGCTGGCTCGCAATTCGAGCAAAGGCAGGGTGCGAAACCTTCGGCTTTCTGACGAGCCGCCTCCTTAAGGCAGTGTAGGTCATTCCAAGCGATTGGAATATGACCCACACTGATCAGAGCAAATCAACATTAGCCTGAGCCGCTCTGAACATAAAGCAGGTAGCAGGAGTACATACTGATTATCAACTGATAAGGCCACCCTGAGACACACCGGGGTCACAGCCAGTGCGTCCATACGATCGTCATCCGACATCGATCCCACATCATTAAACTCTGTCGGATCATTTTTGCCGCCGCGTCTCTTTTCCTCAACTAAAAGAATCCCAACGCCTGGCCGGCCATCACGCCCACAGCGTCCAAACATTTGGGCAACTGCTGCAGGATCCATCCGCCCTAACACTATTACCCTACGCACAATTTTCCAATTCTGTCCTAGGCCCAAAGCCATAGTACAACACATGACAACAAATAAAAGTCGAACAAAGTCTTCGGCGCGTTGAACCTTGTCGTCCGGCCCTGTTCCTGCGTGGTATCTTCGCGCAAAAGGACTGTAGCCGTTGGATGAGTTTTCAGGCTGGCCTCGCGCTTCATTGATCCTCCAGAGGTTCTCGCCGGTGCCATTCTGAGTTCCAGAGTAAATAAGCGTCGGTGGAATATCCTTATCCGCGATGAACTCGGCAAGGCCGAAGAACTGATCTAGATCCTTGGCACTCCTCAGCGTGTGTTTCATTGTTAGTCGAATCAGGCGGATGTCAGCGCGTACGAGTTCTGCCGTTCGCACTTTGAGATTGTAATCTCCAAGTCGTAAGTTCCTTTTGATTGCATTGATTGCTTTGGGTCCGCAAGTAGCTGACATTAGTAAGACTGGAGCGTGTTCGGAAGCTAGAAACCTTCCGAATAAGTTTCCATAACTGGGTCGAAAGACACCCATATCCTGTAGGTTTTTGAAAGAGGACAGTTGTCGGAGCCCACCATTGGCGACTAAACCCCAATAATAAATCAAATGAGCCTCGTCCACCACTTTGAGAACTAATCGCCGTTGGAACAAAGGATTGAAGTAGAGTTTTGTAAACAGAGGACTATTCAAAAAAATTTCCGGACTCTGGCATGGTTTGTCAGTGATATTGTTATACAAACAAATAGGAGAATTCGAGCTACTTACCAAGTAGATAAACTCGTAAACACCCCTCAGAATGTCACGGTATACTTCCTCCGTAAAAGATTTCTGTGTGAGGCTGACGGCAGTAAAACCATCCATGACCTCTCAGCAACCTGGAAGAGTGTCCTCGTGGATTATTAGCAAACGCACTAAGTCCGGTTACAAAGATATTGCTTACCTGGTTGTCACCCAGTGCATCCAGTGGATTCAGAATCAACACCACCGGGTTATCAGACTTATCATATGCCATTAGAAACATCTCTGGCAATTTGCTCTTTCCAAAACCAGTGCTAGCCAATAAGAAGGTATTCCAGCCCGCGATAAGGTGGAGGACACATTCCACTTGAAGCGGGCGAGGTAGCAAGTTGTAACGGGTGATAAAAGCTTGTTCAATAAGAAACTTTCGGTGGTCTTCATTTGCGTCGGAAATTGCTTTAAGGAACTGCGGACCCTTGCTATGCGATATAGCAAGTTTGCGATGACTCTCACTTGGCAAGCTTCCTGTTGATTTGCTTCGAGTCAAAGGAGGCATGCTTGATATGACGCTATAGATGAAAAATCAGAGCAAGATGAGGGATGTGTTAAACATCCCTCATCTTTAACACATCCCTCATCTTGCTCTTGAGTACGCAAGGTATAGTGTAGGAAAAGCGCGCCCTTCATTCAGTGGGGCCACGCGTATACGAGAATGGTCCAACGCGTATACGAAGAAATTAACTCCCAAATTATTGGAAGTCCAAAACGGGAAAAAAAACCCTTTCGGACTGAGTTTTGTTTCCGCAGTCCACCTACATATGCAACCTGAGACAAATTTGTCAAGTCTGGATTTGAAGATGAAGGAAGCAAGTTCCTCGGTGGAAAAAATATGTACAGTGTGCGCAAAAGAGCAGCGCACAAGTTTTCTCTTTGGACCCCTATGGATTCTTCGGTAGGGAAGTGTGTAGAAGGCTTAAAAGGAAGCCTCCTGCAAAAGCCTCAACGGAGACCTTTGACTTTGTGCACCTTTGGCGTAAGTCCCTCGCAGGCGAGGGCTGTCGCGAGCGACAGCTGACTGCGTGGGACTTTGTTAAGTTTAATGTCTACGTGGTAATATAAGGGCTATTTATCATATCAGGTCCTGAGAACCCAAAAATCAAGAGACAGGTCTCTCTCGGCAATTAGACGTTAAAGCATAAGAGCATCTCCAACGGTCCTGGATCTGTAAAATGCGTACAGGACCGTCTTTAAACGTACACCCAGATGTATTGGCCTTGAATAACATTTCTCCTCCAATGCGCACAAATGTGCTCTTGAAAAAGGTCTTGCCCCTGCCAATACCATCCGAGCCTAAACCCAATCGAGTTAAACTCACGCGCCCTCAAAGCGAGAGAGTGCCAATTTTGATCAAATGATGATGCACAATTGTAATCATCCATGATCATGGTGGACATCATTGGACACATGTGGCAATAATGTGTCCCAAATGCCACCAAAACTGTCATCCACAAATATACAATTGGCCCTGAGCCTATGCCAGTGTTGACATGAGAAACCCGCAACTCCTCTAAACAATGCTCACACGCCGGTCCACATGTGAGAAAACTGGTGACCGGTGGAGGGTTGTTTTTTGGCAAAACCCGGTAAACGTAAGATACAGCTTACGTATCGTTACGTTTAACGGGTGCCGTTGGAGATGCTCTAAGGATAGTCCTTTGCATCCGCCTACTTGGATACTTATATCATGCCCTCCATTTACGCGACAGCTATAAGGCGCTATCACAATTGTATAATCTTTTAATCTTTAGAACTGACTTAAAGTTTAGGAAGATGCATATTGTAATGCATTTTGTTAAATTACATTTCTTTAGATATGTACAACATTGACATGGACAAATTCTATGAACAGGATGTCTTATGACTCAAAAGATCTTTTCAACAGAATTCAAAATTTCAAATCCCTTTAATAGGAATCATTCCTTTCCACTAACTCCCGGCAGACGATATTGACGGTCTCCGGTGACATGCCTGATGTGGCCAGCACAACGTGCATATTTTTCAGGCTACTACATCGTGATAACGCTACGTATAATTCTCCATGCGCAAACACGGGCGATGACAGATAGACGCCTACTTTACCCAGCGTCTGTCCTTGCGCCTTATTCACCGTCATACAAAACACCAATGTTATTGGGAATTGATAACGAGAGAAGGGGATTCCACACTTCCCTGATGAATCATCTTTATCTGGGGCATTGCTATGATGTCCCCTTTTTTTGGACCTGTTATGATCATGCAGCGCAGAACTTGAACCGCCACCGACATTATGATCATACGCGTTCCATTGCACAATCCCGACCCCAGACATAAATTCCGCATTAGCATAACAGGCTGCCCGATTTCTAACTTGAGACAATGTTCCGGAAAACCTACAAAATCAATTGAGTTAATGATGTCAATTGAAGTAGGTTCATGAAACGTCACGTCCACTTCATCCCAAGATACAGACACAAATGCATCTCCCGGTAACCGTTTTAGCATAGCTTCATTAATCTCCTTCACTGTCTCGTTCAATGGTGTAATGATTGCTCGGTTATGATAGTATTCGGAGATTCTGTTCCAATCATTCCTCCCTGTGAACTGAAAAAGATCATCATACACCCAATCGAGGAGCTTCGCTGGAACAGGAGTGAAGTTGGGAACAGTCTCCACATGCACATTCTCAATCGAAACCCTCGCTTTGTTTGTCTCTTGTAATCTCCCCTCTCCCAGTTCCAATAGCCAAGACGCGAATTGCAGCCGTTTGAATTCATCGTCGCCATCCAGGTCACGCAGCCGCAAATTGACCCTCAAAGAAAACTCCCTCACCTGTTTCCACAGTGGTGACGACTTCAAGCAAGCCCGCTTCTGGTCATTCAAAGATCCATGCCTCACGACCGGCAAGATCTGGCGGAAATCCCCTGCGAAGAGTATACTTTTCCCTCCAAATGGTTCGTCAACTTTGCAGATATGCCTCAATGCTCGATCTACTGCTTCTACGTCATATCTATTCTGCATAGTTATCTCATCCTAAATAATTATGGGCGCTGCAATTATTTTCATACTCTTTTTACACCTTCCATTCAAATCACAATTTGCGTCAGAATCCGGAGGTATAGGTATATTAAATCCATAATGAGCCGTTGTTCCATCCAGCAGGAGAATTGCTGAAACTCCCGAAGAGGAAACGCTGACTGGCTTTCCTACGTAACCGTTGAAATAATGTGAAATTGTATTCAGTGTGTAAGTTTTTCCTGTCCCTCCAGGCCCATCCAAGAAGCTGATGGTTTGAGATTTTTCGCTGTGACCCTGCTTGACGAAATCTAACATCGCCTTTTGTTCACTATTCAACGTTTTTTCATGTTGGTTGTAAAAAATTCTACTATCTTCAGCGCTGACAAAGGAATTTCCGCCTCCCAGCAACGGTCCCAGTGGTATATCCTTCATGCTATCAATCAATGAAGTACTAAGTCCTAAGCTTCCTAAAGACTTACCCATATCCTCGACTAACTGACTTAATAAGTGGAGCCCATATGCATTAGCGACGTCCTGTTCAACAGGGCTGTTCCGTCCTAGCTCCGTTAGCCTAGCTTCACAATCTTCAGTCAATTCTTCTGAGAATTGACGCCATAATAGGTCAGGCAAGGCGACTTTGCCGTATACTAATATGAGTGCAAGTAGGTGTCTCAGTTGCCTGGACGATGACCAATGCGAGGCTTCTGAGATCGCGGCCTTGTGGTGCCTATCCGACGCAAGAAGCCCAAGTCGATCTGCCGCCTCACGAAAAGTAGAACACTCATATCCCTGAACCGTCCTTAAATCGCGGAAAGATTTGGGACCTCGTACATGGCACAAGAGCATGCGTAAGTAGTATTTTTCGCCGTCTGTTAAGTTTGCGTAGTACACTCTTCCCACGCTTTGTTTTGGATGACTCCGCTTCTGGAATCTACCTTGATGCCATCGAAAGTATCGTGGAACTTTGGCGTATAGAAGGCTTCTTGCAGGAACGTTGTAAAGTCCCACTTCTCCCTCATTGCACAACCTAAAAAACTCTGTAAGCGTGGAGGTTGGCGGGGGCCGAAGCTGAATCCTTGACATTGCCTCAGTTTTGTTGACAAAATAAACAATCTGTTGGTCTTCCAGGTGGAGAGGGAGTCTCATTACGGGGGGGAAGGATGAGTTCATAGTTAACTTCATCAAGCAGTAAGCAGCTACAGGTGCAGAGAGGTCGTTTAATGTTGAAGTATTACCCATAAAATAGACCAAAAACACTCTCACCTTCTGGCGCACTAATATATTGATAATTTTGGAATTCTAATAACTCGTCATGGACAGAAACCTGCTCTACAAAGAATGGTACACATGTAGGTTGTCTTAGCACTTAGCTCCCTAAAGTCCTGACCATATTTACACACTTACTTCCGTCAGACAATGGTACCTCCATATAGACCTTTGCACGATCATGCCCTTTTATTAGATACTTGTACAGATATCGGATTGGCTTAGTTCCAATGGGAATCTCTACATTGATATGGCATTCCAGGAGTAGCAATAGATATTTATTATATGGAACCACGTGGCCATTTGTAAAGATTGCGCCTCCCTTCTTAACTTTTCTTCCATCGCTGGGTTGCTTATATGACGGAAACGCATCATCCAATAGACAAGATTTGTCGCATGGTGGTTTGGGAAATGAGAGTCGACATCTTCCGTCCTTGTAACATGACATTCCATTACGACAGGGTCCATGTAACATATGCAAAACTACCAATTCGTAAAGCTTAGCCTCTTTCACTGGATCGGGAATCACTGCAGTCACTATGCAATTCACATTGTCTGCTGTTGTTGGTTTTGACTTCTCATCAACAATGAACAATAAATGCGCATGGGGCAGCCCCCGCTTCTGAAATTTGACGACCATAAGGTTTGAGATGACAACACCAAGTCGCTGGTTGTCTACAATCTCTTCTATTAACTTCTACAATTTGAGGTGGAAGACCCTTGCGACAATATCTGGACGATCCTGGGCGGTTTCTCCATATCTTAATTTGTCTTGGATTTCTTTCCAGTTCGGATTCGCAGTCATAGTAAGAAATAAACTTGGATTTCCAAACTCACGTACCAGTGCCATCGCATTGTGAAACAACTGATTCATGTCTCTAGGACTCCCTTTGAATGAAGAAGGCAATATTATTTGTTTGCCAGGTGCTGTTTGACTTTCATTAAATGCTTCCTTTATGCTTTGATATAATTCTGATTTGATTTTCTTCTGGTTAAATCTTATAAAGTCAAGTTTCAATCTTTCGACACACAAATATAAGTCGACGAACAATTGTTGCGAGAGTCGTTGTCCATGGATAAATGGATTGAATTTCCCCTCTCTTTCAAAAATTAGCCAAGCCCCCCACTCTAAATTGGTCACCTTATAATTGGCTCGCTTTCCTGAAAGGATTACATATGTCAGCAACTTTAACATCAGTGACACTATCCGCGAGAACTCACGGCCTGGATTTCTCCCCTTGCTAGGTGAGACGTAATTATCATCCCACTGTTGGGAACCATACGGCAACAACAAAGGATACCCAAGGGAGAGGTAGGGTGTATGCAAATCGGTCAGGTAGATCATCTTACCGTCTTTTTGGCTTACTTTGATGTGCCTAGGTTTAACATCAATAAAATTTCCCTCCTTGACTATTGCTGCGATATCATCAGGTCTAGGTTTGTTGTACGTCTTTGTTTCTTGGTTATTTGGAGCCAATGACTTTAACACAATTGTCAAGTTCTCCTCAGCTTGCAAGATCTCTTCTGCATTATGGAAGACTTTGGCGTAGGGATTAACCCAATGCATGATGTCTTGTAACTTTCTTGTAATTTCCCTTTTGATTTTGCCTTCCTTGAAATGAATTAATCTTCTATCTACCTCTTCATCGCCTCCATCCCCCAACATGAATATCTGTGCGAATTTAGCCGGCTGGGAAGTCTCAGGATATAAGGCTGGGATCTTATGGGATAATTGTCCAGACACTTTGAAGGTCCCTACGCCTTTCTGCCCCATGACACTGCGATCCTGCGTACAGCCTAATGATGAAAAGGCCATCACATTATTATATGAAGTTATGTTCATTTGAAAATCCCTTGCCTCTGTAAGATACGTTTATTAGCTTCAAAGCAAGGCTAGCACAAGGAGCCTTGAACAAACCTTTAGAAGAAGAAGTAAAGAGCTCTAGAAGATCCGGCGGAAGGGGAGGTCCATCGAAATCTGCCATTGGCAATTTAACGTCCCCATATTGACAGCAATTGAGATATATCTCTTCTGAATTTTTGATGTTCAACTTCGTTCTCTCTTCACCCCATCTTAGCGCCTTGCAATGTATACACACATGGTTCATAGGACCGAGCACGTAGGGTAGTTGTCCTGGGAAACTGTTCAAAAGGAATTCCTCATTGTTATCCAATGCAGTGGGAGCAGCCAATCCAAAAAAGGGCTTTGACATCATGTAAGGAAACAATGAAATATTATTGAGCTTGAATGAAGTGTTGGTTTTATTAATGAGAGTTATGAGAGTTATTTGTGAAGAAAGTGGAGGATATAACACAAATAAGAATGCAAGCGTCACCAGATCAAATGGCGCAGAGATTTTATTTCAATGTCAAATTGACAAGGTGAGACAGACAATATCTCACATAGACACTTCCTCATCCGTCAACCTGCATGGATAGGATGCGACGCGTCCGCTGTATTTTCAAAATTTTCTGCTAATTTTGTCCCTGTTCTAATACCGTAACTCAGATGCTTTTGTCATGGTTCGAGTCTCATATAGCGATGCGGACGCGGCGCTGATTCCTCGTGATAGCCGTTATAGGAACTTTTTTGCATACGTTCATACTCACGTGTAGCGGTCAAATGGAGATATCCCTGTTATTTCCTAAATCGGGGAACTTTCTACATCTCATGCAGCTTTTCAATACAAAGAAAGGTCATTATCATGGGTCTCTATGCTGCTCTCGCATTGACCGTTCAAGTACATAATTTATGAGACAATTATGCTAAGATACAAAGTAGCCATTGTCCGCAAATAGCCATGGTTGAAAGAAGCTGAAAAGTATAAATACTCTGCGCGGCCGCTTAATTGTCAGAATCTTCCCAGGAAAATGGCGTGGAGAAAATAGCCGGGCTAGGCAACAAGGTCAGTCCGCATTTGAGGCTGCATCGTGTCTTTTCCAAATCCTTGAAATCGCTGCATTCAATTCTACAACGACATTTTTCTTACTTCAAAGGTACATGCCTCCCCTTCACTCTATCTTCTCATACTCTCCTTTTGATATCTATGTTTGAGCTTCATCGCGTGGCTTATCATGTACAAGGAAGACCGTCAGGGTCATTTCAGAAATAGTCATTGTCATATCAGTTCACAACATATGCCTCGTTTCTTCTAGGCGTTGAGAAGATTTTTTAGGGGCACACTGTCGGCAACATTGAATAAGTATTACTTCAAATATCCATAATTCGCGATATTTTGGGGCCTAGTAAATATTGGCTATGATATCGTGTGCACATAATCAAAATATAATGGATTGAGGCTGCTATGGGCAGATAAAAAGCGGGAAGCTTCACAAGCAAACGCCGCGGAGTTTATCATTCATAAGATTTATTCCGCATCAGACCCATTGGGTCTGCACCGCGTTCCTGCAGTGTGGCTTGGAATCAACGGCCCGGATCCTTTGCCTTTCCCTTTAGAAGAGACAACAGGGTCTTTGATAGGGGGGAGCTCCTCATCCTGGCCTGGAGCGGCAGGCTTCTTCTGGGAGCCACCTGGAACAAAGCTGTGGAATTCAAAGAAATCGAGAGATTGATAAACAGATTTTTGAAATTAATAGCGGCTATGGGGACCTACAGTTTCCCTCTGACACAACCTCCGGGTGTCCCCAGAGAAGACCCGGTGGTAGGAAGAGATATCGACTGACCCGATTTGTGGCCTGTCGTGATGTTTACGCCAGTGACCTACATTTCGAGACATGCTCAACTTAGCGAGGTAGGCAGTTCGATATTATAAGTGTGGGTGAGGTCCATTACCTCTACAGACCACATAAAACAAGACGGCATATAGCCAGTAATCCGGCCAGTGAGCAAGACTTCCCGGTGAGGTACCAATAGGCTTTGCAGTCTAGCCATGAGTGGAGACCAATTGCACCTATATTCAACTTCAAATGTGTCTTGATCTCGAATCTAACAGTTTAAAAAATCAACAGGATTGTAAAAGGGATATTCATAAGAGACTGACCGCGGGATTGAAATCCGAGTGCTGAACAATGATTATTATGTTGTCTTTCCCGGGACTGACACTCTCAACTTCTCGGCACATTATCATTCCCAATCCAGTAACTGACACCTTGTGAGCAATCTCAGATTTGAAAGTGCTCGAGGGTGAGATCAAAACGCTGTTATCTGCTTCATAATAGAATGTTTGAAGCTCATCGTGATTCAAAGCTAATATGCGCCCCTTCAAGTAAGGCCCCGTTTGGTTCGATGGATCAAATAGTATTTGACAAAATTTTACACCAAAAGTTTGAAATTTCGTCAAATACTATTTGGGTCCAATCTTGGCCAAATAGAGATTTTCAAAACACCGTTCGGTATCTATATTTGACAACTCTATTTGATCCAAAATTTTCAAATAGAGGTCCAAATAGCGATAGAGCCTTTTGGCTCTATTTCAGACCAAATAGTCCTATTTGCCCCTCCTTCATCATCCTCTTATCAGTACCCACACACCACCTTTCAATTTTTTTATCGCTTTCAACCACCCGACCAACTCCTTACCCTTTTTTTCTTCCGCTCCGTTCCGCTCTATTCCATTTTTATTTTTTTGATCTACCAGTGACTTGCTTGCCGGTTTGTTTATCATTTTCTTTTATCATTTTCTTTTATCATCTTTGTTGATCATCTTTTTTTATCATCTATGATCATCTATTCAGACACTTCTAGTCTGGTATTGTTCATTTTACATACCTTGTTTTACTGGTTTTGTTTTATACAGGTGGTTTTGTTGGGTGTGGTTTGATGTTGTAAAAGTACAAGAAGGAGAAAATGAATAAAGAAGATGAATGAGAACGGAAAAGCATTGACAGCATTCAGGCAGGATGCTTTCTTCATGCTTTTTCTTATCGTGGATGGCGAGGACTCAAGGATAATGGATAGCCAATGAGAAGGTGGTTAGCATTCGGATTTGGAAATGGCGAGAGTGAGACTGATGCATTTCATTCAAGAGAAATCATTGAAAATCCCACAGGGAGGAAACGCATATGGAAAAGCGACGCAGCGGTAATATTTTTGAAGCTGCCTGTAAAAAAGGTATAAATAGATACATATATGACCCTTGAATGAAGCGGCAACCAAGCATACTCCGTGGGTGCACCTGAGGTCATTGATCTCTTGTGACCCAATTTACGGAGTATGTCACAGTTCCTGTCCACCGCCGCGAAAGATCTGAAACCATGATCACGGGTCATGTTCATTGGTTTCAAAGGGGGGGGGAATAGGGATTTAAGTTAATGTAATATATCAGTCAGAGATTTCGCCATTTTCGGGGTGAGATTTTCAATCAACTTGTTGACATGAACAGATCCAAGCATGTTACATATGATTGTTGGAATCATATAGCAACCCTTGCTAACATCAAGGAATGTTGAACCTGCAGAAGGCTCAAAGATGTATACTACGTCAGTAGCATCCAAGAGAGAGTATGTCAACTCAGTTGATACCATGCCTTTACAAGGTGTTATGACTGGAACAGCTGGATCGTAGAAGAGGATCTGTACAGCAATGTGCGACAAACCCTTGCTTGCTTCGGCACTGGTCACAAATGTGTGCTTTTTGTTGATAAGCTTATAGACAACCAGCGTTCGTGCCAAGTACAGAGTCTATGTATCAGATTAATTAACAAATGCATCAGACTTTTCATCATCAAAAGAATAAAAACAATGTGGACTTACATGATTCTTGATTACAATGATAAAACTTCCAGGTTTGATAGGGTTTGAGGGCTTGATTTCGCCGCCGTCCATGAGCCCTTGCAAGTGGACTTGACCCAAATTTGCTGTATCTTTTACAATCCCAGATAAATTAATATTGACGTTGATATTCCACTGATGTCGACACGCTTCTCCAGTTGGAACTTCCTCCAAGTTTTTGAAACAAACTGCGATGATCTTTGAGCAAGCGCTTGCTTGTAAACCACCACTTTTAGTGGTGTTGGTCAATTCTAAACGTAATTCATCGGGATGAATGATGTTTTGCTCATTTCCCTTGTGCTTGACCAGCTCACTGCCGTGGTGTTTTTGCACAGCTATCAGGCTGGTCTCAATGAGCTTGTTGTCGATGACAAAAGACCCAATAGCTATATCGCCATCACAGGGGATTGATTGGGGGTGAAGGTCAGCTACAGGTAGGAAACGAAAGAGAGTGATGTGTTAATCATTGAATCTTCCCTTAGAGATTCATAGAACAGGACAAAAACTTACGGGCTGGGTTTAGAAGATTTGATATTGACATAGCTGCATTTCGTAAGCATTCATTTCCAGTGTTATTGGGCAAAGTTTCAAGTAGGAGGCTGATAGAGTTTTGTTTGCTGGTTAGGTGTGCAGCTGCTTCCAATGCTTCCTTTTTGCAAGTTCTATCAACTTCATACCCATACTCTATATTATAGTGTTGAGTAACACAGACTGATACATCTAAAAATGACAAATTGAATATCAGCAAATGAACGATATTGACAAAGAAAAGATAAAATTAGCAGACCTGCCAAGTTTTCAGGTGAAGCTTCATCTGGATCCTCTAGATCTGAGCCCAGAGAATTGCCATTATTACTGTTGAGGGGACCCATTCCAGAGATTGTGCCAAGTTGATTAGCTCACTCGTAGGCAGTGGCCAGATCTTCCAAAATCTTGCTATCAGTTGGGAATTGAGCTAGAATCTTGAGATTGTCTTTGTCAGGCTCATCAGAGAATGCATACTGGTATCCGGAATGCATGTGTTCAGATTAGCTTCAGGGCAGGCCCCGAGGCCGGGTCAGGCCTTGGGTAGACGCAAGGGCCTTGGCAAATTGGCTCGGGTTGGCCAAGGCTCGCCCTGAATTTAAGGACTTGGGGCAGGGCAAAGCCAGGCTCAATTTTAGGGGCAATGAAGTGCTATTTTGAGCACAAAGGAGGGTGGAATGGGCATAACAGCGGACTTGTATTTCAACTTTAAGCAACAGAATTTTTTTTAAGTGACAGTTCTATACTCGGCGGCCCTGTGGACCGGGGCCGCCGGAACGCCCGCGGGGCTTTGGGAACGCTCACAAAGCTAGGTTTAAAGCGTCAGGGCGCGTACCGTCTGCCTTCAAGAGGTTGTCGGGCAGACTTGGCCGGTCGGGGTTGGGATCGAGTCATAGCCCTAGTTCAGATGGCGGTATCTTCATTTTTCCCGACATGATATTTTTGACAATTGCATGTATCTTTGGCATCATCATCCTAGCGTCGAGGACAGTGAATCTTGGGGATAACACACGCATCCAGCCAAAGACATGTTCAACAGGCTCACTGCCATGTTTCCAGGGAAGCAAAGGGTAGGTTGGATAGAACTCTTGATGGGCTATGATGATTTGAACAAGTGAGGTTGCCAAAGTCAAAAAGATCTTGAAGCTTTGAGGCAATATACAATTTTGGGTAAAACTCATCAGCTTGTGAGGTTCAGCTTGTCTTCTGAGAAGGTACTTCTTCCAGTGCCTTGAAAAAAACTCGGCAGTCCATGTCGATCGGATGCGCTGGTGGTTTCCAATCCAACGGTTCAACCAGGCATCACACATCTCTCCAACTACATATAGGTAGATGGACAAACCAAGCATGTCGGGGTTAGTGAGTGAAACCGCCAACGTAAATGAGTTCAAAGTGCGGAAGGCTCGCCCATTGTCTTGCTTGTCGCAGTCAAATACATCTTTGTGAAGGAGCGGGCTGCAGTCTGACTGAAGAATAGAGGCAATCTGTTGTATTGAGATGTGATGATTACCTATGATGAGCAGACAAGCACCAGAGCTCAGCTGATTCGCAGCTGTTTTGCCAGCGTGCTTAGGATCTTGCACCATCACCACAGGTGTAGGTGGATTACCCATCAGAGGGACCTTGATGTGGACATCAAGATTCGAATTCGAGTAAGTGAGGTATTGAGTGGCTGAATCGGAAAGTGCAGCTTGAGCACAAAGTTTGGTTGGTGCACCATCTGCACCAATCGAAAGGATCTTGATACCCGCTTCATCGGCCAATTTCAAAAACTTGATGTGGCTTTCTAATATATCATTTGATGTCTCCTTATCGGCACTAGCAATTAGTGCCACTACAAATGTTGGAACATTAGGTAATGGAACTTGTAGAGTATAAGCTCAAATCTGGTCAAGCAAGGGATGAATTCAAATATCAACAAGCTGCTTTAGATGGCGAAGAAAGACTTGTATAACTTACTTTGGAGCAAAGCTCTTTCTTATTGACCACCAATTTTACAAGGTCTGGAAGCTCAGATGCATCTTCAAAGGAGATATCACCTCCTTGAGCCCCAACCAAACACCCGTTGTAATGGCAAAGATGTTTGACACAGACTGTTTGATCAGAAGCAGATGCAATCGGACCCAAATAGCCAAGATTTTTCAGAACTTGAGCAATTCATTGGAAATTTTGAATGTGAAGACCATCAAAGAGATGCATTCCTTCCCTTGCTCGTATCATACGTAGACTGCGGTTCCCACGACCAGCAAAGTTGTCATTGAACAGGCTTAGAGCCCGCGGGCTGATGGCACCTAAAATCATCACAAAATCATCCAGGCACAAGTCAATCTTCATTCCTTGAGTCGTCTTTCCAGCCTTTTCACGTTCAGCCTTAATGGCAACAGCCTTGATCAGGCCACGCATGGCTTTGCAATCCGAGAAAAGGCCATTCCGAGCCGAGGCAGCAACTACTGTCATGAAATCGGAAAAATCCCCATTTGCACTGCTTTCAATCGAAATACTGAGGAGGCGAAAGTCATTTTTTTTCAGTAATTGAGGTGAAAATGAATTGCTGTTTTCTGACATGTAATTGTTACGAGAAAACTTGAGAGTTTCTCCTTTTGCGTAAGGTCTATTGAGGGCTGCAAGCAAGCTACGTAGTCCTTTGACTTCTTCACAAGCATCACACACAGCATCCTTGTCATTCTTTTTTCAAAGAAAGGTCCTTTTGCAGTTACTCGAGTAGATTGCTCCCCGCTCTCCATGTCTCTTAACCTGCCATTTGGATCGAGCGTCTAGGGTGGCAATTAATTGGGCTTTCTGTGCGCTGGTCAACTTATTTTCTTGAGCTTCGCTTCCAAAAAGCTCCCGGCAGATTTTGTATTGGGTGTTTCCTCAATAGATGCTGTAGGTCTTTGAGATGAATTGTGCAATGGATTGTGTAGCGTGTTCACGCTCCCATGTGTTGTTGTTGAGTCCCGCGCAAGACACCATAATTAAATTAGGATTGGGAGCCGTGGAAGTTTTGAAATAAGAGGTTAACTGGGTATTGTTCTTGAGATTGTTTGTTTTATCCTTACAAGTCTCTGTCACATATTTCAAAGATTAGTAATTAGATCACGATCTTTGAGTATTTGAGTAACATTTTGACGTACCAGTGGCCCAGTGAGCCTCTGCTGATCTAACACGACCTTTACCAAGCCAAATGGTGTTGGCACCACAGTGGCAAGAAAATAGTTTACCACCTAGACATTTCTCCACCTTGCATTGTTTGCACGGATTTCCTGGGCGTGATAATGGGCATATTTCAATCAAATTCATCTGCTTGAGTTGGCACTTTTGAATCTTGGAACCTTCATTGATGGGCACATCACGGTCATCGTGGGAGGAGTCGGAGGACAAGACAATAAGATCTGATTTATCGATGTCAATGATGGCATTTGACTGATTGTTAATGATATTCAACTTTGAGCTATTGTCGACAACATTCAATTCCAATCTTGCTTGTTTAGATGGAGGGTCCACAACGTTTGAGATCTTTGGGTTAGATAACACCCTTTGTTTCTTTCCAACTGTGCAGTCAGGTTGCTCGACAAATTTGTCTTCAGCACCTGCATCTGTTTGTATCAAGATGCAAATTAGAATCATTCTCACTTTGTTTATTAAACATTGATAAATTATTCAAGACTCACCTTGGAGCGCAGAAACAATGTTGTCCAGCTTAACTTTGATAAGCTTCTCAGAATCAGCATCCCAGGTGTGATGCTTCCAAGCTTTCTGGACCCAATCAACCACCATTGGAAGTCCAAAGGGTCCTTTTGATACATTGATTTGGATACAGTCTTTACCAAAGACGTCGTCAAGAGTGGTGTTGACTGGATACCACATCCCTTTGTCGTCGTCAGCGACTGGAGCGTTTGAGAACCTCATGAATGTTGGATCTTCACGAGTCCCTTCCCAAAGACTGGGGCAGTGGTTGCAGAGCTCAAGGATCCTTTGGAGAGTTTGGTCAAGAGATAACATCTTCAGAGCTTTAGAGTGTATGCGGAGATATAAATCTGGGGTAGATTAGCGCTGTTTGATGTTGTTTTGTATTGAAGGTGGCTGATTAAGGTTTAACAGGGTTCAACGTGAAAACTTTGCGGATATGGGCTCTGAAAAGC
Source organism: Melampsora americana (assembly GCA_022264835.1). Lineage (NCBI taxonomy): Eukaryota > Fungi > Basidiomycota > Pucciniomycetes > Pucciniales > Melampsoraceae > Melampsora > Melampsora americana. The sequence continues at coordinate 1,617,594 of JAIFHY010000008.1, forward strand.
TCTGAGAGCTTCGAGAGCCTGTGAAAGGCTCTGAAAATCTCTGAGCTTGTAACACCTCGAGCATGTCCACTGTACAGAGGCAAAAACCTAACGCTACTTAGTAAAAACCCACCTATCACGTCACTCACATCAAACCTTTGCACCTCAAAACTCACCTTTTACGTCACTCACATCTGGGCAAAAATTGAAAAAAAAACCCTTTTTGGACACACACATAATGGATTTTTCTTCAAAAAATCCTCCAAAAAATCCCTTTTTACGTCACGCACCTCCATAGGGGCATTCCAGGGTCCTCTTAGGCCCTGTTTAGTTCGTTTTGTGTAACTATTTGATTTGAAACCCAAATTTTGATTTGCCCCTATTTCAAGGGGCGGATTGAAAAATATGTAATTCTGAGATAGTCTCTACCAAACAGCAGACAAAAAGAGGTCAACAGACGTTGTAGTATTTATAACCCAACAAGGGTTATACAACACGTGAAGAGGATAATCTACTATTATAACTAGTAGAAGCTGTCTAAGACTGCTCTTCTAAAACCAATCAATAAGAATTTATTGATGGAGTACTGATAAGTAATTAAAGGAAATATTATTATTATGAATAAGAGAAAAGCACCTTGATTGATTTAATAAACTCAATACTTTTATTAGTATTATTCCCAATGACTTTTGAGTCTTACAATACAATTCTTTTAAAGTAAATTTCTCTTTATAACATTGATAAAGGGCGTATTTAAGTGATCTGATACTACTAAAATAAGTTTATAATGATAAACAAAATGATAGCCATGTAGAAGATAAGGAAAAGAGGGAAGAAAAACTCTTTACAACCAAACTACAACTATATATAACCTTTTCCTCAAAAGAAATACACGTTAAACAGCCTCATTACGTCTTCTTTACCACTTCACTATTCATTCAACCACGTCATAGCCTCTTCTTATGATTAATCTTGCTTTCTTTCATCTTTATTACATCATAATTATTTATAGTAATCCTTCATGATTATTAATTTGATCTTCTTTTGACTCTAAATAAGCCATTTCTGATTTTTAAAATTACCAACTTCTTCAAATCTTGTTCAATTTTTGATTACTAAAGTGCATTGAATAGATCTCTGTTTACCATCCAAGACTATACGCCACAATCCCACCTTCTGATGAGTAATGATAAAGTTATTGAGTTGTAAATAATGAGAAAACCTTATTTTGTAAGTTATTACACGTTGAAAACCCATATTACATATGAATACAGAAGCCAAAACCCATGATACAGCCTGTTTACCAATATTACATATGCGCTGATTTTCATTCTCAAATTTCATATTTTCAATAGTTTCTTCTTATGAAAGTTTTCTATGCATCCTGATATAGTTAAAGTGAGGTTTGTACGTTATAGATCCTTCGATTCTGCGTCGATTGAGCCATTTTTCGGCCAATTCGGTGAAGATTTGATATGTATTACTAATGAAAAACTCCAATTTTGGCCAAATCGGACGGTTTTGAATCTAAAGCCGGAAATCCTCCATTCTCATCCTCTTTCCCTGATTTTCACCACTTCTCTCTAAGGTAAGCCACCTTTTGCTCTTATCAGACCCTACCTAAAATCATCTAAAGAATCCATTCCCGTCATCACATCTTTTATAAATATTTTTATTAACTCTAAAAAACCTAAATTTCAATCATTTTACCACTTTTTTGACGTCATTTCTCTTTAATCATTCCTTCTTAATTCATTCAACTCTTCTGTTCTTTCTTCTAATGATCAACTTTAATTTATTCTTAAGATTGTCTTTGTAAATCCCTCATTTTAGTAATCAATTGAATTTTTTTTAAATTTTCTTCTTTCTGGATTTGTAAAGTATTATGTAATATTAAAATTAAAATTATTAAGCTTGTTTACCACTTGACCACGGTGAATTTAAAGATAATATTATATTGATTTATTAATATTGATATAAAGAAACCTTTAAATAAATTTTTAAAGCACTAAAAAAAAGTTTTAATCTTTTCCCAATCACTACTATAAATTACTCACCACAACGTCTGTTGACCTTGTGATGATCAGATTGGTGTTTGGTAATGATGATCTCAAAGTCATATCTATAAGGTCTTCATTGACCTTCATTCTTTTTGTTCATCATCACCATCACCATTGTTCTTGTTCTCATTCATCTCTGTTCTAGTTCATCTTTCTAATTCTACAAAATAAAACTAACTATACAACAAAACCCACTGGAGAGCAGGAAAGATATAATGAGGAATATGATCCCTTGATTGGGATAGAAGTCATGTGAACTGGACAAAGACCGGGTGAATTTTTAAAAAGATAGACGGAACGGAGAGACAAGGAAAGAAAAGGTGGGGTACTTCAAATATGGAGAGGGGTGTGTGGGTAGTGATAAAAAGAGACCAGGATGGGTGATGCAGGTTGAAAAGTATTGGGGCAAATAGACTATTTGGTCTGAAATGGAGCCAAAAGGCTCCATCTCTATTTGGACAATTATTTGAAAATCTTTGATCAAATAGAGTTGTCTAATAGAGATACCAAACGGCGTTTCGAAAATCTCTATTTGACCAAGATTGGACCCAAATAGTATTTCACAAAATTTCAAACTTTTGGTGTGAAATTTCATCAAATACTATTGATCAATCGGACCAAACAAGCCCTTATCCACCGGTTTTGGTGAGCCAGCAGGGGGTTCAAAAATTGAGCTTGATTGGGAGGTTTTTTAAAACCTCAAACCCTCCCGCTTGGTCTCAATCAACCCCCGTGCCCATTTCAACTAGAGCTTCTTGTGAACATTGCCTTCAAATCTGTCTATTCAGATTTCCCATATTTCACTCTGAGCATTCTCAAGAGATACAAGAAGTTTTTGAAGTTGAAACTTGGTCGCAGGCAATGAGTCTATTTTTGAAATGAAATTTTGATATGACTTCTCCAAGTTTGCTTTCAAGAGGACTGAGCCTTGCTCAATGAACTTCATTCAAAACCAAAGTGGTTCATTTCCTGGATCTGAATGTTTTCCCCTCCTCAGAATCAGTGTAGTGCGCCAACTACAGAGGATGTGAGACTGTAGAGGAGCAGGGCTTTTGGGGCCCCTGCTTGCTCACCAAAAACAGCTGATAAGTTGCAAGTCCCTATCCACGGCACCAAGCTCACAAGGTCAAAAGCATCCTGCAAGAATTGGGGCTTGTGTGAAGGTAGGGGATGCACATAAAGTCTCCCATTTTGAAAAACCAGTAAAGTAAGATTCATAAAAAATGAGATTTTGAAATCCAGAATTTGGACTTCAGGCCCGTGCCCAGCATGGGTGTAGGCACATCTGGACCACCAAATACAGCCATTGTCCTCCCTTATCTTCTGTCAACAACCAAGACTCAGAAGTCTTCCTTTTTTTTCACTGACCCCTTCTGGCAACACCATCTGCTTTGGTCTCAACCACAGAATGGCCCTTTTGTGGTCAAGACCACTTTTTGGGTGTCAATCAAAACCAATGTCAGAAACTGTTGCACCACAGATTTGACACTCATCTTGATCACCAATCATATCTCCAAAAGTTTTTGAAGTGTTTTGCTCTTACCTTGCTGCAATTATGAAGGAACAAGATTCCTTGACCAAAATCAATCTCAATGACATCCCCATTGGCAAACGGGCTTACGCTAGTGCACAAATGTAAGTTTGTATTCTCTTCTATTGGTTTAGAGAAGTGTCACTAATTTAAATGTGGTTTATCTCATTCTTTCAGAAATCATCATAGTGACCCTTCCTCTGACATCTCCCCTGGCCGCGGTGCCCCACTGGTGAGTGATTCCAAGGTTTTTTTCAAAACATTAAGATCCAATCAAGAACCCAGCTTGTTTTTTACATTTGACAGGCCAAGGGAGTCCCAGATGTCACATTAGATGACCCCCCGCCTTGTATTTGCACAACAATTTTGTATGGGTGGATGTCACCTACAAGTGGTCTTCCGGCCTACCAACACCCATATCAGCTGGTAAATGAGTCAAGATTGGTGAACATAATTTCACCTTCAAACTAGGCAGCTATGCTGAGATGCAAGGTCTGAACTTCAAGATTGATCCAAAAAAACTTCAAATGACCAAGGGGCACACAAGTATCAGAAAATACATGCGTTTTTGCAAACTCAAAGATGACAATTTGGAAACTTTGGAGAAGATCTTCTTACATCACAAGATCAATGGGTTCTGTTTCTTCTTATTTCCTGACGTATTGAATACACAGACAGTTTCATCTTGGGGGATCCCTTACAGATCCACCATGTGTTTGTTCACTTGTGCTTGCAACTACTATAAGCTACAAGTAGACATAGTTGAAGAGCTTGCAGCGCACCGGGTTTGGCTAGAAGCTGACTTAAAGAAGTGATTGACCTCAATATCATTTCCAAAAAAATTTGGTTGTCCTCCAAGTTTGTTGAATATGTCTTTGTTTTTCTATTTCACTACAGGTTTAGCTACTCCAATATCTTGTGAACTGAAATTCATGTCTAGTAACCCTCAAATATAAACTATCACCACTCCCATGAAACTTATATGTTTGTTTTGATAATCACTCAGTCTCTGTGTCTCCAAACAATTTAATCCAAGTATTAAAATGTTTTCACGTATTAGAATGTTTTCACCTCAGTGGTATATGCTTAGGAACTTGATTTCCAACCAATCAAGATTGATGACTGAGCAGGACTTGTACAATTTTTGGTTAAGAGGAAGTGACCATTCATTCCATCTTAAACAAAATCAAACACACAGAAAAGATTGAGGTGGGAAACATGTCTTTCAAAACTCTCATTTGGTTCTGCTGGAAAAGGTAATTTGGAGGAAAGACCCAAAAACTCTAAAGAGAGTCCTCTGTTCATGATTTTTTTTTAATCTTGATTTGGGCCCAGATGAACTCTTTCAAAAAAAAACTTTATTTTTTTTTCTCAGTGATGCATACCTTTGTGTTTTCCTAAGACAATTCTTGGTCTAAATTTGGTCAATCCCAAAGTTTGACTGATGATTATCAATCTGATGATCTCAATAGATTTCAGAGATCATCAGATTGACATAGTATCTCTGGTTTTTATTTGCCAAATGTTTCTGGTTTTTCCCAACTAACAAAGTATATTTTTCACTGTTTGGTTGGTATCTTAATCACATTGCCTAGCTACAATCAAATCACAATTCACAATGGTTGGCAAGATTATAAATTGTCTCAAAGAGGTTTGTACTGGTAAGGACAAGAGAAAAAAATGAACTGAAGAGTTGATTACTATACCTTGAGATTGTTATTGTAAGCTTCCCAATAAGCTGCAGTGTAGTAGTCGCTGGATGCAATGAGAGGTTGCATAAGGCACCAAGTCATCACCTTCCCGGCAAGTAAAAGTAAATATCCCCTCTTATCTTCTTGATCATATCATGCTTGATCTTTTGATAGCTGAGCCTTCAAGCTATGAAACATGTTTGCTATTGGATTCATATCAGGAGAATATGCTGGTAAATATACCAGAAGCACACTGGTGTCATTGCAAAGGTGTTTGATACGTCCGCTGTGGTGTATGCGCGCATCATCTAATACCAGGAATGAGTTAACCACAGGATATAGGTTCATTAGCGGAAGCTATGATCCAGACAAGTGAATGGTTAATATCAGACAAAAATAACCAAAAGATAGCTTGAAACGTACTAAGTGTCAGGCCAGAAAAAGCTCAACATGGACTCTTTTGACTGGGCCATTGATGACTGTGCTGGCTATCATCCCTTGCTCAGATACTGCAGGGAGGATGGTCCAATGATCTTGATTGGTCTGTTGCTTCTGGCAATAGCTTTGACTTCCTCTCTTGGCCCAACTTTTCTTTTGGACCAAATTGCATCCCATCACACCAGATTTGTCTCCCAAGGAAGACCTCAGAAAGCAATAGACAAGTGAGAATTGGGAAAGATTCAAATAGAGAGATACATACCCATGAAAACAAAATATTTGGGCGGAATATTGCCAACCCTCATCATGTATTCTGTTTGAGGGTGGATACACTGGGCCAAGTGCGGCCCATGTGACACCAGAGGTGAAAGTCCCAACCGTATATGCAACTTGCGGCCAAGAGTAGTTTGGGAAATGCTGCCGCCGGTTATTTCCTCCATCTGCTTTTGCAACTTGTCAAGGTAGATGGTGGGAGAGCCAGCAACCAACTCACTGAGAACCCCAAGATGTTGCTTGGTGAATAGATGGGGTTGGCCACGGGGCTGGTGATCATGAGGATTGTGAATGACCTTGTTGGTTTGCAGGTAAAGCATCTTCCATTGCCAAAGAGAGGCAGCCGATATTCTTGTTTGAAGTGATGCATTGATATTTGGGAGATTGGCACCATTGAGGGCCATCTGCGTGGCCAGGAGCTTGATGTCAGCCAAGTAGGAATGGAAACCCATTCAAAAGTCAGGATTGCTAGTGGGTTGGGGGTAAGGATGGGACAAATGCAATGGATGGGTTGGATGGGATGAGTTGTGTCTAAAGCCGTCTGGGTCAAAGGAGGCCCCAAAGAGGCTTTTTTTTGTTAGTCCTGTATCGTAAGGTCTTGACGTCTGGTGACCAAGCACACAAGAAGTTTTGCCAATCTTTGTCGGTTTAAATGCGCCTCTACACCCACGCTGCCCACGAGCCTGAAGTTCAAATCCTGGATTTTGAAATTTCATTTGAATCTTACTGTGAATTCACCACCAACATCTCGCTTGGAAATCATTCAAAAATCGTGATCGTTCTTTTTTGACAAACAAGCGGGAAAGTTTTTTGGATATCCAAAATCATCAAAACCTTTGCCGCATTGATTTTTGTTTTCTGTCATTAAAATCTCAACTTGACAGACACCCTTTCATGAATTTAAATCATATTTTTTTGCACAATTGGTTTCCTTATTCAATTATAACTTGTATCCTTTTATATTGACAAATTTTAAACTCTTCTCACTGATCATCAATATTACAAAACCTCCCTATTGGAGATGATGATGATGATCAATTTGATCACAACTTGAGATCTTGATCTGTGTTTTGATTTTTCCAAAGATTAGTATTAAATGAACTTCCTAAACCTATTAAATTGAAACTCTTTAAGTTAAAAGATTTTCATCAGACTGATGAACGTTACCCTGACCAGATCAACAACGAGAGAAACAAAACACATCCACTTTGCTCTGACTAGAATGATTTTGATCATCTTCAAGTGTTTAATCAAAATCTTAATACCCATAGTAATTTGAAATAAAATTTGATGTATTTCATGAAGAAGCCGATTTCAATACTTCTTTCCTATCACCCATCAAATCATAATCAGATTTTTTTTCAAGATTTTATAATCTCATTCCTCATCTTGAAATCCATGAATAGATTTCTTACTCATCAGCATCCGCATCAGTTTCTGTTTTTTATAAGAACAACAACAACATGAATTGCAATTACAACAAAACCAATCAGAGAAATGAAAAAAAAAAAAGGTAAACCATCAAAACCCTAATCTCCCCCCTCCCCCAAAAAAATCAATCAAGACGTTGATTAGATTGAATGAGATTATCATTCGAATCAAACCAATGATCTAAGAAATTTAAAAACCAAATCGGATAAGTCCAAATCTCATTAAAGAGAAAGGTACCTAAGATCAAGATTAAGAATCCGATCAATTGAACCCCATCAAACCTTTCCCAACCCAATCCGATCGAAACAATCCAAATCCCAATCGATCTACACGTATCAATCACCGATCTAACCGTAGCTGAGATCGACTTGGTCACCGCCAAACCACAGAAATTAAACATCGAGATACTAAAGGCAATGGCTAAGGAAGACCAAAGGATTTGGGAATTCGAAAGGATTTGATGAAATCCTTCGTTCGCATCAAAATAACCTTTTCGACCGTTCGGTTTAGATCCAATGAAGATATGTAAGATCGGAATCGAGATCAAAGTGCTCAAGAGTCCAAAGAGACCTTCTAAACCAACCGCTTCTAATGGAGGTACTTCAAATTTCGTCATAATCTTTTCCTCCACTACAAATTGACTTGCTGAACTGAAACCCAAAGGATGATTTATGATTTTTTTGGAGGGTGAGGGTCAAATCGATTCAGAGTTTTCAAATCTTGGGTTTTCGAAGAAAAGCGACTTACAAGACTTGAGCAAAGAAGATTAAAAAGATTCCGAGGACCGTTCGACTTCCATCCTCTGATCCAAAGCTCTTCATCTGAGCCTGTTCTTTAGATTGTGATGAACCAGCAAATCCGACAAGAGCGACTCCAAAGGTGATGATCGATAAACTTAACCATTTATGAGCCTTGTAAGTCCTTTTGAGAAAGAGAACCGAGAAGAGTGCGACCCAGAGAGGTAAAGCGCCTCTGATCATTTGAAAGACTGAGACTGGAACAAAGAGTAAACCGACATTCATTAACTAAATCGGATCGATTCAAAAAAGGGGTGAAAGATTAATGTGTTGAGGAGATGAAAGATGGGAGAAGAGGATTGAAGACTGACAGTTGTACCACAGATATCAAAGAGGGTAGGTAAGCAAAAGACGAATTTCTGTAATCCGATTAATGGATGAGATTGAGCTTGAGCTTGAGCTTGAGCTTGAGCTTGAGTTTGAGTTTGAGAAGAGGTGGTGATGAGATCAGGTTCTAAGGAAGTGACAATCGGATTAGGAGTAGGACCATGAAGAGCCAAAGGAGAAGAGGAGAGTTGGGATTGATTGAGATTGAGATGAGTAGGAGAGATTAAAGAATCTGAAATCATAGATTGAGGATGGGTTTGAACTTCTGCTTCTTCTTCTGATTCTGATGAATGATGTCTTGATTGAATGTCTTCTGAAGTTTGAATGGGTTGATAATCAAAGGATGATTTGTTTTCTTTGAAGATTACTTTGATGAGATAAAATGCAATCAAACATAAACTTTCACCTGCAAACATGTTCAAGGTTTGCCAAACGGGTTGTTCAAAGTGATGATGGCTTGATGGATCTGGATCATCACAGTTTCTGAGAAAGGTTCAAATGAAAGAGATGAGTGAGAAGGAAAGAAAGGATTGATGAAGGATAGATTGAATGTACTCTACACATTGTTTATCTTGAAACTTTGACCAAAGACTGTTTGAGCAACCTGTTGAAGAAGGAATGAATGAATGAGAGGTGAGATGTGAAGGATGAAGAGAGTGAGAGTGAGATGAGAACATACCAGTTGCTAGCATTCCGATGATGAGAGTGATGGTGATGAATTGGTTTGACATGATGATGATGATGAATTGGATTGGATTGGATTGGATTGGGATTGGGATTGGGATTGGGATTGAAGCATGAGATTGAGATTGATAGACCCGATCCGACCCTTGAGTGAAGTGATGTACCCGATTTCAACCTGAATGAGACTCGAGCACCCAGAATGTGAATTTGAATGAAAAAACAAATTAATCAAATCCAACTTATCAAACCAAACAATGTTCTTCACTTCACTTCATCATCATCATCATCATCATCATCATTTACTATCTCAATCTAAACAATCATTCAATCCAATCGTAAGTCACAAAAACTCATCAATCCTATCATTCACTCCATTCATCAATCTGATTCTTCATTCTTTCAGTCCAAGATCAAACCTCAATTCACTTACCATCAATTCTCAACTCATTCAAATCACTCTTCATCATCATCATCAATCCCAAACGATGGTCTAACCTTTCAAGACTTTATCACATCAGATTCATCAAGACCAATTCATTCGAAAACTCTCATTCAATCATCATCCTCAACTACTCAAAGATTACCTAAATTCTTAAAGACTGAGATCCCAACTTCTACTTCTTATAATAAAATCAAATCTGATTTAAGAGGTTTAAATTTACATACAGTTTGTGAAGAAGCTAGGTGTCCGAATATCGGACAATGTTGGGGTGGAGAGAAAGGTGAAGCTACAGCTACGATCATGGTAAATGAAGATTATGTTGATGATGAATGGGATTCGAAAAAAAGCAGCAGATCATGAATTTTCAAAACTGATTTACATTTCATCTTGCTCTTCTCTCCTTCAATCTCAATACGATAGTTAATGGGTGATACTTGTACTAGAGCTTGTCGATTTTGTGCGATCAAAACCTCCAATCGACCACCTCCACTTGATCCGAATGAACCTGAGCATACAGCTGAAGCGATCAGTAAATGGGGAGTAGGTTATATCGTCATGACAAGTGTAGATCGAGATGGTCAGTGGACTTTCTCTTGTTCATTCGTCATCTTCTTTCACTTTCCATTTCTGATCATTCTTGAGTTTGGTTTCCGAATCGGATCTTGGTTTTAGATTTACCTGATGGTGGAGCTCATCATATTGCTGAAACGATTCAAAGAATCAAATCAAAGTCAATCTTCCCCAAACCTTCAAACTCTCCTCTTCCTCATCCTTTACTTACCTGAGCTTTTCTTTTTTTGTCTTCGAACAGAGCCCCTCAAATCTTACTAGAGGCTCTCACCCCAGACTTTGCAGGTCCGAATCAATCAAGTTCTACAAGTTTGATTGCCAATTCAGGTTTAGATGTCTTTGCACATAACTTAGAAACCGTGGAAAGATTGACGCCTTCAGTTAGAGATCGACGAGCGAACTTTCAACAATCTTTAACGACTTTAAAGTTTGCTAAACAGTTTGGTCCTCGAGGTTTGATTACGAAGACGAGTTTGATGTTAGGGCTTGGTGAAGAAGATGAAGAGATTCTTGAAACTCTCAGAGGTAATGTGTTTTTTTGCTAATGATCATTCAAGTTTGGATGGTTGATTGATCTGTTGGGTTTGGGTTTGATTTAGAATTGAGAAAGATAGATGTAGACGTGGTGACTTTTGGACAATATATGAGACCGACAAAACGTCATATGAAAGTCACTGAGTATATCACACCTGATCGATTTGAGAATTGGAAATCGATTGCAGAACAGATGGGATTCTTATATGTGGCGAGTGGACCATTGATCAGAAGTAGTTTCAAAGCTAATGAATTACTTAAGAGTTCACTGGGTGAAAGGTTATTGAGAAATCAGAGAACTTAGGAATCCTTCTGTGACCGTGTTTGGGTGTTATTTTGGGTGTTGTTTCTTCATTTGGTTTGGGTTTTTTTCTTGGCATAGGTCTGATTTGTTTATAAGGATTTAGATCTTTTTTTTTGACTATAACAAATCAATTTAAGATCTCCTCTATTCACTGGGTTGTTTTTTTCTTTTTAAGAAGTTTGAATTCAAATCAATGTGTGTGTTTCTCTCTCTCTCTCTCTCTCTCAATGAAATGAATGATTCCTACAGAAGAATGGTGTTGTATTACAAATCAGGTGGGATGAAGTTGAAGGAAGAGTGGAAAAAGTGGAATTATAACTTTTGATAAGGTACTTGTAATGATTGACGATTTTTCATGAATTTCAATCTAGCTTGATCTAATTTTTCTTCACTCATTCTAATGGAAATTGAAATCAGAAAGAAGAAAAAGAAAAATAGAAAAAGAAAATTAAGATTAAGATCAAGATGGATTTCTTTTCTTTTCTTTTTTTACTTTTTCTCTGAATTATTGAAAGAAAAGGATATACATACTCGGATTTTAAACAAGATTGTAATGAATTCCATTGAGAACGACAAGACCAAACTACAGAAAACGTTCGATTGGTTGAACAGTTTGCGAATTCTAATGTTTTTTTACCTCCCCCGGCCCCACAAAAAAAAAATCCAATTAACATCAAAATTAAGATCATCATTCAGGATTTGAAAGAAGTGAGTTGAGAATTGAATGGAATGGGATCTGATGAATGAGAGAGAGAAATTGACCGACCTGAGACTAATTGATCACAAGCTTTTAATGCGATTAGTTTAGATTGTTTTTGAAATTCATCTTCTTCTCTTCTTGAGAAAGATTTGAAATTACTGATGGACATTGAAGTTTGATCTTTGAAGGTTAATACAAATTCAGAGAATGATTTTGGAATGAGAACCGTTTGATGCTGATGGAGCGATTGATTTGGGAAAAAAGGAAGAAAGGGAAATGAAGTGAGTGATCCGAAGATCCGATCCGTTCTCTTCGGTCTGATGATCGGCTCGGATCTTTTTGAAATTTGATGAGAGAACTTGAAAAGAAGAAAGAAGAAAAGAAAAGATTTGATTTGATTTGATTTTGATATACCTAGTTGATGATCGATTGATTGAAGAAAGAAGGAAAGAAAGAAGGAAAGAAGGAAAGAAGGAAAGAAGGAAAGAAGGAAAGATGATCAAGAGTGTTTCCATCAAATTCAATTCAATTCATCTCATTCAATTCATTTCTACTAAATCAAAATCATCTTATCAACTACATCAACACCTTCAATCATCATCATCAACAACATCCACATCACCATCACCATCTCAACCTCAACCTCAATACCCATCTCAATACCCATCTATATCTCAAAGTAGTAAGATTTTCAACTTGATCAATCTCAATCATCAATCCATTTACTCAATTCATTCCAATCTCTCCTTCATTTCAGCTCAAACATTCAATCCACCTTCTCAAGAGAAATTCATTCATCCAAGCTCACAAAATCTTCAATCCACTTCCACTCTCACCCTTCACTCTTCTCAATCACTCAATCTAAACTCAATCACAGAAACCCTGATTGATTATCTAAATCAAAACAATTATTCAGCATTCAAAGAACTCTATTCAAAACATGTGAAGACGACCTTTGATTTGAAGAATGGTCTTCAAACCTTAATCTCAATCTCAAAGATCTTTAAATCATTATCCAGTTTAGGAGAAGGTATGGGATTGATGAGAAGGATGATGAGATCATTACATTTATCAAATTATCCAAACGGATCTCAGCTCATCATACAAGAATATATTGGAATCTTAATCAAATGGGGTAGATTAGATAGAGCTTTGAATTATTTAAGAATGTTTGACTTTCATTCGATCGATCATCAAGTTTATCAACTCTCTTCTTCAACTGATCCGGTTTCAAATCAGTATCCTAATCTGTTTAAATCAAACTTACCTCAAAATTTATTTAAAGTGAATCAAATCGTTTGGGAAAGTTTATTGACCATTTATCTAATGATGAATCAAATCGAATTAGTTTTAAAGATTGAAGATGATTTGAAATTGAAAAAGATGGATTGGTCAGATGAATGTTCAAATCAATTCTTAATTGCCAAAATCATTCAAATTCAACAATCTATTGAACTAGATTCGAATGAGAAAATCCAAAGGATAAATCAATTCATTCAAGATCTCGAACTTAATCCTAATCCGATTGGAATTCATCAATCCTTGACCATCTTTAAATTAAAATATCAACATTTAGGTTTAGACGAACTTTTGAAATTGATTGAGTTTGAAAGAACTGATCAACGTTTGATGATCATACGAAAGATTATCATACTTTGGTTAGATTCACTTCTTGATCCTAATCATGATCATCATCTTATCAATCCGGTTCAAGTTGGAAATCGATTGATCGGATTAAATGAAGTTTATCGATCGAATCAAGATTTGAATTTGAATTTGAATTTGATTGATGAATCCGAATTAGAAAAGTTTACAAGATATATGAGAAAATGGTTAGAGAGAAAGATTAAGAGGAAGATTCAATTTAGTTTTCAGTCTGACTTAAACCCATCTGATGAAACTTTTGATCGATTTAAAACTCAATCAATCTTGACCCTCGATCGAGATGATCCTGAATTAGGTTATCATCAATTAGAAACCCTTTTGAATTTAACCTATCATTCATCAGGTTCAAGTGAAGATGAACGGTTAAAGAAAAGACCATCAAGTAGGATGATATCAGAATTAAGTCGAATTGAATCCATGATCGGATCATCATCAGAATCCATTCGAACGTTAATCAGAGAATCGATTATAGATCGAGAGTTGAATATGAAAAGTAGTCATCTGATCGGTTTGATTTGGACGAAATTAATCGAAGTGGATCTGATCGGATTATTGAACTTGATCGAACGTGAACTTCGATTTGGATATCGATTAGTCTTAACCGGTTTCTTGATCGGATTGGTCTTAGGAGGCTTAGTAGCCATTCGAGTGCCTAAATCCATCTTACTTTCATTTTCACAAAGATTGATTGATCAAGAAGAGATGAATCCGATCGGAATGAAAATCAAAGGTTCAGAAGAGGATCATGGACCGAAAGCGTATCTAAGAGCAGCCAGAGCAGCTGCCTCGGTTGGGAATTTCTTCTTAGTCAAAGAATTACATTTAGATTTGATGAATAAGTTTGGACATGATGTTTATTGGAATGAAGCCTGTGGGATTGATTATCTAACGATGGTGGTGGAATCCTTGATGAAACTTAATGAACCGATCGAAGCGCATGAGGAGATTTTAAAGGTCTTTAAGGAAAGTTCATTACTTGAGAGTTGGATCCAAGAAGAAGATTTGATGAGACTTGATCGAAGCCCAACGGAAGAGTTAATCAAATCACATTATTTTGTGAATGAAGAGATTCGAAGGTATCTTCATGAAAAAGAAGAGATGAGTGAATTGATTGAAAAGGGTTGGATACATTTTTATCCAAGAAAATCAAAGAAGAAAAGAGAAAGGATGATGAAGGTTTTAGTGAAGATCAAGAAGAGATTAGAACAAAAGATTACGAATTTGGAACGATTGGTTCAACAGTATTCGATTCATCTAGATGAGATTCGAATCAAAAAGAATGAAAAAGGGATCGAAGATGAACTAGATGATGATCATCAAACACTTCAAAAGGATGGAAAGTTTGATAAAAGATTGGTGGAGGTGAAGAAGAGGTTAGAAGAGTTTAAAGTGGCTGAAGGATTAAATCAAGAAGTGATGGAGATTTGGAGTAAGAAATCTAGAGGACGAGAGAGAGAAGAATTAGGATCTTGAGTTTTATGTTTCGGTTGGGATTCTTTTTGGGTTGATGAGATTGTTCTTTGAATGAGGTTGTGTGGAGTGATTCTATAGAGTAGATTTTTAATTTTTTTTCTTCTTAGGGCAGGATGTTTTAGTCAGGAAGAAATGATAGTTATTCTTGATGATGATAGAATGTTTTGCTTGATTGCTCATCATCTGGTAAAAAGAGCGAAAAAGGTGAGTGAATTGATTTGGTTTTGATCAATCAATCAATCTTTTTTTTCTCATACGTTCCAACCTTTTGTTGGAGATCTCAAAATGCAATTTTTGGCCAAAGTCGACAATCATTGGCAAAAAGAAAGATAAAAAAGATAATGATTTAAAATTGTTCTTTATCATTTGAAGCATGAAATAAAAAAAAAACAAATTAGATTGTCAATTTAAAATTTGTAAGATGATTTATTAGAAAGCTTCAAGGATAGATTGATCATATTGAAATGAGTGTAAGTTAAGTCCAAAAAGCTCAAAATCGATCTCTTTACATTGTCTCGTATGAAGAGAAGCTCACCTACTTCTTGTTGTACATCGTAGTGCTCGACTCTCAAGATACATGTTGTGTTTTGGTGAGACGCATAGGAACTCGAAGCATTCGGTCTGTGAGATTGACCTAAGAAATGTCCAGGAAAGATGATTCATGATGTGGTGAATTGCGTTATAACATGACGGCGGACGTCGAGACATTCTTGCAGAGGTGTCAGATCGGCTAGGGAAGCGGGGAACTGGGAATGAACTGTCTTACCTAGAATTTGCCATCGATCTCGCTGCTTAGTTGCTGTCGGTTGTGAAGTCACAACAAGTTATCTTCGAGGTCCAATGACGAAGTGACCGACACCGTGCAAACGCATGGCCGAAAACCTCATGGGGGGAATAGAGAGACGAAGAAAGACCTCATAGGTCTAAAAGCGTGTTTGATCGTAGACAAAGACTTTGAACTTTTGAGAACCTTATAAGGAGCACTGTTAACCAAATCTGTAGCTCACCCTTCAACCTTCTGTGGGATCAAAAGTTATATATAACCTTATTGTCAAACGAAATTCCTTCAGCACTTCACTCAGTCATCTTTGTTCGCCTACCTCCATTGAGAGAAGATTGAACATCAACCTATTCTTTCGATCACCTATTGATTTTAGATCATCTAAATCTACTTATATTTCTTACAGTGCTCATCATTGTCAATCGGATCGATTCAGAATCGAGAAAGTTTGAAATCCTGTTCACATTTTCACCAACAAAATCCATTCACAATGTATTCTTCGGTCTTGATCTTCTTCTTCATTTCCACTTTTTTACAAGAACCCAGTAGAGTGTTTACAATGTCACTAAACCGAAGAATTACAGCTCCACTACCTCCGGCTCTTTATATAGATTGTGATGGTGGAAGTTTAGCTGAGATATGTGTACCAGAAGATAAGTATAGGAAAACGGATGACATTGTTGGATCTCTTCCAAATTTTACACCCGAACCTTTATTTTATACTACTGCATCAACAGCCTGCAAGTTCACATCTTGGACAGAGTGAATTGTTTTGATCTTACTCAACTTATTCTTTAACTCTGAAGACTGATCTAAATGGATTTTGTCTTCTTCTTTAAATTGTCTTGAAGATCTAACGGGAAAAATGTGACCATGAGCCCTGAGATCTTTGGGGAGATTATCAAAGTAAGTATCATTCGTATGATGATGAATTGAGATTAGTGAAAAGTTGAACTGATTTGAATTGGATGGATTAGCAAACCAAGGATTATTGTAAGAGTATGAACATTCCTGTACCCAGTGAGACTACTCCGAATTTCTATAATCTCCGAAATGTGTTTGTTGGGACCACTGTACGTTCAGATATGGAAAAATTTGATTGCTTTCAAAAACCCTTCCTAACCAGATCTCTGTTCTTCAAACTATATAGACCGATGGGAAGGGTATCGTTATGCAGTGGAATAAAGTTAAACCGATTCCAAGTAGAGTTTAACTTTAAGACGGTCACCAATCGAACACCAAGTTGGTCGACTTTGACCGAAACTTTCATCAAGCTTGGTGAGATTGACTGTATGAAGAACTTATTTTTCCTCAACACATTCTGATATACGATGTCAACTTGTTAAGAATCTCAAAGTGATCTTTTTTTAGCTTTAATAGATTAATAAAATCTTGAGAGATTTTTTCATCAAAGCTTATAAGAGATTATATTGGATATGAAATACTTGTAAGAATCAGAAGAGATTATGGGGAAAAAAAAGCCAAGCTATGTTTGAAATTAAATCTATTATATTTGAAGAATGAACAATAGATTGACGTATTGTAAATATCAATTGCTTTACTGAAAGCTCAAAATGTATCTATTGTGTTGATTTAAGGTCATCCAAGCCACAAAGCTCACAAGGGCTGTCTTAACTAACCATCGTATGAAGAGGAGGGCACAGGCTGGTTACTTCTTATTGGTCATAGTCACAAAGGATTCCAGCGCTCAGATTAGAGCATAGATGGAGTTCATCTTGCTTCACATCTTAGTGTTCTCCTCTTGCAATACATGTGGTGGTTTTGTCAGATGCACAGAAATGTGAACCATCCGGTCCGTGAGATTGAAGTAATGAATCCTCAGGAAACACTATTATTGTGATGGATTGTGCTATAACATGATGGAGGGCATTGAGGCAGCCTTGTAGAGGTGTCATGTCATCTAGGGAAGCGGGGAACTGGGAATGGACTGTCTTACCCAGAATTTACCATCGATTTCGCTGGTTAGTTGCTGTCGGTCGTGAAGTAACATATAAGTGATCTAAATTGAATGGCAAAGTGACCAAGACCGTGCAAACGCATCACCGAAGTCCTCCCGAGCGTGAGCTTTGAAAAGGTAACGGTTCAAATACAACAAAGCATGTCAGAGCAATCATCGATAGAAATATAAAGAAGCCCCTCTTAGCTTCCAAAGCTGAGTTTGATCGTAAAAAAGAAAACCTCGAAGCTTTGAGACATTAATGACGAGCAGTGCTGACCAAATTTCACCGTACCTCACCATTCAACTTCCTGTGGGATTGAAAACTATACATATCACTCACCTTTCTACGCCTGCCACTCTTGAGACAGCATTGAACATCAGAATATTCTTTCAGTCACCTATTGATTTGCTATCATCTACATCTAAACACATCTCTTGCAGTGCTCATTGTTTATCAAGGACTAGGATTGATCCATCATCAAAACCTCAAATTCCGAACACTATTCACGAACAAAGCCATTCAAAATGTATCCTTCGGTCTTGATCCTGGCTGTCTTGTCAACTTTGTTACGAGAACCCGGCAGAGTGTCTACAATGTCACTAGACCGACGAGCTGGAGCTCCACTACCTCCAGCTCTCTATCTGGAATGTGATGGCGGGAGTCTGTCCGAGATGTGCCTACCCGATACACAGGCGGATGACCTCGTCAAATCCCTCAAGCAATTCACCCCCGAGCACTTATTTTATACTACAATGGTAGGTTGCAAGTTCACATGCTGGACAGAGTGAGTCTAGTTTCATACGCCCAGATACTGTGCAAGTCTGAATACTATAATCTTACTAATCTTTATTTTCTTCAAGAACTGGTGGGCAAAATATCCCAATGAGCCGGGAGATGTTTGGGGAAATGATAAAGGTAAATATCATCTTTTCATAGATTGGCTTAAATTATGGGATTGGTTTGACTGATTTAGATTTGATTGACTAGCAAACCAAAAATTATTGTAAAAGCCAAAACCTTCCGGTAGCCAAGCTTGATGATGACTTGAGAAAATTTAAGAATACCTTTGTTGGAACCACAGTGCGTTAAGAATGAAGAATCTAACTCTTACAAAATCCATTTCTGACTATCTCTTTGTTGGAAACACCATAGAATGATGGCAGAGGCATTGTGATGCAGTGGCACAAAGTTACAGCCACACCACAAAGACCACAAAGGTCAGATGGCATAGGGGGAAATTAACTGCATCAGTCTTTTTGTGAGCTTGTTTTGAGACTTTCTTGAAACTAAAAGTAAGGTACAGAAGACTGGGTGGATATGTTTCATTTGTACAATATTGATCATGGAGCTCAGAGGTTGATTTGCATTGTGTTTAGGATATGGAATCTAATCATTCAATGTGTGAAACTCTTTGGTGAATGTCTCCTTGACAGCTAACATATATCTTCAATCAAAACATCCTTGAGTCAAAATATGTATTGCAAGCTTTTTTGTACTTATCATTTGTCGAGAGTAAGATGTGATGAGTTTGTAGATTATTCAATTCTTGTCTTACCATCCACAATTTATGTATCAATATGATTTGAGCTTCACTCTGAATTAGCCAAAAACCTCACAAAGATTTATTTTAAAGATATCAAAGCTATCTTGGTAGTAGTCAAAGACCATTAACTAATCTAGACAGTGGTTGGTGGTAGTGGAGCAATGTGGTGTGTAATCAAGGAATGAAATTTGATTGTTGGATCAAGCCTAAGGGGTAGTTTTTCTGGTGTTTTTTCAATCATATATACTTGTAGGCTTTCTCCCACTTTCTTTTCTTTGTCAAAAAGAATCAGTAAGTAATCACATTATCAACTGAGCATGCTATCTGTTATCATTTTACTCATCAGTGTCTATTCAAGATTTCTTTTGCTCTTCTGCTTATAACTCAAGTTATCATTTACATCTGTTCTTAGAACCATTTTGCACGCTCTTCATGTTCCATTTTGAGAAAACAGGTCTGTTTAGTGTTCCTTATGTGCCACCTGTGCCCTCAGGTGTTTATTTTTTTCTCTGCTTTCCTAGAGCTTCATCAACACAGAACTGTATTGGTTATTTAGTACGGTTTATGTGTTGGCTACGATGATCATGTTATGAAATACTTGCTATGGTTATGTTTTCCTCTCTCTGGTTGCTTAGTTACTGTTCTACAATATGTACTCTGGCTATTTCACATTATCATCATACGTGTTCTTTATTTGTTTTTAACTCTCTCTTCTGATATTAGTTTTACTATATATACCTGTGATGTTTTGCACCAAGATTCGAACAACATCTGTTTCGTCTCTTTTAAATCCATAAGCCTATTGTTGACATGCTTATTGATTCGTGCATTACTCACAGGTAAGCTTCTCTCATATTTTCTTTATTATCCTCTTTTATCTTCATACTTGTAATTTTGTATCAATGCAATATGAACAACATCTGTTTTGTCTCTTTTAAATCCATAAGCCTATTGTTGACATGCTTATTGATTTGTGCATTACTCACAAACTGTTCATGTTTGAACTGACTCAAGAGATAGATACTTTGAATCTTTATATATTGAACTACTCATCAAGCACCGTGCCCATAGAGGGGGACCAAGATTTGGCCCCCCCCAAGAGTACAAATTCAAGCCTCTTTCCCTCTTGGAGCCCCCAATGCCTGGGACAGCCCACACAGGCACTATGATGGAACTGCCCAATTATACAACAGTTTCAGAAGCTCAATGTGGCTATGGATTCAAGGTGTATGTACAGTAGGATTTTTGAAGAATGAAATCAAGTGGTATCTAAAATTGAGAGGTGGACTGTGTGCCACTTGTGACAGGTGTCAAGATATACATACGGAAATGGTTTCTTCATCACCATATACACACCAATCTCCAGAACAGGGTGCCACAGTTGAGGTACGTACATGCTGGTGTATGGCTCACAACCTATGGTGACAACACTGACTACTTGTGGTTGAGTGGCACGTGTTCTTCTTGTCTTATATTTTTAAAGACTCTGTCTTCTAGTTGTGTTTGTTGTCATAGAATAAAATAATGAAAAAATTGTGTAGGTATTGTTTGATTAAATTTGTTGTTTGGTGCTCTATTGGTAATTATTTACACAAAAACAACAGCAAAAGGAGATCAAAAGGCCTCAAACTGAGGCCTTGCTATGGGTCCCCACTTGCTACCACTTCACCACCAGTAATTGACAAAAATGTGTGATTTAGATCTCAGACACTGTATATGGTCTGGCAGGTAAGTCACACACCTTTCACAGGTAGCACATGGTCCACCTCTTGATTTTGAAAACCAATTGATTTCATATTTTATGAATCCTACTGTACAATAATTCATAGATGACCTGACCTACACAAGTTGTTTCTGTCTTTTGTTTCTTGTAAAGTACAGAGACCTAGAGGCATGTTTTATGAAGGAAATTTTCTCTTTCAAGGCCGAGATAATAGTTTGAGTGAGATTCAAATTGACAAAAATGATTACCGAAGTGAATGGAAGTGAGTATATAGAGTGTGAATGAACTCCAATAGAAAATGTTTATGGCCTAGACCATTGTTGATCCAGAAATCAGGAATATTGAGAGGTCAATTTTATCAACCCAATTTGGCTTTTTCTTGACCATCCTTTACATGATGATGTATCTTCAAATATTTCTGTTTGATGAGATGACGGTTTGGTTGCAAGACATCAAAATTTGGCACATCAACTTGATTACCTTTTAAAATGATGTTTTTCTCATACCAAACATCTGCCAAATACCATATGATCTTTATAGGCAAGTAACGTGTATGATGTAAGTTTCCCAGGTAATTTATCATCTCTTTGTGATTTGAACACTCCTCTCCAAACTTTGAACCTTCCATTGGGTTTGGAATGATAAGATGATCACTTTCTGATAAATATCTGATCCATTCAGATAAATATGCATTCAAAAATTCCCATCCACTCTCATAGATATCATCCCATGTTTCTGGAGCTTCCATTCCTTGATGCATCATCCACAACAATCCCATGAATGCTGGGGTGATATCATCCTTTGCTCTCTTGAATGCTTTTGCCACCAGACTTTCTCCAAGAATCAATTTGTTTTCTGAAAGATTTTCTGAGGATGATGAGAGTTTCATCTCATTTTGTTCAAAGATTGATCTTATTTTTTCATTGGCATCAACAAAGAAAGCCACTATTGCCTTTTGTGACTTGACAACCAGCTGCCCATTTGTCTTGAGGAAGTAAAACAACTTAAATGGACAGGCCAACCTTACTTTATTGGTCTTTGGGTCTTCTATTGCTAGGTGAATATCTTGATGATTTGAGTTGTAGCTATTGAGTTGAGGTTGTATCATCATTAATGTACCTTGTCCCCTCACTTTACAAGCCTGTTCACAACTCTGAATGAACAATGTGTAGGACAGAGCTGATTCAGGGATTGACATCTTATACACAGATGAACTAGCCCAGATTTTCAACATTTTATGTATCAGCCTTGGAGGTATCTTAGACACCCCTTTGAGAGACATGGCAACTCCCAGAAGACCCCAAGATCCAAGATCAGAGTTCTCAGAAACTGATTTGTGTCTAAAAGATGAAAAG
The DNA here is from genome assembly GCA_022264835.1 of Melampsora americana. NCBI lineage: Eukaryota > Fungi > Basidiomycota > Pucciniomycetes > Pucciniales > Melampsoraceae > Melampsora > Melampsora americana. The sequence continues at coordinate 1,639,856 of JAIFHY010000008.1, forward strand.
TCATTTTTCAAGAACTTGTGTAGGAATTCCCATGCATCTACAATCAACACATTGATTGGTGTTGAAACATTATATCCTTGCCAAAAGGCCACATTCAAACCTCCTATGACACCCATAATCAGATGAGTCCTAATCTTTTCAATAGCCAACTGGACTCCTTTGATTATCAACCTTCCTTGAAAATCCAGTGGGATGTTAGAGGTAGCCAAGTTTTTCAAAGATTCAAATGCTCCCTTGATCTCTTCAGCTAGACCATATTCTTTCCCAACAGCTAATTCAAATTGCCACTGTAGAAACCCTATAAAAAGATGGGGTCGGACCAATTGATATTCAAGAGGTTCTGATTTGAATATGTTTTCACTTTCAGACAAAATTCCATTCTGTGCTCCTGTTATCAGTCGTTTTCCTTTGACATTTCTATTGGGTAAATCCCTGATGTGTTCACGTTTTTTGCTGGGATTTTCTTCAGAATGATAGTAGGTTGCTATAGTTCCAAGTGCTACTTCTTTGCCCTTAGGATCTTGGAAATTGGGGACAATCTTCATTGTTTTTTCTGTATTGAGTGATCCCAATCTTTGAATAGAAGTATGTGGATGCATTTCTTTAACTTGTCCTGCTTGATTTCCTGATGCAATGAAAGATTCAGATAATTGTTCAGGATTTATGTGATTATGAAATTCAGAATAGGATTCCATTGATACTGGAACAGTGTTGAGATCAATGAGGTCTTTTGGCCCTAGTCTATTTGGCTTGTCTTGTTCAATACCAGCTGGATTTGAATGTAAGCCTGAAGTGGCAACACAAACTTGGTCTGTGAGGCCAAAACTTTGAGCTTCAATATCATTGCCTGCAAGTGAAAATTCCATTGAGCTTGATCTTTGTGGGGTTTCAATATAATCAAATTGGACGGTGATTGTAGAGAGTAGAAGAAGATGCATAAATAGCACAACTCCTATCAAAGAACTTGTCATTTCTTTGGTGTGTCTTGTGATTTGAGGTGCATATAGTGAAAAACAGTTTTTGGGTAATATAGAGTGGAAGGAGTTAAACTTGACAAGTTTCTTTGTGATATGCACCTTGACTTGCTTCCACTTTCTGATTTACATACCTGGATCCCTGAATACATCTTGCAACACATGTAGTAGCACATGTAGGGCATCTGCAAGAAGGACCTATGAAACTTGCTGGGGTGTCACATGAAAGATTGAGAAAAGAATTGAAGATTGATAAAACCCTAGAATGCCCCTATAAAAGTTAGTGATCTGAATAAGTTCATTATGAAATCAAGTAGAGCCACATCCATGCAAAGCTCTTAAGCCAATTCATGGTTTGATTCATAGACCTATAAATCCCAAGTCATATATCAACAGGACTTGAGGTAAGTATGTATGGGTAAATCACAGGGAAACCTTGAAACAGGACCACTTGAAATGGAACCAAGGTATCCTCACACCAAGTTGTTGTCTAAAATAGGTGACAGCAGCCTGAGTGTGGCTACATGGCGCTTACCTATGTTTGTCACCTATCTTACACATGGCCAGCAAACTCATGTTGGTGTAACATGATTTGATATCAGCACAATAACATTTGTACCTGCCTTGTAATTCTAATTTTCATTTTTATTTTTTAGAGACAGTGATGTCCTTGGTTTGTAAATTACATTGACCACCTTCTTGCAATTTGCTCCACATGTCCACCCACTTAAATAACATCACTAATTTGATTCATCTCAAGTAAGTCTTGTTCTTGGATCATCAATAGCAAGTTTCATCAACTCATTCACCTCAATGTAATTGATTGCAACAACACATTGAAAACATCATAGTAAGTTTGTCTGTCCTCTACATCAAAAGCTTTTCAGTTTGATTTTGTTGCTCAACCCTGTTGTTTTCTCAATACCCTTCATCAAAAAATTGACTACAACAAAAAATACTTCATCACCTCAAACTAGACCTCAACAATCATGACTACAACTCTCAAATTGGTCTATCAACTTCTTTGACTTCATCAGAATACTGAAGATCCTCTCAAATCTAGACAAGCACCTCTCCAGTCATATTAACATCATCATTCCCTTCAATACAAAGATTCTCATCACCTTCCAATGTATTGAATTTGATTCAATTCTTCCATTCTTAACTTTTCAACTGTAATCTTTCAATTTTATCTGTCCTATTAGCTTAATATGTGTATGTAGTATATTTACCAATGCAAAAAGTAGATGATTCATGTTACACACAATTCTGTCAGTAAAAATAACAATCAAGCCCAATTTAGGTGGGCTGGCTATCAACCCACAAAAAGGGGACTCACTCATCCTTTCTTTGGATGATCAAGCTTCCCCTTTTATCATACCAGATAATTCACCTTGCTATGATAAGAGTTCAAATTAGGGGAAGCTCACACCAGCTGGCATGTGGAACTTGTAATGGGTATCATACTGTGGACAGCATGTGATTTGTCAACAGAGTCAAAATCCAGGCAAGGGTCATATGCCATCTGCTCCGTGATGGACATATGTATCAAAATATAGGAATTTACAGAATATCTTTGCAGAGGAAAAATTCTAAGTTATCTTTTCCCCACCAATTTGTTTTTGAATTTTTTTTATTTTTGTACATATGTAAGCATACATACTTGAATTTGAGTCCTTTTCCATCTCTCATTGATCACACTAGAGACAAAACTAGACAGAATGGATAAGAGCAGTATATATCCTATGAAATGTGATTCTGTAGCAGCTAAAAAGGTTCTTTTCCAGATATCTACCCTCTATTCCAGGATCCTGTGGTTATCTAGTTAAGATAAGTAAATTCCTCAAAACGGCTAAGGTTGAGGGTGGCTAGGTATAAGAGATGGCTACATCATCAGCCACACTCACCTGTTTTTGGTTTAGATCAGGACTTAAAGATTATGAGACTAGCACGGATTAATTTAGATTAATCATTAGCCCATATATTTTGTGGATCACATATGAAACTCGTTAGATATAAATAGATAATGTTTTAGTGAAACTTGTTTTTTCTCTTTCTTTATCTTTCTTTATCTTCTTTCATTTCATCACACTGACACTTTTGTTTTAGCTGTCAAGCCCTATCTTGCTCTCTACAAAAACTTGGTGAGATGAATACATTTCAAACAAAGCTTGGTACCCGTTTCACTCTTTTGTATATATATCAACATAATTCATTACCTATTGCAAGCAATAAATTATGCATGAACTTGACTTCAAACATATAATAATATTCTTCATGGTCACAAGATATCACACTGAAAGTGGGTCCAAATCATTCTCAAGCCTCAGAGATGTGCCTCAGAGTACAGATTGGGGTATGTATACTTGCTGACTAACAGTTACAGCATTGTTCTCCAATGGCAAACTACTCAAAGCAGCAGTCCCAACATCAATTAAATACGTAATCTGGAAGAGCCTTGAAGTTTAATTTTTGAGAAAGCGTCATTGAGAGAACCCACAAGGTACGAGTTGGTTAACAAGCCCAGGGGGACTTAGTGGAGTTGGGGAGGTAAGCTTTGAGTAAAGAGTTTGGGGGTTAACATACAGGGATGAATTAGTGTTTTTTCAGTTGACTCCACAATCTCTACGGTGGGTAAAGCCCAGAATGTGTAATGACTGCACTTGCAAAACCAAATTTCACTTGTTGGCCAAATGATGCACAACTAAACTTGAATGTTGGCCCATGATACTTAGACAGCTGAAATGTGCTCATTGAGCTTGATCCAAATATGTGGAGGATGTGTTGAAAAATATATCTTCAGAAAAAACTGGCATCAGATTTTTGGACCTAGCATTTCCTAGCACTGCATTAGGTGGGTAGCTGAGTACATAAGGTCAGCTAGGGACTCAGGATGATGCCTAAACTGCTCCTGAAGCTCAAGTTTGGCCCCAGGGATCTTGAAATTCAGTGTTCCCAGGGACCCAGGAAGGTCAAAAACAATGAAAATTAAGTGCTAAAAAGAGAGTTTTCCTTGAAAAAAACCCTCAAACATTTCAGACCCAAAGCCTTTTTCAGGCAGACTTGTTACATATTCTTGACTTTACCCACTGTACCATCTCACATTGCTTACCTTGTTCTAACAGCTCATTGAAAGAAGAATCTATGAATCCTAGTTATCTCAACCCAGACAGTTTGTCAGAGCCACTCACCCACCCCTAAAGAACAAAAACATAACTTGATTATGTATCCAGGAAAAAGATATAGTAGGATAACAGAGACAATAGGATAAGTGATGACTCCCACCCACCAACCCACTGGCAATTAGCCAGCCAAAGAAGTTGGTTTGAAAGAATAAACTCCAATGCCCCATAACAACTGTTCTGACCAAATAGGTAAGAACACCTTTGGGTGCTGGAGTTTGTCAGTGGGGGAGATGTTTTTTTCCCAGTCTTTATTAAAGTCACACGCTCACGTCAGGGGAACTCACATAGGACTGGACTGTGAGCCATCCACAAGCATCCTCAATCCTCAGAGACCCACTTTCACAGATAACTGTTATACCTTTCACCAATGTAAAGAATCCCTTCAGGGAGGCCTGCAAGAACTACAGGAAAGAATCACCTCAACATCTGATTTGACTAAAGTATTAGAATTCACACTCATTCAGCCCAAGGAATTCTACTATCGTCTTCATTCTTTTGTCATATTCATCTTTCAATAACACACTGTACAGGCTCAAAGCAATATCATGATTGTGATGGTGTTGGAGGCTGATGAGGCCTGATCAATTATAGAACAGTTGGAAAGTCTTCAGATCAGTCTTCATGGAGACATCTAAGTTATCCAAGTGTGATACAATACTAAGCCTTATCATTCAAACCTCCTGTAAGAACTCTTTGGCCATTTGATCAGGAGTCCAGGTGGCTATTGGCTGTTTTTGGGTAAAGTACAAGGAACTTCTTCAGAGGTACTGGCAGTGATATGTCCAGTGGATAGCCCAGGAGGTTATGTCTTGTCTGCTGGGTATCTGAACATACAAGCCTTGAAAGAAATGCAACTTGCTCTTTACCAAGGCTTTGAAAATGGGACATCTAGTACCTGACCAAGTAATGAATTTTATGTAACACAACTCAGTTCTTTTACTATATAGTTCTTAATCTTCTTTATGAGACAGACAATGATCACTCTAATAAGAACAGATGTTGATGATTGTCATGAGTTAGAATATTAATGATTCTCTACACATTGATCAAAATGAAATATAAAAAAAGTCATCAATCCCATCCGTAGTTTTACCACAACTTCCTTTTACATTCAATTTTTTTCTTTCATCTCTACAAAAATTTGATTATAAAAGTTACAAAGTTTAAGAAGAAGAAAAAGAAGAAAAAATCCAACTTCTTATGGAAAAAGATCATCATAATAATAATCAAAGAAAAAAGAATTAAAACCTGATTTAAAAGATTAAATTACAACTTCTCTTAAACAATTCTTCAGCTTGCCAACCCAAGATGATAGGTAAGACATCTAGAATTCCAAAATCGGGCCAATATCTTTCTACAAAATGAATTGAAGGACCTAAGACAGTTTCCGATCCTTTCTTTGAATCCAAAGTGGTTTGCCAAAGTAAAAAATCCGATAATCTTCTGACACCTGAAGTTCGAACTAGGATATCGAGTGGTGGAGAATGTGATGTGTAAATGTGATTGCCTACGGTTTCTATATCGATCATTCTAAATTCGAGTTCGTTCGTTTCGGGGGGGGGGTTAAGAATTATTGTTAGAACGAAGATTTTAAATTTTGATTAGATTAAGAGAACAAAGATTGATTGAAGTGATTCTTTGAACTTACGAAGTAGGTTGGTTTTGTGAAATCGAATCTTGAACTGTTCTACAAAGAGCAGTAGCCATCTCTTCTTGAGAAGAATAAGGAAAGGCTACATTTAAACAACCACTATGGAAGACCGTATGAATCGAAAAAAAAATCATCGCATGATTCAGTCAATGAAAAACCAAAAAATCATCAATGATTGGATTTAGATTTGAAATGAATCAAACCGTTTGAAACTCACCGAGTGTTATGAGCTGTCATGGATTCTACTTTAGCCACTGAATTTTGAATATCAGCTGGTAAAAGATCTTTTCTACCAATCACTACCACTCTAATCCCATACCTATCCAATAATTGACTAAGAAAGAATCCAAGAATCCAAGAAAGAAAGAAAAAAGGTATGTCAGTGTTGATCATTGATGAAAGAGAAGATTTCGTTTACAAAATGTGGTCATCCTTTTTTCATTTTAATTTTGATTTTGATTTTTTTTTGTGAAACACTTCAAACTCACCCTCTTTCACAAATCTCAATTAATTTTGTTCTAGCCATATCCATCAATTTAGTCACTTCATGTGCAGGTCTATTAAAATTATCTATAGCAAACGCATAAACTGTTACATGTGGTACTTCTAATCTTAACAATAATTCTAAGACCTGAATCAGAAAACCCAGAAAATGAGTTGATCAATTTGGATGTGCAATCAAATCAGGTAAAGGGTTTGAATCGAATGAATTCACTCTTTTTAAAGCTTCAAATCCAGCCATATGACCTTCTTCAACTGGTACTCCATTCGTACGACTAAACCTACGATTACCATCCATGATAAATCCTACATGACGAGGAGTAGGGCCTTTGGAAAAAAGAAACAAGCAAAGCAAAGAAGAGGATGAGTGATGGAATGTGAGCATGATGTTTTCGAATAAATCAGATCAACTGACCTTGTTTTAAGGTTTGAATGACTAATGTTCTTAGAGTAGGATAAAAGGAAGTAGGAATCATTTTAGGTAAGATAGAAAGGATCGATTGCATATCGAATTGAACCTTCATCTTTTTCTTCTTCTTCTTCTTCTTCTTCTTCTTCTTTGAATGAGCTTTGGTTTAAGTTTTTGTTCTTTTTTTGTTTGGTTTGATTTGAATGACCCCTGTTGAGAGAGTGTGAAGTTGAGGAGAGTTAGGAGTGAAGTGTGAATGGTCTCCTTTGATGATTTTGATTCTCAACACATTCTTAGTTTTACATGGTTCACCCTCACCACCACCACTACAGTTCGATCGAAATTAACAGGATTGTAGTGCTTCAAACTGTATTTCAGTAAACTACCTTTAAAATGAAGCATTGGATTTAATTCAGTTTTTAATTACATCATCTCGATGCTCAGTTCTTAGTTTGTGCCGTCCATCAAATCAAATCAAGCCATCAAACTACAATTATCATTTACCTTATCAAATCAATCAAAGCAACTCAATCAATCATGAGTTCAAATTCAGAATTCGCCATCATCAAATCCAAACTAAAAACATGGGAAAAAGATTTCAAAAAATCAAATGGAAGAGATCCAAACAAATCAGACATTAAAGCCAATTTAGAAATAGGTTCAGTTCTTCTACTTGATTCACTTTTTCTCAATTCATATTCTTCAGAAACACACACTAATCTTTCATCCTTTTTTGTTTTCAAACAAAAATTAAAAGCTAAATTATATTCCATATATAATACAAAAAAATCCAATTCAAATTCATCAAAACCTACACGTTCTACTCAAAACCCATCATCCACTTCAATCCCAATCTCAATTTCAAACTCAACTCATTCATCACTAAATCAATCTACACCTAAAAAACAAAAACTTGAACATAAATCAAATCCAACTTCATATCAACATGTCACTTCACCCATCAAATTACGTCAACTTTTACTTTCGAATTCACCCAGAAAACATTCCAATCAAAAAAAGTTCAATTCAAACCCATCTGATCATTCTACACCAAAGTTAAATCCATTCGAATCCACTTCAGTTGGAGGAAAAGGTAGTCCAGATTTGTTTGCAAATTTAATCTCATCATCCGAACCCAAAGATACCCCAAGAACGAAAGCAAGAAAATATTTAATCGGAGTCGGTAGTCCATTTAAATCAAAACCTAATCGGATCGGATCAAATCCATCTGATTCGATTCATCAAGCTGGATTATCCACTTTTTTGAAATCTAAAACAACAGATTCATCCAAACGTAAACCTATGAAGATCAAAGATGAAGATCAAATGAGGAAAGATGAAGATTCAGATGAGATCTTAGGTCCATCTCCTTTCAAACCTAAACCATCTGATCAAGTTTCATTTAAATGTTTATTTGATGATCAATCCGACTTAAATCCACGTGATCAAACTCCTATCAAAATCAATTCGATTCATAAACTCACGATCAAATCTTCAATTCCATTCATTCCAAATCATTCTCAAAGCTCAATTAAAACTTCATCTGATTTTCCCGGTTCTGCTCCACTCGATTTAACCAAACCGAAGATCAATTCAAATCGAATCCCAAGAGGAGGTAAACGAAAACGAATGAAAGGAGGTGAAGAGGATGAAAGTTTTTATCAAGGGATTCATCCATCAGATCTAGATGATTCACTTTCGACCGTTCAAAAATTGAATCAAATCAAGAAGAAACGAACCCAAGTGAATTCCAAGAATCCTATTGGATCCAAACCCAATGGAATCCATTCTGAACTCAAACCTTTGAATCGTTTATCAAATCGTAAGACTTCCCACATTCGAGATCAAGATGAATCGAACTCAGAATCAGAAGGTTTCAAAAAGATGCCCGATTTACCTTTCGGAGCTTCAAATCAAAGTAGCGTGATCACCGAGTTAGAAACCTTTACGTTCACCATTACCGATCCTCATTCGAATTCAACCAAACCTTCTATCCTTACTGATCCACTTCTTTCAACCTCAAATTCATTGAAATCAACACTAGACTTGAAAGGAAAAGGAAAAGGTAAATTGAAGGGATCCGATTCGATCCCAATTCAACTTGAATCCGAATCAAAACAGATCAAAGTCACTGGTACACAGAAAGTGAAAGTAAGAGCATATAAACCTGTTAATGAATCACAAATGAACAAATCAAGACAGATGAATATCTTTGAAGATGATCAAGGAGATCTAAGCGAAAGTTTAAGAGATTTGAATGAAGAGATGATTTTAAGTGAAGAAGAAGAGATTGAAAAAGAAGAAGAAGATGAAGAAGAAGAAGAAGAGGCGGCGGAGGAGGATGAATGGAGTGTATCGGAAGAAATCTTGAATTTACTTAGTCTCAATGAACTCACCCAACATGATCGAAAGATTTTAAAAAGAGAAAAAGCACGTGGAGAATGTGTGAGACGAGTTTTAGAAGGCGAAAGTGGGAAAGTGGGAAAAGATTCGAAATTGAAGAGTGAAGTGAAGGATCATCAATCTACTCGATCGATTCAAGATCAATGGAAGTCTAAGTTGATGGGATCATCTGATTTGAAAAATCAAGGTCAAAGTTTGGTGGATGGGAAGATGAATGAAGATGAATTGAGTGAGGAAGAAGAAGAAGAAGATGATGATTGGGAAGATGATCCGGAAGGTTGGAAAGAAATTCATGGGAATCATGGGCTGTTGACTGATGATGATGATGGATTATGAGAACTTTAATCGATCATCCACGTTTCTCTTTGTAGGATTATTTTTTTTCTTCTGTGGTTTATGATTAAATTTATTGGAAAGATTGGATGATGAATTAGGTTTTTGAAGATTGGTGAAGGTGATTTTTTCGGATTCGAAAGATTCAAAGTTCTCAGGAATTAAAAAGATTCATACGCTTCAAGAGATTTCAACTTAGAGAGAGAGTTGACTGGATTCCATGGGATCATTCAGAGTAGACCGATTTCCGAGTCTCATCAGATCTCTTCAATTTTTATAATCAATGTAAATTCAAGGTGAACTGATTTGAGCTCATTCCTAAAATGATGGCTCAACCTGTATATAGATTTCTTTTCAATGTCAGACAACTCAACTTGATCATTCTGTACCTCATAGTTTTACGAGTTCATTGAAAGACACCCTAATGATAGATATGAGATGATTAGATGCTAGAGTCTATGAAAGAAAAAGTTTCATTGCAATGGGAAGATCAAGCTTCTGTTTTGTAAGATTCACTTCAAACAATTTGGTTGATCAAGTCCTATGATTGACATGAAGATTTCATCTCAGCCTGAGATACTCTTGAACCTAATCCAATTCGAATCACTCATTCTAGTCCATCCATCCATCCATCCAATTCAAGCTTTCGAAGCTACAAATTTACTAGCCGCTTCATCAAAGAGAGCTGATTGTCGATCAAGATCGATGATAAGTGGATGTGAAGGATTGATGGACCTTAGTTGTCTTGAAAGATCAAAAGATCGGATTAGAATCAATGATGAGATGAATGAAAAGAGTTTCAAAGAGTGAGTAAAGGGTGTGAGGTAGAAGCTTACTGGAGATGTTCAGCAGCAGTTGAGACTGCACTATCGGCATGTCCACTAGCCACGATCGAGTTGGCCAATGTAGTCTCATCTTTCGGGTTCTTATTGCCAACACAGAAAAAGGGTTAGGTAAATGATTTAAATCTTAGGCGATCAAGTCGAAGATGACCATAAGATGAAAAGAAAGATTGAATGAGAAGAGAAGACTGACTGATTTCAAAGCTTCGATCAGATTGGCTTGTGCTTCTTCAAGATGACCCATAGCAAGTTGAGTGACAGCTTTACCATTCAAACCGGTCAAATTGATCGAAACCGATGAATCGGAAGATGAATGAGAACTCGAGATCTCATCAAATACATAAAAAGCAGATTGATAACCTCCTGATTCTTTTCCATTCGTATTCGCACCTGAACCAGTGATCGTTCCTATCCAAGCTTCTGTCATTTGTAATAAGATCGCATCATCTGCCCAAACTTTAACTGATTTATATAACATTCTAGCTAGATCAGGTCGATTGAGTTTGGGAGTTAAATAAAGATAGATTAATAAACTAACAGATTCTAATGATTTGAGTTGAACACCTTGTTTTAATAAAAAGATGGCTAAACTCGTATTGCCCATCAAATGTAAAACGGTGGAAAGGGTCACTCTCAAGATCGAATCGATCCCATCATGATCTTCATCTAGAATCTCCTCAGCTAATCCTTCAGCTTCTTCTGTGATCTTTTCTTTTTCGATTGGAGTATGATCTGATGTAAGATACAATCGGGCTAATAAGTTTAATGATCTGGCTGCAGGTTGATCTGATAAGAATCGATTTAAGATCTCAATTGCTTCTTTGGGTTTGTTTAATGAGATTAAAGATCTTGCTGAGAATAAGACTAATTGAAATGATGGTGATTCGATTCGATCGATCGCTTCATGACATGCAGCATATGAACCTTTAGAAAGAAACCAAACCAAAAAAAAAAAGTCACCCAAAGTTTAAGAAATCATTCAAACAAAATCTAATTTCTTCTATTTAAGATTCGAATTCCAATTCTCACCTTGATAAAATAAAGTCTTCACATGAAAAGTTTGATCTGAATCCTAAAAATTGATTTTTAAATTCATCTTGATTCAGTTTGGTTTTATATATATATATATCAAAGTTAAGGTGAAATGAATACTAAATTCATCATTTCAACTTACCATTTTTGTTTTTTCTTTCAAGTAGAGAAATCGGATGAGTTGAATGAAGAAAGTTGAATTTTAATTAGTGTTTTGATTGATTTGGGTAGTTAAATTGGTTCAGAAGTGAAAGGAGAGAGAGAGAGAGAGAGAGAGTCAAGTTGGAGAAATTCAAATTTCAAATCAGTCGGGGCTCAAGTACCGTATCGGCGGGATGGGTGAGAAATTGTTCAGAGTGATGAAAAGAAAAAATCGAATTTAAAAAAAAAGAAGAAGATAGAAGAAATAGAAGAAAGTGAAAGTGAGTTTGAAGAAGAAGTTTCGAATCAAAATGAATGAAGTCAAGAAGAAGAAAAGAAATGAAGAAGAAGGATATCTTGAATTATACGGATCAGGTTCAAATTCAAATGGACAACTTGGAACAGGTGAAAGGAAAGATTTAAATCAATTCACTCTGGTCGAAAGATGGGAGGATCCTTCAACTCAATTCATCAGTTTTACTTCAGCTGCTCGTCATTCAATCTTTCTCATTCAAGAATCAAAAAAACAATTTCCAACCTTGATGGTCTCAGGAGATTTTCATTTGATTCATCATCATCCTCCAGAAGATCAATTTGCAAAAATCAAATACAAAACTTTGGTCTCTTCAATTCAATCTATCCATCCTGAACTTTCAAGTAAACTTATCAAGTCTTATCAACCTACGATCGTCGGATCAGCTTGGGAAACTACTTTTATCAATCTTGATTCGTTTCAAGAGCATCAATCTAGGCATCAAGATTCGAGTGTCTTGATCTCCTTGGGTTCGAATGATTTCGGATTGAGAGGATCTCAAGATGGTTTGATTTCTAGAATCGAAGAGCCTAGTTTGGTTGAATTCAATTTACCATTCCCATCTACTTTTAAAATTAAACAATTAATAGGCGGACCGAAACATATCCTTGCTTTGATTTCCCTTCGATCGGATGAGTCAGATACAAACTCGGTGGAGATTGTGGGATGGGGTGCAGCTCGACATGGTCAATTAGGTCATTCATCTGATTCAAATCAAAAACCTTTCAAATCATCCTCACCCAAACGGCTCAACCTTCCATTCGATTTACCTCGAGATCCAAATTTGATTCAAATCGGAGTGGGTAAAGAACATACCGTCATCGTTTGTCCAAATCAGATCGTTTCATTAGGTCATCCAAAACATTCACAAATCCCCAACTTGACATCCAATGATGATCCAATCCTTTCGGTTCAGTGTTGTTGGAATACGACCTTCTTTTTAAAACAACCAATCAGCCAAACCTCTCCACCTGCTTCCTACTCACTCTTGGGATTTGGTAATAACTCTCAAGCTCAACTCGGTCATCTTGATCCGAATCTCTCTACTTCAGAAACTCACTTTAACGGATCCACCGGTCAGATGAAATTAGCCGTTGGATCTGAACATGTCTTGGTCACCGATCAAGATGATCTTCTCTATGGATGGGGTTGGAATGAACATGGTAATCTAGGTCCTTCATCTCCTTCTGATCATTCGAACCTAATCAAATCATGTGAAGTGATTTGGAGAGCATCAAAGGATCAAAAACTTTTAAAGATCTTTGCAGGTTGTGCCACTAGTTTTCTTCTGCTTCAAACCTCTTCATCATCCTAAAGTTTAACCCTTTTGTTTGATCTCACTTGTATCAATCATCTTATCTTTCTATGATCTGAAATGTAATGAATTTTAAATTGGATGAAGTGAGACAGTGTTTTGAGATCTTTACAATCGGAATTGATGGGATTGGTGATGATCACAAGGTTCAGTGATCTGATCTGATGACCTTAGATCATAGGTTCCTTGGTAGGTAAATGATCACCCTGACCACCCACTTTGGTGTCAAAGTCTTAAAATAAACACCCAAACCAAAGATAAGACAAAAGGGATAAGCAAGAGAGATTCAATAAAAAAAGATCGAATAGATGAATTGAAAGAAAGAAGACAGGATAGAGATTGATTGAAAAGGATGTACCTTTAGGATCTTGACTACCCACTTGAGCTCGACCTGCAGAACCACCTTGGGTCGGTTCACCTGTCTGATGTTTTTCTTCATTGGTTTTTAATCGATTTGATTCATTCTTCAACACTTGATTATCTTCATGAGTGGTTTGATTTTTACATCCCGAATGAGAATGATGATCTTCAAAGGTGGTTTGCATGATTGGAATCTTTGAAGAAGTTGATGTGGTCTTTTGAGATTTGGAATCAGTTGATGATGATGGGTTTATTTGAAGAGTGAGATGATGAGAAGGATGAAGAACTGACGTTAGTGTTTGGGTAGAGTTTGATTTGGTTTGGTTTTAGAAGTTGACCAAATCAGAATGGAGTTGGATCAAAGGGATTGGATGAGGAGGAGGAGGAGGAGGATGATGTCATCGATTGGTCATCCTTCATCTCGATTCGAGTTCTGACGTCATCGATCAGCTGTGAATGGATTGGAATGAAGCAAATGATGAAGGGTCAATGAAAATGCAGTAAATCAAAGGATCAACCCAAACAAAAGATTGTTAAAATACTTTGAAAGGTCTACATCCATCCATCCATTCAGGGTTCATCAACACATTCAAAATGGAAGCCAACACTGAACTACAATCTCAAGAAAAGGTTGATCAGGAAAGTTGAGTGAAGAGAAGAATTCTACTTAAAGAGTGATATGATATACAGTTGTCTCTGAAATAACCCATAAACCCAATAACCCATACTGTCTCCTAACCCATGGATTTTTGTCTTGTCGCCATCTTGTTTATGGGCAGGAAGAAATGAGTCAAAGACCCATGAGTCTATCAAAACCTACTTTTTTTTTGGGAACCAGAGACCAAAGACCTATTAATTTCCCACAGGGAAAAAATTCAAATGCTGCCCAGGAGATCTGGAGAGGTACCTAAGACAGCTCTTCGTAGTCATCTGACTCCATCTACTTCACAAAGATCATCACAAACTCAACTCTTCCAAGGAACATCATACTTCCTACTGACTTGACAACTTGATCAGCCTCAAAGATCAAAGAAAGATATGCCAGATCGAAAACTGATAATGATGAGCACATGATCCAGCTATGCAAGCTGATGAGTGAAGGAAAGGCCTTCCCTTGAAGCTGAGGGAGAGATTCATGGATGATGCAGGAAAGATGGTCAATGAGTTTTTGTGTACTTGAGAAGATCAAAATGGCTAGTAGTCTGTTGGAAGTTGCAAAGACATTCAACCAAGAGGAGCTCAAGACATTGGAGCTTAAATCATCTTGAATATCCAATCAAAGCACTTCAGGATGGTGACCCAACTTCTCAAAAAAAAATCTTTGCAATAAGCCACAAACTCATCTTGGTATGGGTAATTGTAGAGAATCTTGATAGCCCATACTCTATGAAAACTCATAGCTTTTGGGTTCCATGAAAAGGTATGGGTTATCTCAGAGACAACTCTATGTAATCTTTTCAAATCAAATCAGATCACATTGATTATAGATGATGTAAAAGATGATGCTTAAGATTATCAAAACTATACATTCAACTAGACAATCAGTGAAAAGACCCTGATGTGCAATTTAACAAGAATATATCGGTTAGATGGTTACTTAAAGAAATCCTATTTATTTATTCATCTTTTTTAAATAAACACTACATGATTTAGAAAAAAAGTATCGAAAACTTCTCTTGCATACCAATGGTTTTCTTTTCAGGAAAAACGGGTTTCTGAATCGCTGAATTTTTCCAAAACTTCCTTGAATCCCCTCTTCTACACAGCAAATCTGGAAAAGCCTACTACAAATTCCTTGCTGATTTACTCAAGTTCTGCGGGTAAAACCGGTGAAAAGCTTTCCCATCACATCCAGATCTCACCACATTTGGAATACCCGTACATGTATGAGAGCTAGTCGGACTCGGTACTTCTGGTACCTGTCACAGGCTGACCCACATGTTGACCAGATTATTGGATGGAGTTGGAAATTTACAGTTTACTGAATTCATTCAAACTCATCATCACAATCCAATTTCAACTTAATTCACTTCTTCAAACTTCACAAAACATGACGACCACCACCGAAACAAATCAAGCTTCAACTTCAGCTTCAAACCATGTGAATCAAACCAAGAATACCTCAGTAACTCCAACGATGATCCCAGTCAGATTAGTCACCAAATCAAATCAATATGCAATTCCGAATGCAAAATATATGGTACCATCAGATTGGAAACGATTTCAACTTAGTGAACTGATTAATAAAGTTTTAGAACACTGTCTGTTATCAATTAATTTCTTTTTACATCTAATAGAATCAAGTACTGAGATTGGTTTTTTTAAAATCATCTCTGTTTTGCATAGCTCAGCCTATTCCATTCGATTTTGTGATTGAGGAACAATTGCTACGGACATCTGTTAAGGCTTTCATCGATTCTCGTGGTCTCTCAACCGAAAGTGTTCTAGAAATCGAATACCTTGAGAGTGTCTTACCACCCAAATATGTTAATAGTTTTCAACATGATGATTGGATCTCTCACCTTGATGTCTCTCGAACAGGGTCAGTCACTTTTATCATATTCTCAAATCATCTCAATTCAGTTGAGAGACAATACTGATCAATCATGATCTCTTAGTACATTCTTAACCGCATGTTATGATGCCAACTTACGACTGTTCTCTTCGAAGGATTCTTCCAAACCCTTTCTCACCATCCCTGGTCACGATCAACCCATCTTATCTACCACTTGGATCCCTAATTACGGCCAGACGGGTCAGAACCAAGAATCAGATTATTTGGCGAGTGGTGGGATGGATCGAGTCATCCGAGTTTGGAGACTGGATTCAAACCCAGCGCAGCTTGATCTGATCCTCGATCCAAACGGTTCACAGACAGCCACTACGACTCATGTTCTCGCCCTACACAAATCTCCCGTCTCAACCATCAAGGCTAGTTCTCATGCTACTCAAGCTGGTCGCTTGATCACTGGTGATTGGGATGGAATCATTGGTTTATGGGACCTAGGGAATCAAGAGCATGATAAAGTGGTTGACTTTGATCAAGAAGCACTAGAACGCGATGCTGCGGGTGAGGAAAGCCGGATGAGTAAGAAACGTAAGAAACGTGATGGTCACAATACGCGGATGATTGCCAAGCAGCCCATCCAGGTTATCAACGTTCATCAAGCTAAGATTTCAAGAGCGGTCTTTTCGCATTTCGATCCTCGTAAGGCTTTTAGCGCCTCCCACGATCACTCTGTTAAACGACTTGATCTTGAAACGGGTGTTGAGGACTGGTGTAAGGTTGCAGGTCCTGAAAAATGTTTGTTAGATATGGATGAATGTAAAGGACGTGAAGGTTTGTTAGTCACCGGAGGAATGGACAGAACAGTATGTTTTTGGGATGTCAGAGAAGGTAAGAGGTTCTTCTATGCATTCCTGACTTCAATCTTAGTTTCTTGCTCGGGCTGATTGCAAGTAAAAAATCACATTTGTCACTCGAAAGCTTCTCAAAACATCTCACTCACTCTTTACGGACATCAAGCACCCGTTTCATCCATCTCATCCAATCCCTCCAACACACATTCATTACAAATCTTATCAGGTTCATTTGATGGAACTTGTAAGATTTGGGATACCAGATCGATCAAAGAATCATTATATACCGTTCAAAAACCTAATGTGATGGGTGAAAGCTCAAAATTGAAAAAGAAGATTTTGAGTGTTGGTTGGAATTCTGATGGGAATTTGTTAGGGTTTGGTGGAGAAGATTGTGAATTGTCGATTAGTTCGGTTAATTAAGATGAGTGGGTTTGGGATCAGATTTGGGTTCAAGGTTGAATGGATTTCAGGATCCTAGGAGAGATGGTTATAGGAATGAAGTGAAATAAGTCTTTTGATGACTTGCAAGGGTTTCTTTTGTGAACTACATCAAGAGGATATCTTGATATTCTATGTGATGATTAGTGATGTTTTGCATTCTATTAGAGCTTAAGGCTGTGAGAGGTGACAGAAAAGAGAAGGAGTAGAAAGCGCAAGTGATTCAAACAAGGTGAGACGATCTAATCGTCTTGAGATGGAGTGTTTTTGAAGTTTGAATGGGATTTGGAGAAGTGATAGATTTGTGAGCAGGAAGTTCTCTGGGTATCTAAACAGATGGAATGGATTATTTGTAGAGAGATCAATTATAGAAAGTAAAGAATCTGAATCAACTCCTTCGGATTCATCTTCTGCTAATGTCAAGTGAGGAAAAAATACATTCGGACCCCTTGATGATTTGAGAATGTGACTCCCCCATCTAAACTGCTCGAGGACACCCTACTATTGAGAACGGAGAATGTTCCATAGGTTTGTGAACCAGTACCCGACTTTGAATATAAGTACCATCACAAACACGTGATTAATGTGGTCATCTACAAGCCCGTGTCACATTTGTGAAGCTAAAGACTATAGTCAAACTGTCACTAATCTCGGGATAGGGGCCACATCCTTTCACATGTCCACCCAGTGAAAGCGTCCTTAAATTGTGCTTGCCCGACCTCCGCCGAACCTTGACTGAAGGTACTGATCGAGGTCCAAACCATTTATTTACGTTGGTTGCAATCAGACCTTTTGTTTTTGTTCTTGGTTTCATCAACTGATTATGATTTCACATAGTCAGGAAGTGGTTTCTCGTTGGGTATCTCTTTCAGATCTGAAGTGCTGTTTCTTGATAATTCCTTCAGTGTTCCAGGACAGGTCCCAGCGAAGGATTTTTTCAATGCAGCTTCGAAGCTGCTCGGACCATTTGTGTCTGGCACTCTCAGTGATATAGAGGAATATCGGGAGTTTGGGGAGATATGTGTGAAAGTTTATGTGAGAAAAAAAGGAACGTATAGTTTTGTTGAAACATAGAGTTCCAAGTGAACCATTTCCTCCACCATGGGATGAATCAGGTCTAACAAATGAAAGAGTTGATTTGTTCTTCAAGTGTCACTTGATTCAACCACATGTCTTGTGGTTGTAACCTTTTAACTTATCCGGAGCCGAACAAATGTATTTTATCATTTTGGTGGTCAATGAGTTGTAAATAGGGTGACTGTAGTTGATAGATTTTTGGGTATTTAAGAACAGCCCCCCTCGATTCCCCGCTGCTCAAAATGAACTCAGTTTCGTCTCTCGTGCCTTCAGCTTCCTCGCTTCTTCCTTAACGTTCACCATCCAATTTAGATTTCCTAAAGCTGCACGCTTTGCCAGCCTTTTCAGCGACACCAGCGACCTGGAATTGACATCCAGCCTGCTTTATTCATCAACTCTACGTCTTCTACATCCGTCTATTCATTTATTGTGTGCTTCGTTGCCACACACAGTCCAATCCTCACAAGAGTCGCTTGAACCAAGGCGCCCTCTTGATTCGCTTCATATTGGATGTCCATCGTCGTGATGTTCGAAGCCAGTCAGCTTCTTCCTGAAGTCACCCCAGAGCCTCAAACGCTCAACATCACACACTCACGTCAACAAAGCACCCCTGCTTCCTCTGTTGAAGTTTCCTCCAAAAGGACGGAAACACTCAACAAACCAAGCGAAAGTTGGGAAACTGCAGTAAGTGCCTTCGTAACCCACATCGCATCCTGTGATACAAAATCTACGCACCGTATGAGAATGCCAGGGATAGCCGAGCAATTTCATATACGACTCCTAACTGCCTCTATATTTTTCAATTGTTCCTAAACATCAAATAAATCCACACCATTAGTACGTGTGGGCTTTCATATGCAAATTTACTTCTTTATCTCAAGATATTGATATTGCGTTAAGGATACAAAATGTCAATGATGTGAGCAAATCTTCCAGCTTCACAAAAAAAAACCCCTTTATTGTGCAAGCAAACTGAGTTTGGCTGAATGGCTGGGATATACCACTCATCTCTTTTGGATTTTTTCAGTTCGAAAAGGCGGTCGAAAATAATGATCGTGACATCCTCACGGCCATCATCAAGATCTTCCACGAGAATCTCAAGCTGGTCAACACAGCTAATTGGCAACGCTGGTTATCCCAATATGTGGATACAGTCTTAAAAGCCAAAGAAAAAATTCCTTCGAATGCGCTTCTGAGATGGAAAGAAAACCTCTTAAAGACTCGACAGGACGGTCTGTGGGATTTGGATTGGAAAGAAAAGGTAAGCCTTTTTTTTTGATCATCTCAATCGCACCATTTCCACTTCAGGTAACCCCTCGAAAGAGTTTATCTGAAAAAAATTGTAACAAAATGCTCTTCCCGCTACGTGGGAATTGAATATTCAGATCCACTTACTCAGGACCCTGGTGGACCACCAGTTGTCATACTCTCAAAACATTCGCTCAATCGTTGACGAAAATTACGAGAAGGCACTGACAAAGCCATCGAAAATCGTGGCTTCTGCTAAGGCATCTGGTAAAACCAATCTTGAGCAGCCTGCAACACTCGATAACCCTCTCTTGATTCGACCTTTGGGACTTGACCGTGACATGAAAACTTGGTGGCAAATCGATGGTACGTACTTTACTGCTACCGAAGGTGAGCGTGTTGTCATACGTGATAATTTACCATCACTTTGACTCTTCTTGGGTCTTCATTATACGACTCTTCAGACTCACCAAGAATCTACTGCTCTGGAAATCCACACAAGTCCAATTGCTCGTGGGATGTGCTTAGCTCCACACAAGAGGAATTTTTAATTGCTCAAAGTCGACTAGAGAGTGATCCTTCGCTATTGCCTGCACTTACTCCTTCGTCCGGTGAAGTAGGGCCAGATGGAAAACCAATCAAATCAAAAGGAAAAGTTCCTGCTATGTTCTTGAGTGGAAGTAAAAAAAATGGATCGGCTAGCAAAAAAATCGACCCTAAACTTAAACGTGAATGGCAGTTGAAGAAAGCCATAGATGATATCGCCAAACCCAGGATTGAGATTGGCAAGAAGGTAAGCGTTAACCAATAATCTTTCGGCGGTCAATCTTCTGTCAATCATTGATCATCAACTCATCTACTTAAACCTTTTCCAGCG
This sequence comes from Melampsora americana, assembly GCA_022264835.1. NCBI lineage: Eukaryota > Fungi > Basidiomycota > Pucciniomycetes > Pucciniales > Melampsoraceae > Melampsora > Melampsora americana. Next base: position 1,660,318 of record JAIFHY010000008.1, read on the forward strand.
CGTCCAACAGATTTTAGAAGAAAAGACTCGGTTGGAAGCCATAGAGATTCGTCGTCAGAGAAGGCTTGCTGAACAGCAAAGAATCAAGGAAAACGTCAATGGTGACTTTCCAAACATTCTAGGGAGTCGGGTCAGCTCTAGACTTCGCGCTCAAGCCAAAAAACCTGACTATGTAGTTGACTCAGACCTGAGTGATCGACAATTTGAGCGCGAACTTCAAAAGTTTGACGAAGGTGTCAAAGATGACAGCTCAATTGGTAAACCGAAAGGGCGTAAAAGACGAAAGATTGCCGGTAGCGATGATGATTCTGAGGCAGAAGATAAATCTTGGGACGAAACGATGGCTGAGGAAGATGTTCAAGAAAATCATGACATGGACATTGACGAAGACGAAGAGGTTGACCCAAGCGTTTCTAAAAGCTCTAATCAGAGTCGCCGAACAAAACCAAAGGGAGCCGCTTCAAGCAAGGTTTGCTAGATGCTCAGTCTTTCTGCCTTGCGCAATTACAGATACGATCACTCGTCTCTCTTTATTGACGAGATTCTCCTCTGACTGACTCAATATTCAGCCTGCGGCACCTCAAGGCGAAAGGAGAAGCTCTCGTGTGAAGAACAAACTGGAGGAAGAGGCGGAAATGGAAGTAGAAGAAGAGATCTCTAAATCTGAAGCTTCAGAACCGCCTAAATTGGCTAGCTCCTCTGCCTGGTCTCGTGCCAAAAAGACAGCCTCGCCCGAACGCAATGAACGCTCCGAGACTAGTGCTGTACCAGGGGAAGGGAATGGTAATTTAAGTGTTTGGAGTCGTGGCAAGCTGGTGTACGTCACAGGAGAAAATAAATGTCAGTGTTATCTCTCTTGCGTACAAACAACTCATGGAACCTCTTCAGTTGACCGAATTAATTCATCTCTCCTATGTAGACGCCGCGAAGCCATTACCGTCGAGGAAAATAAGTATCGCCAAGCCCGGCTCTGGTATTGTGTTAAAGACGCCAGTAACTGCACAAGATCATCCTGATGGACATGGATATTTTGCTTCATCAGCAAACACAAGCTCTTTGGCGACTCTTCAGGCGAGACTAGCTTCGATGGGCGATGATGAAGAGGATGGGAGTGGTTCAGACGGGCAGACGGACAAAAAACCCGCGACTCATCTAGCCAAACTGAATACGACGGAAAATGGTGAAGTTGTCCGTGATTTGAAGTCTGATCCGGATCAGCTCAGCTCTATCTTTGATATGGATGAACCGGTACCACTAGAGTCCAACGGTGACGACCCGACACCTTCTGTTATCATTGAAGAAGAATCAACCTCGAATTGAAACAATCATGTTATGAATTGTCGAATATGTAATAAATGCTCAAAAGACGGGTAAACTCGAATATGTATGTCACCAACGGACATCGTCTCTCAGCTCTGTATCACCAATTCTTTCGCTCAACGAGTTTCATCTTTTTTCCATACCCCTTGTTAAAGCTATCTCACCTTTTGAGTTTCTTTTGACCAATGTTCTCATTCTCAAGTTTCTTACTTACCAAGAATTCAATAAACCAAAGAAAAATCCATAATAAAGTCTCCTTAATGGCTCTCAATACATTCATCTTTCGCCTTCATATCTGTATTATAGATTATAACGTCGTCTTTGGAAATCGTTTGTGTTATATAAATTTGTTTTATTTTTCTTTACATACGAGCGGTGCAAGATAAATCAAGATTAAGCACATATTTCTCTCTTAGCAGGGAAGTTAAAACCCGATGACGCACCCAAAAAGTCGTCAGCTCATTGCACAGCCAGGTCTACAAGAGCTTGTGATGTACATCAATTGCTTACTCGTACTCGTACTCCTATAAGCTAGTATTCCACTACACGCTGATCACTTGTCAACATTACTTGTCAACAAAGGTGGGGGAGCGGGCCAAATGAGATGTTATCAAGAGCTTCATTCAAGGATTACAGTCTGAGGTGGTAGCCCACAGTATTGTACGCAGTCCTGCTAGATCATCTTACCTGATGCCCTGCTGTATGAGGATTCCATCAGTGGCTTGCTCCGTCTGCGCGTGTAGAATTGAGATACCTAGATACCACTCCGACAAGGGGAACAAGCTCAAGGGGGAATGTAAAAGTAGATATAATCTATTGTTTCAACCACATCAAGACCGTCAGCTTTGATGTGATTGGTAACTTGCCTTTGACAAACGTGAGATTCACATTGGGCTCCGCAGGGTTCAAGCTAAGGCCAAGCGCTTGTGTCTTCCCTCCATTGAAGCAAAGCAAACTGCTACTTGTACCACACATTGGCCTCTGACCCGCTGGACTTTTCCTTGTTTTGTTTGTTTCTGTATGGGCTGAATTGGATCAAAAAACCCACGAGCTTGAATTATATTTATATTGCAGAGGACATAATTATGAAAAGAGATCACTTGCAATCTCCACTCAGGTTTGTCACAAGATTCAAAATGATACAACTAGAGAAGAATTTAATCAAGAAAGAGATTTGATGTTTTCTGAACCTGGTTGACTCTTATCTGAGAATGAGACTTAGTTCGATCACAAAATGATCAAGGAGGATGAACAAAATCAAAAGATTGAAAGAAGAGCGAAAGAAAGAAAGGGTAAAGGGAGAAAAGGAAGAGGTGAAGATTGATGAAACGGTTTAGGCAATTGGGATTTTGTGAGATTCAATGTTGGTTTTAACTTTAGGAACTTTGAGCTCAAGTACGCCTTCATTGAATGCAGCTTTGATTTGATCATGAGTGATGGATTGTGGTACGGCTACTGTTCGACAGAACGTTCCAAATGATCTTTCGGATACCTACAAATTGATTGAAATCAAACGATTTTTTTAGAATTCTTTGTAAATCAATGATCATCAACTGAGCTGACTTCTCACTTACTCTGACATTCCCTTTTTGATGTTCATCAGAAGACTTTGTTTCACTACAAACTGTGAGCCGTCCGTTTTGAAGATCTATGGAGATATCCTCTGTGATGATAAAATGATCAAAGTCACTCAGGATCAGGATATGTAAATTCTTGATTCAAAACTCAAGATTCAAATGATTCAACTCTCACCTTTCTTAGCCCCAGGAAATTCAGTGGTCATTATAAAAGCTTCATCCGTTTCGACAATATCCATCTTAGGTCTCATGACCTTCTTAACGAAGCTTGAACCTTGTGGAATGACTGAATTTGAATTTGAATCATTTCCATTTGGTTTAGAGCTATTGGTAGCTGGACCGTAACGATCAGTGACTAGTTTGTCAAAGAGGGTTTCAAAATCATCCCATTGAGAAGGAAATAATGACATCTTTAAAGGTTGTTGATGATGTATTGAAATATAAGAAATTCGCTAAAGCAGAAAAGGTATGCGTTCGGAGTTCAGGTTCTCTTGATGGAAGATATTCGTCGTCTGAGCATTGCATCAGGAAAGTCACGGGTGTTATATATCTTAGAGTCATCCTCATGAAGAGGAGGTTAGATGGTCTTCTAGGATGATTTTGTGGCAAATTCTAGAATTTGTATGGGGTCTGTCTAGAACTTTTCCATCATCACCGTCATCATCGATTGAGTGCAAGGCTGTTCAATTTCACAGCACTGTCACGCCTTTGTGGCTGAGAAATATGCTTATACTGTGATCGAATTCGTTTCACGTGCCAAGATGTTCTCGAATTACTGAACACATGCTGGAACTCGCCAGCTTTTGCTCGAAATCACTCGAAACATCCTAAAGATTGCATCTTCAAAGGAATCCTTTCATTATCAATCTTTGTTGAACTCATTGCCTTCTATGCCATGCGTACTTCAGACCTCCTTGATACTATAAAACATCGCATGTTCTTGTTCCCTTGAAAGTATCCTCATCATCGCAAAACACATTCCCGCATTCCCACTTTGAGATTCTCCTTCACCTTATCAGTATTATGTCGTACCCGCTAGTGTTTCCTTCTCAATGGGATGAGTTTGAATCAATTTTTGATAGATTAGTAACGGATCGATATGGTCCAGCTTCAAAAGGTACCAATCTTTCGAATGATCACCATGGGATCATTTCCAACCCTACAAACCGGGGTACTTCACTTGTTCGTGAGCCTATACGACCCAAGATTGACTTGGTTGAGACGGGTGAGGGTTTGATCATGACCGTTGAGCTTCCGGGTGCCAAGAAAGGTATGTTTTCAGAATTTGTTTTTCATCTCCTGTGATCAAGTTTTCACAGTTAACCTTTGGGTCAATTTCTTTTTACTTCATAGAGGAAATCTCGATTGAACTTGATCATGGACATTTGACAATTAGCACTGAGATTAAATCTCCTGTTGAACATCAACAAGCCAACCTAAGGGTAAGCGATCATCATCTTCTCAAGACTATCCATCATCTGTTGGGTGTTCTGATGATATTATATTCTTCTAGGTTTCAGAACGATCATTTGGTCAATATCTTCGAAAGATTTCTATACCTCAAACCATTAGTTTTGATCAAATTAAAGCTAATTTTCATGATGGTATACTGGAAATCAAAATACCAAAGTTGAATCCAAGAAAAGAAACTCATCGAATTCAAATAAGTTGAACTTAAAAGTGAATGTTTTTTTTTCTTTCCTACGACTCTGTTTTTTCTTGATTAAGTTTTTTGTACTTCATTATTGATTAAAATTCAATGGATTTTTATTTTATTTTGTTTTGTTTTTTCGATCTTGTTCGATCCTCATTAGGATTTTTCATAATCAATTTTTGGTTCTAATCACATTTGACGCTTTTTTTAGTTGAGAATATGTCTATTGGTTTAATTGACATTTGTTATCCTAAGCTTAATATACATGACAAAACATTTTGATACGGGCAGCTTGACGAGCCAGGCAAAGATGATTTCACCCAAAACCATGAAGATCAAGACACCTTTGATCCAATCATCATATGACACCCAATCTTTTCTTGGGATAACCTACAACAGGGTCAGTGATCTTGAATGATTTGATCTGTGGTGATAATCCATTCGAAGATTGAGTTTAATCCAATCTCAGTAAGATTACCCTCTGCACGGACATTTGATTGCCAAGATGCCTAGGAGTGTTTAGCAAACTGGATGAGTTTTTCACTGATTGTTCTCCCTGAAGCTTTCGAGCGTCTTACTTTCATGTCGTTCTTTTGCCTCACAGTTGATATATGTGATCACCATATTCGAATTTCTGTTTTGATTTGCTTTGAGAGGTGTACGAGCGCTCACTTGAGGTCTTCATAGCAAGAAGACAGTCATGTACGCTCATAGGGATGTGAGGAGTTGTGGGTCATAACGCTCAAGGGATCGGCGAACGGAGAATGAATGATTTGTGTTCGGTTGTAAGTATGCGGTCATTGGCTCTATGTATATATATTTTATATGGAGTGTGTACGTCCGTCACTACATGATAGCTTGTCTCTTGCTCGCTTGATTATCTATGTACTTACAATCTGAGACATGGAAAAGGATTTGAAGAGTGAATGTTTGATGAAGATCTTTGAGTTGAGTGTGAAGATGGACGATTCTCTTGACGCATTGATGGTTTTGATTTGACCAATCCATCAGATTGAAAACTACTTGAGACTCGATCTGATCGAAGTTCTTCTCTTCCAATCTCATCCTACAATCTGAAATACAAAATCAAAGCACTTCCTCAGCATCTTCTCCTCAATCCCGTCTCAAGAACATGACCCTTTCTGTTGAAAATCATTCGGGTACCGTTCAATCAGATTCAGAAGCTCTCAAACCCCGCACTACCGAAATCGAACCTCACCTTCCTACTACAACCTTCGATCATCACTCTGCCTCTTCTCCTCATCTCACCAAAACCAATCATCTCAACCCGAACTCATCCTCCTCATCTAACATCACTCACATCTCGCCTAGTCATCTAACCCCTCGAACTTCTCAAACCCATCTGGCCGATCGACAATCTTCTGACATTCACATCTCAACCTCGGACTCGGGTGCTGACCCTGACCAATCACCCGACACCTTCAACAATCTCAAATCCGATCCTATCAAGTCCCAAGAAGCCGTCCGAGGCCTTTCAACGCCTCCGAGCTCTGCGCACATTGGCTCTTTAGAATCTGAGCACTCAAAGCTCGACGCCATCAGCGCCACAAATCAGTCTAACTCGAATGTCAAGAATCAAGAGACAACCAGTGTGCCTTCACTGCCTTCTGTTGAAGAAATCTCTCAGAATTCTCTCCAAACACACCTATCACCTGACTCTCATCGTGTTCCCGAGCATTCAAGCTCTATATCCGAACAAGAAACTCCGAAGCCCAAGGCCAGATCTCTCCGTCAACCTAGTCTCGCTCGCCTTAGTACTGGCACATCGCCTCATTGGGCTGGCAGTCCCGCAACTCAAACAGATACAAAGCTTCGTACACCTCCTAATGCGCTGAACGATAACGAGACGACGACCTTAGAACGCTCCTCTTCCGGAGCCATCAATTCCCAACCACCACCCTCCAAGGGTTGGTCGGCCGTCAAAGCCAAACTTATCACCAATTCTTCACCCACAGGGCCTAGCCAGCATAATTCTCGTCAGCGTACGAGAAGTGAAACTGGCTTGCCAAGCTCTGTCATTAGCTTCATCAAAAGCAAACCCAAAACTACAGAGGTGAAAACTCAAGTCGTTGGAACCGAGTTGACGACCGAACTCACCACCGGGCTGCTTCCAGTGTTAGTTACATTCGTTGTTTTGTTTCCTTGATGTTTGTAACATGGCTTTGAAACCAAGCTGATGTCCTTTTGCACATAAAAACATGCAAACGCTATCTATACGGCTGTCCAATCTTACCATCAGCATCATGTTGAAAATGGCCATGGATAGGGATGAGCATGGCCAGCACCGGATCCCGATCTTGATGAACTATCTCAAACTCAAGGTCACGGACAGCATCCATCCTTTCCATGCTAGCCATGCTGTCTTCCGGATAGAACTTGAATATGGTGACAGACTACTCAAAGTCAGCTATCTTGCTTCGTGTTCTCTCAACCTATGTTTTCTCTCCTTATGATTACTCATCCATAGCTTTTGCCTCCAAAATCCTTACAGTGGGTGATTTACCGGGAGCTGCGCGACTTTGTGAACCTTCACGCAGCCTATAAGGCTTCCAACATTGTCTCTCGCAATTCCAGTGATGTTTCGCTTCCTCCGTTTCCAAAAACTTCTTTGCCGTACTACAACCTTTTGAAACGCGAGGGCAAAGCTGAAAACAAGGGTGACTTTGCTAGGCTTCAGAGGGAGGGTTTGGAAGATTACTTAATTAAGCTCACCAAAGCAACTGTATGTCATGTCAATTTCGCAATCTCTTCACAGCTCTCGTATAACATCCAACACTGATCTTCATAGCACCTTTCCACTACGCAGATGTTTGTTCCAGAGGCCAACCGGCTATGCAAGTTTCTTGAAATCTCGGCTCTCTCGCTGGCTCTCGCAAACAGAGGCGGATTTCAAGGAAAACAAGGATATCTTCGTATCATGTCGAGCGGTGCCTTTTCACGTCGTAAACGAGCAGGATTTCATCCTATGGAATGGAAAGAACGACGAGAACCCAAATGGTTCATTGTCCGCGAGTCTTATCTGATTTGTGTGGATGAACCCGACCAGACTGAGATTTATGATATATTTCTATTGGACGACGAGTTTCAATTGCAACGGCCGACAAGGCTACTTAAGCAAGGTATCCATCTGATAGATTGGCATGACGCTAGGAAGCAGCAACACTCTCCACCAACGCCTCCAAGTTCATATGTTGCCTCAGCTGAACAGAACAAAAGCAAAGGCAAGAATAAAAACAAAACAAAACGAAGGTCCATGTCTGTGCCAACTCGCCGTAGTACCGAAAGTGATCCAAATGACCCTTCAGCTACGGACCTTTTGGGGGCAGATCCAAAACATCAAAATGCCTCTTCGCATGTATTCTACATCATCAATTCGGAGCGAGAAGTCAAATTGACAGCGAAGAACGAAAGACAGATGGATCAATTTATCGCTTCCATTGAGCGTATGGCTGCACGATCTATCTGGTCAGGCAAAAACCGATTTGACAGCTATGCACCTATCCGCATGAATGTCTCAGCTCAATGGTTGATTGATGGACGCGACTACTTCTGGAATTTAAGTAAAGCTATCTTGTTGGCAAAGGAACGGATTTATATCCATGACTGGTGGTTGGTGAGTACTTTGTACAAGTCTCATCCTCCTGCTTTACCACTCCCTTCTTCGCCTTTCAAATGATCTGATAGAACTGTGCTCATCTCCTTAGTCGCCAGAGTTGTACCTGCGAAGGCCACCTGCTCTGAACCAAAAATGGAGATTAGATAGGTTGCTCCAACGAAAGGCGAACGAAGGTGTTCAGATCTTTGTAATTGTATACAAAGAGGTATCGAACGGGTTTACTCCAGTCGAGTCAGGTTATACAAAGAGTCGCCTATTATCACTCTCACCCAATATTCATATACAACGGTCTCCATCTCACACTGGTACCGGAAATTTATTATGGTCGCATCATGAAAAACTTTGTGTTATAGATGAGACCATCGCTTTCATGGGCGGACTTGATCTGTGCTTTGGAAGATGGGACTCTCCCGGTCATGTGTTGATTGATGATGCCACAGGCGGTCTGGACTTTGTTGAGAACTTTGATCGTCAGACCCATGATGTTGAGGATGGCCAAATCTGGCCTGGAAAAGATTACAGCAATCAACGTGTTTCAGACTTCTTCAACTTGAGTCGACCAGAAGAAGATATGTATGATCGTGTTCGTGTTCCTCGACAACCCTGGTGAGAGCTCACATGGATCTGATTCAATAAATGTCATCCGAGCGAAGCTGAGATACGTTTATTTTATAGGCATGATATTGGTTTACAGCTCGTCGGTCAACCAGCACGGGACCTATGCAGACATTTCATCCAGCGTTGGAACTACTTGTTACGCACCAAAAATCATACTCGCCTGATGCCGTTTCTGATCCCACCATCGGATTTCACCCCGCTGGAGCTTTCCGAACGACGCATTATCGGTACCTGCGAAGCTCAGATTTGTAGGTCTTGTGGGCCTTGGTCAATCGGTACCCCGTCCAAGATTGAACATTCGATTCAAACGGCGTATGTGAAGGCGATCGAGTTAAGCGACCATTTTGTTTACATTGAGAATCAATTCTTTATCACCTCCTGTATTGTTGAGGGAACAGTGATCACCAATCAGATTGGTGATGCTCTTGTGAACCGGATCATCAAAGCACACACTCAAGGTACTCCCTGGAAGGCGATTATCATCATTCCTACCATGCCTGGTTATCCTTCCCCTCTGAATGAAGATGCAGCTGGTTCGGTACGCCTCATAGTCGAATGTCAGAACCGATCGATATGTCGCGGAGAAACCTCGATCTTCAGTCGATTGCGTGTCGAGGGGATCGATCCGAATGACTATATCACATTCTTTAGTTTGAGAGGTTGGGGCAAGCTTAAAAATGGACAATTGACCACTGAGGGCGTCTATATTCACGCGAAGGCGATGATTGTTGACGATCGCCTAGTGATCATCGGCTCAGCCAACATCAATGAACGATCACAGAGAGGTGACCGAGACTCGGAATTGGCTTGTGTGGTTCGTGATACAGATATGATAGATGGTACTATGGCTGGAAAGCCATATAAGGTCAGCCGGTTCGCTCATACGATGCGAATCCGATTGATGCGAGAACACTTGGGTGTTGATGTGGATGCTCTCGAAGCTGAAGAAGCGAATATGGAGCTCATGGAACATCAAAATCAAGTTCATGAAGAGCGTATGAAGGAAAAAGCTCGTGTCGAGCTTCATCTTCCGCTCACTCGTCCATCTGCGAAGACTTCAACCTCTATGCTTGGTTCAGGGATGTGGGATCCAGATCGACAACAGCGGCAAGAATCGGATGCACGGGAAGGTGTTACACATCTGGTATCACACCGTACGCGTGCAGCGGATGCAATTAAATCGCTTGGGAACGACCTTAAAGATAAATTGGCTATTCATCGTGGAGATGGGGATACGGATATTGGGGGAGAAGGTGCAGAAGGACCCACTCCAAACTCAAATCGACAGACTACTAAGAAACTTGTCACTGAACAAGCTGATAAAAATCCTAGCGTAGCAGAGGGCAAAGATCAGTCCACCGCGGACGATGATCAAGGTAATGATGGCGAGCAACCGACTTCGAAGCTTGTTGCAACCTTGGAAGAAAAGATCGCGAATGAAAACCCGACAGCTTCAGCTTCGTCTGCTCGAGATCCTCGCTCACAAGGTTTGTTGCATCCTACAGGTGCTGCTGGTCGTGAACAGGTCAATTCAGAGCCAAGATACTTGAAGGATCGTGCCAGCAATATTAGCTTCGCTAGTGATGGGGAGCCTAATGCTTCATCATCGAATCAACATCAAAGTTCTGACACTTTGACCACGCGCGCTCGAGGGCCTAGTGTGTCGATCAGTGAGCATCACACTTCAAGCTACGATCGGACCGATGTCTCTTCACCCCAACCCGATTCCAACCATCAAACTCCTCAACTCTCACAAAGTCATTCACCCTCTATTTTCAATGCATCCCACCAGAGTCATATTAATCATGATTTCTTGAACAGTCCACCTATCGCACCCAGTAGACACCTTTCAAAAAGAGTCAAAGGAGCTGTCAACCTATCCCAATTTACGATCTCAGTCCCACCAGTAGAAATCGATCCCAATGGATTTGAAGATCCATTAGCAGATTCATTCTTCAAATCCGTTTGGCTTACAATCGCTAGTCGAAATACACAAATACTTAGAAAAGTGTTTAGATGTGTACCAGATGATAATGTGAAGACATGGCAAAACTATAAGGAATATCAAGCATGGGAGAATCGACATACGAAACCAGTCAGAGATCGATCATCTAGTGTGACAGAAAAGATGGGAGGATCAGATGAAGGTAACGGGAATAATGGAGGGATGAATCCATCAGTCATTTCGACTGATGGAACTAGTCAACGTACTGAACAAGCACATCAACATCAAGAACGAACCCGAGAGCCTAGTGGATTTAGTGGAACGAGTACATTAAGTCAAACAGATAGATACACCACATCTGATGGATCGAATATTAAAACTCCAATTAGTGGATCTGAATTTCCAACTCATTCTGAACTAAATCCACATTCATCTATCATTACTAATCATACCAGTAAACCTAGAAAGAAATCGATTAGTAAAGCAGAAAAGAAAGCTAACCTTGAAGAAGGTTTCACTCAACTTGAACGTGATCAAATGGAAGAATTCTTAAAAGAGGTTCAAGGTCATTTAGGTAAGATTGATTTTTTGTTTCATTTTGTTTGTGTTGAATGGTATTTGAGAAAAAAAAACAGGTTTTGATTTGGAGTTCTTTTTGGGGTTTGATTTTTTGATTTTTTTTTTTTAGTTTTGTTTCCGACTCGATTTATGGAATCTGAAGATTTAAATAATAATGTAATGAATCTTTTGATCATTTCTTTTTCTCCTTTTTGCGATAGTCGAATTTGAATTTAAAGCTGATGAATTCTTTCTTTGTTTGATGCTGGATTTTTTCTTCTTCTAGTTCTTATTTCAAAAAGATCGAATTCCTCCTTTAGCAATTTATAATTAATGTGTTTTTTCTTTTGCTTTTTGCTCTAAGTATTCTACACAAGTAGTAAAATTGACAATTTTGACTTTAAGTTCAGATGTACGTATTATAAGTTGATTGAAGAATTTCTTTTCTGATTCATTACTTTTTTCTTTTCCTTTTTTGAGTTTGGTTTTGGTGATCATAAAGTGTTTGGACCATCATAGGTTTTTTGAAGAATTTCTCGTGCAGCAATTCATCCTTTTGTCTTTTTTCTTTGAAATTGAATGTCCATTGATCCATCCTTGTAAATTTTTTTTTCGATTTGTTTGAGATCATTCAGTCTGTTATGTTTACTGAACCTCTTGCTTTTCCATGAGTGTATGTCTGTGTGATTCATCTTTGATGATGGGTGTAAAACTTGAGTGATTTTAGTTACATTAATGTCCTTCTAGATTAACTTCATTACACTTTAGCATTGGTAATTCTTTAATGGTCTCACACACTCTAAGACTTAAAATGATCAGCTGGGCAACCCTTCACATCGAATTCCTTGCAATTGTCAAAAGATCATGAAGGCAAAACAATCAAGATTAGATCTCGATCTCGTGATTCCCATGATTTGTAGCCAATTCAACCGTTTACCTCGTGATTCTAGTCTGAAGTCCGCATGGGTGACAAGGTAGCGCCACTTTATATAGAATCCTCCTTGACCCATTTGAGATTTTGGCGTGATTGAGGGTGTGTGTGTGTGTATGTACAGCGATGTGAAGGTGCTCGAGCTGGTAACTTGATTAAGTTTAGAATTAAGGTTCAAATTTTGGTGAATGATGTAGTCTTCAACAACCTTTCACCAAATCACCATCACAATTCACCACCATCACTCAGGTTGAGCCCCGACCCCCGAATGCGGGGTTCTCGGGGTGCCTGCGAGCTAGCTCTTTTCTCCAGCATCAGAACGGACCCCGAGCCCGGAAAACCCGGCGAGGTTTTTCAGCTGGATACCTAGAACGGCTCCCGGACCGAAACCTCGACGAGGTTCCCCGGGTTGCCGGGGGATTGCCGGGAGTCCCCGGAAATCCTCCGGCAACCCGGGGACCCCCGTCGAATAACTGGGGCTTGCCGCATACGCGTTCGTCAGGCTGAGGTTTGGTGAGGTTTTCTTGTCGTTAGGAAATCTGATCTGCAGAAAAAGGAAGATACCACATAAGATGGAAGGAAGAAAGGATGGTCGGGTCCAATTGATGAATGTCAAGATGAAATCAAGAAGATCCTACAAACCATTGTGCACATCTTACGATCAAAGCAAGCAATTCGTGTAACTTATCACTCATAGACTTGAAATCGAGATCTAAGAAGTGCTACAATGAGAAAGCATATCCTTTTTTGTTTTGATGTTCAGAGGTATACAATTCAATCGGTCACTTTGAATCGCCCTGCCTGATCATCCGTTTCTTTTTTCTCCTCGGGTTTCCCCGGGGGAATCGATTTTTTTTGCCAGCCAGAACGAGCCCCTGGACTGACTATGCCCCGGGGTGTAATCTAACAAAAGAGGCTGGCTCGACCCCCGGGCCCGCCGGGGGCCCCTGGCAGGGATCCCCGAATCCCCGGGTCCCGGGGCTCATCCTGAACCATCACGATTCACCACCATCACTACATACAACATTGTATGTCACTACGTCACACGTCACCTCACCACTAAAATTACTCAGCAACAGCAAACTCACCACCCAACATTCTTCATCACTTTCATCATTTCTATCCTTCTCAAACCCATCATACATTAACATCACACATCATCCTCAACACTATCATCTTGATCATCTAACATCATCATCAGCATGTCACAAGTCACTCACCATCCTCTTGCTAATGCCAGTCAACCAATGTGAGTCTCTTCATCTTCCATTTCGGAAGTAATCTTTCTCTAATTCTTATCTTTAACCGCATACCTTCTTTACAGGAGCTTGGGCTCTAATTTCTCACCTGAAGAGTATCGCAAGCGCAAAGTCGCGTTGATCACCGGTTTGTTTCTTTTCCGGCTTTGTTTTACCAATCTAAGAAAATCGATCCTAAACTTAATTTACGTGTTCAAATAGGTATAACTGGGCAAGATGGCTCTTATCTTACTGAGCTTCTTCTTGATAAAGGATACGAAGTCCACGGTATCATTCGCCGATCATCTAGTTTCAATACTGGTCGGATCGAACACCTTTACAAGGATGTACACGAACGTAAGTTACTCAGACCTACTCGCAACTCATGCCTACATAGCGGATTGATCTCTTCTCTTTATCTTTTTTACTCACAGGTCCTAAGATGGTTCTCCATTACGGAGATTTGGCTGACACCACCAATCTCGTCTATATCATCTCTCAAACCCAACCTACAGAAGTCTATAATCTTGCGGCTCAATCTCACGTTAAAGTCTCATTTGATATGGCAGAATATACTGGTGATGTAGATGGATTAGGTACTTTGAGACTACTTGATGCGATTCGGACTTGTGGTCTTACTCGTCATGTTAGATTTTATCAAGCTTCGACTTCTGAACTGTATGGTAAAGTAGTCGAAACCCCTCAAACCGAAAAAACTCCTTTCTATCCTCGAAGTCCTTATGGTGTTGCTAAACTCTATGGGTATGAACCCATCCTTGTCTCTTTTTAAAATCCTTTTTTTTTGATTTTGCGATTGGGTTTGAAAAATCAGCCGTCTTGAGAAGCGAGGCGAGCTAGCTAATCCATTGATGATTTCTTCGTTTTGATTTGATGTCTCTCTCAGGTTCTGGATCGTGAAGAACTATCGCGAGAGTTACGATATGTATGCTTGTAATGGGATTCTCTTCAATCACGAGGTCAGTCATCTCCATGTGTCCTCTATCATTCTTAATCCTGTGATCTGATGACGCGTGATTTTTGTGTTCATCAGTCTCCAAGACGAGGAAGAACGTTTGTGACACGTAAGATCACACGTGCAGTGGCTGAGATTAGCTTAGGTTTACAATCTTGCCTTTACCTTGGAAACTTGTCTGCCAAAAGAGACTGGGGTCATGCCAAAGATTATGTTGAAGGGATGTGGAGAATGTTACAACAAGAATCAGCAGAAGATTATGTTTTAGCTACCGGTGAAACACACCCGGTACGAGAGTGAGTACTTGTTCGTTGATCTTCTTGTCAAGATCTACTTAGTTAAAAGTGATGCTCTCTGTAGGTTTGTGGAGAAGGCATTTGCGGTCGTAGGTACTGAGATCAAATGGGAGGGTGTCCCAGATAGTTTAGAGGAAACTGGTGTGGATGCGAAGTCCGGCAAGGTGCTTGTAAGAGTTGATGTGAGTTCTTTTCCCCCTCAACACAATGGGGTTTGCCACTTTCATCTTGACTGATAGGCTCTTTGATCATGCCAGCCAATGTATTTCCGACCAGCTGAGGTTGAGCTATTACATGGAATGCCGACAAAGGCTGAGAAGGAATTAGGTTGGAAACGCAAAGTATCCTTTGACAGCTTGGTTAGGGAGATGGTTGAAGCTGATTTGGTCGGAGTTGAGTTCATACTTCTTAGATCTGAAGTTTTCCATCTTCTGGTATATGTTGACTTATCCATCTTTCTGGGAGTACAGGCACGCACAGCCGACCATAACTAGGTTCAGGTATAAGATCAATGGATTCGAAAGTAAAGATAGACATCCGTGTCCAGAAGCATTCTCAAAATCTCATCACTTTTAATTCCTTTATGCATTGATTTCTCTTATCACTTCACATCTATTTGGAAGCATTCGGACTTATTCGATCATCTATCATCTCTCATGATGTGATCTGACGTATTTTTTTGCGCCGTCTTTTACAGGATATTTTAAAGTTTACTTTTCTCCATGAACTTTTCTAAGGAGATTTAATTTGATGAAGGGAATAGTTAGATGTTATGTAGAAAATTTAAAGAATGGAACCCTTCGCTTGAATCAATTTATTTACTTTCTTTTCTTTCTTTCTTTCTTTCTTTCTTTCTTTCTTTCCTTGATATGGAAAGACCCGAACTGAAAGGAACTCAGATTGAAAGAATGAAGTTGATTTGATTTTGTCAGAAGAGAATTTTTTTTTGAGAATCTTTTATTAAAATTGATGTTTAAATTTTTTTAGACCTTTTTTTTGCCTTTGTCCTGATCTTTAAATTTAAATTTATATTTTCTTTTATTTGTCTTTGGGTAGATCTTTTTTTTCTCCTCATCATTTCCTTTGATGTGCTTGATCTTATTTATTGTCATTGATGTTAGATGAACAAATTCTGATTGGTTATTGGTGTTTTCACAGCTTACTTGACTTTGAAGCATGGATATTTTTAAAAGTGCATAATGGCTGAACTGCATGAAAACACTATCTAAACACAAGAATTTTAAAGGAAACTATAAGTACACCTAGGTAAAGCGATCATCTAATCAGAGCAAGGGACTTTGATGTCTTTCCTGTCTTTGGGGTTTCTTCATCCTTCATCCTTTTTTTTTCTCTTGTTTTTCTTCCCCTACACCTTTGTGCAATCAGGCTACTTTTCAAGTTTAGCTTCTTCACTCTTCGACATAAGAGTCCGGTGAGCTCCGGTGAGGCAAACTTAATCAAGTCCTCTCACTTCGAAGGTGCTACGCTTGAGCCGGTGAGACGCTCTTTACGAGATGTTTGTCCGCTTGAATGTGAACGGATCCTGAAAGTATGTAAACTTAGATTGAACCTTTGAGTGAATTACGCTCAACAGACGAGTTCACAGTCTTATACTGCCAGGGGCTGTCGGGTCGTTAGGGCTGTTGAAGGTGTTTCCTGTGCTCATGGTCCGACTCTCGTCGATCACTAAATCGGTGGTACATGCTTGGAGTCGTGTCACATCGACTTATTGATCAAGATCTGTTGACACTTTCTTTATCAATCTCTCTTACACTCAATCTTTCAACCTTGTAGCTGTCCCCTGGATTGGTAGCGTTCCGTCAAAGCAGAGTCCGTTCTATGTTCTCCCTGATTGTAGTTGAGGAGCTCTGATGAAGTATCCAGGAAATCAAAGCAATCTTGACAGATCTTAACCTCGGGGAGACACTATCTTCCCACTCGACCGGAAAGAACCCGATGCGATATCCAAGGCGGCCAAAGTCCAAAGAGATGTGGTTGTCAACATCCCCAAAGGCTTCAATAAATTTCGAAGTTGGAGATGAGTCTTTGATGATCAAGATTTGTTTCATCAGTGTAGGTGAGGGATTATCGGATGAGAAGCTCAAAAAGAAAGATTGCCTATATAAGAGTGAAGCTTTTTTATCATCTTGGAATTCAATCCATCAGTCATCTTATCTTTCTCTTTACAGAGAACATTAGAACGAGGAATACTTTTTCTTTTTTGAAACCATCAACTTTGATCTCTTTACAGCTCCATTTACGTAGAGAAGAAAAAAAGGATTTCCAAGTTTAAAAAAGAACTTTGTGAATAGTTGTACTTTAAAACTTCAAGTTCACAAACAAACATGCGTCTATCTTTTCACTTTACGCTACTTTTATTTGCCATCTCGTTTTCTTCCATTACTTCCGCACCTGCCGAACCATCTTCTGCACTCGGATTAGGAGGAGCCAAGCCACCTGGTGGTGAAAAGGCAGAGGGTGAAGCTTCTAATAAACCAGGTCTTTCATCGGTGAGATTCTTATACTTCCTTTGAGCTTTTCTTTTGATCTGATTTACAAAATCTATGATCAATATACTCATCCATACATTTAATTCTGGTTTAGAAAACTGAGGGTAAGCCTGAGGGTCACTCGGAAGCTGAGGGTAAACCAGAGGGTCATTCAAAAGCTGAGGGTAAACCGGAGGGTCACTCAAAAGCCGAGGGTAAACCGGAGGGTCACTCAAAAGCTGAAGGTAAACATGAAGGTGGCTCGAAATCGGAGGGTAAACCTGGGGGTGCTTCGAAATCTGAGGGTAAACTTGAAATGGTGAGTGATCATCCTGTAGATTCATCCTTGAATTGATCAGCCTTTTGATTCTGATGCAAATGATGTCATTCTTGTCCTGTAGGGCGGCTCAATGTGTTCGTGTGAATGTAAATGTAAACCAACATGCAAACCAGAACCCAAACCAGAACCCAAACCAGAACCCAAACCAGAACCCAAGCCAGAACCTAAACCAGAACCACCCAAGCCAGACATTAAATCTCCCGAAGGAGGTTACCCATCAGTGAGTTAATGATGACTAGCTCTTTGTCTTAAAAATTTGGATTTTGACATATGGTGTTTCTTCATAGTCTGCTATTGGTAGCTTTTCTGAGCTTGGAAGTCGAACTCAAATTACCTTCTTGGCAATTATGGTTACAATGATCTCACTCTGTACCTGAAAAAAAACCAAAAATCAGCTACTTGACAATGGTACAAGTGGAAAAAAATGGACAAAAAACAAAAAAAAACAAAATGGTTTTATAATCTTGTAGTATATAGTTTTTCATTCGGTTTAGATTAGAAGTTTACAAGATTTTTTTTTTGATTTTCTTTTTCTTGTGAGCGATCTATTCAACATAAAATTTGTAATTAGTAAAAAAAACAGAAAGAATGAAATTAGTTTTGAACTTAATACTCAATGATTTATGTATCATGGAGACATTGAGATAGCCTTTGATGCACAGAACGGTGCTTTGAAGATGAGAAGATAGGATCAGATATGCTTATCAAAGGAAAGAAATTTTTGCATCCGATCCGTTAAATCTGTAAGATTTCAAGTTTTGGAATTTAACTAATCTCTTCTTCAAGTGCGCTCATGGAATGATGAGAACAGTGAAAGACTCCGTAGTTTGATCATGTAGTCAGTTAAATATGCCAAAATGATTGCTCCCATGCAGCGCTGAAGTTAAATACTTGTAGACATCAAAGTCACTTTACAGTCGTGCTACCAATTGGAGGGCTTTGAATCTCTTATGGAAAGTGTCCCAGTCTTATAGATTAATGTGTGCTCACTTCTGGTTGAAGTATCACGATAGCTGCCACAGATGAGTGATCAATTGCCAAATTTACGTCAGTATACGTGACTTGCAGAAGAGTTTGATGGGGTTACATGAAATTGAGAAACTCGAGAAAACTGTTCAACTCTGGTGATAGAGTCCCCAACATCCTACTCAAGCATAGGGATTTGCTTCCGGTAGTCTATTATTTTGCAAAGGATTGTACACATACAACTTCTATATGAATGTGTTGGAGCCTTGAAATCCGTGATCTAATAGCGTATACTAAAACTGATAAGCACAACTCCTACAAGATTATCTCAATAGAGAACTTCTGACCTATAACCACATCAACCTAATTAGAAAAGAAAGCGAAACTTTATCAAAGAAATAAAAGACAATAAGTACCGGAGAAAGGTACAGAATAGTGATGATAAAGTTAGTTATTACGATGTTCTATGTGTTCAAAAACAACAAACATAATAAAATAGAAAAACGAGACAATCAACAATCAACATTAACATTTCAATATAATAATAGTGAAATTGACTTACTTCTCTTCCCAAAGATGGGGAAGAAGAAGAAAGAGTTGGAACCGATAATATTATAACCAGTAAATCTAATAATTTCCTTGGGGTAATAATGTAATGAGTTTAATTCTCCATTTGTCAATTACTTTTCATTTTCACTAATGTCGGCTTAACTTTCTTCACTCATTTCGTCGATTGAATTTTTCAACATTCTAGAGGATGATTCGACGCGGCTTGAAACGACAATGCTGTCTTTGTGTTGATGACCAATGACGAGTGACACAGCGTTGACCTTGTCGGCCCACACCTCGGCCTTGGTTGATGACTTTGCCTTGCCATAGCCAATGTCAAGCGCACCATCGAGGAGGTAGACGGTATTGAGCTCAGCTAGATCATCCATCATGGCAAAGATCCGGATAACGACGTCTCTACCGATGCTTGGCATCCTTGTACGCATTCTTTGTCGTCCAGGGGGAAGTGAGGTGGTATCTGGACTTGCTATCAAACATGTCTAGTCAATAAAGATAATGTTTCAAAGATAAAATTTGTGATGGTCCTCGGCGATCCCTCGGTGCTATAGCGCAAACTGCTTGTCCACACATCATCGAAACCGATAGCCTTGTAGACCGATTGTTCGACCTCAGGGAAGTTATTCTGTGCTCATCAAGTGAGATGTAGACGCAACGACGTCGAGCAAACATTGTATCTACATACTTACATACATACCAAAAGACTCTAGATTGACATACCCTCACAATGATACCATCTTTTCGAAGGAATGAAACATGCCCGAAACCAGTTCCAGGCGGCCAATGTCAAGGTAGATGTGGTTGCCAGCGCACCCAACAGCTTTACCAACTTTCAAACTTGGAGATCAGCCTTTAGCAATCAATATATGTTCCATCAGTGTAGGTCAAGGGTAGTCTGACAATGTTCTCGGAGACAGAGCTCGGAGACAAAGGTCGGAGACAAAGGTCGTCCATAAAAGAAGCGCACTTTCATGATTTCATAGGACGGATATCCTCAGCTGTCATCTTTCTTACCCACAACTTCGAATAAGGCAGAATTTCTTTCTTAAGCCTTTGAGTTTGAATGCTCATTTATTTTTGAGACGTTTTACGCTGAGACTTTGTGAATAGTATCCTTTAAAGTTTAAGATTCTAAATATGCGTCTATCGTTGCAATTTACATTATTGTTATTGGCCATCTCTGTTTCTACCATCGCGTCCCTACCTGCGGAAACGACACCTGCACTAGGGGGTGGAGAAGTAAGTCATCCGACAATTCTCTTGATTCTTCTTCACAGAGTAGCTAAATGGACTGAAACACCTCTGATTTATTTTAGAAACTGGAAGGAGCTGTGACGGTAAGCCATCATCCGGTGAATGATTGCACAGTGTAGCGCCTCATACTGACGGAGATCGATCGTGTTGGTCCCACAGAAAACCTCAGGCTCAGATTGTTCATGCGAATGTTCATGTAACACTACACCAGAACCAGAACCAGAGCCAGAACCTGAGCCAGAGCCAGAGCCAGAGCCGGAAACACCAAAGCCAAACCCAGACATTGAATCTCCTGAGGGAGAATACCCATCGGTGAGTTAGGAATGCAATTTTTTTCCGTTTTAAAAACCTGTATTTTGATCGGGTTGAATTTTTTCATAGGCTGCTATCGGTAGCTTTTCTGAACTTGGAAGTCAAATGCAGATATCTTTCTTAGCAATCATGGTCACAATGATATCTCTCTATGGTTGAATGATGCTATAGTCCTAGATTTAGTTTGATCATTGAAAGTGAGATTGGGTGACTGTCATAGAAAAAAAGATCAACTCAAGAATTTTGTTTTTGATATCGTCGCGATTTTTCCAGGTTTGAGTTTGGGATATATATTTTGGGCTTCCTTTCTTGAAATTTATACATAGGACAATATGTATCATACAAAAATAAGCAAAGATGAATCAGTTTTGAACTTCATATAAAAGGATATACGTGTCCTGATGAGATTAGGGAGACAGCTCTCGACCTGCAAAAGCATGTCTTGAAGATCGGATAGCTTGTGATATTATAAGCTAGATACTGCGAGAGCGTCCCCAGCAAGGCAAGAAAGGTACACAAAATAAAAAGAACTCGAGGTAGCTGGAGCTACAAGCTTCCTATAACAACGGTCACGAGTGACCAGGACATGTACATAGAAAAAAAGGAACAAAGTGGCTCATCCATGGATTGGAGGTGGGTGCATCCAAAATCCCAAATTCTCAAAGAACGATTTGCGCTTGGAGTTTCGGATTTGGAAAGACTGCAGATTGGGAACGTTTGGGTCTACCCTAAAAGCGGCTCACCAATCGTTCTTTATCTTTGCTGGACCAAGTGTGCGAGAGCTCAAGGAAGGGACAAAAGTTTCAATGAAAATCCTTACCTGACACAGGTCTATCGCAGCAAATGTCTGGTACATGAGTATAAGAGCAGTATGTACAACAGATTGCAGATGATTTGAGCAAAGTCATGATCGAGGTTATGGCCTAAGATATTTGAAAGGCTTGATATGCAATGACGGCTTGTCAATATTCGTGATCAGCCAGTCGATAACGTCGATAAGCTCGTGCCGGTGGCTAACATGAGAGATGTACAAATTTATGGATATGTAGTAGGTAGGGTGACCGTGGTTTCATAGGATCACGCGTTCCTCACCTCACGACTCCTTTATAAGTTTTTCATCTTGTGAGATGAAGCCCTTAAGAGAGTAGAAATTCGGAAGTACATATCCAAGAGGATTGTTAACGGTAGTATGAAGAACGGGACTGATGGTTTGTTCATGAGCAGGTGATGGTTTGAAGAAAAAAAACATGAAGGCATCATTGAGTCAGGATTGTGAAATCTAGTCAGGACTAAGTCCGGCGCTGATGGACACGAGCACAGTAAGAAGGAACACAGCTGCTTACCGTACGAACTGAGAAGAAAGAGTAATTGTTTAGTGGTCAAGTGACTATCATGTGACCCGAACAGAACGTCAATCAAACAAGTTGCAGTGGTAGTCGATGCGGCTGCACCGTAGGCCAAAAGGAGTGGATAAACAGTTGGATCGTCTGATGGTTTGGGCAATTCATTGAATACGTGAGTGAGGGTACGACAAATGTATCCGGTACCAAATTTTGGCAGGTGAGTATGACTGACCCTTCCAAAGACCAAGGATTCCGAAGAGATATGTCGGAAGGAAGAAGATAAACTCATGAGCAAGTAGCCAACGAAACCATAGATAATTGGGTGAACCTGAGCTAGCGCCTATCATCAATGGATCATTAGAGATGATGATGTAGACTACACGATCAAATTGAGTTCAAACATTCAGCACTTTGTAAGAAAGTCCAATTTGCGAGCATATGGTGTATCGCAAAGTTGGAAACTGACAATTTAAGAGCTTTTTGAATGCCGAAGGAATTATCGTTGGCGGTAAAACCGGCTGGATATCTTCACCGTGTTGACAAAGGACGTAGCCAAACCCAACACATCGAGTCAATCAAGTCGCTCTCCTCTGCGATGTTTCCGTTAGGTGATCTGATGACGTACCAATCACAACTGTAGCTACAGCATGCATGACTAAAAAGCCCATGTATAGCCGGTCCCGTGCAAGTCTACTGGATGACTTGGTACTCATCGCGTAATTGAATGGACGGCTGGTGATGTACTTCCAAGGAGATGCTTTGTGAACGCGATACTCTTATCACTTATAATTCACGGCAATGCAATTCTGATTCAGACTTTTTAACTCTGAGCCGTTTGATATGAAATGAGACGACTAACCCAAGAATAAGATCGACGCGCGCCTGGAATGGCCGCGTTGCCAGGCCTACATAGCTGACGAGGTACGGTGAGAGTATGTGTGTGGACAACTGACAAACATGACTTACACATACATGTAACAGGCTGTGGGAATTGAGCGCGATTTTGATGGGCCGACTTGTGGTAGCCATCCAACACTATTTAAACTCATCCCAATCGCCACTCCAGCTGTTCTCACATTGATCCTTCCGAGTTTTCAAACTCTGAAGCATGATGAAGCTACGGATGGACGATTTACCTCCCAGCACGGGCTTGGTTTCTTTTAACTCTTGCCCGATGCCATGGTATAGTGCGCTCGCCATCACCCACCTTGTTACTTTAAGGAGTGCATCTTGGACGTTCTGAACCTCAACTTCTTCTATTCATTAATTTGACTTGAGGATGTCGGGATCAGAGGCTTGATCATCTTGGAAGGATCTTTTTACGTTTATATTTTTACGTTTATCACTCCATCTCGCTCGTTCATCGATCTACCTCCATTCATGTAATTTTCGTAAAAATTTCGTCTCATGCCACCTGAATCCTGATGACTCTTGCCTGTGTTGCCCAATCAGACCACCGCCACCGCTAGGTACTTTTCAGGCTCAAATTTCATGCCTCAGAAAGGTGTATTCGGTGCCTCGAGTTTCTCGAATTTGCGCAGATTCCATTTTGCCTCTGCTTGATCAGAGATGCAATACTAGAATCAGCTCCAAAAGCGGTGTTCTAACTTCCAAATACTTACTTTGCAAAGGGAGAACTTGTATAACTTCCAACACTTGAAATCAATGTCTAGCCACGCGTGAATAGGCAACAATTTCAAGCAGGACATAGCTATCTACTGAGAACATGGAGGAAAGATTGACATGATGATTCCTTGTGTACTTTGCTGTTTGATGACCCCAATCCATGGCAAGTGTTGATCAACTTCCTCTCTGCCACTCAGGACATGAAAAGACCATCTGCTCTCAACTTCTGTTTACCCAACATACCTTTGTGGAATTCTGGAGGGTCTGGGGGTCTGCGGGGTCTGCCAGCTTTCACAAGGTACCAATCCCTTGGGTAATGGCTGGTCTTGAGAGCTGTTCTTGCAGACTCAAAGAAACCATGTGTCTTGCTGGGGAATTTGACTACAGCTGTTCTGGCAATTAATCATAGAAATTTTGATTGGTATGCTGCACTGGGATTTAATCTAAAGATCTAAAAGTATCTAATTCCAATCTAAAGTGACAGGTCACCCAGGTGCCAATGTTCATTTTTGTGCAAAACTGGGTTCAATCCAGTTTTGACCTCTCTAGATTTAACTCCACTATAGGCTTCTTTTTTTGTGCCTCAGGCTTGCAGAGCAGAAAAATCACTATATTTTTGCTATGTAGCACAGGTATTGCTACATCAGGCAATATATAGCAAAACGCTGCACTATTCTGTTGGATAGCAGTAGAAAATCTCCAGAAGGACAAGGTCAAAAGTTTGAAAAAATTGTAAAAAAAACACATAGTGAGAAGGTGAATCATTTATTATGAATGTGAGCACACAAAAGTATTCAAATCGCTGCCTCTTCTGGGTACAGGTTTTTGCTCCGCTATAGTGGAGCCACCTCAGTCCTGACTGATTGCAGAGCAATTTTTACTGCTATGGGATTATCCCCCCTTGGATTGCAGAGTGCAGTGACTAATTTATATAATGGTCCTTTAGTGGTTCCAAAAATTGCTCCACAAACACAATATAGAGCACAGCTGTTGCAGTAATAGAACAGCTGTAAATCACCCAGACAGACAGCAACTTTTGGGCTGGTGGCCTGTGCTGGGTCTCTGATAAAAAAAGCAGCACTAGGAAAGACAGGGTCAGTCCCTGCTTTGGCTTTGCAGAACAATTGGGGGATGGGTCTCCGCCTGAATCACAGGCATTTCAAGGGGACCAGATTTGGGAAGAATGAGCAGCAGTAACATCCCACTGAATTTCAAAGGTATCTTTAGAGCAGAAAGTTACTTACAAGTTAGCCCATACTAAGAGCCTGTTTGGTTAGTGTGGTTCCCTAGAGATTGATTTCCAGTAGACCTCTTTTCTACATGGATTGAAGTTTTTTTGTAAGGAAAATTCCTAATTTGACTTTTGGAGAGAAAGAGACAGAAAGACTTATGAACAATGTCTGTCTTGGTGACAATCAAGCACAATATGATCAAAATTCACATGATTCGTGGTGTTACAGACCATCATCACTGATCATGTCTGACTTATCCAAGTTCAACTCAACAAAATCCTTGACTTTGTGTAGAAGGATTAAACTTCTCAAGCTTGTTATCTAAGCCGGTAAAGACTTCCTGAATTCTGTTTCTACTCTGAGGATCTGATGTTGAGCCTTCAAACTATGTGGAGATGATGTACATCAATAACACAGTAAGAAAGAATGAGACACCCCGTTTTAATCTTGTCAATCCTGCTTATGAACAGTGATTTGTGTAATTGAGCAGCCTGAAAGCTGTCAGTCCTACATTACTGAGAAAGAGAGATTATGGAAATAAAATGGCAAGAATGTTTGAAGAAAACCTGGGAGCTGCTTTGGTCAATGCTGATGGTTGATGAATGGCTTCTTTGATGTTACTACTGGTGTCTTCCCCTTCAGACATGATTCAGGCAGTTGAATAGAGTGTAATGAAGAAGAGGAAAAGAAATCAATCCCACTGAGATGAAGGTATAGTTGTATTGGTAGAGTTTATAGTGGTTGAGTCAATATCAGTACAGTAAATGTTGGTAGAGTCTCTAGATATAGAGTGGATATTACTCTATAGTTGAGTAGTTATGTGGTTTTGATGGTTTAGTAGGGTTCTGCATGGTGGAAGTGGACTTGTTCAAATTTTTCAAATGATGAGAAAGAGGAAGATACAAGTAAATTTGCTCATAGCCAACTCTAAAAATTGACTTAGAATGTGATTTTTATAAACCCTAGAGAAGATGTGGGTATGCCCCCACAAGTTCAATTTGCCTTACTACTCACTTTATTGTTTCATGAGCAAAATGTGAAGCTGAATGTTGTCTGGAAGATAGATGTGAGCCAATCCTAAAGACCTACCTAGTACATCTGAAATGCAAACTACAAGCCAGCCAGTGTTAAGAAATCCTCCAGGTGGTGGTGTGCAGGACATTGTCAATTGTTTGAAACAATTTCCAGGCAACAGTTGCCATATTGAGCTAGTGGAGTTGATGCATTTTACACAGGCTAATCTGAGCAAAAGTGGAGAAAACCCTAAGCTTGGCTTAGCAAGCTACTGGAGTCTCAGGATCAGCTCAGGAGTAAAACGTGCTCAGAGAATACACAGTCAAGATTGAAATGGGCTTGGTCCACCAAATTTGAAAAATACATGAGTTTTATAGGCTGAGAACCTTTGCAAAACTAAAATTTTTATTTGAAAGCATTTGAAAGAAATTGGATCTCCTTTGGAGAAATCAGGAAAGATTGGTGTGCTCACCTCTATGTGAGCTCTTCTGTTTCCCCTGTGACTTAGCTTAGCTGTGCCACTGTTGGTGGTATTGAGTTATGTGTGATGGTATTTGAAGGTCTAGGTAGCTTTGTGCTATTAGTCATTATCAATTCAAATGTCAATCATTCCCAATGTGTGATTGATTTCTTTACCAATAATCTATATGTGTAGCCTCTGTCACCATCTGACTCTCTTGCCTCATCTATTGGAATAAAAGTGAGTTGTCTACTAACATTACCACTGTAGCTACTTTACTAATTTGTTTTACACTGTAGAACTTCTTCAGATCATTAGCCACAAGTCTTATAGCTCAATTTTTGTTTCTTTATGTCTGTTTTTGTTATGGTGTTTTTAGGTTAGTTTGAAAAGGTCTACATACCTTAGAGCTAGGAGAAGAGGGCTCACGTCTAGCACTGACTTATTAGGGACACAGTGTTCTCTTTCATATACAGTTTGGATCTCTGGCTCCTTGTGAAGAGTTTTCCCTCTTTGGAACTCCCAAAAACATGGTAGAAAAGCTTCCATTGTGAGGAAAACTTTGTCTCTTGAGATTTGACCAGCTGTATTTGTACACAGCTTGGTGTATGTAGCTCAACTTCAAATTGTGCGCTAGAATCATCAAAAAAAATCATATCATCTGTGTCCTCACAAGAGAACTTCTCTGGGATGTGATTTTTCAAGGAAGTGAACCAAAGCATGTCTCCCAAAGAAGCAGGAGGTTTCAATCCAATCTTTCAAAAAAAAATTTCCAACTAACAGATGGGTGGACAGTCAAGTCTATCTTTCCTCTACTGAGATTGCCGCTTCACACCAAAACCACAACTAATCACATAAGTCACTTGTGCCTTGGAAATACTTGGGGCTGGTTTGGTATAGCTTGAAAAAAGCTATTATTTTGAAATTTGACTTTGAAAAGCCAAATTTTGAAAAGTCCATTTGGCAGCGGATTTTCAGCTCCTTTCATAAGCTATTATGGGTACCATAATAGCTTTTTTTGTCTATTATAATAATTGACCAAGTAGTCAATTATTTTCCCATTAAGTAGCTTTTTTCAACTTATTCCATCAAATTTCTTTTTTTTTCGAAAATATACAAGTCCCATCTTTGATACCCCCCTGTCCTCCCTTTGATTCACAACTATCCATCCCTTTGATTCACAACTATCCATCCCATCTCATCCCATCTCATCCCATCTATTTGGTTGCTGTGCTTGTTCAGCACGGTCATGAGCAGCTGCCATCAAGAGATCTATTATCTCTTGATTGTAATCGACCAGATTGCTTCCCTCAGAGGAGGAAGCTTTGAGCAGGAAATCCAATTCCCCTGAAGATGTGGATTTGTCGGACATTAGATCACAGTGTGATGTGTTCAGTATATGGTCAATTGGAGTGTTGTGATACAAGATGGATCATGTATCAACAAAGTCGTATTTCATTTTGAAACGGTCAACAACAGATCGGCTACCAAATGAAATACAACTTTTTGGGACATTTAAGTGACTTTTATCCAAAATCCAACTTAAAACAATAAATGGCTTTCCGGGCCCGGAAATTTTGTACCTTTCAAAAGGTACGAACTTTCATAAGCCGTACCAAACAAGCCCTTGTCCTTATAAGACCCAACACACAATTGGACTTTGTTAAGTTTTCACCCAATGGTTCAAATTAGCTCAAGGACTGTTGAGCCTTTTAGTTTTTAGGGGATGTTAGATGAACATGTGTGATGAGTGGTGAAAAAAAATTCTTTCAAAAAACAACAAGGTATCACACAAACCTTTGAGATGTCCAATAATAACAAATGAATGGCCTAATTACAATAGAGGTACACAAATGTTAAAACCTGTCCAAAAACCCGATGAAACCCCATCTGATTCTAGCCAATCTCCACAAAATTACAAAAGAAAAACATGGAAAAAAACCTAAGATCACACGGGTTTTCATTGCTCTTTCTGATGGTTTTTTGGACGGGTTTGATTGTTTATACACCCCTAATGTATAGCTTTTGTCAGCCAGACTTTCTCATAGCCCCCTTCATGAGGTATATCAAGTAGATATTTGCTCAAAAGAGGTTCAAAACCATATTGCACTCCTTATAGTGCACAGACTTCATAGAGGCACACTATGTGCCCAAGCCAAATTGAACCCGCGGGCCCCATCTTGCCCCTATCTTAACCCTAGACACCCAATCATACCCACTTACCTTTTCCTCATCTTCTAATTTAGTTTATTCCAAGTAATTAGTTTTGCCCTTGATGATCATATCTGGGCCTTTGGTCAGTAGTTTTGCAATCCTCAATTCTCCACTTCATACAACATTGGCATAACTGATTTTTTTTAACAGGGGCAGAGGAAGGATCATATAGAAAGAATCAAACTTGCCCACAGAGACAAGATATTGAAGATGGTGGTACATGAGTCAAGATGTAAAGATCAGAAGACGACAGCTGACACGAAGAGTACAAAAAGGACTTCTCTTGTAGATCGTATGGATTGCTGAGATGATAAGAGTCAAGTTGTGATTTGAAAATGGTGGAACAGGGTTTTAATGTAGAAGGTATTCGAAAGACCATGTTTAAATGAT
Source organism: Melampsora americana (assembly GCA_022264835.1). Taxonomy (NCBI): domain Eukaryota; kingdom Fungi; phylum Basidiomycota; class Pucciniomycetes; order Pucciniales; family Melampsoraceae; genus Melampsora; species Melampsora americana. The sequence continues at coordinate 1,689,272 of JAIFHY010000008.1, forward strand.
ACGAATTCATTGACTCACTACGATGAAAATCCCCAAAAGTTTCCAAGATCAGTCCAATGTGATCAAGTAAATATCATGAACCGAAGATAGACAACCTAAACATGAACGTACTATGTTTCATAAACACTCTTTGAACTCCATTCTCTTTTCCAGCCTTATTGAGCTCTTCGATCTCCTCAGTAGACAAATCTCCTTCATTCTTCATCACCGCTTCAAAATTTAACTTCATTCTTTCTTCCTTTCCACTGGTGGTCACTACAATAGCGTTATGAGCTTTAGCCCATTTGAGTAAAACTTGACCGGTGGTCAAATTACGTTTTTTAGAAATCCTTTCCAAGATCGGATCTACTTTTCCTCCTGGTTTTTTTGCTACCGGAACTTGTGGACCATAAGCCTATAGAATCAAATCAATTTTTATCAGTCTTCACTCAGACATAGACTACGAGAATAAATGGGTTGATTGATTGTGAATCAAACTGACAGCTAAAGCGATTCCCTCTTCCTTCATGAATTTGAGTAATGGTTCTGCTTCAGTCCAAACATAAGGGTGAAATTCGATTCTGATGATACAAGTTAAAGATGTTTTAATCCGATCAGTAAAGTAACATGAAGATGATTTTTGTTGGAAAAAGATGAAGATGAAGATCAATCCACTCAACTGATTAACCGCAGGTTTCACTTTGGCATTCTTTAAAGTTTCTTTTAAATCATTAATTCTATAATTACTAACACCAATACTTTTAGCTAAACCTTCAGATTGGATTTCTTCCATCATTTTCCAAGCTTCTTGTAAGGTAGGTGCACCAGGTTCGGAAACAAAGATAGGAGCGTGAATAAGATATAAATCTACGTAATCTAGTTTAAGATCGCTCAATTGAACTTTTAAGGTTTCTTTGATTTTGTTCATCGGACTGATGATCTAGAGGAATTCGATACATACCTCTCATTAGTTTCTTCATTCATTCAGAAATAACCAGGTGAACAAAAACATCGGTGACTAACCTTTGTAGTAATGTACAGTTGATCACGTTTCATCCCACAAACTTCAATAGCTGCACCCGTACTTCTTTCATTTCCATAGACCTTAGCCGTATCAAGATGAGTGTAACCCGAACGTAGAGCAGTTAAAGTTGCTTCACGAAGTTCTGGATTGATTCCATCAGGACCGCTTTTTTCGTACCAAGCCGTACCACTACCATAAGCGATTCTAGGAACCTTTTGACCATCATTGAGTTGAACGAAAGATTCAGAGGTCGACATAGTTCTAAATGTCTTACGAATTTGATGGGAGTTGATCGAAAAAAGAAGAGGAAGATTGTTGTTAACGAAGAGGATTCTAAAGTACGAGTTGGATAGTCCTTTTATATGTGCATACATTTATATTATCAGACAATTATATCCGTCCATCGATATCTGTTTGGATCTTCCAAGAAAAGATCTTATTTAAAATGAATGGTGTATCCTTTTTGTCAATCGTCTGAGAATCCGCAGTATAAAGGCAAAAAATCAAACAAGGAATTAAAGTAGACTTCAGATGCAGAGTTGTGACTTAGTTGAGTTTAGAATTAAAGATCAGAAACGTGGACAAGTAATATCCTCAGGATGAAGATCAAGGAGGTTTTCTATAAATCAATGGTATACTATTGGAATCTGTTTGGTTTGCGGGCGATATGCTTACTGATATTCACTTGCTGAGCTGCATATATGATCAATTCAACCAATTAATCAAGTTACAAACGTTTTAGTCATCAAGACAGCGGACCGGCCGGCTTACACTCTACACTTGACTCTTGAACAGCTTGGGCCATGTCCACAAATGATCCTCACAAGCTTGAACTATGCTCACAAATGATCCTCACAAGTCATTCTTACTTTCCTTTTAAGCTTCATTAATGTAAAGTGAATCCAGTACAAATAACTTGATTCTCATCTTCCTCTTTGTCTTTCTCACCAACATTCTTTTTATAAACCCTTCAATTGAGATGCACCTGAATTACCTAGAAGACCAGCCAAGACACCCAAAGTGAAACCAATTCCACCAAAACCTGAGCCTCCAGCTCCTGAATTGCAGAACAAGCTAGAATGTTAAAAGAGTATGAACAAAAACAAGTTTTACTTCAAGCAGAACAAGATGCAGAGGATAGAAGACAAGTGGAATTACAAGCTAAACAACAACAAGATTTTGAAGAGATGCAACAAATGCAAGCCAAAAGAGAAAGAATGGCACAAGAAGACTTGATGAGACAACAGATGGCAGGAATGGCGGCTGGAAGAGTGGCTGAACTTGAACGTGAGATTTTAGCTATGAGAGGACAGTATGAAAGAGATCAAGTGATGTTAGAACAATATGATAGAAGAGTCAAACAACTTGAAAATTAAATGATGACGGTTCAACAAAACATCAATGCTCAATTAGCATCCAAGGATGAGATGATGAATTCACTACAAGATCAAGTGAGCTTATGGCGACATAAGTATGAAGCATTGGCTAAACTTTATTTACAACTTAGGACTGAACATCTAGATATGTTGAGTAAATTTAAGGCTATGCAATTAAAGGCCAATAGTGCTCAAGAAGCTATTGATCGAATGGAACGTATGGAATGTGACATTAAAGCTAAAAACTTGGAGCTTGCTGATATGATTCGGGAACGAGATTGTGCTAGGTTTGATCTTGATTGACTGAAAGCTGTGAGTGTGGAATCTTGAGGGTAGTTTTTGTTGAAATACAATCAAGACTGTCATAATGCGTGAAAGGTGAAGATGAAAGATTGAAATTCGTTTATTACAAATTATTATGTTTTAGCTATTCCCAACCATAATGCACATCAATCCCATTCGATGTTTTACTCCTAGTTATATACATGTGTTCTGTTCTTTCAATAGTCTCTCTTTCCCATCTGTTGGAAAGAGAGTAAGTTATTCACTAAATTTTATTACTATTGTTATACTGATTTATTGATACGGTTAGATTCCATTAGATCAAGAGCATTATCTTTGCTCATAACTTTTTCTCACATTAAACAATCTTTTCCTCCGATAACTTAGGTATATATATATATTAGTTTTCTTTATCAGTTATCATTAATCCTAACTTTATTTTCTATTGTCTCTCAATCCTTTTCTGTTGTGTTATAGGTTATTATAGTCACATGACTGGTTACACGACTGCGACACAGACATCACGTGACGCAGTCAATAAAACCAAGTTCACTTGAACTGAGATTCCACATCATCATGTGGAATTCAGACTTTGTTATGCTGATGCGTTCTTTTACCTTCTATTACTTACAATAGGTATATTTGTAACATCATCATGTGGAATTCAGACTTTGTTATGCTGATGCGTTCTTTTACCTTCTATTACTTACAATAGGTATATTTGTAACATCATCATGTGGAATTCAGACTTTGTTATGCTTATGCGTTCTTTTACCTTCTATTACTTACAATAGGTTATGAGCCTGCGCTCTTTAACGTTTAGAATTCGATCAACCTGAATGAAAACCAGGAAACGTGATTACTCAACGAATCCGAGATCACCGCCTAAACGACGAAGACGTACAGGAGAATGGAAAAAGGAAATCTTACCGGAGTTACAGAACTCGTCAAAGTCTATATTTCCAAATCCTAAATTAATACCTCATTCAACGCAATCACACATAAACCTTGTTTCTGATCTATCCACCCTACCACCACTACCTGACTCGCCGATACTACATTCTTCTGAAACTCTTTCACAAGTACCCACTACCCCGCATCCAATCGATACATCTAAACGGTATAGTCCTGATACTCCTAACTCGTATCATAAACTATCTCTACCTATTTCCCCGATATCCCGTTTAACATCTATCTTCTCACACCTAACTATCCGTAACTCAAAAGAACTATTGCTTAAAACTGTAAATGCACGAACGATTAAACGAATACAAACAATATCAGAGAAACAATTTACGCATACCTCAATACGTTTCAACGAAAACCCAAAATATCTTCCTACGCAAAACTTAAAATCACCGTTCATAAAATCTGAAATGTCCGGAACATCAAAGTCGACAGAATTACCTTCACTTACCACCCAAGACATTAGCAAAGCTAAAGACAGTCTAGGTGATGAAACGAAATTTGAACCTTTAACAACAAATGGGTCTAACTTTGTTGAATGGAAGAAAGAAACGGCCAGAGCGATCAAAGCTCTTCTTGGAATCAAAAATTATTGGGACAATGAATTGCCCATTGAGTCTTACATAGATCGTAAACGTGACGGCATTGCAATGAGCGTGATAAACAACACCATTCATAAAACATCAAAAAATATTACTGATGATGCTGATTCCGCCTATGAAGCGATGGAGGCACTCCAAAATCATTTCAAAAAAGGTGGACGTACAGCTCAATTTGCGCTGTTTTCCCGTCTAATGAACTTACGATTAGATGGATCTGACAATGAAATGATCAATCATATGTTGAAAGTTGATACAATCATTGCAGAACTAGAATCAACGGGATTTGAAGTGAACTCAACGTCATTGAAAGGCCTATTTTATCAAATTGTAATGGCACCAGAAATGACAAAAGAAATTAACAAAGAATTAGATAACAAATATGACAAGAAAAACCCAACGTATAATCTTAAAGACATTAAATCAGAAATTCAAATTTACCTAGCCCGTGAGAGAACGGCGTCTGAAATGATTAACATCAACAGCCTAAATGCACAATTCGATATGATGGCAGTAAACACCAGAGTTCGCCAATTCACACCTGATACTCATCAAACGTCTCATTGATCTTTCCAATCGCAAAATCACTCACCGTATCAACGATCAAATTTACAACGACAACCACAAAAGATCAATCCAATGAGGTGGAGGAGAGGTCCACCCGCATGGAGTAAAGATACTACTGCTAGGGATAACAGCAAAATGAACATGCTGGAAATACCTCCTACCGCACTTGGTGGTGTAAAAGCGGGTCTACCGCAATGTTTTTTCTGCGGAGCTTTTGGTCACGGATATCTGTCCGGTGGATGTGAATCCTATGATGGAAATGGAGACAGGACGGGAGCTCACTACGTTGATTGGAGGAGAGTTAGCAATAGGAAATGGTATAGCCTAAATGTACTATATCCCAACCAATCCAACCAAATGAAAAACGCACCACGTATCAACTCCGCCAAGATCTCGGATGAAATGATTTCATCACCATCTGATCAACAACCTACCATCATGAACCTAGACTGGGCATCAGAAGGATTCGGAACTCAAGACAATGGTAGTGAAATATCAACTGAATACCTTTTTGATGGAGGCGCAACTGACGCTGTAAGCAACAACTTGTCGTCCTTAAAAAACTATCAAAAACTTCCTCATCCTATCCCTATTAAAACAGCAACTAATGACTTGAATGCTGTAATAGTAGGAAAGGGTGACATTGAAATAACCACGGAGGATGGAGAAAGTGCAATAATCAAAGACGTATACTATTGCCCAAAGGCAACAACCACAATTATTTCACCGGGGGCATTGCTTGCAAGTGGTGCAAAATTATCTATGAAAGATAATAACTATCAAATAAAATTGAAAAACGGAAAAATTATATACGCAATTCATGAAAATCGCAGATGGTTTATCCAAACAAGAAAAAATTGTGTGAATGTTTGTCAATCTCCTACTTTCTCTCCTCACTACTGTGCAATAAAATCATCATATCAGTTATCTAAAATGTGGCATGAACGCCTAGGCCATGTCTCCATGAAAAGAATTTGAAAGCTATTTAAAGATCATGAACAATACAGTCTACCAGACCTTAAACATTGCCCAGTAACATGTGAGGACTGCCTTACTTGTAAAAGTATGCGTCAACGAAGATTGAATAGCACGAATCGTGAACCGCTAGTGATGGAAGTGCTCGTCACTGATGTCGCTGGTCCGTTTACACCGTGCTTCACTGGCAAACAGTTGATGGTAACGTTTCGAGACTTAGCTTTGACATATTCAGAAGTATGTATCATAAAACATAAATCTGAAGTCTACCAACGTCTGATAAATACAATAAAAAGATGGGAGCGTGAAACAAATTTAAAAATAAAAACAATAAGATCTGACAGAGGAGGTGAATATGTTGGAACCAATCTGGATAAATGGTTAAAAGAAAATGGTATAAAACATGAATACTCAAACCCATATGAACCGGAACAAAACGGCAATGCAGAGAGACTCAATAGAACTTTGGGAGAAATGGCTAGGACTCTCCTTGCGTCGAGCAAACTTCCTCAGAAATTTTGGAACTTCGCCTACCTAACAGCAGCGTACGTCCACAATAGATTGCCGAACTCCATTACTAAGGACAAGACACCGTATGAAATATTTCACAAAAGAAAACCGCAACTTGATATTATGAGATCATTTGGAAGTACGGCGTTTGTACATATTCATGAGGGCCAGAGAGCAGCAGGAAAATTAGAAAAAAGAGCGAGAAAATGTGTTATGATAGGATATATAGAAGGAGGAAAAGGGTGGTTATTCTACGATGAAAATTCAAAAACTGTATTTCCGTCAGCAATAGCAAAGTTTCCTTGCGAACAAAATATACAAGAAGAAATTAAAAAATCAGAAAACAATATCACATCATCAAAATCATTAAATCAAATATTAAACTCAAATGAACAAAAGAAAGGAAGTATAAAACACATTATCAACACATTAAAATTGGGAGATTTTACTGAAGAAATAAAACTCGACAAACAAGACGTGGCAGCAGGCCATGCGCTCAGTGGGGATGACTATTTGAAAATCTTAAAACCGCCCAAATCATACGCTGAGGCATTAAGGTCTAATGAATCAGGAAACTGGAAAGAAGCATGTGACAATGAAATGGAAATGATGAATAAAATGAAAGTTTGGAAAGTTGTAGATAAACCTGAAGGTCTAGTACCAATTGATTTGAAGTGGGTGTTTGCGTACAAAAAAGTAGATGAAGATGGAAACCCAATTAAATTTAAAGCAAGATTAGTGGCGAAAGGATTTAAACAACAGAGTGGAATTGATTACAATGAGACCTTTGCTCCTACCGCAACTTTTGCGGGGCTGAGAATTATGCTAACCATAGCAGCATTAAAAAAGTGGCCAACTCACTCTTTCGACATATCATCAGCCTACCTCCACAGCAACATAGACTCATTAGTATATTTCTCAATTCCGACGGGGTACATGTGTGAAGCAAAAAAGAAAAATCAAGTATTAGAAGCAATTAAAGCATTGTATGGAACAAAGCAAGGCGCAAGATGTTGGTGGAAGCACATTGATAGCATATTGATCTCACTAGGTTTCAAAAGTAGTCAATACGATCAATCATTATATATATATCAAAGAAATGGGGATACATGTATCATATGGCTACATAGTGATGATGGAGTGGTGACCGCAAGGTCTGAAGAATTATTAGAAGAAATACATGAAGCACTTAAAAAGAAATTATTAATTAAATGGGAAAAGAATTTAGATCAAATAGTTGGTGTAAACATATCACGTCAAGAAGATGGAAGCTTTACTTTATCTCAACCGGGTTTAACAAAGAAAATAATCAAATCATTTTTAACTGATGAAAAGTCCGCGAAAACGCCGATGAACTGTCAAAAATTGCCAACTTCACCATCAGATGAAGAAGAAAAAGTAAATTGTGAAAAGTATCTCTCAGCTATTGGAAGTCTAAACTACCTATCTGTCGCTACACGTCCAGATATAACTTATACGGTGAACTACCTCGCAAGATTCTCTTTGGATCCTTGACGTCAACATTGGAATGCCGTGGAACACCTCATACGATATCTTAACACGTCAGGAGTCCAAGAATTAATGATCAAACCAATACAATCTCAAGTGAAGACTCCGTTACATACTTATGTTGATGCGAATTGGGGAGGTGAAGGGGCAAGATCAACTCACGGATATATCACTTACTTTCTCAACTGTCCAATCTCATGGACATCCAAACGCCACACCTGCGTTGCGTCTTTGACTTGCCATGCCAAATACATGGCAATGGGAACCGCGTGTCGTGATGCCATATGGATAAGGAACCTCATTGAAGACATAACTGGAGAAGGAAATATTGTCAACATGCATTGCGACAATACTTCGGCAATACATGTAGCTAGCAACAATTCATCGAACAAACGCACCCGACACACCGACAGGGAATTCTATTACATAAATGAGCAAATCTATAAAGGACGAGTATTCCTACACTGGATAGACACAAAATCTCAACGGGCTGGCATTTTAACAAAGCCACTAGGACCAACATTACATACTCAAGGCATAAACAATTTACGTATCAAACAACAACAAGACAGTGAAAACTTAAACTAAATAACAAAATATCTATTGCATATCTCGATATATATATATCTCTTCATTTTTTTCATTTTTTTATTTTTTATTTTTCTTGATTCTATTTGTTATTTCAGTTTTCTTCTTATCATTTTCTTTATTTCCTTTAACTTTATCATACATATTAAATCCATTAAAATATACAAAACTAAATTAACACTTCAACAAATTTCTTTTCTTTATAATTTCTCAATGTTTCGTCTTTTTCTTTCTTTTATTATTTTTTTTTTGATTTTATATGGATGTCAGTGTCTTGTCGTGGGGGGGGTATTATAGTCACATGACTGGTTACACGACTGCAACACAGACATCACGTGACGCAGTCAATAAAACCAAGTTCACTCAAACTGAGATTCCACATCATCATGTGGAATTCAGACTTTGTTATGCTTATGCGTTCTTTTACCTTCTATAACTTACAATAGGTATATTTGTAACATCATCATGTGGAATTCAGACTTTGTTATGCTTATGCGTTCTTTTACCTTCTATTACTTACAATATAGGTTAGTACCCAAGTCTGCATACTTGAGGTTTGGAGAAGTGTGCTTATATTTAGCACAACATTATCAGGTTAGCTAAGCAATACAATTTTATCTGTTGGAAAGAGAATTCCATTAGATCAAGAGCATTATCTTTGCTCATAACTTTTTCTCACATTAAACAATCTTTTCCTCCGATAACTTAGGTTAGTACCCAAGTCTGCATACTTGAGGTTTGGATAGTGTGCTTATATTTAGCACAACATTATCAGGTCAACGGTGTTCTTAGTCATTTACAGTTTTCTTTCTTGGATTGATTTGCTACTTGGCATCTTGATGAGGTTGATAAGTATTGAGTTTGTTAAAAATGAATAATTTTTTGAATTGCAAGTGGCCAAATCAAATGAATAATATTATATTTAGAAAGAAACAGATTTTTTTTAAATTGACAATGATTTGATTTGGATATAGATTGATAATTTTTAAAGTTGGACTGATCTGATATGAAGAAATAAGATTATAAAGTGTATGATTCACTTTTGATTTTGAATGATCATGAATTGATTTGGAATGAATAATGTTTTCTTGAAGTCAAAATCGAATGAAAAATATAAAGTGAGTTGATTGAAGGGAGTCGAGTAGGGGTCGAAGAGAAATGAAAAGTGAACGTTAGAGAGGGGAAATTTGATTGTTGAGGAAAAAAAAGAAAAAAATGGACAAGTCGAAAAAAGACTCACGTTGATGGGTTGAGGTCCCATATGACCAAAAGAAATACGGCTTTTAGGAGTATTCAAGAATGGGACCGATTTTTGCCCATATGGGCAAAAATATGGGCAAAAATTGGTGTGGGACTTTTGCCACATTTGGGTTTACCAAATAGGGGTTGGGCGAACATTTGACGTACTTTGACTGACCAGGATTCCGCCACACAAATCCCATCGAAGTTGCCCAAAGAGTTTGAGCCAGGGATTTCACAGATCTTGGCCGTGTCCAGCAGCCCCGATTTACCAAACCAATTATCGGGGCCCTTGCAGCTTTGACGCCCAAGAGTCATCTTCTTTCTAACCATCCGCCGAAGAAGGCCTTATAGTTGTGAGTCCACTCATCATCTATAAACATGTTGATCCTTCCTAATTCTGACAAACTGGCATTCATTTACGCTGACCTTTATAGCTGTAACGATTTGATTGCGATACCTGGAACCCTTGCTGATATGTAAGTTATCCATAACTGATTCTTGTGCTCGAGCTGAAGATCGGGCTCCGCTATGGGCGGCACCTCGGTCTCCGGCGGGGCCGCCACCTGTTCTGTGAAAGGCCTCTCGCACTAGCGTCAAGTGGGCTTCCAGGCGCTTTTGGCGGCAACTTTTGAATGGAGAGCCCATCAGATCATTAGGCAAGCTGGTGCGCCACCCTATTTTTTTTAGTGCCTTAAAGGTGACTAAAAAAAATAGGGATTTTTGATATTATTTAAACAGTGGCTGAATGGCTCGGAAGACCAATTCAACAACAATTGAATTGTATTATTGCAGCAATTTGCCCAACCCCTAATGTCAAATCTTGGTCACACATGGGACCGAGAATGTGTGGGACTTTTTTGGTGGGTCCCACATGTCACATGTATGTTGCCAAAGGCAGTGTTCAATGGTACTAGAGCCTAGAGATATGATAAGATATGATAGAGTGATATGTACTTTTTTTTTCTTAAAGTACTTTTGATTTCATGGTTGCTTACCGCCAGAGGTACAACAAGGTGGGCTGTGTCCACGGGTTTCAGGTAATGCAATCAAGTACCACCGGGTTATACATCCACTTGAGTTACTCAAACTGGCCTGGACATAAAGATTAATAAATCCAGAAGGTTGTATCTAATAGACGCCCAGGCAATCATCAATATGATTAATTATTTGTAACTAAGCTAGGATCTAGTCCAGATGTATCTACATCTGATTCCTCTAGAGTGAAATATAACCCATGAGTTGAGAGAATATGATTTTGAGTCCCCACCAAAATCTAATTCCTCAACTTGCATCATTGTTTCCACATTAACTACCCAAACCCTTAGAAAGATTCTCTTCTATCCTAAAGATACCTTCACGCTTATTTGATATCATCAATTCTCTTATAATTCTTTATAAAGATACCTTTTTTAGACCTCTTTTTTTCTACCTTTTTCCCCTTTTTTCTTGGAATTCCACGACAACAAGTTCAAGCATAAAAATGTCATCCAACAGCGTAACAGATTTAACAGCAGCTTTAGGAGCCATTACGCCGAATCCTACCACTGACAGTGGCACAGCCCCAAGGGAAAACTTAACTAGTAGGGAGGTGGCAATTGGCACGTCTAATACTCACAAGAAAGGATTGTCATCCTTTGGGAGATACAATAAGCAGTCACTTATATCGAAATACCTCAGTAGGGGTAGAGGTGAGCAGCGTTTTGCTTTCACCTACGTACCTTTGACTAGTTAAAGTTGTCGTATAAATTCTTTGCTGACATGCTCCCTTATCACGTTTGATAATAGATGCTACAGAAGTTCCAAAGAAGGGTGTGAATCCACACATTGATCCTAGACTAAACGATGGCAGCGTTGGTCCATCCTCTGAGGATGTTGACAGTCCTAGTATGAATCCCCCTAATAACCCCAATGTGAACAAGGAAGGCGGACAAACCAAAATTATAGATTTTGGGAATGTGTTCGGTACATCCATAAAATTACCGAAGTTCTCGAAGCGGATTCCTACTAACAAAGCGTCTGTCTCAGACACAGGAAATGTCTCTTTGACAAAGGCGGTTAGGCTCATGGACGACATGCATAAGGACGTGTTTCCATCCGGCGAAGCGGTCATTGATCTGACCACAGCCCATTAACCAGTTCCGTTGACGAGTAAAACGCATAGTTTTACTAAAGGTTTTACCTTGCAAGAATCCACTTTTTCGGAAGGTGGCTTGAGCTTTGATTTCAGCATAACCCCAAATGCCAAAGCCCAGTCCCTACCTCTGTTCTTCCATAAGAACATGCAGGCCCTCCAAGGACAACTGCCACTAACAATCTTTAATCGGAGTTGGCAACAAGCGGCTAGCAATAATTACACTGAATATAAGAAAGGCAATAAAGAATCCGAAAAATATAGGGGTCACCCCTTCCCGGGCGAGTGGACCTAATCTCGTTTTGATTGGGGCAAAAACATAGACAATTTTATCACAATGTTGAGAGAAGATTACAAATTTGAAGGTTTTGCAGACGCAATGGAGTTACATAAGAAAAACGTCTTGAGGATCTTTAAGGAACAGAGATCTTGGGTGATTGCATTTAAGTATGACTTAACCATCAGGAAGTCAGTCTTCGCGGTTAGGAACCCAGAACAAAAGGTCCCGAACCCCGCATTGGAACCATCTGGCTTAGTGAATGAAATCTTCTACAATGCCAGGGCTCAAGATGACCTCAATATGACAGACAACCCTTACATGAAAGGGGGGGAGAAACACGGAAGGAACCCTTATTCCGACGTCTTGGCGGACCACTTGTCTGCAATCCAACCATTAAATGTGAGAAGACCATCTTTTGGAATGTCAAGAAACTCGTATGATAGAAAGGAGAGAGCTTTCAGACCAAACCCATACAACAATTATAGAGGAAGGAAATTTAACCCAAATTTCAAAAGGAACAGGGATAACAAAAGAAAGGGAAATGAGAAGGAAGGGTAGGTTATCTAATCCCTTTGAGCTTCACCACCTGTTTCTCTGTATACGTCTCCAAGGAGTAATTCCTTCTGTCAGATTGTAATTATCCCATATTTACCCTTTATGAAATTTTATTCACAATTTTTTGCGGTTATCACCTATCACAGCAGCGCAACTCTAGCGCCTTCTTTATGTGCGCAAGATCTAGGCAACAGGCGCATTGATCACTCTCACGCGTCTCATTTAACTGACGAAGGAAGAAATTTCATTTCAGACCCAGAAAGCTTAGTCTGGCCAAAAGAGGTAAAGTGCGAAATGAACATCAATGAATGGGAGAAGGGCCTCAAGTCGGCGGGTTTGTTTGACAAATAAAAAGACATCCTGAAAGGGTTCATGTACGGTTTTGATCAAGGCATACCCCATCACTTTATCATCGACTGCAAGTGGTATACGCCGCCCAACCACGCTTCTTCAGAGCTTGCTAAGGATAAGATTGAGTCTAATATTCCATTCTCTAATTTATATTGCCTAATTATTTGGATAAGTTTTCTCTGTATCTTATGTACAAATGTAGTCTCTTTATTTACATTTGTACATAACTCATACCTAGTTTCTTTTACCTGCCTCATCCTATATCTTATAGGCTGAGCCACGGTGTTTACGGGGGAGCCCGGGCCCCGGTCGGCGGTTGTTTGCGTCATGGTATAATGCCTTCTGACGTCACCGCCAATCTTTGTTTGTGTGTCGATCAGTTTTTGGGGTTACTCACACCTCCCTTTATGGGTGAGGCTTGTGTAGAGTCTCAACTCGTTGAGTAACCCCCAAACTCTGCTCGGGCCTTACTCTCCTCTCTCCTCTCTCTCTCGCTTACTCATGTTTATCCTCTCTCTCTCTCTCTTACTCTTATATCTTCGCTCTCTCTTTTAAGTTAATATATGTATATCTTCATTATCTCTTCTAACTTAATGCCCTTTGCCCTGTGAGTACTTCCTCTGATTTTTAATTCTTCAAACCATTCCGTCTATCTATCAACCACATGAACTCCTTTGTTTCCTCCTTCTCCTCCTTTGAGTATTCTTTCAGGTAACTCTCCACCGCCCCGGACTTCCATCTTCCATCAATCATTATCCTTTCTTTCTCCCAACCTAGATTGTACTTTAGCGATGCGCCGCCTACTCTGAAAGAATGCCCCAACCACTCTCCTTCTCTTACTCCAACTTTCCCCCACACTCCTTCCATCAGCTTCGTGAATCTTGCTTTGGTTAACGTCACCCTATTCCCTTCTTCCAGGTACGTGAATAGTAAATCCGATTTACTTTTCTTTGGGTGCGCTTTCCTCAATAGTCTCTCTAGTGCCGCGACTGGGTCAAGTACTGAGTGTTGCTCTGCCAATCTAGAAAAGGTCCCCCTCATCAGCTACGTATTTCCCTTTCAACTCTTTCTTCTTCGTTCCTTTTACTTACCTTATCGTTTGAGCAGTTCCTGGCTTCGCTGTCTTTGCTTTCCACAATCTCAGCACTGCAACCTTCCCTTTATTACTCGTTTCAAAGCTTAGGTCTTCCACTTTTATCGCTCCTTCTTTGGCTGTCTCTCTCAGTATTTCTCCCAGCCTCGCCATCCCCCAAAAGGCTACTAACGCTATCACGGTCGCGAGGTCGTGTGCCTCCAATTCTCCATGCAGACCTACTACCATTTCAAACAGTTTCTTCACGGTTATCGGTTTCTTCTCAATCTTCACCTCGTCTCTCATCAGGCTCCTCCTTTCCTCCGCTCTCTCTGTCGACTTCAACAACCAGTCCACCATCTGCTTGTCCAGCTTCGGTTCCTCGTGGTGCTTCGCCATATGCCACGCTCTCAATCCAGCTAGGTATTTTGCTATTGTCTTTGCCTTTAGTTCTTTGCTCAGTGCGACTCCTTTCTCCGCCTCCGACGCTCCAGCCCACACAACGAATCCGTATACGTCCTCCACTTTCATCGGTTCTTCGTAACTGAATACTCTATCTAGGCTCTCTATGTACGATTTAATCTTTGATACCGCGCTACTGTATCCTTTCATTGTCTTTGGTGCCCATGCTCCTTTGATCAAATGGTCTGTCACCAACTCCTTCCCCTCCACTTCCTCTTCTTTCTTGATTTTCTTTTCAAAGTCCATTCTTACTAATCAGACCACTCTTGATCCTCTATTAATGTAACTAGGTCTTCTGGGATGTCTGGTTCAATTTTAAAGTATATAAGCTTCTCTCCTCTCTTCCCTCTGGATAGAGCGTCTGCGTTATTGTCTCCTGTTTGGACTCTTCTTTCTTTGATCTCGCAGTCTAAGTAAGTCAATCTCTTCTGTAGTTTCTTCCACTCTTTGTTAACTGACCTATCTCTTGACTTGTAGTTACGTACTGCTGCCTCCGTGGTTGTGTTGTCTGTTAGGACTAAAAACCGTCTACCACGTGTTTCAAACAACTGCTTCACCATTTCTAATCCCATCCTTACGGCAACTGTTTCAGCCCATGCTATCCCCCTCTTGATCCCGTTCTTGTCGACCTTCTTCCAGCCTTGTTTCAATCTCCATTGCCCCCAGTATTTTCCGACTATTACTCCTATACCATAATCCGTCGACGTGTCTCCTATCCAGCCGATATTCTCCATGCCCTTCCGTGGAAGCAACTTACGATTCTCAAACTTTGCTAGCACCTCTCGCCATTCTTCCAAGTCTATTTTGACCTGTCTTGGTAGATTCCTGATCGCCATCTTGTTCTTCCATGATGCCATGAAGTGGTAGATTGCTACACAAAAGCACCTCATCTGGGGTAGCATCATTGCTACGTGTGTCAGTCTCCCCACTAATTTTTCTATCGTTTTAAAGGAATGGTGAGTTTGTTTTCTTAATACTGCTTCTATCTGTTCTATCCTTTCTTGTCTCTTCCTCTCTGGTAATCTTACTGACTTCTCTTTCCTGTTCCAGATGAACCCTATAAATGTCTGTTCTTCTGCAAATCTGTTCTTCTGCAAAGCTCGAGTATTTCCCTTTGTTTGTTCTCACACCTAGTTTTGCTATTGCCTCGACCACTTCTTCCATCTCTACCTTTTCTCCTTTCCGTCTTACAAATAGGTTATTGTTGGCCCACCTAAAGACCTCCAGGAAATTGAACTTCTCTTTCATGATCGCTCTCCAGGCGTCTGCTGGTCCTTCAAAGCTCCCGCAACCCGCTACTCCTCCGAACGACACCCTGGTATCTACTAGTATCCATCCTTCTGGTGTTCTAATCATTAAGTATTTCCACTGGCTCATTAACATAGGTATTTGTCTATATGCTTTTTCCCAGGCAAATATCCCTAGCTCTACTTCTTCCCTGACTGTACTGAAGAATGATGCTACCCTGTTAAAGTCATCCCAACTTGTCTCAAATTCCCTTTTGTTGACTAACGAGTTTACTGACATTACTTCATTATCTCTTCTCGGATATGATAGGTCGTTTATAATCCTTGTTGTCCCGTCTCTGTTTATCACCACGCCCATAGGGCTTGTTCTGAAGAACCCCACCTTCTCCAGCACCTTCTCTTCTGTGAACGGACCGTGCATCCTTCCTGCCTTCAGTTCCTTTATCAACTTCCCTCTTATTTCCTTCACATTCTCCTCGGATGTTGCATGATTTTGTGGTGAGTAAAACTTCTTCCCTTTTATATCGTGTTCCGGTATTCCTTGGCTGAATCCAGTTCTGAACCCTTCTACCACATACCCGTGTTTGTCCTCCAGGTTCCACTTCTTTAGTTCTTTCTCCCATTCGTCTATGTCCATCTCGCACTTCACTGCATCTGGCCAGTTACGTCTATTTGAGTATTGTTCCTCTTCTTCCGTCCATTCTCTGGCATCCTCCTCTACCCCGTCTTCTTCTTCTTCTACTTCTAGTTCTTCTGGTACGTTTCTTTCCTCTTCTTCATAATTTCTATTTTCTTCTTCTTCCGCTTCTTGTATCCTATCTAACCATTTTTCTTCTCTTGTTCCTTTGATGGCTCTTTGTCTCCATACTGTTTCCATCCAATCATAGGACCTTCCGCTCTGCGATGGTTTGTTTCTTCCTCCACTCTTTCTTTTGCTGTTCGTTTCTGTGGTTCTGGTCTCTCCGCCTTCTACCTCCCTTTCTCCTTTCGCTCGAGTTGAAGCTTCTGCGCTCTCTCTACTCTCTCCATTCTCTCTGTCTAGTTCTCTCGTAATTCTCCCCTCTCTCTCCTGGATCACTTGGTTCTCTTTTCTCACACTAAATCATTTTTGTATGCATTTCAATATCTAAAGTAAGTATTCCTTTTTATTTCTTTCATCAAGTACGTATCCTTTATCACTTCTCTTACTTACGCTGACTTTTCTCCTCCTCCCACAGGCTCCAAAGGGCTCCCATTCGCACCCCTACCTCTCATCGCCCACCAGCCTGCACCTCTCCAGCTCATCCCTCTGCCTCTATTTATGCCTTGGCTCCACGTTCCGGCTGTCGCTGCCTGATTCGTGTTGGTGCCTCTTCCTCTCAACCCGAATCCTCTGACTCTCCCTCTGTTCACACCTACTTAGTACATTACATAGTCGGTCAGTTTTTGCTTCCTTCCTCTTCTCGTTTTACTTTCCTTATTACTTACTTCTGTTTACATTTTGTATGAACCCCGCGGCTGTCGCCTTTATTGCTCCTGTAGTTGGGTCGATGTTCCACTTCTCGCCCCCATTTACGTACGGATTCTCCTGGTATCTCCTCTCATCGTTTGCTTCCGCTTTCTCCTTTGCTTCCCTCAATAGGTCTTTGTGCCACCACCCCGCGTTGGCCATCTCCCTCCTCCCTCCTGCTCCGGTTTTCACTGTCATTACTAACATCCTCACCTTCATACAGTATCTCAAGGCCACCATCCAGCATCTCGTCACTCTCTTTATCTTTACGACATTTATCTTGTGTCTTTTGAACATCTCCGCCGCCTTGGGTCTGTTATACTCCTCTTCTATGTATCTTATGAACAAATCCATCGCGTCTGTCCAGAATCCATACGTCATCAGGAGTTCTTCCGTCGGTATCAATCCGGAGTATGTTGCTAGCGAATCATCTTCTTGTAGTTCTTTCAGTGTCTTCACCCTCTTCTTTCCAACTTGTCGGTTGTCTCTTTCGATCCAGCCTGCCTCAAACACCGTCAGGGGTACGTAGGCTTTTAGTGTCTTCATTCTATTTTCTAGGTAAGGCGACAGTGCCATTGTTGTTCCGGACTTTATCTCTTTGCCAATCATCAAGGTTATTCCTCCCTCCGTGTCTGGTGGTATTGTTTGGTATTAACTCTGTCAGCTGTCTACGAGCTCTTCTGAAGATTTCCTCGTGTACTTACCTGACTCCTCTCTTGTCTCTCCTTCTCCCTCTCCTCTTCCAGAATCTACCTCTTTGATCTCTCTCTTATCTCTTTTCCTCGTTGGGGATCTTCCCCTCTCTAGCTCTCCTTCTCCTTCCTTTTCTTCTTCCTCTCTTCCTCCTATTAAGGAGGCTGTTCTTGGTTGTTTTGCAATTTCATTTCCTGGTGATTGGTTACGCTCTGTGTTATCCTCCTCCCCTTCATCGGGTCGCTTCTCACCGTACATTAACGTGAAACCTCTCAGCATCCCGTCTGCCCGCGTGATATGACCCTTCTCATACTTGTACGCTATCTGGTCCCACCACATCTTCATCGCTTCTTCTTTCAACATCTCTCTTAGGTCTGTGTGAAGGGAATTGGTGTTAACTATCAGCGTACGTCCTTCCACTTTTTTCTCTGGTTCCTCATCTTGTCTATATCATCTCTTCTCTAACCTCTCGTGCTTCCTTCTTGCCTCCACTGGCTTCCACTTCCACTTCATGCCTCCACTGGCTTTCTACTCCTTCTCTGCCTCCACTGGCATCTTATTTCTGCTTCTTGCCTCCGCTGGCATCTTCTCTCCTCTCATCTCTTGTCTTTCTATGTCATCAATAGATAAAAGGGGAAAATAGGGGTGGGAATTGGGATATTGGGATTGAAATTGAGAGAGGGGGGGCTTAAAGGAAGGGTCTTGGGATATTGGGGTTTTGGGTCTGTGCTGTATGCTTGATGTGAGACTTACTCTGCCAGATTATTTCGTTGACGTTTTCCTCCTCCTCTATCTCGTCTACCTCCCCTCTTATCTCTATTTCCTCTCCTCTTTGCTCCTCTTCTTTCTCCTTTTCCTTCTTCTTTTTGTTGTTTTTGTTTTCTTCTGCCTCATCTTCTTCTTCTTCCGGCTCTTTGTTGTTTTCTTCCGTCGCTACTCTCTTTGTGTCTTCTTTGTTCCTTGACTGACTCCTTGTTCTTGCCCCGCTTGGTCCTGGTGTTTGTTCCTTCTTCTTCATTTTCAAACCTGCCGCTTTTACTTTCTCTTGTGCTTGTCTTAACTCTTCCCCGAAGTCTGACATCTCTCGTTATTTTCTTTCTTTTGTTAAATACTATAAAAATTATCCTATAATTGTATGTATCTGTTTAATATAAAAACTTTATTATTCAATATATATTGATTTAATTAAGGATGATGTTTGTGAGAGATGAAGAGTTGTCTTGCCGAAATTTTCTTTCTCTGAAATTTTGTTTGGCTCACAACTTATGGGTTTATCCCCCTTAGGCTCATAACTTGTTCATGGACTTATACCTTAAGTCGTCCCTTTGTTAAGATTGGCAAGTTAAAAGAGAAAGCAGCCGGTAGGATTTTCGGACCCTTCAAACATGAGGATGTATATAGAAGGGTAGGTTTCTTTAGAACCAATCCCTTAGGCGCAGTGGTAAATGGAGACGGATCAATAAGGCCTATCAACGACCTCTCATACCCGCGGAACAACCCAGACATCCCTTCCGTGAACTCATTTGTAGACTCTAAAGACTTCGAAACGGCGTGGGACAACTTTGCTAAAGTACTGTCCTTTTTCCGTACCTCAGAAGGCCCACTGAAGCTGGCTATCTTTGATTGGGAGAAGGCCTACCGCCAAATCCAAACAATGACCAGTCAACAACCTTACATGATGGTTATGGATGCATCAGGGAATATCTGGTGGGATACCAGAATAGGTTTTGGCGGGGTAGCAGGGTGTGGATCTTTCGGCAGAGCAGCGGACGCTTGGAAGGGCATGATGAAAAATGAGTTCGAGGTAGTCAAAATCTTCAGATGGGTGGATGATGCCTTATTCATCAAGAAACCTAACTCAAACCTCCTGATGCAAGATGTGGTTGATAGAAGCCTCGATTTAGGGGTTATAACAAACAAAGACAAGATTTCGGACTTCAAAGACGAGCAAAAATTCTTGGGCTTCATCTGGAATGGGGTGTCCAAGATGGTCCGACTCCCCAAGGAAAAGTTAAACCAAAGGAAAGCCCAAATCTTAGAAGCTCTGAAACCTGGGAAAAAGTTTTCTTTCAATGAAGCAGAAGTGTTGATAGGACGGTTGATACACGTTACTCTAATGCTACCACAGCTGAAGTGTTACATGACTGCACTCTACAGGTGGAAGAAGAGTTGGGTGTATAAGCACGCAACGCAACTAATCCCACAAGATGTAAGGATGGACCTCCTCCATTGGGAGCTTATGTTATCAAACTTCGAGCACACAAGGTTAATCAGATTCAGCAGCCCAATCGACGTTGGTTGGATTGGGGATGCCTCTACAAGTTATGGAGTAGGGGCCGTAATAGGAAAACAGTGGTTTCAATCAAAATTAAAGCCAAATTGGGAAAATTCGGGTCATTCCAAGAGGGGAATAGCTTGGTTGGAAACAGTGGCGATTAGAATAGGTCTTTGGAACATAATCTGCCAAGGAAATTATGACGGGAAGACACTTATAGTCTGGACAGATAATACAACCTCAGAAAAAGCAATTTTGAATAGGAGGTCAAACAACCTGGAGGTGAATAAAGAATGGAGAGAAATCCAGCAAATCCTCATTCTTTGTCATATGGACATAGTGGCGAAGGGGTAAGGTCTAAAGATAATGTAGCTGACAATATCTCAAGAGGAGTTGTGCATGATAAATTGGAGTCAGACCGAATTTGGGCCTCAGTACCTAGAGACCTACTAAATGTCTTCAGCCAAGATCAGGTTCCAAATGTAGATTATGAAACCTTGAGAGTGCAGTTTCCGAGACTTAAACTCTCTTGACCCCCTTTCTTCTGAATTAGTGCAACTAGTAGTTAAAAGCAATTCGACCTCCCCTTCAGGGATAGTAGGTTCCAGATGTCCAGGGTTGTGTCGTTTCATAATGTGTATTTAGTCATATAGTCGGTTGTTTCATGATTAGATAATTCCATTATCAGAGCTACCTCATCGAGACACTCCCTGAGCTGAGAAATCAAAGCTTGCTTCTCTATCCACAGAGTCACATTGATAGCTTTTTCACCAATTGATTTTCAGATTAGATTGACAGCACAGTCAAATAAAAAGTATAAATGTATTCACAAGAAGGTTTAAAACCAGTCGCACAATTCCTGAGTAGAGGGGACGGAATAGTTCATTACAAAAAATTACAACAACATATATTAGACAGATGGAAGTGGAATACAATCTTAAGCTATAATGGGGCGGTGAAGAAATTCTTGAAGTATTGGGACGACAATTCATCCGATGCTTTTAACCTACCAGCCTCTGAGGATGACATATATGGGTTCTGTGTGTGGGCCGGTAGAACAAGTGCAGGTCCAACAAAGGACAACATTCTATCACAGACATTAGAGAAATACTTGTATGGGCTGAAGGCGTGGCACCTTTACCATAAGGAAGATTTCCCAAAAGTAAACAACGCAACAATAAAATTGATGCTTACAGCTTTGAAGAAGATGGACGTGTCTCAGAAGGAGCCATCAGAGAAGAAACCTGGTCATCTCAATCATTTGTTATGTTTGGCCAGCAACTTCATCCAAAAAGGCTACAAGGAAATAGCAATTTTGGATACAGTTTTGTGCGCCTTTTGGGGTTTAGCTAGGCTTGGAGAATTGATCAACAACGGGAAAAAGGGGTTAGCGCAAGTCACAAGGTCTGATGTAAGGATTATATGCGACGGGGAAAACAAGGAGGCCTTCATTTCCCTTAAGACGGCGAAAACAGCGAAGGCAGACAAAACTCAAATTTTACAGCTTAAAGGTCTTAACCACATACTCTGCCCTGTGGGTGCTTTGAGAAGAAGGATAGCAGATACGATTAGTGATACAGAGCCTTTATTCAGCTATAGAGAAAATACTACAAAAATACAGTTGACAAAGCAAATGATTATGTTGGCATGCAGTAGGGTGTGGGAAAAGAATGGCCTCAAGGGAATAACCGAACACTCTTTTAGAGTGGGAGGAGCGTCTTTGAGGTTTGCCTTGGGGGTACCAGTGGAAGAGATTTGTGAAATAGGTAGGTGGAAATCCGATTCATGGAAGCTTTACATAAAGGGATATTCACCTGATGACCTGAAGGAGGCAAAGGAACTCTTGTATGTATTGAATATGCATAAATTACACAGTTAGAAAAGTGTTAGAGGAATGAATTTATACACGAGGGAAGTTGTTCTGGGGAAGTGCGCACGGTTCTGAAAGAAGGGGGTTTCGTTTAGAGGCTTAGGCTTTCAGCTCCAAGGGAGGGTTAATAAACTGAACCCATCTTTGGTCAAATCACTTAGTAATTCCACCAAAATTATCCCTCTAGTGCGTTCTGAGAACCACAAGTTATCTTGACTACAATGCTTATGAAGATTGTCCATACTCAATCTCTTTGATACATAAGATATCAACTTGAGTTTCCTAGATGTACATCTGTACCGGATACATCAGTGTTTTATTGCTGGTACGAATTTGTCTAGGACGGTATCTTTCCTTCATAAGAACTTCGAGATATGGGAAATTCCATCCATATCTTGGAAATTGAGATAAGTAGCAAAGATAACACATCCAATACTTATAATCTAGGAAGTCTGGATTATATGTAGTCGGAGGTTTTCAGATTAAAAACCCAAACAC
Organism: Melampsora americana; assembly: GCA_022264835.1. Lineage (NCBI taxonomy): Eukaryota > Fungi > Basidiomycota > Pucciniomycetes > Pucciniales > Melampsoraceae > Melampsora > Melampsora americana. The sequence goes on from JAIFHY010000008.1 coordinate 1,711,812, forward strand.
TGGCAGTCCGGGACTATTAGTTGGGACTGCCTAGGGAAGATATGAAAGGGACCGTAGAAATGTGGTCCCTTCCTTCTTGAACGTGTACGCCTAGCTGGATTATAAGATAGGTAGTGGACATACCGCACTTTCTATCTTTGTATGTAATGTAATGTATCTACAATACAGCTCTTTGTGTAAGTTCTACTGTTTTGGGCCGACTAATAGGCCTCCAAGCAGTCCTTTTGTGGGAAAAAAGAAATTAGAATACAAGAAGAGGAAGCATAAGAAATTGAAAAGAGAATTGGCATATCAAAATAATCTATTTATCTAAGTAGGATTGCAGGTGGATGAATCTGTTTGTGTCCTCTATAAATCTGGCTAAATACGGGAACACCTCCGGTGTGTCCAGTAGTTTAGTTGCTGAATTTATATCAACATGAATTTTTTCTGCCTTGATTTTCTTTTGAAAGTTTTGTCGTTGTGTGTTGTACCTTTTACAGAATAACAGGTAATGTGTAGGTGTTTCTTTTACTTTGCAGTTTTCACATTCATCGTTGTTTTTGACCCCTATATGATGTAAGAATTGTCATAGAGGGCTATGTCCACATCTAAGTTGAAAGATTGCGGCTGCTTGACCCTTTTGCAATTTATTGAACGCGTCAGCAATACGTTTCCCCTTTGTTTTGAATTTCTTAATTGGAATTTCTCCCCTTTTAAATGTTTCCCTGGTGTGACGCAATAAACTTCCCAAGCTTATCTGTAGCATCACTTGGCCTGAGTTTCCTTCTGCTGCTTCTCGTGCCGCCTGGTCAGCTTTTTTGTTTAGCTCACTGCCTTCATGTCCCGGTGTCCAGTAGATTCTGATTTCTTTATTTGATGGGATTGTTCTTTGCAATTGTCTAAGCATCTTTGCTAAATATTGTAGTGTTGCTGGTTGTATCGGGTTTGTCAACAGTTCTAGTGCCGCAAGACTGTCACTGAATATAGCGAGCGATGTGAATCTCGACGGTTGTTCTGCGACAATTGTTCTAAATTTAAGCAAGCCCAAGATCAGCGCCATGGTCTCTGTCTTGTCATTGGATATACCCTTCTTTGGTCCATAAGCTTGTTTTATTATATCATTCTCCATTGCTGCCGCAGCTCCTTTGCCCTTCTCCGGGATGAAAGAGCCGTCCATGAAAATGACGCATGCTCCTCTTCATCTTCCGTCCTCCATCTGTCTTGGAGTTCTTTCTTTCACTGTGTTCCGCTCGTCACCCTTATTTTCCACTGTCCATAAGGTTTCTTTCCATGGCAGTTCCGGATATGGGTGTATTGTTTCTAGTTTTGCATTATTAGGTAAGTACATGTCTGTCTTTCGTAGTATTCTGTGAGCAGGACTTAGCAGGTTTTTGGGCGTAAGGGTGAGTTCCTTATCCAAGATTCGTCTTGTGGGGTGATCCTTAGGTGGCGTTAATCGTTTGTAGGCAAAGTTGTGGTGGTATCGGATTGCTGCATCTTTAAAAGAAATCATGTGTGCATCATGTGTCATAAGTTCCATTGGGGAGCTTTTAAAGGCTCCCAGTGCTACTCTGTTAGCTGCATTCTGTAGTAGATTGAAGATTTTTGTGACTTTGCCCTCTGCCTTGGTGTTAAACCATGTCGTGGTATTTATTATACAATAAATACCACATTGTGTTATATAATATGTGCATGTGTGCGTGTTTATCTTTAACGTTGTGGAAATCAAAACATGTTTACCTTCCATATTTTACATATTGACTTTCAAAACTCAAAGTTATATTTCATTTAAGACCATCTTTAAACTCACATTTGGTTTCTATATTAAATTTTCAAGCTCATTTTTAATATCATAATCAATCAAAAAAGAAAGAACAACCGTAAACAAAATAGAAGAAATAACAACAATTAATCAATACTAATTTGAAGTACAACCATAGTAAAAATCAAGGAAGTCATTTCAGTTAGTATGAGAGGAACTGGAAAGGAAAAGATACACAAAAATCATAATTGAAAGATCTATCAAAAGGAACTAGAAACCAAATCTAAAAAAAAGAGAAAAATCAATTGGAATGAGAGAAAGTGCCAAGAAGTTATTAAATTAAATTAATTAAACAAGTCCATTACATCCAATCAACTAGCTAGATCATTAGAAGCACAATGATTCATTCAATCAGGAGTTGAATTGAATTAGTAAATGAATTGGAATTGACAAATCAAATTACAAATATATCAAATCAAATTACATATCAAATGAATGAAATCAAATTATCAAATTAACTAGAGATATCAAATGGAATCAATTGAAAGTGCAAAATCGAAATGGGAGAACTCAATTAAAACAGAAAAAAAAGTGAGAAAGTGTCATGAGAAAGGAACCTACATACAAATCCTGATATGTCTCAGGGGTCATGAGAGAGGAAAGTTGGGTGTGAAAGTGTCAATCTTATGTAAATTGGGCAGATAGGAGTCTTATTTGCCTAGATGATGTGATAGTGCGAATAGGGAGATGAAAGGTATATAAGGAGGGGGTCTGGAGGCGAAATTTGGGAACTTATCCCCTTGTGTGTGTGTTTTTTTGTGGTACATTTGGTATCAGTGTTTTTTTAAAGTGTTATAAGTGTTTAATTCAAAGTGTCCTTTAAAGTGTTAGACTTTAAAAGTGTTATTTCTTTTGTTTATCATCAAGTTTAAAGTCTGAAGAAGTAGAACCTGTGTCAACTATCTGTGAAAGATAGAAATAAAAGTAGTGTTATCCATGTTTTGTTGCTCAAGTCTTAGTACTAGTTCTTAGTTTTTTTAGTGAAATCTTTTCAGCTCTATCTATAGAAGTCATCTTGAACTGTGAATCACGTCTTCTTATCTTTAACAATTTTATGAATTTCTTTCTTGAACCCTAGCTTACTCACTTTTAGTGTCTAAGGACCTTGGTGACCACTTAGTACAGTCAATAGACTCGTCTGAGCTGTTCCGGACCAAGGTTGGAACTGAATCACTTCAGTAGAAAGGAAGGAATAATCTTATGACAGGATTATAAGTTGTGTGTAGCAAGAAAAGTTTCTTTTGAATTGTACCCCCGCTGCTTCTGAACTTAGAAATTCTTAAAGGTTGAGGGCAGCGTAACTGCACCTGTTGTACTTCCGCTTTCTTTGGTTGTACTTCGTCCCCTCTCCGGCTCAGCCTACGCTACACTGCGTAGGAGTTCTACAACGTACAATTGAATACTTTTTGTCAAGGACTTCCGTTCAGATTCATTTGTCTATTAAAGAAGATCAAGATGAAAAGAGTCAAGTGGAAAATTTATTACGAATGAGAGTATTAATGCTCATATTGGTGTTTAAGTTTTAAGTCTGTTGTGTCTTTTCTTTCGTATTGGGAATAGGTTGCTTGTGACCTGCACGTGTTGCTTATGAAAAGTTGTCTGTGTGTGTTTTGTTTTTCCTTATTTAACAAAAGACCTTTGTACCATTCAGTTTCTTTCCTCATTGGAAAGAAACTGTAAGTGTCTCCTTAACATCATTCTATCATATCATTATATCATTGTCTAAATGTTTTCTACTCTCATGGTCGTTTTTACTAGATTCATTATTTACTTACATCTTCCGCTCGAATACTCTCTTGCCCGTTTTTACCCTGTTGCATTACGCACAGGTTTGTCTTGATTTTTCCTTTTTCCATTTCTATCTTTACATTACTAATCTTAGTGTGTGTTAGGTGTGTTGACTTTTTGTAGCTCGTTGTAGCTTGTGGCTTGTTGCCGTTATACTTACTTTTGCACCTGATTACCCCAGGTTAGTATTTTTATGATCGGAAAGAAACTATTCATTATTTACTTACATCTTCCGCTCAAATACTCTCTTGCCCGTTTTTACCCTGTTGCATTACGCACAGGTGTGTTGACTTTTTGTAGCTCGTCGTAGCTTGTGGCTTGTTGCTGTTATACTTACTTTTGCACCTGATAACCCCAGGTGTGTTGACTTTTTGTAGCTCGTTGTAGCTTGTGGCTTGTTGCCGTTATACTTACTTTTGCACCTGAGTACCCCAGGTGTCTTTCATTGCCTTTGGCAAAGCCTTGAAGCTCCAATAGCTCTCAGTTCCTATAGAACTTCTCAAACCCGACTATACTTCCAAATAGTACCCTTGGTTTAAGGATTGCCATGATTAATGTTTTTGTTTCCTTGGGATTTGTCCCCCAGTAGCATCGGTTGATTCTGTTAAGTTGTGGAAGTGTCATTTTCCCTCTTTGATGCATTCGTTTGATGTGTGGTCCAAAACTTAGCTTAGGGTCCAGCCATAATCCAAGCCATCGTAATTCTATTGTTTTAGGACAGAGTACCTGGTTTCCAAAATGAATGTTTGGGTTAGCATGTTTCTTATGAGTGAAATGCATTACTTGTGCCTTTTTCTGATCAAATATTGCTCCATGGTGTATCCCCCAGTTCAACGCTTTTTCCCCTTCTTCTTCTAGGTCCATCACATTCATGTCTATGTCTTTGTTGGCTACACAATGAGTGACATCGTCTATGAAACCTAACGAGATTTTGTCTGATCTTATGTCAACTTCTTGATTGATCAATAGTGTTGAGTTGTAAATAATGTAGAGTATCACCAACAGTGGTGAGCCTTGTGGTAATCCGTCATTGATTTCAAATTTTTCCGAGAGGAAGTCTTGTAGGCATAAGTCAGTCGTCCTATTTTGGACGTAGTTTCCTATCTGTTGAACTATGTAATTTGGGCAATTCTTCCTACGTAGAGTATCAGTCAGTCTTTGTTTGTGTACAGAAGGATATGCCAATTTGACATCAAGAAAAAGGCCCAATACTATCTCCCCCTCCCTCCATTTGTGGTGGATCCATGACGTGAGAATTACAAAGGCATCGTCGGTGTTATGTTGACGACGTCCTCCCATATGTCCTTCTGCCAATACTTTATTGGTTTCCGCCCAGTGAGTGATCCTTTGCATTATCACTGTTTCAAATACTTTACCTAGACAACTCCAGAGCGCTATAGGTCTATATGCACCTGGCTCTGAGTAGTCATCTTTATCATGTTTCCTGAGTATAGCAGTTGTTGCCATTCTCCAAGCTGTTGGGAAATAACCTCTTGTCAAGCAACTTTCAAACAGTTTTGTCAAGACTGGTGTTAAAGGTGACTCAGCTATTTTTATTAATTCGTTGTGTATGCCGTCCCCTCCTTTTGCTTTTTGTGAAGGTAGTTTTCTTATGATCTTGGCTATTTCATGCTCTGTTATGGGTTGGTGTTCTAATGATGCTTGTTGTTTGTGTCCTCCTAAACAATCCGAGATGTCACATTCATTGTTTACTATTGACGTGCCAATGAATAGCAACTTAGCTTGTTCGTCTTTGTTGGTTGCTAGTGTCCTGTCTTGTCGGTATAATGGCACCACTGCACTGGACCCTTGGTTCTGTGTGTACTTGAATGCTTTATATGTTAGTCCTCCCTGTGTTTTCGCCAGGAATTCTCTCCAGTGGTTTCTTTTTAGTTCGTGAATGAAAGACTTTACGTAATTGCTCCACTCCCAATAGCACTGTGCCGCTTCATAGGTACCACTGAGGATCATCCACCGCCTAGCTTGATTCCGTTCCTTGATTAGTGGCCTGGTTTTTTCTTCATCCCACCAAGGTTTATGTCAGTGGACATTTGTTTTAACCATTTTGCCTTGTTTGAGAAATGATTGTGTGACTACGTAAAGTAATTGGTCTGGGAACACACTCAGCTTTGTTTCTACATCATCACAGTATGAAGTTTTGTCCAGCTTATCTATTCTTGCCGAGTTGTGTGTTTGGTGTGTCCGTTTTTCATTCATGTGTATTTCTGTGAGTAACATTTGATGGTCCAAGCCGTAATTATCGCTTGTTGTCTCGCATCTTACCTCCTGTTTTGACAATTCAAAATTTATCCAAGTGATGTCGATTGTGGTTGGCTTTCCCCGTGCCCGTGGATAAAAAGTTGGGATATGCTGTTGTGATGCAGTCTTGAACCCCTTCTTTCCACAAGTCCTTATTAGTTCCTTGGCTAGCGGGTGTGTATGTCGGTAGTTGACTGGGTTCCATCTTGGGTGATGGAGATTTGCGTCCATCCCCATCACGGTAGGTGTGTGTCATTCGTTATATCTGTTCAGCCAGTTTTCAAGAATTGGTAAGCCCATATGTCTAGGTGGATTGTATATAGATATGATACATATTTTTGGTAATTTATCCCCGCTGTCTTTAACTTCTACAGCTGTTAAGAGAGGTGATCCGCTTGGTAGTATTGCTACATTCCACGTTGGGAATCCTTTTGATACATAAATGCCAGTCTTTGTTCTCTCCTTGTATGATCTTGCTACATAGTTGTATGCTGTGAAGTCATGCCAGGAGGGATGTGTTGGTATTTGTAGTGTATGTGGGTTAACCCACGGTTCCTGTAATATAAGTATGTCAAATGTGTCGTTAGCTAATAGGTTTTCCAAGACAATCTGTCTATTGAAGCAATTCAGCTGCGCTATTTTCAAATTTGGGTCGTCTGAAAAAGTAGGGTTATTGTCAGTATCTATGTTCTCTGGTGCTTTATGTGTTGGTTGTTTTGTGTGATCAGTGTGATGAAAGGAAAAAGGAATAGATGAAGATGAGGAAATACGGTGTGAATCTCGAGGTTGGTTGTATCTTAACATGGTTGAATTAATTTTTGAGGTAGACCCTTTGATCTAATTGGGCAGTTTGTGCTTGAGGCAGAATGAGCGTATTTCAAGTTCATTTTGTCGATTGTACTTTCGGGGTTCAGTGATATGTCTTGGTTCACACATCTCACACAGTGGGGATTTTCAGTTTTGGGACTTGGGCACATTCTCGAATCATGCTCCTCACCGCAGTGTTTGCAAATGAGTTTATTTTTGCATTGCAGACTGATATGGCCAGGTTCTTGGCAGCAGAAACATTGTACACATGTTTTCTTGCAAGCCCTCACCCTGAGACTGTTACCCTCAAAGTATACCGAACCCCTGCTCATTAAAGTAGTCAGTTCTTTTTCTAGTAATTCAATCATAATGGATCCTGAAATCTGGCCTGGTTTGGGTTTACTAAGCCACCTAATCGCGTGTATTTTGTCCAGTGGGATGGGGTTCTGGGCTACGAGTGTCGTTTTTATTTCGTCCGTTCTTGAGTAGTATTTGAGAGGCACCGAGTTGATAACTATAGGAAAAACTGCGGGGGATGTGATCAATTCTAGGTCAGCTAGGGTAGACCATTTACTTCTGTTCTCCAATAACCAATCTGCTTCAGCTTTGGTTGCTGTGAACAGCTTCACGTTACCCATGGGTAGGCCTATAGCTCCTTTCACTTCGAGTTTTCTACCGGCTATCTTCACGTCTAGTTGATTCAACGCTTCATTTACTCGTCGGACAATTTCAGTAGGTTTGACTCCTTCAAACGGTTTCCGGTCTTTAGCGCTTCTGATTATGACCTGACTTGGGCAAAAGGTGTTTATAATCTTGACTGGTGGGGGCGGCTGCGGGGTCTGAGTTGATGTGATCTTCAGTCCGTTTGTTGCTATGGATGTCCAGGTTCTCGGTTTTGCTGCTAATCCGTTCAGCGGCGTAGTTTGAGGAACCTGATTCAAATCGGCCACGCGTGAGTCAACCAGTGAGGCTAATTGCTTTTCAAGTTTGTCCATTTGTTTAGCGGTTTCACTCGAGACCTTAAGCTGTTCCTCCATTGCGCGTAGTTTTAGGGCCGTCTCGTCCATTGATAGGCTTAGTGCAACTACAATATCCACCAGATGCGCCGGGATGACCACGTCTCCGTTGTCCAACTTGTTCTTGGTAAGTTGTTTCAGGATCTGCAACAGCGACTTGCTTTCGATCCTTCGACCATTTGGTGTTGTTTGTGGTATCTCCTGGTGCTGTTCAATTTCCATTGTTTGATCGTTGCTTGGTAACGCGTCTTTTCGCGCGTTCGACACGTCCGGGCGGCCTGGTGTTGGTGTGTAGCGCGTTTTTTTTTGTGATGGAGGGGGAAATAGGGGGCATGCGAGAATTCTGAGATCAATAAAGATGTTGAAAATTGATTTAAAGATGAGGTGAGAGGTGTGAAGGTAGGACGATAAAAGAGATGGAACGCGATTACGCAGTCACTGCGGAAAAGTTAACTGTGGTGGTTCGAGTTCAAAATTCTCCCTGATATGTACAGCTGTTTCAAGAAAGATTGACCACTTTTTTTGAAAAAAGTTGTCGCCGCAGCGGGCAAAACCAGAGCAAAATCTCGTTTACAGGTTATGATTTTTCTGTATTTGTTCCAATTAGCAGCGAAACAAAATTGAGTGAGAGACAATACCCGAGTTTTGCACCGCGACGTAATTTTCAAAAAAAACAATCTTTGTTGAAACGGCTGTACTTTTCAAAGCTAAAATTGGATAATGGGGATGAGCTTACAACAACATTTACACCGGTCCTCATACCCTTGAGCCCGAATGTATGCCACGGGGCCTATCACAAGCTCTGTGTGAATACGACTGAAGCTATTGACAGCGAGACAAGCAACAGTCTCCAAATCGAAATGGACAGCCTCACTTCAGCTATCGAACGTCAAGATTGGTCTAAAGCTCACTCTATCGCACAATCGATATCTTTGGATCCCTGTCACCTATTCAAATATCAAGCTTCAACATATCTAGCTTCTGCTCGAGAGATCCCTTCAGACGTGTTACAACAGCTACTTTCCAAGGATCCAGTATGGACGGCGCAAGCAGTACTGTCTTGCCAGACACCAACGATTGCCAGCACGATTCAGAAGCATCTGAATGAGGTTGGTTTAGAGGCAACAGAATTATGGATGAAGAAAGTCTTCAAAGATGAAATACCCTTGCTTGAATGGCTCCGCGATATGGTTGATCAACTCGATGGCGATGACGTAGAACAAAAGCTCAAAGATTTGATTGAAGGATCAAATGAGATGCGCGAAGCGTGTGAAGCTAGATGGCTGGCGTATGAAAGAGCTTGGCGCTGGAAATTATATTCTCAGTTATATGAAGTGGATAAATACTCTTCGCCTGTAGCCCAGACGTCTCGGGAGGCGATTGCAGATGATGTGCCTGAAGTTGCAGAAGATGCATGGGGAGAGTTGGATGTCGATGTCTCGCCAGAGTTTCATGTCACTTCGCAATCTGAGCTCGAAGTTCCTTCATTCTCTGAATTTTGCCGTCAAAATCTTCGATACCTCGCCTTAAGCTTTGCTTCTGAGCTTAACCTTCGCCAAGCTCGAATCATCGCCGAGGAATGTCATCTCGATTATATAGATATATTTGATCGAATACCATTGCATGCACAACCTTCCGATCCAGAATATGGCGGTGATTTGATCGAGCTCCTACCACGTAATCATCCCAATCGACAGCTTCCACGACTGAATCCAGATGACGCGATCCGAAACTTTTTCCAGGGTCGTCAAACATACCCCGAATCACATTCCGATGAACAGCTGACACAATGGTATCATACACGAGTCGATGCTATCGAAAAGTCTACAGGGCACATTGACGCAGCTATTGAATTTGTTCAGCATGGTGCTTCTTTGGGTGTTCCTAACCTTGAAAGTATGGCGGAAGATTTGAGTCTATTTAGCAAGTTGCTTTATGAGGCACCAGATCATACATATCATCAATGGAATCTGGACAAATGGCGTAGCAAGTCATTAAATGAAGTTGTCGAGGCGTACTTGCACGGGACAAGCCCGCAAAATCTAGTGAGAGATATACACCGACTCGTTTTGCCATATCTCGGTGTCATGGAGAGTCGAATCGCTCGCACCTCAGCATCTGATTCCGAAACGACCATTCCCGACGCGATCCGGTTCTGGGCGCTGGGCCGAGCTGATGACTTGCCCATACTAGTCGCCCTCATTGAGTCAAGTTCACCGACTCGCAAACTTCCAGAGCGATTCATCAAAGACAACGAGGAATTAGCCCGTGTCGCGATCGCATGTTTATATACAAGCTCTAAGCTGGATCAATGGAGTCTTATGAATAAAGTCTTTGAGTGTATGCCAGCTTTTCCTAATGCTGAACCAATGCCCGAAAGCTTTCAGCCCTCGGAATATTTGCAGGAACTTTTTAATACCTTGGAAGTTTCCAAAAATCACAACGATCTTACTCACCAACTTTACGCAGCTTTGACAAAAGCGTCAGCTGGAACTCTCTCGGCCATCTTAGATAGCTTGGATAATCACCTGACGACCGCTGAAGTACTTGCCCGATGGAACGTACCGGTCAAGTTGAAAGATTTGATTGTCAAGTTCCAAGGCAAGTGTGTCGAACAAGAGAAGTTAGCAACCAGGATGGCTCGTCAAGAAGGGGGCCTTGAGATGGAGAGCGAAGAAGAGTGGGAAGTCTTGTTGGAAGGTATGATAGAGCTTTCTAAGCCGGGCCGAGTGTTTGATGCATTAGACGAAGTTCACATCATAAGATTGTTTTTTTCGGGCCTCTTGACATCTGGAAGTCAGTATTTACCGTCCATGTGTTTAAGCGTGATACAGTGCGGAAAGCTGACAGAAGTTTCTTGTGACAGAGTTCAAATTAGCCAAAGCCTTGTTCTCCTCTTCAAGTAGTGGAAATTTACTGACAGCCCAGGTAAAAGAAGACTTGGTAATATCTGCGTCGCGCGAGTATTATGATAATGCTGAGTCGGGGAACCAGAATTTCGGTGAGATGAAACTCGCGATGGAATGGTGCGAATATCCCTTCAATTCTTTGTGACATCATCCGGCTGATGAATCTACTATCATTAGTCTCGCTGCTGCAGAGCCGACGTCCCGGATTCGAGCGGAGCGCGACTTTATTGAAGCCACCAGCCGGCTCACCTCCTTCAAGCTGGCCTCTCAGCCTGGCGTTTTGATGACACCAATACAAATTCGCCTGAAAGCAAACAAACTAGATCTGATAGATCAGCTGCTTTCAACTAACGAAGATGCATACAAACATCAAGACATGATTTTAGAACTTGTAAAGAAGCTCGGATTCCGCGACGACACCTTGCCTCAGATCAAAGCGCTTGCGTCTATCGTTGACTCCGCTACATCGAAGGGGGATTTCAACACTGCCAATGAAACCTGCCATCGCATGGTCAGCACGTTGGAAACCATGAAAAAACGCCCTCGAAAACTAGAACCGATGGAAAAGGTGAAAAGTGCATCGGACGCTGTTTGGAATACATGTAGTAGATTGGGCACATCTACCGACATAAGCCTTCAGGGTCTTGATGCTGAGAAGAGATCAACACTCTTGGGACATGCAATCATCCTATGCCCTGCTGATCAGATCTCAGGTTTGCTCGCCAAGTGGCGTGAACTCGAGGCAGAAGACCTGATCAGTAAGGAAGTCACTGTCACTGAGCGACCACCACTCATTTCCGCTGGGTCATGGCAACTCAGTAACAACATCAGTAAGACGCATAGCCGGCCAGAATCGAGGATGAGCTCAGCTGTTAATCTCGCCAATTCAGCTTCAAGTTTGACCGGAGATCTTGCGATTCGAGCAGCCAGCAAGACATTGGGCAAAGCAGCTGCCCTGTTCCCATTCAAGTCACGAAATTCGCCTATCCTATCTTCGGGAGACTCGATACCCCCTTCAACATCTGGCCACGCTGAACCCCAATCAGAATCGGTACAAGCATCCAGTGATCATACAAGGAGCTCTACTCCCTCCCAAGATCGCTCTATCCTTTCACAGCCATTAGCAAATCTAGTGGGAGAAGATGGTCTTGCAGTTGGCGCTGATCGAATCACAACAGCATTAAGTAACAAGTTTACAAGTGGGGTTGGTTGGTTAATAGGAGCAAATGACGAACTCTGAGCCTCGTGATTGTATTTGTCAGCAAGCAGATCACACCCTATCCCAAAGTAATGTGTAGTTTTGAGGAAAGGCATTTATGAGACCAATTCTGTTCAATATCATTTTTTTCGCAATTTCTTGTGCAAGAAGGTTCGGCTACCAAAATGTATTTTTACTGCAATTCCTGTTAAGACTTGGTTTTCGAATTTGGATGCTACTACATATTTGCGCAGGTTGGCTTCAATTATTGACCTCAACATAGGTATCATTGTGATGATAGATATACAATCCATAGGCCATTGCCTGTTCATGCTCGATGAGTCATTCTCTTCCCAAGTTCTTTTTGGGGCACAGACGTCTTGAAATTGCCTTTCTCCTAGTCACACCAAAAGACTGGTGGATTGCCTCACTACCTACTTCACTAGCTAATCCTTCTGAAATCTGTTGTCCCTGAGATTATACCTCAACTTGACGCTTTATAGAAACTCTCAATGAAGTCCACATATTGAGCCTTGGGTTGCCTTGCTGTGGTCATCAGATAAGATCCTGACTATAAGGCAGGAACCTGCATATAGCATTAAGGGTGTAGTATCTTCAGCATTATGAGCTTCACCTGAATGATACTTCATCATCCACACTGGGGCAATTACCAACATTGCCTCAGAGATAAACATCCGATTCCTGGATGAGAGTAAACCCAAGTCTTGAAGGGATTGCAAGTCCTCTTCAAGGTTCAAACCTTCTGGAATGGGCGGGTTGGCTGGATCAAAGACAAAAAGCCTACAGTTATGATATACAGGACAAAGGACAAAAGATCAAAAAACATCAGAAAAAGAAAATCAGAGGCTACATAGTCATGGAAAGAAACCTGCACAATACTGTCCTTTGTGTTGGTGATTCCTGTGTGGCCCCAGCAGTGTTGGATTGTTGTCAAAGTGATGGAATGCCAAACCAACTTAGCCAGACGGCACGCGGTAAGTATATCTATTTCAGAGCATCCACTATCGTTGCTGTAAACACAGGGAAGAAACCTGTGTCAGTTTTGAAATTCTGCAGTTTGACATGGGTCATGTCAAGAGCGTTATACATTTTCATAATATACACATCATGTCAAATTGATAAAAAGTGACACCATGTCTGTATCGTTGTGGTACCTTCACACGGCCTTGGATTGGACTACCACCTCGTGTGGCAGTTTGATCCTTTACATACTCACGTAGCTAGGTATTTGTCTTAACCTGCTTGAGCTTAATGTCCATACTTGTCCATACCCTTTGGTCTAAAACTTGACTGGGACCTTTATGTCAGAATTGTTGATGCCTTATGTTGTACACCACCGGGGGACTCTGGGTTTTGATCCTACCCGGTCCTCCAATGGTCGGGTCCAAGCCTCGCTGCATTTTGTTGGCTGTCGAGTCGCAGCTGGCCACCATGACTCATCAAACTTCAATCAATCTCAGACTCACCGTGGTTTTTTATCAAATAACAATTTCCTCCACTCAAAGACCTTGTACAGCGACTCATAATCAACTTTCAATACAGTAACAACTGTTCTCAATTTCGATCAACAATCCAAATCTTGTTCATTAGACCAACACGAGTTTTCACCTCTGACCGGATTCAGAGCTCTGATTACCTTGGGACCTTTCGAGAATTTACAACCGGTTGTAAGCTCATTGGTCTGGTTGAACTGAACAATCATACAACTCAAGCCATCCTCAAACTTTGACAATCAACTACCCCAAGTGTTATGAACAGGCCTTGCGACTGTCCAAAATGTATGGATTTAAACGGGGGTCATGGTCCAGCACTTTCAATCAAGACTATCCAGCATCACTATCGAATCAATGCAAGTCATCAACATGTTCTAAGTGTATGTACCCTTAACCCTCTTTGAACATATGTTGGCAATGCCTCAAGGAGGGTTAAGTGGAGCCTTACCCGTCAAACAGGCTATGTACCTGAAGCCGGTGCGTATTATGTGTCATAATGTCACTGGGGTTTCAAATTTTCTTGAAGGGAAAGTATACAGTGACTATGACGTATGGGAAATAAACTCCTGGTCGAGTTTTAGACAAATCCTATGGTGATTAAGCTCAAGCAGGTTAAGACAAATACCTAGCTATGTGAGTATGTAAAGGATCAAACTGCCACACAAGGTGGTAATTCAATCCAAGGCCATGTGAAGGTACCACAACAATACAGACATGGTGTCACTTTTTATCAATTTGACATGATGTGTATATTATGAAAATGTATAATGCTCTTGACATGACCTATGTCGAACTGCAGAATTTCAAAACTGACACAGGTTTCTTCCCTGTGAAACGGCCTCGGTACTGTAAATTTTACAGTACCAAAGGCCAAAATCCCCAATCGTGTCAAAAAGACCATTCGGTACCTACAGTTTTGGTAAAAATTTGGCAGAGGTCCTGCAAATTTGCAGGACCTCTGCAGAATCGGTATCTATCAAATTTGCTTGGGCTACCGAGCAAACGGTACACCACCACAAGTCATCGTCAAAACTCACCTCCTCCCATTTTCATCCTTCCATCCCATTTCCAATCTTCAACCTCTTTTTTTTCAAGATCATATCAATTAATTCAATCTTTCATATATCTTATTGAAGAAAACAAAACCCACCTTTTCAAAAACCAGTCGGTCCATCAATTCAGGCGAGTAGATCTTTGAACTGTGCAGACTTTTTACAGATGACACGATTGTGAGACAGAGTCGATTCTGTACAGTACGTACTGTACAGAAGATGATTTACCACAACAATAGTGGAATTTGACGGTTCAGTACGTACCGCAACTGTACTTTACAGATTGTTACAGTAAATTTGCTGAAAATTTACTGTAACGATAGTGGATGCTCTCATACACTTTATTTGCAGTGTTGCTGTCATCAAGGCATTGGGCAGTACAAGTGAGATATTGTTTGCAATAATGGCATTTGAAGGCATGGATAATGCCTGCATCAAGTGGCTGGACATGAGCTGTGATGTTTGGTCAAAAGAACTTGAGCTTTATGTTGGTGAAGAGATTTGGTGGAACAGTGTGGCCAGCAGTGTTGTCAAGTAAAAGTAAGATCTTCCTGCCTGTGGCTTGTAGGTCTTGGTCCCACTTTGAGATCCACAACTCAAAGATTGATGAGGTTAACCATGAGGTTGAGTTATTGTAGTAATCAATTCCAAGCTCAGAGGGTGTCTTCTTGTTGAAGCAACGTGGGGATTTCCACCAATCAATGAAGGTCAGAAAACAATTGTCTGATTCATTGGCGTTTGTAGTACACACAACTGTTATATGTGCTTTGGATCCTTTTAAACCTGGGGCACTCCGAGTGGCTAAACCATGGCTAGGAGGCATCCTAAATGATATGAGAAGATAGTCAGAACTGAAGCAAAGCAGAGACAGAAAGATTGGAAAGTAAGATAAGACTTACACGTAAAAAAGACCAGTTTCATCCATGTTATAGACATCACACTGCTTGTGATCAGCAGTGGTCTTACACATCCAATCCCTCTCAGCTGCCACTACCTCTGGACTGGCTGATGCAAGAACCCTAAAGATACAACCCTGCCAGGGCTGAGTCCTGCCACATGCTCAGCAAAGAAATAACAAAGTGTTTGTCTCCTATTTTAGGTTTAGCTTTTGCTTTTACTTCTGATTCTGGATTGGATGATTCATCAAAGGATCCACGGTTGGATATTGGTTGCAATGTTCAGCCCTGTTTATTGAAGATGCACAAGAAGTATCTGGACTATACTGAATTTCCAATTCAGATTTTTGAGGAGCTTCTTGTTTGAGAACTTCTTGACACAATTTATACATTTCCATATCTTCTTCTTGACAATACTTTTTACTTTACTCTTCTGTTGGTTTTTGATGACTTTGTTTATGTATCAAGACTAAGATAATTTTTATAAATTCAATGTTTTGAAAGTCAGTTATAATCAGGAAGATATGAGATGTGAAGATTTTGTTTGAAGTGCAGGATTGCTGAATTACATATTGTCCAATCTAAACAAGTACAAAGTGGAGTGAGATGACAGATTGAAGTGCTTTGAATTCATGAAGACCAAGTAACAAGGGCTTGAATTCATCAAGAGGCAAGAGTATACCAACTGTAAGCTGCTCAGTAATTAAATTTCCTCCATCATCAAGCCATTGTTGGTCTTCATAGGATAGAACTGACCACTAGCTTGATTGGATTTCAGTTGATCAACAAGTATTTCATTTTCTTCTTCAAGGTTTTCCAGCCCTTCCTTGAGTAGGTGTAAATCATGCTCTTCAAACTGTAAATGTGGTGGGAATTGAGAGGGCTTGAGCTTGGATGGTGCAAGAAATGTTATGTTTCCAATTTGAGTGGCATGAATAGGATCTTCTGTGGTGAATTCCCAGAGAGGGAACCTGGCTTCCAGACTTTGTAAAAATTGTTGGAAGGAGTGGTTTGATTTGATTTTGAGGCAAAAACACTTTCAACCCGCTTTATGGTTATGTGTTTAGACTCCAGGGATCTCAAAAAAAGAATTGAGGAGTGGTTTTTACGAATTTACATTTGCTCAATATACAGCTATTCTCGAAATTAATGTCATGTTCGTTAATTTTTTTTTCCCCCCCAATACAGGCTTGCCGCGCAGCGCAGCAAGCCCGTACAGACGGTGGATTGGGTCAAACCCAAGACCCCCTCGGGCCTCATATCCTTCCCTCCAATCCACGTGGAATTCAAAACCAACCCCACCACCCATCAAATCAAAACCAACCCCACCGCCCATCAGATCAAATCAAACCCCACCGCCCATCGGGACATCAAACTTCTGGATCATTCACGTTTGGATAAACGTTCCCCAGTAGGTTTTGTCTTATCCCCCCTCTCAATGTTATGAAATCACTTGACTGAGCCCTAATTTTTGTTCTACTCAACTTCTAGACATGTGCCAACGCCCAGGCAAATACGACGCCGGACTTAAGGTTCTTGCTGTTCAGTACCTGCGCAAAGGCAAGACGATCGAACAAGTCCGCCAAATATTGAAGTCGCCTGTCAGCGCTCGTACGATTTCTCACTGGCTTGCTTTATATCGTCTAACGCATTGTCATTCGCCACGTTGCCGATTACGAGTGTCTCGGAAGGAACACTGTCTTGACCAATGAAGACCGTGACTTTATGTTGGAACTATTAGAAGGTAATCCGGCGCTATACTTAGATGAGTATTGCTACGCCATTTATCGTCGGACCGGCATGTGGGTTGCTTTATCAACGGTGGCAAGCGATCTCAAGGATCGACTGCACCTCACGCTCAAAAAGGCCCGCACAATTCACCCCAATCAGGGTCCCACCAAACGGGCTTGATTTTTACATGCAGTTGGAGGTTTGACTCCCAATATGCTTGTTTTCCTTGGTAAGTTTCCCTTTTTTTCACTTTTGTTTCTTATATTTTATCTTAATTTAATAATCCATAGCTTAGATGAGGCGCTGACAAACCTCCAGACAAATGTTCTCTCCAGGAACGGTATCTTGGACGGCAGTATGGCCGGGCCAGACAAGGCGAGCGCACAAGCCGAATACCTTGGAGTCGAGGTGGGAAACGTTTCTCCCTCCTCCCGGCTATATTTCGAGGAGGAGTTTTGGCGCTCGACTGTCAAGAAGGGAGCTATCTTCAACACGATTTTGAGGGATTCCTCAAACATCGCTTGGTAAGGAATTGAATTTCCGTTTCTGACGACAGTATTTGTTCTTGACATTATCCCTCTCCTAGTTTCCAGTTATGAATCCGTATCCCCAAGCGAATTCTGTCCTGGTCATGGACAACGCGCGTATTCACCACGGCGGTCGAATTGAGGAACTTGCGGCCGCAAGAGGTATACATATCTTGTACCTCCCCCCTTACTCGCCTGATCTCAACCCGATTGAGAAGTCCTTCAGTGTTCTCAAATCTTATTTCCGAAGATCTCAAGCGCTCTTACATTCAGCTCCTGATGAGAAGGTCAACTGCATCATGGATGCAGCATGGGATCTCTTTTCCGGTGCACTCATGCATAAGTTGTATGTGGTCTGTGGATATTGGATGTAAGTTGCTTTTGAATAGTTTCTATTCAAGATCTTATAATCATCCCATTTTATAGTTGTCTCATTTCAAATAGTTCAATACAAATTATATGATGCGCGGTTACTTTCCTCTTTGTAATTTTTTCAAGAATGATTGAGTTGTTTTGCAAGAATGAATGTGTTGTTTTGACCTTCTTCAATGAGCATTGGGTATGCTCAAGTTTTTCAATTGTGCCTTACTCACTAAAAAGTGGGGATTGTTTTATGGGTAAGGCCAAAGATCTCTTGTGAGTTCTTGTGAATAAGGCAAGAAAACAATTTTGGGGTTTGGTAAGGCCAAATATGACTTGTATAAGCCAAGAACAAACTGTGTTGGGTTAACCAGAAATCACAACATAGACTTGTGATTTCTGATTCAGCCATTATCTTTTTTTTTGGTGTGGGTGAGGCCAGAAATCAGACTTGTGATTTCTGATTAAGCCCAGAAGATCCTTTTCTGGGTCATTTAGAAATCACAAGAATGACTGGTGATTTCTGTTTCAGCCATGAACAATCTTTTTGGGGTTAACCAGAAATCACAAGAATGACTGGTGATTTATGATTCAGCCAAGTAGAACATTTTGTGGGTCAATCATGAAACACAAGAATGAATCACATGGTTCCGGTCACTGGTCATGGTTTGGGTCACTTGTTAATGATTCACAAGCTGGATTGTTTTGGGCTGTAAGGCACCAAGACCCCTGGTCCTATTTATGACTTCTCAACAAAAGGACCTTTGTTGAGTGAGCATAAATTTATTTCTGGCAGTCCACAAAACAAGACCACTCTCACAAGACCACTCTCACTCTCACTCTCTGATTGCTCATTTGTAATGTTGAAAAAATGACATGACATGTCATTCCGTACTTTGTAAAGTTTATCTGACTTCTTGTGTTTCTTTGTTCATTGTTTGGATAGAAAAAACAAAAACATTTGGTGTGTATCAATCAGTGAATAGGTACAAAAGTTCAAACTTTCACAATACATGACAATTGATCAAAACCGTGTATCAAGGATAAAGTTGGTAGGAATATACGTTGATTAAGATAGGGAACTTGCGGGTTGAGATCCCAAAGACTTGAGGTGTTTGTTAAACATCGGAATGGCCTTTGTAAGATCATTGGCATGAGCGAAGGGAATGCCCATACTGCAAAAGCTTTCCATATTATACGTCTTGCAGTCTAACAACCTACCAAATGAGTCAATTCCCTGTTCAGCCAGGATTTCGCGCGTCTTGGTCATATCAAGGTTGATACCCGCAAAAATCAGATAATCTTCAAACAAAGGCATGATCAGTGGGGGTGATAATCGCATAGGTTTGGTGTCTCCAGCTGGTGGTATCAGAGTTTGGTTGGGGTCGGCAGGGGGAAGGATACTCTGTGTAGGAACCAATGGAAGATTTGGGATACCAGGCGAAGCAAAAGGGGGGATTTGTGAGTACTGGGGTGCGTGCGGAGCTGGAGCAACTGCCAAACCAGGCGGGGGAAATAGTTGACCATAATAATTATGGTTAACTACCGTTCCCTGAGTGGCCAATACAGTACCGGAGGGGATGTCTGGGGTAATCGCTGGCCCCAAACCAAGAAGGCAGTTCTTTTCCTTCTCGTAGTTGGCCACAGGAATCCAGGCAAAACCGGGTCGTTTAGTTGGGGGATTCACTTCATCGACACCGGGGACCTCATTGGCCTATGAGGGAAAGCGCGAGATGGTGGTCAGTACAAACAAAGGTCTGATTCACACTTGAACAAATCCACTTACACAATCGTTGGCCCAAGTGCGAATGCGGGCAGTGTTGAGCAGCATACAGAGAGATGGATCTTGAGGATTGACGACGGAGGTGACATTTTCGCCTCTCTTAAAGTCCTTGGAGAATCGACCCATCAGTATCCTAAGTTTACGTTTGCCAGGACTTAAGATATCAGACTGAGGAATTAGGATGTCAGTGAAATGGTATCATTAGGAGTTACAATGATACGTGACTTACTCCCACCGAGTCTTCAGACCGAGGATTGCCTTTGGTGTCTTTGGAGGGCGGGTCGTTACCACGAGCACCACGACCATGGACCAAAGCTTGCATAAAACGTGACACGTTTGCATTTACCTTTGGATTCTCGTGGTGAACCTTGAATCCCATTGGGGTGGACGGTGGAACGAGTTGAGTGGTGGCCATAAATTCCCGCAAAGATTTGACATCGTTGATAAGCATCTTCTTGGCCTTATGTTTCCGCGAGCTGTTGATGAACCCCTGAATATCGACCGCCTTGGAAGCCCATGCTGTACTAAGCGATTCGGAGACCCATGGAAGCTTTTGGTCGCAAGTCTGGGATACCTTTGTTTGAAACATTGGAAAAGAAATACTACCTGGATTTTCGATCGTCAAATTGATGGGTACCTTTGGATGATAGGTTTTGTATTTTGGTACAGTGGGCTTCAGCTTGCTACGTCGATCGCCTCTGGGAGTCTTCTTTCGTTTCTTAGCATTGGGGGCTTCCACAGGGGGGACTTGAAGCTGCCAGTAATTGAAGCTGACCTGAAATTCACGTGCGTTCGAGTGAGTTTTGGTCTGGCCACGGTTTGATTCAGCTGGTTCACCGGCAGTTCCAATTAGTCAGATTACATAAGAAGATAAGCAAATAGTCAGATCACAACTCATAACTCAATCATGACTAAGAAATTTGTTTGGGGGCTTACCATCATCTGGTAAGGTTACTTCTGCCTGTTGTTCATCCATATCCAGATCGCTATCCGAGTCCAATTCAATGGCCTTTGCAGGCCTCTTCTTGGACGGGCTAGGGTATTTAGTCGGGCTAGTGCAAACTGTTGACGGCAAACCTAAAGACGTATTTTGAAAAAGTCCGGGAGAATCGAAGATCAAAGGATTGATGTGGGGATTTTTCGAAGTGACCGCAGTGGCCGCTGAACTGGAGCCAGTGGAGGAGGTGCCCGGACGGATTCCAAACCCCAAATCCGACATCAAAGGGGTCAAGAACGTGGAAGGTGGTCTCGGACGTGCCTCGAACGGGGATGTGAGAGGGGGCTTAGTCATCCCTTGACTGACCCTGGGAGCCACGGTTGATTTCAAGCCAAAAGATGGGGTACAAGGTGGAGTACCAAACCTAAACAAAAGAAAAGCACAGGGATTAATCCATTTGAGTTGATACAAAACCAAAGATGGGGGGTACTCACGTGGCTCTTTCCCCCATCAGCGCTTGTTTATAGCTGCGAGTTTTGATCGCACGGCTCATGACATCGATCCGACTTTCAAAGGCCGTCCTGCTTGAATTACAGAAAAAAAAAGATTGAACATCAGCCTATGATGAAAAGAGAAGGATTGATTGAAACAAGATAAAATCAAACTTACAAGGGCGCTTGTGAAGTTTTTCTGTTCACCATACTGCAAGTGATTATACTGAAGTGAGGTTGTACTTTTGAAATCCGTCTGGAGGATCGTTCTGGGGTTTCTTGACCTGGAGGATGGCATTGTTTTATGTGAACTTTGCAATCGGCCCACTTGTGGTTCATTATCAACTTGCCGGAGTTCGAGTTGGATGGAACCTTTGTTGGCGACAAGTGCGTGAAATCAAATATCGGCTAAGCTACATGAATTGTGGTTGAGTCGAGATGGATGAGTTGAAGTTGAGTCAGTGGAAGTTGAGGTGAGACGGTGGTGAGATTGGGGAACCAAATACAGACCTTGTTTGAGGGTTCCGATCGGTGATCGGACCCAAACAAACCCGGTCCATAAACCGGACTATATCGCCGGATAGTGATGATTACAGGCTTGCTGCGCTGCGCGGCAAGCCTGTATTGGGGGGGGGAAAAAAATTAACGAACATGACATCTACTCCTTTTTGGGTTGTGAGCAGCAGTCCATTGCACTCATCTTGGGGGTTGGGACCGCGCGTTCGGATTCCAATACGAATCCCACCACTTGCTGTCCCTTCTAGGCATTTATTGTAACGGGCCTGGAGGGTAGCGAGTGAGTTGGGGGGCCCCTCGGGGCCTCTCCCGGGGCTTCTTCTAAGCTCAAGGTATACCGTACCTACAGAGCGTTAGTGGAAGCATGAGAGGCCGGAGGGGGGATTCTTACCGGATACCGAGGACGGGAGCAGTCAGACCCCTGGGACGGTGGGTGGGAGCTGAAAATATTTTACTATATATTTGATGCTAATGCTGAGTTTGAGCGACAATAAGGAAGTAGCGAGCCAGGAGCTTGAGATTTTCCTGTACTAGGAGACTCAAGCTTGACGTGGCTTGTGTACATATCAGGTAACCCGTTATGTACATAGCGCTCTTCCTCTGTGCTCACACTCCACCCCGTAGACAAAGGTCCAAACTGCGTGCCTTGTCCGAACCCCCCATCTACTCCTCTTTGGGTTGTGAGCAGCAGTCCATTGCGCTCATCTTGGGGGTTGGGACCGCGCGTTCGGATTCCAATACGAATCCCACCACTTGCTGTCCCTTCTAGGCATTTATCGTAACGGGCCTGGAGGGTAGCGAGTGGGTTGGGGGGCCCCTCGGGGCCTCTCCCGGGGCTTCTTCTAAGCTCAAGGTATACCGTACCTACAGAGCGTTAGTGGAAGCATGAGAGGCCGGAGGGGGGATTCTTACCGGATACCGAGGACGGGAGCAGTCAGACCCCTTTTCTCTGGCATCGTGTTCAGAGTCCTGACTAGCACCCATCCTCTGTACTCGGTGCCCTCTTTTTTCCTCCCTACCTCACTCTCTCTTTTTTTTTTTTTTTGGGGGGGGGGTTTAAACTTTAATTTATAATACTCTGTATGTAATTGCATTGGGAGTGTACACAAACTTTATTACTTCCTACGTCATTAATTTGCATAGAGTTTCTATTGTTTCCCTTTTTCTTTCTTCGGAGTACAACTTAATGTATCTTTTGTATGAATTTCCTACCCATCTGCCCTGTTCCTTAATTGCTTCTATCGATGAGCCGTGGAAATTCAGCAATGAAGCTCCACCTACTCTAAACGAGTGTCCTGTGGGCCCTTCGGTGTTGTAGCGCTTCCATATTTCGTTTACCGCCTTCATTACCTCCGACTTCGACAGTAACCATCTCTCACCATCCCTTAGGTATGAAAACAGTGGGTCGTCTTGCTTCATCTTATTCAGCTTGACCGTCGCCTCCAGTGCTTGCGTCGGGTCTAACCTGGTAGGTTGTTTCTTAAGGACCAGGGTCTGCTTTTCGTTTTCTTTTGCAGTTTTTGCTCCGTAGATGGTCAGCTCTAGGCTTCCAGTGCTTCTCTCTAATAGTAAGTCTTTCAACAATGGAATCCTCTTGTCTGGTTTGTCCGAAACTAACTCTCCTAAACGTGCTAATCCCCAAAATGCTACTAGGGTGACCGCCAATATTGCTGTAGCTTTATTCCCTCCTTTGTCTGTCTCGATCAAGATCTGATTAAGGTGGGACACCGTCACTGGTTCCTTCTCTTCTCTTTTCCTTTGTCTAGGTGAGGAACTGACTTCAGGTAAGCTGTTTTTTCTCTCGTTCTCGTATTTCTTCGAAGCTTTTAGCATCAGCCTGGTTAACTCTTTGTCTACGTCTGGGAATCGGCATTGGTGGAGCTTGTGCCATGCTTTCAGTCCTACTATGTACTTCCGGATCGTGTCTGCTTTCACCGCCTCCTTCACCGTTTCCTCCGGATTTCTTCTCTCGCTTGCCCATAAGATGAACTCATATATCAAGTCTTTGGTGGCCGGTAGGCACTCATTTCGACGTCTTCCTTTTGATACATTAAATTTTACATATTTTCTAACACCTGCGTTATACACTTTCATTGTTTCTTCCAACCAACCGCCTCCTGTTATGTGCTCGACCAGCTCTCGCTCAGTTATCTGTTGTACTCCGTCTGGTCCGGTCTTGAATTCGTCTAGGTTCGGAGGGCATTTGGGCTTTGGGTGCTTGGATTTCTCTTCGGAGGGGTTCATGGTGGCTTTTGAACTCTTGAGTTAGAAGATCAAGGAGGTCGTTCGGGAGGGGAATCACGAGTTGTCGTTCCAAGTTCTCTCCGGAGTTGTCGCCTCTGGATAGGGCGTCTGCTGGGTTGTCTTTTGATGATACCCTCTCTTCTTGAATGTCGCACTGGAAGTCGGTGAGTAAGTTTTGGATTAATTTCCACTCTTTGTTTACTGACTTGTCCTTTGATTTTCTGTTTCGAACTACTCCTTCCGTTGTAGTATTATCTGTATGCACGATCAATTGTCTTCCCCTTATCTCGTATTTCATCCTCGCCATGAGTAATCCTAACCTGATTATTACCGTTTCAGCCCAAGCAATTCTCCGTTCAGGCTCCCCTCGTTTCAGGTTTTTCGTTTGCCAACCTTCTCTTAGGCGGAACATGGACCATGACAACCCTATCTTCAATCCTAGGCCGTACTATGTTGAGGCGTCACCAAACCACTTTATGTCCGTGGGAGTCTTCCTCGGTAAGATCCTTAGGTTATCGAAACTGTGTAAGGTGTAATCCCAGTGAGTCAAATCTTCTATTACGTCGTCGGGGAGGTGGCGCTTTATCCACTGGTTCCCCCAAACCTTTTTGCAGTGATGCATTGCCCTCATGTAGGCCTTCATATGAGGGAGGATTAGGATCGTATGGCACAGCCGCCCTACTAGGCCCTCAAAGTCGTTGTAGGAAATCTTCGCCTTTCCAGTAAGGACGTTTCTTGTTTCTGTTTTGCGTTTCTCCAGTTTTTCCTCTGGCAATCTAACCGTGTGGTCTTTTCCATTCCAGATAAAGCCTACGTATTTTTGTTCATAGCTGAACTCATGGTACTTGGATTCGTTGGTTCTCACCCCGAGTTGGTTGCTGATTCGCACTACGTCTTTCATAGTGACTTTCGACTCAGGCCGCTTCGTCAACATGTTGTCATCAACCCATCGGAAGATTCTGGGTATTGACAATTGGATCTGTATTAGCTCCTTCCACGCGTCTGCTGGTCTGCCAAAAATACCGCAGCCCGCTACTCCGCCAAACGCGACCCTGGTATCCACCCATAGGCCTCCATCGAAATCCTTCAAGATCAAGTATGGCCACTGGTCCGGGTCTGTCGGGATCTGGCAGTAGGCCTTTTCCCAGTCGAAAATGGCCAGCAACCATGTGCCGGGGTTATCTTGGAAGAACTGCACGGCGCTTTCGAAATCGTCCCAAGTTGTTTCAAAGTGGTTCTTGTTCACAAATGAATTCACGGAAGGGATGCTCTTTACTTTCCTTGGGTACGAAAGGTCGTGTATCACCCTGAAGGTTCCATCTCCATTCACGGTACTGCCCATTGGGCTTGACCTAAAGAATGGGAACCAGTCTCCTAACTGGCCGTGCGAGAAGGGTCCGTAAATTCTACCTTCTCGTTTCTCCTTTGCCAAGCTTCTTCTTATTTTTTCCTTCACGTCTGACGCCGATTTGTGATTGTCAGGGGTGTAGTAGGGCAAGTCTCCAATCTTGTGATCTGGGATACCCTGGGGGAAACCGTACGTAAAGCCTTCTATGACGTCTTTGTACTTTCTGGTGAGTCCTGTCATTTCTAGCTGTCTTTTCCACTCACTGACGTCCATCTCGCACCTGACTCTGCATGGCCATGGCCTCCCATCTTCCGGCCGGTGGATTCTCCGTACGTGGAGGCTTTCCCATCTCTCGCGCTGCTCTTCCAGATTGGTCCTCCCGGTTTCCTCTTCGCTTTCTTCCTCTTCTCCTTCATCACTCGAGTTTTCGTTGAGGCTCGTTTCGCGCCAGTAGTTGTTTCCTGTACTCAACATACACTCCTCCTCTAAGGATCTAGCGCTTCCTGTGCTCTCGGACCCCATTTCTAATGTTAGTGGACTCTCGCGTTGTTCCGTACTACAATCTTGTTGCATGGGGTCTCGCTGGGTGCTTCTGTCCCTGTGGCAAGTGTAAACGGGGCAAAATTTTCACACGTAAGTTACTCACTCTCATCATTTGCTCACGTGGGAGTGGGTCTAGTTCAGGCCTGTCAGGCCCTGCGAAGCATGGGGAGGGGGATGGTGGGTCGGGACATCTGCCATCTGGGCATTCATTTCTCAAATCTTTGTAGGTGCGGACGGTCTTCCTCAAAAGAACTTACTTCCTCTTGAAACTCTCCCGTGTGTTAGGCTTACTACGGTTTGTATTTTTGTAGTCGTCTCTTTTCTCTTCTCTGTCGTAGTGGTCTCGTCGATCATCACGTTCTCGACCATAACCCCGGGGGGAGCGTGCCCTTCTAATCGCGGATTTCGACTGGTCTCTCTGGTTTGGGGACCACCTATCGCCACTACCTCTGTGTCTGTATCCGGAGTCACGGTTGTCATCTCGGTCGTATTCCGAGTGGCGGTAGTTGCCTCTAGTGTTTCCTCTACCCCGGGCTCTCCCTCTTCTTCCATAGAATCCCCCCCTGCCAAATTGTTTGGGTTGGGGCCAACCTTCTTTTGGTGCCTTTGGCTCTTCCTCCTTCTTTTCTGGCTTATCGTACGTGTCTTTTGAGGCAAATTTTGCTAGCTGAGGGTTTTGGTCCTGACGTTTTCCTCCTTTCGCATATGGATTGTCGTGGCAATCCCACTCTCTACACTTGTCTACGGTCCTCCTTGATTGCTCTTCGATTTTCTTTTGTCTCACTGACGGATCGCTAACTTTTCCTCCCTCGACTCGGGTGGTCCAGAACTGTCGTCTAATCATGATATCATAACGTAGGGCCACCATCCAGTTATCGTCGTTCTCACGTTTCACACTTTCTACGTTTCTCCTATGACCTTCGAATTTTGAGACTAATTTCTTGAAATGAAACCAGTCCCGTAGATAGTCTAAGAACAGGGTGAAACATGTAACCCAATCACCGTACGTTAACCTCAACTCGTTTGGGTAGGTTAGACCTTTATACTTCTCGTCATCCGAGTCTTCTTCTTCCTCCTTGCTTTTCTTTCTTGTTGGTTTCCTTCCCTTGACGTCTCGGTTGGCTTCTAACCATGCTTTGTTGAACATCGATATGGGTACGTAGCCTTTTATCTTTCTAATTCGGTTGTCCCAGAACACAGTTAGCTGGGTCATGTGGTGGCTGGGTACCTGCCCATCTGCAAACTCAATACCGTTCTCTACAAAATCCTCGCCCTTCTTGATTGGGTCTTTGGGTTCATCGCCGTCCTCGGAGCGTGGTCTGCCCGGGGGTATGTACTTTTCCGCTGCTCTTGGAGGTCTTATCTTTCCGACCTCCATCACTCTTGGGTCGGTCGTGGCAGGTTGGCTTTCGTTTATTGGTTGGGCGTGTAGTCCCCCAGTTTGCTTTTCTGCCGCCAGCACTCGGATCTTCTCCGGGTTGTATCGTAGGAGGTAAGCTGTCATTAATTTGGCATGTTTCTCATAGTCATGTACGTCTAACGCTTCACAGATTTCGAGTAGTGCCGAAGCCTGTGCTTTCGAAGGCTCCTTCGGTGGCTCTCCATGATCCTTTTGTTTTTCTGGAACTTAAAACAGACCAAGCGACCGTACTGATGAGCTGCGTTCTTTTCATGTGAACTATTTAGGATGATTGCGTGCCCTAGTCCGTTATGGGGACTGTGTCTCAGGCCTTCCCACCGTTATGGGGTGGGGCAAATGGGATTCATTCCCGTCAACCTTTTGTGACTAGCCGTTATGGGGCCTCTAGCTTCTTCAAGGGATATGATTCTCCCAGCCAGGTTTTGTTCGGGCACGTGATACGGTTGGTATTGGACAGGAACGGAGAAAGGATGTTGTCTCCTGTGTGTTGGTTGCATGAATGGAGAAGAGGAAGTAGATCCTAATTCCTTGTGCAGATGGGGGGGAAGTAGGAAAGACGGGGTTTTTTTTTTTTTTTTTTTGGAATTTATCTCACCTTTTTTCAACGAGGGGCTTGACACCAAACCTGTTAGTAGCCTCCCTTCTTCTCTTTTCTCCCCTTCTGGTTCCACCTTAACTTTCTTCGTCTTCACCCAGTTATCTTCCGCATCACTCGAGTCCGGTACCTGATGTGTTCCTGTATACTCGCAGTATTCGAGGGAACTCTCACTCCCTTGGTACCCCTGAGTATCTCCTAGGTTTCCTGTTTCTTCGCTAATCGTTTGTAAGTTTGACTTCGTTATTGGGTTCTTTGCGAAGCCTGGCTTTTGTTGTGGGCTTCCCGCGGGTCTTTCCTCGTCCACCGTCGTTGCCTCATCGACTGATTTCTCCCCGCTTATGATTGATGGCTTGGTTTTTGATACGGTAGGTGCGGTTGTTACCTGGTCTGTGGTACGTGGTAAGTCGATTGGTGGGATTTGCAAGCTTTTGTACCCCTTTATCACAATCCTCTTTCCTTTCGCTTCTTGCCCTGATTCTGTAGGCTTTTTCTTTGCTTGTGCCTTTGGTTGTTTCGTCGGTGGTGCTACTGGGGCCGTTGACACTGACGGAGCTCTGCTAAAACCCCGCAGTTTCCTTTTCGGGTCTGAGCTGTCTGGAAAAAGTTCGTTGTTCTTGTTTTCTGTCATTGTACGCTCTTGGTTCGATTTGTAACTATAGCGTTGAATATTAAAATTAATTTGATGAGCTGAAAATATTTTACTATATATTTGATGCTAATGCTGAGTTTGAGCGACAATAAGACCATCACCACCGGTTCAGGACCTGAATGCGTCATACAGCCCAATATTTTTGAGATTTCACACATTGTATTTGACATTCAGGTTACGAGCCCTGCACCGGTCCCTCTGGAAGGCATCGTACACCTGCCAAATTCCTGTGATTCTTTCCTTTCTGATAGTTCCGTGTGATAAAGCGGATGTGATCAATCGACCGAGTTACCCTTTTGGTCAAAATTGAGCACAAAAGGGTGCAATTCGTGTGAGAAGGATGTCATATAAGCGATTCAGGCGTCCCCGAAAAACCTCAGGGAGCATGCCGAGAGACCTGGATCGCTTCTCAAATACGATCTCACAAGTGGCCTACGGTGGGACTTGAAAACCCCGGTGGCTCACTATTTCTGAATGTCAACCCTGGAATGTCACTTACAGCTTACGTTCCTATTACGTTCGATGACATTCCAGGGTCACCAGTGGTCATGCTCTAAGAGCATCCGCTATCGTCGCGGTAAATGGCTTCGGTACGGTAAATTTTACTGTACCGAAGCCAAAAATCCCCAATCGTGTCAAAAACACGATTCGGTATCTGGTGATTTGGTAGAGATTCGGTATAGGCCCAGTAAATTTACTGGACCTATACCGAATTGGTATCTATCCTTTTACCGAGAATACAGAGCCAACAATCACTTTCATCCCCAAGTTCCCTCGACTACCCCTCATCTCCCCTCCACTACACTTTTATTTTCATCGTTTTTTCTATTTCATCTTTTGTTCTACCAATATCTCATCTCATCATCAACATCTCATCTCAATGGATTCAAACATCCAAAACCAAATAATCAAATCAGAACCATCGACCGAAACCACCGGAAAAGTTGTATCTTCATCTGTCTCCTTTTCATATTCAAAAACAGTTGCAAGTCAAAAAAATGTTGGAATTTTTTTCTTTTTCTTCTGGAGATACAAGTTGTCATTTCTTTTTCTTATCTCTCTTATCAAAAAGAATGAATAACTCAAAAAAAAAATCTGAAATGAAATGAAAGACATTCAGCTAAACACTTGATCCCCTTGTGCATGCTGTCCTTGAGCAAGCCGATTGGGAATTTACAGAAATCAAAAAACTTCACGATAGTGGGAAAACCACTTTTCTGTACATTATTTACTGTACTGTGGCCAAACAATCCAACGATAGTGGATTTTGACCGATCTGTATGTAAAGATACTATAATCTACACATCATGTACTGCTCATTTACCGAAATTTTACTGAACGATAGCGGATGCTCTAAGGAAGTAGCTATTGTAAATAGACAAAGTATAAAACTGCATAAGTACGAGAAATAAGATTCGTGATCCACAATGATGTATTACCTATTGTAAATAGACAAAGTATAAAACTGCATAAGTACGAGAAATAAGATTCGTGATCCACAATGATGTGGAATCTCGAATCTCCTGCAACTCTGAGTTTTGTTCGAGCATCAGCGTGGGAGAATGGCTGTGCCGCAGTCGTGCCACATCATGTATCTACAACACCCCCCCCACGACAAGTCACAGACATTCCTCTAAAATGAAATAAGTAAGAAAAAATAGAAAGAAACCACTGAAAACAAAATAGAAAGAAAAAAAGGTTAACTATTATGTCTGGTATTTGTTCGCCCGAGACTGAGGATCCTTTAACCAGCTAGCCAGGCTGGAATTGTTTTCCTCATTTTACGGTTTAAGTTCACCCAGGAATAGTGCCTGTACAAAATCATAGAGAATTCAGAAATAAAAAGATAAAATTAAAAGAAAACAGACGCAAAATAAATTGATGTTGATTTGAGATCATTTGTTTAGTTGATGTTAAATGAGTCGTAGTTGCTTCATTCCATTATCATGGAGTGTTGACCCAAGAGGTTTTGTTAAAATATCTGCACGTTGAGACTTGCTGTCGATCCAGTTTAAGAATATCCTTCCTTTGTAAATTTGCTCATTGATGTAATAAAATTCTCGATCCGTATGTCGTGTTCTTTTGTTTGATGAGTTGTCCTTTGCGACGTGTATCGCCGAGGTGTTATCACAATGTAAGTTAACAATGTTGCCTTCCCCCGTTAAGTCTTCTATGAGATTTTGTAGCCATACTGCGTCACGACATGCGGTTCCCATTGCCATGTACTCTGCATGGCACGTCGATGTTGCTACACAAGTCTGTCGTTTCGAGGTCCAAGCAATAGGTGAGTTAAGGAAATATGTAATGAAACCATGAGACGAGCGTGATCCTTCACCACCCCAGTTGGCATCAACATATGTGTGGATTGGCGTGTCGACCTTTGATCGTATGGGTTTGATTTGTAAGTTCCTGACTCCTGTAGTGTTGATGTATCTAATAAGATGTTCAATGCCTTGCCAGTGTTGTTTCCGGGGATCAGAAGAGAATCTTGCTAAATAATTAACGGTATAAGTTATATCAGGTCTAGTCGCCACTGATAGATAGTTCAAACAACCTATCGCCGATAGGTACTTTTCAGCGTTGACCTTCTCCTCATCAGTTGTTGGTGATGTTGGTATTTTTTGTATATTCATTGGCGTCTTCGCTGATTTCTCGTCTGGTAAGAAACATTGTAAGACTTTCTTTGTTAGTCCAGGCTGGGATAATTCAAAACCTCCATCGGATTTTCTGCTGACTTTCACCCCCACAATTTGATCTAAATTCGGTTCCCACTTAATCAATAATTTTTCTTTTAATTTCTCGGCTATTTCAAATAACAATTCTGATGAGCTTCCAGTTACTCCGCCGTCATCGCTGTGTAACCAAATGATTACTGTTTCATGGTTCTTTCTGTAGATATATAATGATTGGTCGTATTGGCTGCTCTTGAAACCCATCTCAGTTAGAATTTTGTCGAAGTGCTTCCACCAACACCGTGCGCCCTGCTTTGTGCCATACAAAGCTTTCAATGCCTCTAGAACTTTGTTAGCTTTCCGTTCCTCACACATGTACCCTGTCGGAATTGAGAAATATACCTTTGAGTCAATTGCACTATGTAAGTATGCTGAGGTAATATCGAATGAATGTGTCGGCCAGTTCTGGTAAGCTGCTATCGTTAACATTATTCTCAATCCAGCGAAGGTTGCTGTGGGAGCAAATGTTTCGTCATAATCAATTCCTTCTTTTTGAGAAAAACCTTTCGCCACTAGTCTAGATTTAAACTTCGTAGGGTTTCCGTCATCATCCACCTGTTTATAGGCAAATACCCATTTGAGACCTATGGGTACTAAGCCATCAGGTTTGTCCACCACTCTCCATACTTTCATTTTTTCCATCATCTCCATCTCTTTATTACATGCATCTTTCCACTCAATTGAATTTTCCGATTTTATTGCTTCATTGTATGATTTCGGCGGTTTCAGGATTTGTAGGTATTCATTTCCATTCAATGCGTGAGATGCCGCTACGTCCTGCTTATCTAATTTTATTTCTTCTGAGAAATCACCTAATTTCAGAGCTTGAACTATGAGTCGCTTCTTTTCATTATTTGATTCAGTTGAGTTTAATATTTTATTTAAGGTTGACGATGAAGTTGGACTTGCTGCATTTTGTGCTGTCAACGACGTTCCTTCATCCAAAAATCTTGCAATCCCTGAAGGAAATACAGTCTTCGTTGCTGGATCATAAAATAGCCAACCTTTTCCACCATCAATGTAGCCTATCATATTACACTTTCGACCTCTATCTTCTAGTTTTCCTGGTCCACGTTGTCCGTTATGAATGTGGACAAAAGCTGTCGCGCCAAAGGTGCGTACTATATCTAAATTTGGTTTCCTTCCATAAAATAATTCATAAGGTGTTTTGTCGAGTGTTAATGAGTTTGGTAATCTATTGTGCAAATATGCTGCCGTAAGATAAGCGTAGCTCCAAAACTTGTTTGATAGTTTACTGTAAGATAATAAAGTCCTTGCCATTTCACCTAAAGTTCTGTTCAGTCTTTCAGCCACACCGTTCTGCTCTGGTTCATATGGGTTTGAGAATTCGTGAGTGATTCCTTCATTCTTCAACCAATTCTCCAGGGTTTTTCCAACATATTCTCCACCTCTATCCGATCTCACTGCTTTTACTTTTGTACCTGTTTCTCTTTCCCACCTTTTTATCACATTCATCAGTCTTTGTGCTACTTCTGATTTGTGTTTCACAATGCAAATCTCAGAGAACGAGGTTGCGACGTCCCGAAACGTTACCATGAGCGTTTCGCCTGTTAAACAAGGTGTAAAAGGCCCTGCCACATCAGTCACTAATACCTCAAGAAGTTTAGGATCGCGATTAGTGCGACCTAATGTTCTTCTTCGTGTGCTCTTACATTTCAGGCAATCTTCACATGAGATAGTCTTCGAGTGGTCAATTGATGGGAGTCCATATTCACCATTCTTCTTGAAAAGTTTTCTGATGCGCTTCATGGACACATGTCCTAGGCGTGCATGCCATAGTTGAGAAACTAAAGGGTTTGTATGAATTGCACAAAGAGAGGATGAAAGATTTTTACAAGATTTTTTTGACGTTTTGTGGGATTGAATGAACCATCTTCGATTTTTATGAACTGCATGTAATATCAATCCATTTTTTAATTTTATTTTATAATCATTTTTATCCATCATAAGTTCTGCACCCTTCGACATTAAGGCCCCTGGTGATATAATCGTGGAAGTCGCCTTTGGACAGTAGTAGACGTCATCGATTATTGCTTTTTCACCGTTCATTGAGTTTACTTGGAGCTGGCCTTTTCCGATTATTTCAGCATTCGAGTCATTAGTAGCTGTCTTAATCTTGATAGGATTGGGGAGAGAATGGTAGTTGAGTAGAAGAGAACGGTGGTTGCTTACAGCATCCGTCGCTCCTCCATCAAATAAGTATTCCGTCGGAATATCTTCTTCCTCATCTTGATTTCCAAAACCTTCAGAGCTCCAACCCAGCGCCAATACACTGACTTTCGCACTTTCTGACTCATCTAACTCGATAGATTTAATACTTGCTTGTTGAGAGCGAGGGTTGCTAGATTGATTTGGTGGTCTATAGTGTTGAGGGAAAAGGGTGTCCAGACTATACATTTGTCCGTTGTCACATTTACGCCAATCGTTCCAGTGAGCTGCAGTTCTGTCTCCTCCAGAATCAAAGCGGTGACAACCACCAAACCTATAACTGTGTCCAAAATTTCCACAGAAAAAACATTGAATGATACTCTGTTTCACTTGGTCTATTGCTGAGTTCGGGACTCGTAGCGGTTTCTTTTCTACGGTGAATTTCCTTTCTTCATCTCCTTTGGTCACTCGCAAGGGTCCTCTGCGCCATCTAGCTTTCATGGCTTCGTCGGAGTTGCTCGATTT
This sequence comes from Melampsora americana, assembly GCA_022264835.1. NCBI lineage: Eukaryota > Fungi > Basidiomycota > Pucciniomycetes > Pucciniales > Melampsoraceae > Melampsora > Melampsora americana. Next base: position 1,745,628 of record JAIFHY010000008.1, read on the forward strand.
ACCACGTAGACTGTTAAATTTCGAGGGGGTAAATATACTATTGCGTTGGGGGGTTTGAGTTTCTGAACGCGATCTAAATGACGTCGCATTGATAGATATTTTATCTAAATTGCTGTTTAGACTGCTGATGTTAATAGTTTCGTTCGCAGTTTTTTCGCGTGCTAAGAATATTTGAATTTTGGACTTGATATCGATTAAGTCAAAGTTCGGCTTTTTGTCATTAAACTTGTTATCAAGTTCTTTATTGATTTGTTTCGTCATGTCTGCTGGCATGTTTAATTGGTAGAGTAGTCCTCGCACCGATTCGCTAGTCCATGTGAATCCTGTTGACTCCAATTCGGCTACAATTGCGTCGATAGCAGACATATGGGCTAGCATGTCGGTTTCGTTTAAATCGAGGCGTAAATAGACGGCTTTGCTGAAGAGGGAAAATTGATTGGTTTGGCCTCCTCTTCTGAAGTGCCTTTGTAAGGCATTCATTGCGTCATATGCAGTGTCAGCATCATCAGTGATGTCTTTTAGTGGTTCAGCTATCGTGTTCATTATAACTGCGCTTGCTAGTTTATCTCGTTCACGATCGACGTAGGATATGACTGGTTGAGGATTGTCCCAGTATTCCTTAACACCTAATAGAGCTTTCATAGCTCTAGTCGTGTTTTTCTTCCATATTATGAAGTTCGAGCCATCTTCTGCTAATTCAGTGAATCTTGTAGTAGCATCCAGCTTCTTGTTAGCACGATCGATCTCGTTGAGATTAGTTACGTCATCTACACGTTGCGTTTGTGTGGGCATCGGTGAATCCATTTCCGTATGAGGTATAATGACAGGATTGAAAAGTGATAAGGTTGAAACAAAATGAGTTTGATTTAGAGAAGGATATTGTTTTGTGGTACGATGAGTTTGGTATTCAGAAACAGATGTTTCAAGGTTCAATCTCGATACACCAGATATGATTTCTGATACAGAACTCGGAGAGTTTACTGTGAACGATACAGTTGAATCTGGTGGTGAGGGAGGAAGAGGTGGTAACGATGAGGATTGTGGAAAGTTATAGTTTAGATTTGAGGGGGACGTAATACAAATGGGATTCGTTGGTTTAATATAAGAGTATGTATGGTTCTCAAACGCAGAAATTTCAGATAAAGTTGGTGATGGTAAAGGGGGTAAGAGCATCCACAACCGTTACAGTAAATTTACTGTAACGGTACGGTACGTACTGTTGCAGTACGGTAACGGTACGTACTGAAACGAGGAATTCCACACTCGTTTCAGTAAAAGCTTTCTGTACAGTACGTACTGTACAGAAAATGCAGTTTTCTACAATCGTGTGATCTGTATATCCCGGGAGGTGTGAGGAGATAGGGGATTTCGAGGATTTCGAACTGTAGTTCGAAGTTACCGATACTGTACCGATTCGGTAGAGGTCCAGTAAATTTACTGGACCTCTACCGAATTTGACCGATTTTCTACCGATTCGGTAGGTACCGAATCGTGATTTTGACACGATTGGGAGTTTTTGGGCTCGGTACGGTAAAATTTACCGTACCGAGGTCGTTTACAGAGACGACTGTGGATGCTCTAACGTAGGTAACGTGGGGAAGATTTGCGAAGGTTTCAGGGGCTTTAAGTCTGTTTGCGATAAAAATTTGTCGTTCGATTCCGTTATTATTTCTTTTCTTTTCTGTGTTCGTCGTTTTCGTTTGGGGGGAGAACGTGGATTTGCTGTATAATCCCTTCGTCTCGTGTTCATCCGTAAGTTTCCGTTCGTTAGCAGTAGTAGCGCAGGCTCATAACCTATTGTAAATAGACAAAGTATAAAACTGCATAAGTACGAGAAATAAGATTCGTGATCCACAATGATGTATTACCTATTGTAAATAGACAAAGTATAAAACTGCATAAGTACGAGAAATAAGATTCGTGATCCACAATGATGTGGAATCTCGAATCTCCTGCAACTCTGAGTTTTGTTCGAGCATCAGCGTGGGAGAATGGCTGTGCCGCAGTCGTGCCACATCATGTATCTACAACAGTAGCGAGCCAGGAGCTTGAGATTTTCCTGTACTAGGAGACTCAAGCTTGACGTGGCTTGTGTACATATCGGGTAACCCGTTATGTACATAGCGCTCTTCCTCTGTGCTCACACTCCACCCCGTAGACAAAGGTCCAAACTGCGTGCCTTGTCCGAACCCCCCATTAATTTCGAGAATAGCTGTACTACATCAACACTTTACTACATAATTATCACTCAATGCCACCTAAGAAAAGGTCTATCAACTCATCTTCTATCACTGGATACGGTCAAAAGGCTTCAAAGCGAACACTTTTGGCACTTAAAGATTCATCGGGTCGATTGGCAACAGCCGAACATCAATTAGAATCAAATGTCAATCATCTCTCAACCAGACCGAATCCTTCAAAGTCTCTTACTATCCCTCGACTTACGACTTTATGCCTACTAACTGTTGCACAGTCTTTTCAAAAATTATTTTTAGATGAAAAAACTGGCCAAGAAACAAAGGATTGTGATGCCAATATTCAGCTGATTAGAAAGTTACCGATTCACTTACTACAACGCTTATTTCATCTCGTCACTCAGCCCTCTGTGCCTTCCTTCGTACCCAAAAACATTATCAATCTTTTCTTTGGGCCGAATATAACTGAATTTATCTGCAACTCTGTAAAAATCCCAAGAGAGTTTGTTACTGAACTTCGAAAATGTATACATTTGACTAAAATCAACCTTTCAAAGCAAACTGATCTAGATGGAAAATCATTGGCGAAGTCTTTAGGAGAGCTCACAAATCTTCAATATCTTAACTTGTCAGGTTGTGTAAAGCTAGGAGACGAAGTAGTAATAGCCGTTGCCAAAAGATCAGAAGATCGATTGCAATACATCAATCTCAATTTAACAGCTGTCACCATAGATGGTCTTTCTGTTCTACTTGGCCATTGTCCTAATTTGGAAACCTTGAAATTATCAAGTGTGAACGGATTGGTGGGCTATTGTACCATTCACTATATCTTACAGCTCACAAGCTGAGAAATCGTAAAAATTTCCATCAATTTTCATAGAAAGACAAAGAAATTTTCAAACTTTTCGATAGAGCCACCAAACTTGCAAGCGAAAGACGGCATATTCCTTGTTCAAGATTAAAGAACCTTAAATTGAAATCTACTTTAGTATCAGATACTGGCTTGGGTCGATTCTTGAATCTTTGCGCTCCTACTCTCGAACGACTTGATATATCTTTTACCAAAGTTGAAGGACTAGATGTACTTCGAATGGCTTTATTTTGTATAGGCAGTTCTTTGGAAACTTCATCTATACCTTCTCTCATCTCGAGCCCATGCAAACTGACCAAATTAGTCATCTCGGGACTTTCAATCTTATCCTATCCTCACTCCAAAGGACGTTTATCATTAGCTCGAGATAGTTTAGTAGATTTCTTCGATACTTTTTCATCACAACCAAAACAAATGAGGAGTCGGTTTCATACACTTAAGATGGGGTTTATGGGTAATCCACCACCTTCTAATGAATTTATTGCTCAAGATAATCTTTATTTTTTGGATTCAACTAGATTGAATAAATTAACTCCATCTTTTCATAAACTTGAAGGGTTGAGGAACATCAACCTGCGCGGAAACGTTTATCTTGCGAAAAACTCTATGTATCCTAATCATGAAGATCAGCTGGCACGGTTCATACGGTTGATTGGAAGAAGATGTATCAAGTTAGACTTGAGTGATATACCACGTCTTGGGGATCACACTTTGGATTTGGGTTTGAACCCTTTGTCTGATGATTTGACATCTATTGAAGAACTTGATGATGAAGATCAGATTCAAGATGATTTATCTGGATCACCTTGTCTTACTACTCTGATACTAAACAAGACAGATATATCAGATGAATCACGATCAGCTATCTCTACCTGTAGAGCCCTAGAAAGTCTGTTTTTACAGGACACCAAGATCACAAGTGAATCCATTGATCTTCTCTCCAATCTAAACCTTCCTCACTTTCTTACGATTCTTTTATTTAATTCGTAGGTGAAGGACTTGAATTTATTGTTCAAAATTGTTCCAATTTATGTGTTTTGGATTTGACTTCTTGTCGAGGTGTACCTCGTGCTCGTCGACGTGATTTTTTTTCAAAGTGAGTTGTATACAGAAACAAACTGTTTCGAGTATTTTGACCTTTTTTAATGATTTCTTTTTCGGATTTGATAATAGATGAAACCTAGTTTTATGAAATTGATTACTAGACATTGAAAAATTTGAATGTATCTTTACCGCATTTAAATGGCACACAAAAATTGAAAGATAGTATGATTGTTCATTTTCATATATTGATGGATATTCTCTGCGTTCTTATGAAAATATTTCATGTTTATATTGGATTCACAAAGCTATGCAACATAAACTTGAGAATTGTTTTATTTGTTTGATGGATTGTCACAGCTTTTAGATCTCAGATTCAATTGAATCAGTGAAAAAGATCTGAATGGATCCCAAGCCTGGGTCTATCATTTGACACTGAATGGATACCATGGTCCATGGACTAAGATCATAAACATGACCAGTGTTATGTTGTTAAAACATGTTCAATGTTCAATGGTGTGAAGGAATTCCTTCAAAATCTGACCAAATTTTTGGATGGTGATATTATGACATACTTGACATCATTGAAGGGAAAAGATTCATGACTAAAACAATTTGTTACCTAAGAACATTTTCATCAATCTTCCCAGATTTTGAACTCTCTTGGTTTTATAATGTACACATAGGGGATGAAGCCAAAAAAATCCCGCCTGGAGATTCCATTTTTTTGCTTTTTGAAGCAGACCTTAAGCAATAGGGCCGTTCAAGTTGAAAAAATGCCTAAAATGCAACTGGCCCTACAACAAAATTCTGCATTGACTCTTCAAACTTCAAAACAACTGCTTGGAAGCCTCATTTCTTATGATGATCATGTTGGGAATATTGTTATGGTTATGTTTTCTGTTCTCCTGGTTGCTTAGTTACAATGCAAACATGTTTTTGGCTATCTCACATTTGGTTGTTATTCTTCATTGACTATTTCATATTATCATCATGCGTGTTGTCTTATTTTTCTATTTTTCTCTTAACTCTCTCTTCTGATATTAGTTCAACTATATATACCTGTGATGTTTTGCACTGAGATTCAAAAACCATCTGTTTTTGTCTCTTTACATCTATAAGCCTATCTTTGGCAAGCTTATTGATCTGTGCATTACTCACAAGCCCCACCTGAAGAACAGTCTGGGTCCTATTCCTCCCCACTCATGCAGAATGACAAAATTGAATGAGAGGTTTACCATTGTTAATCCACATTGAAGAGGCTTCAATTGTTGATTATCCCCTTGCTGAGACCAACAGCTAGATGCTCAAGCTTGAATTGTGGAAGATATTATCACACCAAAATTGACTAAATCTCCCATTGAGCCTACCAAGCTATACCAGCTCACTCAAACAAGGAACTTACGCCCAATGTCAATTTTCAAGTGTGAGATGTGTTGGGGCTTTTTGCCAAAAGATGCTCTCATTATAAAACATTTTTGTACAATTTTGACTTTCCCAAAGATGGAAAATATGGGCTTTGATGTTCTCTATCACCTCTCACTCTCCATTGCTCAATAGATTCAGTGGCTTTGAAGACACATGTGAAATTCTGCAGGGCTCAAACTTGAATTTTGCAGTCATTTGGCTCTCTGTGTATCTGAGATGTCAGTTTTGGTGGACGATCAAAACAACAACATTTCTCTGTATCTCCACAACCATTTGAGCTATTCAAAAGTGGTGAGTAGGATGTGATAGAGGAGATGATCAAGGCACATATTTTCTACTTTTGCATCAGGGCAAGTTGAAATTGCACAAAGATGTTTTATAATGACATCATTTTGTGGCAAAAAGCCCCAACGCATCTCACACTTGAAAATTGGTGTTGGGCATAAGTCCCTTTTTTGATTGAGCTGGTACAGATTGGTATACTCAATGGGGGACTTAGTTAAGTGTGTGTCACACTGAAAGTTGAACAAGTCTAACTTAACAACAGTCCCAATTCTTGCAGGGCAATTTTGAACTTGCAAGCTCAGTGCCCTGGACAGGGACTTGCAACTTATTAGCTATTTTTGGTAAGCAAGCAGGGGCCCAAAGAGACCTGCTCCTCTACAGTCTCACATTTTTGTATTGCTTTAAGTGTTTTTGGAGCTGTTAGGTTTTCAAACACTATGTAATATGTTCAGCACTGGTAAGACCTCTCTGGCTGTGTCAGGGGAAAGGTAGCTGGTGGCTCTTTCATCTAGGTTACATGTGTTGTAAGAGAAGAAAGTGAAGAAGGGTGGTGAAGTAGGCGGTGGGATGCGGTATTATTCAATTGGTGTGGTCTGTTTGGACTCAGCCTGAGCCCCGACCCAGGTCCCCGACCGGGGACTCGACGGAGCCCCCGATTGGTCGGGTGTTCGGGCAGGCGCTTTGAGATCCCCGTTATTCGGGAATCTCCGAGGGTCGGGGTCTGGGCAAGCCATCACTGGACGGATGACCTGCATTGTAGGTTCAGCCTGAGCGTTGAGCCGGATCCCCGATCGGGGACCTGTCGGAGTCCCCGATAGGTCCGGTTCCCGGGCAGGAGCCTTGAGGTCCCCGCTGCTCGGGGAACTCCGAAGGTCGGGGTCCGGGCAAGCCACTACTCGGCGGATAGTGATCGGGGCTCAGGCTGAGTTTGGACAGGATCCACAGTCTTACCTCCTCTGTAGTTGGCACACTACACCTTGTGAGGGGCGGGAAATTTTCAAGTCCAACAAGTTAACCACTTTGATTTTTAAATGAAGTTCATTCAGCCATTCTCAGTCTTCTTGTAAGCAAAATAGGAAAAGTCATGTCAAATTTTCAATTCAAAAACAAAGTTGCTGCCTGCGACCAAGTTTCAACTTCAAAAACTTCTGGTATTTGTTGAGAAATCTCAGAGGTACTTACATAAAATCTGGATAGACACATTTGAAGGGAATCACAAGAAGCTTCAGTTGAAATGGGTATGGATGTTGATTGAGACCAAGTGGGAGGTTTTGAGGATGCTGTAGACCAAACGTATCAGATAAAACAAGAAAAAGATTGTATTTACCTTTTATCAAATTGTTCTAGATTAACTTAGGGTGTAATGTCATAACAATCGCACTCAAAAAAAAAAAGTTCTTATGGAAGGGATTACAGGGAGGCCCGAAGGAGAATCTCAGCCCCGCCCGATCCCGACAGAGTTGATGAGCTAAGAAATCCGACTTCACTTCATAATCAGTCATCACCCTCACACCTCCAAGAAGTCGAACAAACATCGAACATCAGACATATTCATTAACTTAACTTTATCAATCGATCGTTCCTAATCAAATAGCTTGAAACTGATTCCTGAGGATCCTTTCCGAAAAACGATTGGCTTCGAGACGATCTCATTTGGCTTGTCGTGATTTCACTTCGACCTGCCCCCTTTGTCGTGCCGGGCTCTTGTCTCTTCCACCAATACGTAAGTAGCAATTTGCCTGTTAATGATAACGCTTTACCATTTCTCATCTCGTATTCTTTTGTTTTCTCTACTGAACTGGTTACCGCAGACATCTTCCGCGCGCGTTTTACAAATCCTACCGCCATGACACCACCAACGATTTTTCTAGCACCGTTGATCATCTCGTCAATCTTCATCACCTCTTCACTATCACAAAACACAACTCGTAATATAATTTATCCTAATGTCACCTCAACCACTCCAAGCACCGCTACGAACCAGACAAACACTAGTAGCGGTCCAAATTCATTGCCTACTAATGCACCCACAACAAACGCTACAGTCAATGGCACTGTCCCCAACACGCACTCAAACGTCACTACTTCCACGATTCCTTTACAAAAGATACCTGATTCGACTGGTATAGTCAACGTACCCGTTCCAGTCATGAGTGGAGAACGAGCTAACGGACGCTTCGGGCCTGACGACGGTTATATCGCTGCTGTCGGACAACTCATCGTTCCTGTTTCCCTCAGCATTGGAGTCATGCTATTCACAATCTACATGGTTGGAATCGGCCTTTAAACCCTTCAAAGATCATATTGCATCTCCATTGGTTTTTTTCTCACTTTCATGACAACTCTTGTCTCTATCTTTATCGTCTACGGCAAATCATGTTATAATTATCATTCTTTGATCCGCCTTGGAAAGCTTGTTGTGTACGCCTCTCCCCTAACGCACTCTTTTTTTATCATCTTTGTCATTAGTTTGCTATCTTGGAGTGAAGATTTATCCGCATACTATCTCAATTTCAAATTCTTTGCGATTTTGAGATGTACATCTTTCTAACTTTGCAATTTCCTTTTTCAATTGTTATTTACTTATTTCTGCTCCCTTGGCACACATCAATTCGTCACATCTTGTTTTGCGTTTCTAATGGACTACAACAATACAAACCACATATGTTTTTGCTCTTCAATATAAAAACTTTTTCAAGTGGCTCCTAATTCTCATTTTTGTTTTCTTTTATGACCTCTCAAGAATGATTTTGTTGGTATCATCATGAGTCTGTATGCCACATGTTTGGTATCTCAAGTTGTAAGCCTTAGGACATTGTGAGATTCCTTTCCTCTGACTTCTTGAGAGCATCTCCAATGCTGCTGAATCTGAAAGGACGTACAGAACAGTATGTTCCTTGTCTGGAGAGCTGTATCATTTTTCGGAAACGGTGCCATCCAACGCACAGATTCAGAGTATGAGTTATGTGAACACACCCTGTTGCGGTCATATTAAAATATCAATGGTCAGTCTGTACTTCTCTTGATAGAACATCAACTCCTTGGTGCGGAGAAAACAGAGCGATTGAATACTCACAAACCAAACTTCGCCTGCATTGTCAGAGATGAGATTATTGGCCGGTAATCTGTTTGCACAATAAAATTTGACATCAGATCCGGGGGAATTGTGAGGAAGGTGATCAAGTTTAATATCATCATACATCGTCTGAGCTGCTTTACCCATTTGAAAAAACACCAAAGCTGCAAATTTGTAACAATTAAAAATGGAGATCAGATCTGCAAAAAGCTTGTTATCGATATCTTCTTTGTCTTACTAACCACTAAATCCCTGTGGAAGTCCACTCTAGTCAGCTGAACACAGTAGCTGTAACAGACAAAAGCTCAGATGACGTACTGAAGGGCCTACGGCCACAAATGCACCAATGGCCTAAGAGGTGACGAGGTCATGAACAGGTCGCATTGATACACACCGGGTAATATCGATAATGTGTGGTTGATCGCTTACTTGATGACCAGCCATGAATCCAGTGTGCATGATGCGAAGAAAAAAAATCGACTGAATCCAAAATCAAAACGCGAATTCATTAACCTGATGCTGACCATCCTGGTTCGAGTAGAGGATTTTTTTTTTTTTTTTTTAAAAGTGCTTTTGGCATTTATTGCATACAACACTAGCTAAACAAGTTAAAAAAGTGAAAGGACTAGTATACCTCGGAGATTCGGCCATCTAGTCGGAGCAAGGAATTACTTTGTCTTTTGGATTTCGGTCTCTAGACACTTCTCTCTATTTTTTTTTTTTTGAAAAACAATCTAATCTTTTGTGAGATATTCGAAAGTATGAGGTTTAATCTTTGTTGTTAAGAATTTTTTTTTTGAAATCACCTTTAGGCATTTAGCCCACCCGAAGGAAAGCGGTGACCCTCCATAAACACCTACGTGCAAAGCACTCCCTCTCGGAATTCAGTGTAAGTATGGAGTCATTTAGACTTGAAACTTCTTGCGGTTATCAAACAGCGCTGAGCAGGCATTTGATCCTCCTCCCCGACCCCCTATCCTAGCGTCAACCGGAGTCAGAGGGGAGAAGGGGAGTTGCTTTTGGCGTGAGGCAACAGGGATGAACTGTACCAAGTTATTGATGTTACCAGACCAAGTCTTTGTTTGAGCTAAGATTTTTTTTTTTTGAGTTTTCATTTGTTGGCTGCCTCGAAAGTCAATTTTTGACAGTCGAATCCTTTTGGGATTTAGCAGTCGTTAATAGAATCAGTGATATAGCTGACTTCGATCCTGAAAGACTTTTTCGTTCCTTGCTCTGTGGCTGATCTCCTCGGTCAGATTCCTGTAAATAAGAATGGAAATGAACAAATCGTTTTGTTTTCAAAATGTATTCTGCTAGAAATGGAAAAGTCTTAGGAGAATCTAATAGTTTATTAGCGTTGTACCAGTTAACTCTGATCCCTTCATTTTTCATTTTCATCCTCATTTGTTTTCTTGCTTTGGAGTATCTTCTGCAAAGAGGATTTGTTTACCAGGTAGAATATGTTATGGCCGAAGGCCATAGGGCCAGGTATAGAGAGCGGGGCCACGTCTATGACAAAGCCCGGGGATTAGGTTTGGGGAGATGTTCTTATAGTTGTATCACTCCTTGATGTTCCGGCTCTCCATCATTGGAGTTTGGACATCAAGCGAGACACAGAGTACTCATCCGAGACTCTGTCACTACAGAATATACTCATGAAAGCACCCCAACCCCTGTGAACATCAACGGGAAAACGGGGAAAGCCCAGGCTATAGAACAATTTTCAGGAGAGCCAACAAGTGAAATAGACCATTTTGAATCTGAGAAGGAAAATAATCTTACCAGGTGTCATACTCTCCAACGCTGTAAAAAGAAGATGTGTGAACTAAGAATTGCAAAGTTCAAAATTTAGGCATTCGCTTACGTACCCTTGGCCTCAAAAACCAGATAAAAATTTAAAAAGATCTTTGTGTCGTCTTTGCGTCCTTTTTTTGAAGAGAAAAATGATTTTAGTCATTTTCTTCTTTGATCGACTTAGATACGTTCTGATAAATCGATCGTACACGCGATTGAAATGATTTATGCAAATCTGATAAAGATGTGATAAAGATGTGCCAGGCTCATCTTTCTCAGAATAAGAAAATCAGCTTTATAAGCTAAGAAAGTGTCATAAGCTGATAGACTGAGCTTGGCACCTCGCCGTTCGCCCGCCACCATTGGGTATCTGTGGAATCTGGCTCTCACGATTCACATCAGTTAAGCAATAAAACCCGAAGTATTAATTTCAAATGAGAATGATAAGCAATAGTAAGTAGAAATAACCAAAATAATTCCCAGACAGAATTGTGAGACAGAACGCGGATGAAGAATGCAGTTTTAGTAATTAGGCAACCATCATACAAGAGGGCTATAGGATAAACAGAACACAGAATGTTGAAATAACAGAATCAAGAAGTACGCTAAGGATGGCTATGTACGGATGAAGGGAAGGGAAAAAAGTATTTGGTTAGAAACGCGTCAGGTGCTATCAGCGATCGATGTGAGTTAAGGAGGCTAGCTTACGTGGGATGAGGTATGTCAAAGTCTTCATTGATTGGCAGTGTAAGAAGCAGCATCCGCCGTGGGGTTCAATGTGGTGTGACTAGTATCATTTCCATTGAGCGAATTGATATTGATACCCTTGGGTCCTTCGCTGGCAGCCATCGATCCTCCGAGAGCATCAGTTCCACCAACATTTGCAGTCGGGACGATCGTTCCATTAGGAGCGTGAGCACCAGCTGTGATCATCGAGCTATCGCCTCCAAAACCAGTTTGAAAGCCACGACTGGATCCACCTTTCTCTTTGGCCGGCACAGTAGTAACGTTCACATCACCTGGACCTAGTGGGTTGTGGATGGGTGGAAGGAGATTTCGGATTGGTGAAGGGATGGCGGCAGGAGCATAAAGAAGAGCTGGATTGGCATTCGAGCCTTGATTGCCCATCACGGGGGGGCCGGTTTCACCACTAGTATGAATGGCACCAATCATAGGGCCGTTGTTGTATGAGCCAAGGGTTGTAAGTGCACCGGGAACGGTGCCTCCGGGACCAAAGACATTACGCTGACTACCTAATTTACTCAAAGTTCCACCAATATCTTGACCGGCCGGACCGGTAGAGGCGAGACCATCAAAAAAGGTATTGGCAACTCCGGGGTAGCCATTAGAGCCTGGAGTACCAAGACTTTGGAGACCTTGACCGACATTTTGTATCCCGGGGGCGTACTCGGCGAGGGGTCCTTGTGAGATGATGTCGCCAAGAGGGCCAGGAAGAGCGTCGCGTTGCGTAGGGGCCTGGTAAGTAGACGAGCTTCCATCTCCCATCATTTGACCATTGTCTCCCATCATCTGACTGTTTTCTCCCATCATCTGGCCATCACCACCATTAGGTGCGCCATCGTGAGCCTGATTTGAAGGCATTCCAGAACCAGCTGAATTAGAATTTTGATAGGCTTGACGCTTCATGACTTTAGATGGTGAACGAGGACTTGGAGGGATAGATCGTGCTTCAGAAACGGTGGCTAAAAGAAGATATGCGAGTCAGATCAAGGACATTTGCGCGTGATGCTGTGAGGGATTCGGAAAATACGTACCACCGATGACGACAGCACCTGCGGCAACGAAAGCTAGACGCATATTGATTGATTTTTGGTGTAGGAAAAGGTGAATCGTTTGATGAAGAGAATAGGCGAAGCAAGGAGATTATCTGATTGGCTGATAGGATCGAGGTGATAAAGATGTTCGTGCGAAGATGAGTAAGTGAAGCAACGGTTTTTAGGAGAAGTTGTGAATGAGTAGAATGAGATGAATGATAATTGGTGAGGATGAGGAGAAAGGGATATATAATGGTGAAGAATGACTTCCTTTATATCTCAAAATCGGATACTCAATCAGGTAGAGGGCCGTAGAAGGCAGTAGAGGGCAAGAGGGCAGTAGAGGACAGATGGCGGGGAGTGTCTGATTTTTGAATATGAGAGATGGCTCAGTGCAAAACAACAGATTCCGTAAGACGCTCGTTCTACTATCTAGCTCGAATCGCAATTGCCTCGTAGCCTCAGCACGACTGGTCAAAAACAACACCTGAAAGCAGTTCACAAATTCTATCACAACTGATGAACGATGAGCGATCCAGCTGAATTGCCCGCCATGTATCGAGTGTTCCATGAGACCTTTTCAGATGTAGTCCAGGTCCATCGAGATGGTTAAGATCACAGTCCCTGGATGTTTTGACGATGGCAGCTCAACGCCTCCTGACCAACCCCATGTTCTACAATGTATCATTCGAATGCTGTCTTGCACCGCGACACTGCGCGCCTCTTCCTAAAGAGTTTCGCGCTCATCAGTTTTTTACGGTTGTCTGGAAGGCCATATCATTCGAACACGCTCTGCCACCGGAAAGCCTCCTTGCGATCCCGACCGACCTCTGATACGAGGCTAAAATGTGGTTTCAGCTTGGATAACAAGACTTCATATCGAGCGAGATTCAAACTTTTTGTGTCTCACTTATTGATGGACACCCTCAGCTGAGCAGGCTACGCGCACTATCATTGGAATTATGTGGTTCAGGGGTGTCCATGGAGAAGAGAAGGACATGTCAAAAAAATACAGACACCAATTGATTTCACACCTTGTTTGTATCCTTGTAGCACATTGACGTGCACACACAAAGGAATTGTATAGAACCTCAAAAGACCCATGAAAGAGGTTCTACAACAAACACATCTTCCCCTTATCAACTGGGATGTTAATAGTCAGTTGATCCCAGCTGATGACAAAGGATTTTACAAGTCCTTGAAGTAGATCATTATTTTCAAAGGCTGCTTAAAAACAATCTCAGTCCAAAAATTATTTCCTACAACACAATTCCGAGATGAGTGACCTTGTTACTTTGCATATCTACCATCAAGGATACAAAGTTCCTTGTTGAGCAAACCTTTGATCTCGTGTAATTATTCATCCCACTCTTGAGCATAGGTTGCCATCCTAGGACCTCTGATTGCTGAGATTTCACAATGAAAGATGAGTACTACATGTTTGCTGATGTTGAGTTGATTTCTTCTTTCAAGTTGATTGGGCTGAAAATGGACCATCCTTTCAATTGCCTTTTCTAGAATGTCAAAGGGGATTTTTCCAATGAATTGAATTCTTGCCATGTGGCTGGTCTTTTTACTGGCTTTGATGGTCCTACTGAAGCCGGGCTTGAACAGTATAGGGTGTGAAGGCAATTTTAGAGGCGATACTGCAGATACATTGACAAATCAAATACATCTCTTGGTTGACTTTGATGGACAAGCAGAGAATGTATCATTGCCAGTGATGTGATTTGAGCCCCGTCTTGATACAATTTGCTTTGGAATGAATTTTCAATAGATGAAAGACAGGAACAAGGTCTGGGTCACACAACACTAGAAGCTTTTGATTCACTAGCATGTTCAAAATTAGAAGGCCTTCAGCTCTTGAAACATTGATCAGCTTCTGGACTGTCTCCTCTTTCTCTTCTGGTTGACTTGGAATCAGATTGATGGTCATCTTCCTTGGTTTCTATTCCATCTGACTCATTGTTTGGATGATCATTTTCATTTTGAGTGCACCTATGAGAGAATTTCAGAGAGAAACCAGAAGCACAAAAGACCTACATGCTTAATTTTTGCAAGCGCAGGTTGCAGCCAAAGCTGTCTAGAAGTATCTACTAACAGCATTTGATAAACAAGATTATCTCAAGGATATTTCCACAACTTTGACACCCCGTCATTCCTAGCAATGATCATTAATTTTGGTGTGCCGGGATAGGCTGACCAGGGTGGTCAAGTCTAAGAGTATCTTTACCAGAGCTAGGTAAATTTGCCTCAGCTGGGAGGCTTTCACAGGCTATGGACCACTAGCTGTGGGTGATTGAGTGTGTGGCTGCCACCAGCACTATGTATTCTGCTTTCCCCGGGTTTTAATTGGGTCCCAATCTTGGGATTGTGATAGTTTGTGTTGATCAGACTGGGTAGCCTGGTTGAATTGGAAAGACAAACTGTCCCAAAGCTGTCAGGATTGGAGTTGCATTTTTTGTCTATGGGACACTACATATGGCATCCTCAAGATGATATATGCAACCTTTGTGGGAAAAAATGTTGCTTTACATGGCCCCATAGGTTGTGTCCAGATGGTAAAACATCAAAATGATGATGTTCTCTAACAGGGACCTGGCCTGTACGGCAATGTTCTAAAGGAAGCTAAAGATCCCTCACCCGGCCTTGGAACATGCGGAAACAAAGACATCCTTGATCATAGACCAAATAATTGATTCACTACATGCCAACCAAGAAGTCACCTCACATACAATGACCCACTTGCACTGCTGTCCATAGCTTGCAATGAAGGGTACAAACATGTACTTCACTTTGAGTAGAATGAAGTATCAACCAGGTCACACAACCAGGTCACAAAGCACCAATGATTGACTTGCTGTATAGGCTGAACCCCATTGATATGTCCAAAGCTCTTCCAATTCCACCAAACACACCTTGTTTAACCTACACTGCCCAATTCTGAACTTCTGGAAAGTGTGTGATTTACACAAGACCAACCCACTCGACCACATTTTGTATCACTGTGAGGCAACCCAACACCAGGCTGGCTGGGATCAAGGTAAGAAAGTTCTGATGCCCATGCCGCACACATGACAATGCTCATGCATGGTTCCTCACTGTGAGGGTATGGTATTCTTTTGAATACTTAATGCTCACTAAATTTATATATTTATATGTTTATTTATAATTTATTTATTTTTATTTCAATTCTAGAGTAAATACAAGATAACTGATTATAAAATAGAAGGAAAGGAAAGGAATTTGATTAAATGTATTCTGATATTCTTCAATGAAAGCTGGATCAAGGCTTTCCCTTAATCCTCATTATTACAGATTAAGGAGTGATTTAAGATCACTACTCTGGTTGTCCTTAAAGTCACCAACTTGGGGTTGTTGTGAGGTCGCCAACCTAAAGTGCTTCTTAAGGTCACTAACCTAGAGTTGTTGAAGGTCACTAACCTGAAGTATAGTCTACTTAGGGGAAGTAGAGGATCCTGAGGAGTGAAATAAATATTACTTACTATTGATGAGGGAACTTCAAAGTATGTGAAGTGTTATCACTAGTCTTATTTATAAGACTCTTGATAGTTACTTCAAAGGAACTTTTTATTACTTCTTTAAAAGTAATAATTTATATTTATTTTTTCTCTGGGGGTTCTTCTCTGAGGTTGAGAGGGAGGGTTTATATATTCCTCTCTCTTAACCTAACTTTTGTGATATTTGTTTATATCACTATTTTGGTTTGCATGGTGATTTCCAATTATTATTGGTTATGATTGTTAAGGTTTAAGTTTATTATCTATCTTATTTGATATAAGCATATTCAACTCTTGACACTGAGTTATGAGATTTATTGTGTTTTATGGGTTTTTACATATGTGTTACATGTTGTGTTTAGTATGTACATGTATGTAATTAAGTATGTTTTAACTCTTGACACTGAGTTATGAGATGTTATTATGTTTATGGGGTTATTACATATATATTACATATTGTTTCTAGTGTATGTATATATGTAATTGTGGTTTTTAGGGGTTTATTGTATCTTTTAGTTATCTTTTGAGTACATGTACATGTGCTCAGGGTTGACACTCACAGTGTCCCTGTCAGCCCCGAGCCCTATTACTAGTACCAAAGGGCTGAAATATATGATAATAAAATAATAAAATCAATAAACAATACTTACAACTCATGGCTCAGTTTCAAGAGCCAAGTAAACTTGTAATTACATATAGTTACATATGTAACTATATATGTACATACATGTAAATTCAAATTAAGACATTATAATTTGTGATATAAGCTTTCACAAGTGCATATCACACGAGTAACACAAGAATTACACAGGCACGTAATTCAAGCATAGATAAGATAATCAAAATAATGATTACATACTACAAATAAGTATGTAATCAAACCACAGATTGTACATGAGGGATTTTCAGGGTTTTGTGTATATAAAGAGCTCTCCCACCCGCCAGGAAAATCATCATCATCATTACTTTTAACCAAATTATCAATACACTCATCAAACCAGATAAATAGAGTCCTTGTCCTCTTTTATTAGACATTGTATATTTCTCTGATTGATTTTAAACCATTGTTAATTGTTGAAGGTCTTTTGAAGAATTCCCCAACTTCTCCAGGAGGTGATCCTTGCAGTACTGCTCAAGTTATTAAGGAATCCAATAACTTGAGAAACTCTAAATTCACGGGAGTTCCTCTGTGTTCAGAGTCTAAAGAACTTTAAATATCACTAGGTGATATTTCCCTTGAGTCACAAACTCTAAAGTAGAGTGTTGTGGTCTTGGGCACGAAACTAGACTGTAGTTTCTACTTTCAATCCTGCTAGAAGACTCAGGTCTTGCATTGATTCCCGGATTTGTATCCAAAACCCTTTGCTTAAAGGTCATCTAACTGAAGTCAGTACGGATTTGATCCCACTGCTTCAATACCAACCTTGTTTAGTATTTCAAACAAGATTTTCACGCTGATAATAAACCCAGTTTATTATCTCCAACCTTTCTTTTAGTGATTTACTAGCCCAACAGACGCTAGTAGCTCACAATTTGGGGGCCTCATCGGGTTTTAGAACCTTGTTTATTTTTTTCAGCGTATCATTGCTCTGATCTTATAATAGAACTTAAAATATACAAAAAAAAATATTCTTCTTTATTTTATTGACTCTTTAGATCACCCTTTAATTGTAAAAACTGAGGACAGCTCAGCATTTTTACTTTTAGGATAATAGTTTGGCGGAAAGAAAGAAATTCTTTTCCCCCCTCCAAATTTCGCATTTTTTTTAATTTTTTTTAATTTTTTGAAATAAGGATCAATAGTTGATCCATCTACAATTCAATTACATATAATTCATTGTTGAATTATATATAATAAAAACATTATTGTGTTGTGTAATATAGCCAAACACGTGGCTTACACTTAATTACACACACAGACCACTTGGTGATCTGTGTAATAAACACACGAGGCAAATTTAAAAAGCCCTGCGCGTGGCCCGACAGCCACAAATCTACAGTACTGTACTGAAATTCGAATTTCGAAGCTCAGCAACCCTCAAAACCACCACATCCCCTCCTTCGATCACAACAATCGAACACTGCAAGATCCCAATCAATAAGCTCACAGTTGTATTGATTGGCCTGAGGGTTGTCGGACTCTGAGCTACGAACCCACACAGGTCATACGTTCCTCTGTGAGCTATTCATTGGGATACATTCGGTATACGAGCAATAGATCAACTCAAAATTAGATTTCAATCTTTCTAATCGATCCATCAAAACAATATTGTTATTTTAAAGTAAGTGATACATTAAATTGATCACTTCAGATTAGATCAATTAAAAGAGAACAAAGCTTACTTTTTGTCTATTTTAATTTATCACCGGAATTTTTTTTTCTTCTAACAATCTGTATAGCTCTGAAATCAATCGATTAAAACAAAACCAATCGATTAAAACAAAATCGATCGATTAAAACAAAATCGATCGATTGAAAGCATTTTTTTTTCTCATCAATCGATCAAAACAAAATCGATAGATAGAAGATTTATACACTATCAGTTTAGAATAATAGTAGTTTTTTTTTTGAAGTAAGTGATACTTCAATTTGTTTAAAACAAGTTTGAAAGCAATTCAATACTTATTGATTGGTTTCTTTATTCTGTTTTTCTGCTTAGAAGCAGATTGATTCGGTCGATCGATAAAATTTCTTTGATTTCCATCAAAGGTTTTTGAGCCGATCACAACTTCTGATTGACTCCGATTACTCTTTATTCTTTTTAAGGAGTAAGTCATTCATAAGCTATCAGTTATCACAAGTTAAGACTGATAGTAGTTTTCCTTTCTCATTTTGTTGAACTTATTGTCAAAAAAATCAGATTTTTTTTTTAGATCGTTCAAATCAGAACCGTACCTTATTGAATAATCACCTTAGATCGAAATTGTAGAGATTGATCTCTAAATCAGTTTCATCTAGTCAGACTTACCTTTTAGGAAGTAAGCAAGATCGATCTACAAAAACACAATCAATCAATCGAAACAAGATTGATTGATCGATAAAGTAACTTAGCTTCCGGATTCGATCAATTCAAAATTGAAATCAATTCAATACTTATTGATTACCTTCTTTGTTTAATTCTTTGGTTTTAGAAATAGATTAGTTCGATCGATTGATAAAAACTTCCTCACCTTCCAATTTTGAAGTTTTAGGGTCGATTGAAATTGCTTTTTGGAACTATCACCTGTCCTTTTCAAGGAATTAGATTGTTTAGATTGTTTAATTTGGAATCGATCATCGATTCTTATCTTTTAAGAAAAACCAAACCATTCCTTTTTATCTTATCGTTTGATCGCTCAGAACGCATTGGGAAAATCTTAATCAAGCGATCGATTGATTGAATAGGAGAATTTGTGATTCCTTTCTTGTAGTAGGAATCAGAATCAACCTGCAATCTAAAAAGATTAGAACATAGAGAGTAAGTACAAGTACATCAGCTTATCCAAAGTGCAAGCAGATTATCTTACTGTTGCTTGCTTTAGTTCTATCAGTTTTTTTTTTTTGTTCTAGAACCATTTCATTATATATTTTCCTTCTTTTCTCATCTAAAAGGTGTTCGGCGAATCGGAATCACATATCAGTTAACTCAACTTACCAAGACAGTTTCAAAGAATTGATTCGATCAATTAGAAACTTGATCAGTTTCCTTTCACTCGTTTCAGTTTAATTATACTAGACTTTTAACATAGTGAGTATTTAGAATTGATCTCAGAGTTATCAGAACACATTTTTTTTACATTGCATACCATTGTATACAGCCTCGAACGATCAAGTGAAATATCCTTCACTTTTTCATTCAAAGTCTTTGATCAAATCGAGACTTTTTCTACCACTATTATACTTATTCTTTTAGAGAGTAGGTCTTCAATAACTACTAATCATCACAAGCTTGACCTGACAGCTGTGTGATTTCTTTTTTCTTGTTTTATTGAAAGTCATCATTAGTCGATTGCGTTAGATCAACTCCCTTCCTAATCAGTAAAATTTTCCTAAGTAAGTATTAGGTGCTCGAGTATTCTCTGAATTCAATCAATTTTAATTCAGAATCGATTAGATATTAAATTGAGAAACCTCGTTCTTATTTTGTTTTATCTTATTTTATCTTCAATCAAAAGTTTTTCTTTTAGAATCAGCATTCTACTAGGATCAAACAAGAAAGGTCAATCGGATCAGTTTTAAAAACTTGAAAAGTAAGCCTATCGATTACCTTTCAATACATATCTATTGCTTTTTAAGTCTATCAGAAACTGACAAGTTTTGTACTTGTTTCTGATCTGACTTTATTTCATTTGATTTTTAATTGTCTGCCTTTTTATCTTCAAGTGGAAGATAAAGTTATTCAGCTAGATTTACCTGACATCGAATCCGATAGCGAAGGTACACGATTTAAATCGGTTTCTCAACGGATAGGAGATCGTAGTGATACAGAATCAAGACGATCAGCGTCTCCTACCCCTTACGCGGAATCCCTATTCCCAGGAACCACCCCAGGTCGATCACCAGAGCGATTCCAAAGCTCTCGACCAGCTGATCTTTTGCGGGTAACTGGCCGCGCCACAACCGGGAAACAACAGTTTGTGTATACGACGGCACGCTTTTCAGAAGCTCCAAGTAAGTGATACTTACTTTGTTTTAAATTTCATTTTACTCCATCTACTTGTGTTTAAGCAATGTCTGATAAAATATCATCTGCTCGTAGCCGAACAGAACCAAACCGCTACGGCAACCTCATCAAGGATGGAGGACGTAGTGATGGCCGAAAAATCGAACCAAAGACTGGCCCTTCAAGAGAAAGGAAAGGCTCCCGAGGCAGCAGCAAGAGCTCCACAGGAGCCTCGCAAGCAAGTAAGTCAATGGCCACTCCTCCACCCCATCTACCTGGTAGCTTACCTATGCCATCTTCAATCTTAGACAGCAGAGGAACTAGTAGCAGAAGCCAAGTACATCGAAGTTTGGCAGAAGCTCAAACTAGCTTACTTGGAGTGGGAAATAGCCCGAGCCAAGGACGACTCGGATGCGACCAAACTCAAGCTTTGCAAGGAGTCGATCCTCCGAGCACGAAAGACTTGGAAAACCTTGATCGAGGATCACAAGGCAACCGACCAGTCGATCCAAGATTGGCTTCGGTACTACTTCAAGCACGGGACAACATCCTGGAATCCGAACAACCTTTCGATTCAGGGGTTCTTTCTCCGGAGCGAGGAAGCTCGGGAGGATACCTCTCAGCCTCGAGCGACCAAGGAGGACCAACCCCAAAAGCGCTCCAAGCATTTCCACAACAACAACCGTCACCAAGCCGCCCGAAACGACGCTCGAGCTTATGTGAGGGCCCAAGTCATGATGGGTCACACCCTCCTTCAAGAGGAGGGTTCCAACAACTCCAATCAACACCGAGGAAAGTACAAACCTCGAAGCAAATAAAGACAGAACCAGTAAGTCTTTTGAATACTCAAGAGAGAGCTATCATTCATAAGTTTTCTGAACTGACTAAGAATGATTTTGCTTTGCCTATGTTAGATGAAATGGCTCAAAATTTCAAACAAGTCCATAACAGATTCAATGAACTAAATAGGGTAAACAGGATTTTTGAAGAACATTTTATAACTGGTAATTCAAACATGGAACAGATTTTTAATAAAGTAGATTCAATTTCTCAATTAAGTAGGAAGTATCTTCAAAATACTTATGAAGTAGTTGATAAATTAGATCAAAAGATTTTTAGTGAGGGCTCTCCCTTTATTTCCGCTTTAGATTCCTTTAAAAAGTTTTTAAATGAAAATAAAAAATTATCTGTTTCGACTTCTTTTTCTAAATTGTCTCCAATGTCGAAAGAAATAAAATTTCCTGATGAACCAAACATTGAAATTCAGGAGCCAAACAGTGAGAGAAATAAAGTCTTTATAACTGCTTTGAGAAATATGCATGAGCAACTTCTTGAATCAATCAGAGAAATTTTGAGTGAGAAATTTGAGATCTTTGAGAAAGAATTAACAACTTTAAGTAACATTCTAGAAGAAAATCAGAAAATTGCATGTGAAGAAAAGGAACAACTTGAGAATGTACAAAGAGTTCAGTCCAATAATATTGAAAATATTATACATAAACAATCTGAGCAAGAGAAATATTTAGATTTAAGATTTAACAAACTTGAACAAATGATTATTGACATGAATACCAATAATCAAAGAGAAAAACATTCTCTTGTAGAAGAATTTCATCAACTTCGAGAGTCTACTCGAGCAGGTCCAAAAGTTGAATCTTTAGTGAACAACTTTGAAAGACTAAGACTGTCCAACAGAAGTATGCAGAGAGATAGTAGACCACCTCCGCGAATGGTACCTCCACATATGCAAGACTCTACGGGGGGTGAAACTTCACACATTCAACATAGGAGTAGAGTTCAAAATCATGAACAAAGTTTTGTAACAGAAAGACCTCAGCGTAGAGAAAGTTCAATTGTGGAACTTCAAACAACTGAAGCTTTGCAAGCTGCGGCACTGAGGAAAGAAGTTTTACAAAACTTCCCCAATGTTAAAGACTGGCCAGAATTCACCGGTGAAGGTGAGTATAACCACCAAGAATTCATTGATTGGGTGGACCAAGTACGGACTACAATGGATCCACCAGATGTTTTAATAACATCTAAACTGTCGTTAGTCTTCAAAGGAACAGCCCGACAATGGCTGTTAGATGTAATGAAAGAAGACGCCCCATATACCAAAACCTGGGATGAATGGAAAGAAGCCATCCAGTCCAGATTTGGAAATTCTCAATGGAAGAATAATATGGAAAGATCATTTATGGCGGATTATTTCAAACCAGAGACTACTCAAGATTGTGTCAAATGGGCAAACCGACAACAACAAAGAATCAGAGCTTTCAAGCCAGAAGCTACTAGCAGTGAAGTAGTTGATAAACTATTGTGGCGTGTTCCTGCAGCTATCAGAATCCCAGTTCGGAATAGGATTGGAGTAGATGGTAAATGGACCAATTTCATTCTTGCATTTGAAGAAATAAGCAAAGGTATTCCTCAAACCAGGAAAGCAGTTCCCTGGAAAAATACCTTCTCACGGAGTAATGATAGTCCAAAACAAGTGAGCAGTACAAAGGTACAAGCTCCTACAAGTGTGAAAAAACCGGCTCGAGCCTGTAACACCTGTGGCAGCACAGATCCAAGTCATGTTTGGAAAACATGTAAAGGAAAAAGTAAAGCCATCAATAATGTTGACGCTGAAGAAGCAGAAGCTGAAGAAGAAGATTTCACTTCCTACAACATTGATGAATATGAAGATAGTGATGAAGAACAACAGCTGGATTTCGACACAGCAGTTGATGCAATAGAAAGCAATTTCGAACCAGAAGTCAGCATTGCACAGTTACACTCCGAAGCAGAATTGCCTCTTATTACATCTCCGAGAGAAGGAAATGTGAGAATTAGTGACGCAAAATTGCTGAAGTGTAGACCAGCGGCGGGTAAAGCTCACACCATTGGTTACCATAGTCTGACCAGAGTAATAGTTAATGATCAAGACGCTGAAGCACTTTTAGATAGCGGAGCATCTTGTTCAGTGGTGGGGAGTCAATATCTCACCACGTTATTACCGGACTGGAAATCAAGAATGGTTCCCTGTGAGAATAATATAAAGTTTACAGGGTGCGGGGGAAGTTTGTTTCCTTTGGGCGTAATTTCTTTGAAACTTGTGTTTCCGCATCCGCAAGAATCCGTGAGAATAGACGCTGAATTTGTAGTTATGGAAAACTCGCATACCAAATATCTCATAATAGGAGATGAGTTTTTATCAATGTATGGAATAGACATTTTTCATAGCAAAGATAAATACTTTACGTTTGGTAATGATGTAAAGAAAAAGAAATTTGGACTTCCAATTCAAAGACCAAAATTGACAGGACTTGTCTTAAAAAAACAGGAGGTAGTTGAAACCCCGCAAGAGGAGAAAACTCCTGCAATTGAACAAGTCAATGTAACTCCACCTTTGATGGAGAGTGTCAAAGAAGCCAAATTTAGTCCCAGGCTCACAGACAAACAACATGAGCAAGTAGTCAGACTGATTGCCAAGTTTAAAGCTCAATTTGGTTTAGGAGAAAACCCACTAGGTACCATTGATAAGCATAAAGTGAGTATTAAGTTGAGTATTGAAAAGCCTTATCCACCTATATTGAGGAAAGCAGCTTATCCGGCGAGTCCTAGGAATAGAGTTGAGATTGAAAAACACATTGACGAATTATTAAAACTAGGAGTCATTCGTAAAGTTGGAGAATCAGAGGAAGTGGACATTACCACACCAGTAATCATTGCTTGGCACAATGGAAAGTCTCGATTGTGTGGTGACTTCAGAGCATTGAACACATATACTCTGCCTGACAGATATCCCCTACCTAGATGTGACCATGTATTGATCAATCTAGGAAAAGCCAAGTATATCACTACAATGGATATCTTCAAAGGATTCCATCAAAATGTTGTAGAAGAGGCATGTAGAAAATTCCTGAGGATTATCTGTCATATGGGTATCTATGAATATCTGAAAATGCCTTTTGGAATCAAAAATGCGCCGGCTTTCTTTCAAAGAATGATGGATCTTGAATTCAGTAAGGAATTGCGAGAAGGATGGTTGAAAATCTTCATTGATGATATTATCATATTCCATGATAATTGGGAGGACCATATCAAAGCCATTGAGCAAGTATTGCTCAAAGCTAAAGCAATGGGAATGACGATTTCTTTGAAGAAAAGCAATTTTGGTTTCCACGAAGTACGGGCACTAGGACATTTAGTTTCAGGACTATGGATTGCAATTGACCAAAACAAGACAGCCGCAGTATTGCAAAAACCTCCACCAAAAAGCATTAAAGATATGCAAAGTTTTTTGGGGTTCGCAAGTTACTATAGAAATTTTTTAGAAAACTACGGTAGAATTGCAAATTGCCTGTATAAATTGTTTGCTAAAGGTGTTTCCTTCGAAATGACAGATGAGAGAATTCACGCTTGGCAAAAGATAAGGAATATGATCACCACAGCACCAGTATTATTACAGCCAGACTTTTCCAAACCTTTCAAATTATATGTTGACGCATCATTTGAGGGTCTAGGAGCAGCTTTACACCAAGTGCAAATTATTGATGGTAAAGCAAGGGAAGGACCAGTGGTGTTCATATCAAGACAGCTCAAGGACAGTGAAACCAGGTATGGTTCACCTCAATTGGAAGCACTAGCTTTAGTTTGGGCATTGGAAAAGTTACACTACTACCTAGATGGAGTGTACTTCGAAGTTATTACTGACTGTACTGGAGTGAGATCTTTGATGAACATCAAAACTCCAAACAGACATATGTTACGATGGATGTTAGCTATTCAAGAGTACAGGCCATACATGACAATTACACATAGACCAGGTAAAATGCACAACAATGCAGATGGTCTAAGTAGGATGGCTTTGCCAAATGATAGCAGTAATCCCGCGTGGGATCCAGAAGACGCAGAAATAGACATACCAGTCATGGGTTTGAGTTTAGCCGAGCTCAGCACCGAATTTTTTGAAGAAATAAAAGAGAGCTACAATTCCAATGTCAACACAACAAAATTGGTATCAATGATGTCAAAAGATAAAGCTAATTTAAGTCTAGCAAGTAGCCTTGAGTCACCATGGAAAGAATTGTACGCAGAAGGGAAATTCTTGCTGCAATCAGGTCTCTTGTACTTCAGAGAAAAGCATAGCTCAGTAGTTGTTCTTGTGTCGGAGAAACACATCAAACAAATATTGCAAACCTGCCATGATGAGTTCCTATCTGGACATATGGGAGTAGACCGTACTCTAGAAAGAGTGAGTACCACAGCCTGGTGGTTTCAATGGAAATTGGATACTGAAAAATATGTCAGTAGCTGTGACAGATGCCAAAAAGCAAATAAAGCTACGGGAAAAAGGTATGGACTCTTACAGAGTATTGAGAAACCAACATATCCCTGGCAAGTGATTAACATGGACTTTGTTACTGGACTACCACCAGGCGGGAAAGAAAATTACAATTCCTGTTTGGTTGTAGTAGACAGATTTTCAAAGCGTGCAAGATTTCTACCATGCTATAAAGAATCTTCAGCAATGGACATTGCGTTGCTCTTCTGGGAAAGACTTATAAGTGATGTTGGATTACCACGAGTGATAATCAGTGACCGGGATCCCAAATTTACATCTGAATTTTGGAAAGGACTATTTGACATAATGGGTACAAAGTTAGCTTTCTCAACAGCATACCACCCGCAAACAGACGGATTAGCAGAAAGATGCATCCAGACATTTGAAGAAATGTTGAGGAAATTCTGCGCTTTTGGCCTAGAATTCAAAGATAAAGATGGATATACGCATGATTGGACAACTTTATTGCCAGCGTTAGAAATTGCATATAACACCAGTGTGCATAGCTCTACTAAGAAAACCCCCTTTGAGATAGAAAGAGGTTTCTGCCCTAGGTTGCCTAAAGACAAGTTCAGGAGCAGAGATGTTGAAATTCACCCAACCTCTTTGAGTTTTGCTACAATGATAAGTAAAGCAAGAGAATTTGCAAACCAATGCATCAAAGAAGCGGAAGAATACAACAAAGAGCGATGGGATAAGACTCATAAGGAGCCAAACTTTAAAGTTGGTGATCAAGTACTATTGTCAACAGTCAATTTCAACAATATACAAGGACCAAAGAAACTGTGGGACCCTTTTGTTGGGCCCTTTGTTATCTCCAAGCTGGTGGGACCAAACGCAGTAGAACTAATATTGCATGGTGAACTAGAAAGAAAGCATCCAGTCTTTCCAGTATCATTGATAAAGAAATACAATGACCCAACAGTAAATAAGTTCCAGAGGAAACCAATGGTAGTAATTCCACCATTTGAACCAGAGAAGGAAAAGAAATTCCATAAAATCCTTCGAGAGAAAAGGGTGAAGAACAAAGACAATAAAGATGAAATTTTATACCTAGTACGGTACAAACATCATGGTGCAGACTCTGACAAGTGGTTACCAGCGGACAAAGTACCCAACTCTAAAGTAAATCTGAGAGCTTTTCGAGCAGCAAAGAGAGATCATACTTCATGAAACTAGTATGACCTCCTTTGGTGGTGGGGAATGTCAGCCCCGAGCCCTATTACTAGTACCAAAGGGCTGAAATATATGATAATAAAATAATAAAATCAATAAACAATACTTACAACTCATGGCTCAGTTTCAAGAGCCAAGTAAACTTGTAATTACATATAGTTACATATGTAACTATATATGTACATACATGTAAATTCAAATTAAGACATTATAATTTGTGATATAAGCTTTCACAAGTGCATATCACACGAGTAACACAAGAATTACACAGGCACGTAATTCAAGCATAGATAAGATAATCAAAATAATGATTACATACTACAAATAAGTATGTAATCAAACCACAGATTGTACATGAGGGATTTTCAGGGTTTTGTGTATATAAAGAGCTCTCCCACCCGCCAGGAAAATCATCATCATCATTACTTTTAACCAAATTATCAATACACTCATCAAATCAGATAAATAGAGTCCTTGTCCTCTTTTATTAGACATTGTATATTTCTCTGATTGATTTTAAACCATTGTTAATTGTTGAAGGTCTTTTGAAGAATTCCCCAACTTCTCCAGGAGGTGATCCTTGCAGTACTGCTCAAGTTATTAAGGAATCCAATAACTTGAGAAACTCTAAATTCACGGGAGTTCCTCTGTGTTCAGAGTCTAAAGAACTTTAAATATCACTAGGTGATATTTCCCTTGAGTCACAAACTCTAAAGTAGAGTGTTGTGGTCTTGGGCACGAAACTAGACTGTAGTTTCTACTTTCAATCCTGCTAGAAGACTCAGGTCTTGCATTGATTCCCGGATTTGTATCCAAAACCCTTTGCTTAAAGGTCATCTAACTGAAGTCAGTACGGATTTGATCCCACTGCTTCAATACCAACCTTGTTTAGTATTTCAAACAAGATTTTCACGCTGATAATAAACCCAGTTTATTATCTCCAACCTTTCTTTTAGTGATTTACTAGCCCAACAGACGCTAGTAGCTCACAGTCCCTTTGACAAGAAACACCATTGCATGTATAGGTTTGACCTGTACACTGCTGCCATAGTCCATCACAATTTGCATATCCACCTGAACAACACAACACCACGGTTATCTGATCACATCTCTAGCCCAATACCCCAAGACCACCTACTCAAAATGGCACTTCAGGCTAACCCCCTCACCCCTCCCACACAAGCTACTCCCAAACCTCATCAACAACCAATAAGTCTGTGCACCAACAAATCCAGCCAGCTTGGCAAGGCCCACCCAGTGCAAAAGAACACTGGATGCTGTGTTGATGTGTGCTCTAAGGTATGATTCATTCTGTTACATTTTTTGAAAAGCCTGACTATTCCTGACTGATCTATTGTTCTACATACATCTCAGTGTCACATGCAATTTAGCAAGGGAGCCTGTCACATTCATACCTCCCAGGCTAAGACCAAGATGAAACAGCACAATTTGGAGACCCAGACCAATTCCAGAATCAGGCCAAGTTGCAGAGTTGAAGGAGGAAGTACTCATTTAAACATCAATACATCTTCACCCCTTATACCCCACTTTACCTCCCCTGGTGGCGTGCAAAACACCAGTAGTCAAATGCTCCTACTGCTTCAGGGGAAAGTTGAACAGTTCAGCCAGAAGGAGGTAGGGCAACTTGGGGATTTTCAAAATGTCTGTCACTGCTCCCAATCACTCCTCTCTGGAAACCCACAGATGGGGACTATACTAAACAGCTGATGTTTGTATGAGAACCAGTGGTGGAGAAGCGTGTATAGTTGAAATGTCATTCAGCTATCTTCCATGTACCCAAATGATGATATACATATAGTATGATGGTACAAAGTCAAAAATCCTGATAGGTATGTTACATGTTAGTCTTTTGGTACTTGTGTATGTACTCAGGGCTGACAAAATTTAAACAAACTCCATTCAATTTTGGGACTTCCTTGTTTGTTTGAAAACAAATTCAAATTATCTTGAAAGCATTTTGAAGTCATGGGGTGCACTGGCCTTCCAGTGACCTTTAGTTGGAGGCTGTGTTCATAGACGTTAACAAGCATGTCCAGCATGTGCTAAAAAATCTGGGAAGTGACAACCACCCCATGCCATTTCCCATCAATTCCCGCCGAATCATGATTGCCAATTGCACAGAAACCACCATGGGATTGCCTGATCCCGTTGAAGGGACACCTTTTTTCTCTCAGGATAATCCAAAGTGGTCTGACAGTGTCCTCTTGGACTGCAAAGCTGATCGAGGTGCTCAGTTGGTCAAGTGGCCATCAGGAGTTGACATGTGCACAATGGTGACCTTCCATGAGTGGACGCTGAATTTTCCAACATATGAAACAGCTTGGAGCAAACTGTTTTGTCAGCCCAAGCATACAGATAATCCATCATCTCACACAGGCAAAGATGGCTAGAAGCTATTACTTAGGCCAGACCAAACCAATATGTTGAGAAGTATGGATACATTCTTGCAAAGGATACACAAGAGAGCAACTTTTATGATGAATGGAAACCCACTGACCCTTGTTTGGTCACATCATGTGCTACCAAGTGTACTAAGTTCTTCTAACCACATTCTTGTAACCTCCACCTGGATCTCTCTCTACGTATCTATTTTCACAGACTCTCACTTTCTTTATATGATGTCTGAAATTTATTCTTGGAATTTGATGCATATCATGAGTATTGCAATCAACTCCTTGTCAAAGCAAACAATAACTTTGATTGCAACAAATTGATTTCTTGTAAGCACAAATTTAAATTCAGATAAATCAGTGAACATGCAACAATATAAGCAAATCCTGAAACTGTCTTTGTCATGTACAGTCAGAGTTGCAGTAATTGGAGGGCATTGTTCCCAAGCTGCGGGCATATTATATTACGCCTATGTTGGTCTTCAAAGTGAACAAATATGTATTTAATTTGTTGCTGAAGTGTGCAATTGACAGAACAAAAAAAGTTACAAGGAGACATGTAGGAATGGACTAACCAGAGAGACTTCATAAATGAAAAATTATGACGTCAATTGCCCCAATCATATTATTTATAATAGTTGTAACAATTACTAGACTTACTTCTCTTTCCTCATCTTTGGGAAGAGAAGTGAGTACAATTTCATCATAGTTTTATCTTATCAATATGATTACAAAGTAATGTTATTTGTTTCTTATCTGATTCTTGTTTCTGTGTTCTGATCAAATAGACCTTTAGCTCTTCATAGAACAAAGATCAGTCAGCTTGATTTTGATAACTTATATACTAATAAGATTATTATTACTCTGTACCATATTATAGGTACTAGTTGTTTCTTCTAAGTATTTCATTAAGTCTTTGATAATTTCCTGATTAAGTTGTTGCTTGGTGTAGGTCAGATATCTCATCATAAGATTTTTCAAAGTGGTCCTGACCAGAGTAATAGTGCATACTATTAGGTGAATATAATTCATTATCTTTGGGAAGAGAAATTTATAGAACAAAGATCAGTTATCTTGAATTTGGAAACTTATATACTGATAAGATTATCATTACTATGTACCGTATCATAGGTCAGAGGTCTCATTATAAGATGGTTCAAAGTGGTGCTTACCAGAGCAATAGTGCATACTATTAGGTCAGAGGTCTCATTATAAAATTGTTTGAAGTGGT
This sequence comes from Melampsora americana, assembly GCA_022264835.1. Classification (NCBI taxonomy): domain Eukaryota; kingdom Fungi; phylum Basidiomycota; class Pucciniomycetes; order Pucciniales; family Melampsoraceae; genus Melampsora; species Melampsora americana. The sequence continues at coordinate 1,776,404 of JAIFHY010000008.1, forward strand.
GCTTGACAAAGCAATAGTGTATACTATCAGATCCCTATCTCAAGGCTCCTAAACATTCTTATTTGTCTACCATCACTGGGTTATTGGGGCTGTGCTATAGAGGGCGGCTACATGGTTGTAAGCAAGCTTCAGTTTGTTCCAAATCTTGCTCTACTGGAGAATAAGTCACATACTTCTTGACAAAGCATTCCACGTTTGGGATCTGCCTATGTTTGTCACAATCCAGAATTGATATCAAAGACGGGAGATCACTTAAGGTGTAAGTATAGTGGACAAAAGCATTGATCAAGCCGGTCCAAGCATAAGGTCTCATTGGCTCATTCTTGAATCTGAAATCATACATTAAGCGGTGGGTTTTTGAAGCATTTACACCCTTGCATACCATCCAACAAGGTTTGTCAATTTATTGGGAGCCAGCAGACTGGAGAATATGTAACAACTGAATCTATAAGTCAAAGTTGCAGATGTGCGTGTCTGAAGGAAATTGAAATGGAAGCAACAAGTGCACCACCATTGATGCTGCATTTGACTCCCGCTGTTAGTGCACAAGGTTAATTGCACCATAATAATTTTGTATATATCTTTATGAAAAGAGAGTGTTGAAAGGATCCCAGTGCCATTGCAGTGTAGACAATGTGCACATCCTTGAGAGTCCATATCTTTCTAGCCAGCATGGAACTTGAGAGAGTACCACCTAAATACTTTGTGGTGGTCAAGGTAGATCTTTTACACACTATCTATTTTCCCTTGTATCTGGGTACCACACCCATCTTTTTGCAAATCTTCTATACTATGTGGTCTTCCAAAAACCACACTTCCTTGTATTGGTCATCAAATGCTGCAATAATCACATGTGCTTTTCCAATAGCTGGTAAAGACAACCCTCCTCTTTACAACCTAAACCCTCTATTGTTCCCAAGAGGTTGACTGTGTGACCTTCTGGTGCATTTGATGTCCAGCTGAAGTTAGGTTGAAACTTGATTGTAATCATTTCAAAATTTGCTCGAAATCTTCTCAAAGTTGGTGGTCTCTGACCTGCCAGTGACCAGTAGCTGGTGGCAATGCACAGCCCCCACAGGCCAGAGACTACCACAGCTCCAAAAGGATTTCAACAGGATTTTAAAATGAGTTCAACATGATATCACTGTGGGGCCATTTTCTCATCATACAACCAACAATATTCCAGTGTCATAATTAGCGGTACTCAAAGTCAAAAGGTAGATTCTGACTTTTTTTTAACCTAGATTTTTTTGGTGGAGAAAAAAACTACAAAATTTCTAGGCTTTGAGGACCCCGTGCCTACTTATGCACTCAGCACTTCCTATAATCATGTTGTGTGTCAGTGTCCAATTACCTCTGTCCTTGGATTTGTTTCAAGTGTCAGTTAAGGTCTCATTGGTCCTTAATTTCACCCCACAACCTTTGTCTTATAGTGATGTATGTACAAAGGTGAAAGTAGGTGATTGGCGGTGGAAAACAGGAAACCTCATTTTTTCCAGTCAGGGCCAAGTTTTTTTTTAATTAGGTTTTCCAAAAAGGTAGATTCTACCTTTTGACTTTGAGTACCATAATTCATCATAATCCTATACACACCTATTCCTGTATTCACAATTCAAGAATGTATAGTTCATTGACCTTTATTATGTAGATTGACTGAGTTGTTGAGGTTTGAAAAAAAATCACCAATAAAACCACTATTTTTGTACTATACTCAAGACTTTGATCTTCAGTATCTTCAATCTTTCTCAATATACATATACATTTATTTTAATATTTTTTTCTACAAACATGTTTCTCCACCTTTTGGTTCTTTATAGACTTCCTGTACAAGGCATAATTCTATATGTAATTGTGGATTGTACATGAGCAGGGGTGATCACATGAAGATTGAAGTCAAGGAAGTTGATTAAAAAGAAATTCCAGGCATACCATATTTTCCTCTACCATATTTCATCACATTATGCTACTTTGCATCACAGGGTCTTTCCCAGAGAGTCAATGATATGTAGAAGAGCATATTCTATGCCAGGTGTGTAGTAGGCTACTGAGGTCCATGGACTATAAAAAACATGCATTACTCATACAAAGAATATAGTATATACTTGATCCATCAGTTGGGATTGGTCAGATGTTCACATATATAGGTGCCCATATGTACCACAATAGAGTAAAGGAAGGTGACTGTTATGGGCTCTGGAAAATCACAAAATCATGAGGATCTGACCAAATGAATGAAAAATCTTCAAATTGTGTATACAAAAATTGTGCTAGGTTGACAATCAAGCAATCTCAATCTAACCTCCCCTTATAATCTTACGACTTATTCAATTTTTAAATTTCATTCATCATCCTTTTCCATTTCTAAATCTTCACTTCCTACTTCATCTTCCATATCAAACACATGTAAAACTCTACCTTTCCCTGATATCACACATCCTGTTCTACGTCCTTTGTTTCCATTCAAACTGATTTGCTCAGGTGAATACTCTGATTGAAGTTGATGTAATCTATATACTGGTAGCTAGTGAGAGTAAAAAAAACAAGATTACATCCGTCAACGTTTCCAGTCTATTCCGATTTGTAGGGAAACACTCACGTATTCCATCACATTTGTTGCCTCATCAAAGAGTTGTGAGTACCGGATTGTGAGGAGGACATAACGAGTAGCTGGAGAACAAAAATTGATCCATCAGTTCAATGAGCACTTTGAACAGCTGGTACTTTATAAATTCTTAATCGAGAGTGTTTCCTTACCCATACCTATCCCCAGCTGTCCCAAGACCACCAGTTCAACATCATCAAAGAATGCCAAATCAAGAACAATGACCGGCTCAAGTGTCTTATCTCCCTTACCAGTGATCCGACACATTACTGACGCCTGCGTGTCCTTAAATGTTTGTGATTGATCAGGTGAAATATCGACCCGGATCCTACGCAGAACAATCTGATCATTTGTACCGAGGTATGCAAAGTACTGACACTTCAAAGTAAAAAAAGAGCATCCAGGAAACAAAATTTCAGCCTCATAGATTGATCAGGTCAAGACAGCAGAGATTCACTTACAGAATCCACATAATGCGAACACAACAAGTTTTTCGGTGTATCGGACAAATCAGCTTTATTCTGACTTTCATATACTTCTACTGTCTGGTTTGATCCAATCCTTTCAAAGATACTTATCATGACATTCGAAAGATAACTTGAGCAGGACACCAGATTGGCGTAGATCCCTCGAGAATTCCTAGTCTCACCTTGGATCGCAAGAGCTTGATCGATGTGTGTTGTTTTTGAGTCAGGTGGAGAAGCTTCAGAAGAGACTGTCTTCCGACGCAAGCAGTGAGGGAGTACATTAGAAGGTGTCAACCTTGCTTGATCTCGTTTGCTCAAATGGGCTAAAACGCCAGGAGTGTGAAAATCTTGGTTGGGGTTCATTTGAAAATGGCTAGTATCAGGTGTAGCATGAATAGGCAAAGTGGTACCAATCTTTGGCTGAGAGACTGGCGGCACTTCAGAATTGAGTGATTGTGGTTCGTGATTGCCTATTTGATCGAGCAGAGCGTCAATTATCTCCCTGTTCTTTTCTCGTTTTTGAGGCCCGTTGATGTCGAAAAGATCTTCGTAGTATTCTTGTATGAGGTGATGATTTCGCAGTTGCAAAGCCAGATGTTGATCGACATCGCAAGTTTCATGACTAGATATTAACTGATCGACCTCGTGGGTATTTCCACGCTGGATGAATTGGCTGACAGTCATGAAATCATACGTGATTGGAGGTCTATTGAATGGTCCAACAGCGGTCTCGACTGAGATGATAAATTCAAACTCTATATACATGGTGATTAGACTAGTGGATGTCTACTGGATTTCTCAGAACACTTTCAAACCATGACCACATTGATCATCTCACTTACCAGACCTTAGCCACTTACAGAATTCCTTGTATGCGTATTCCTCTCGCTCAAGCTTATGGTCCAGATCGTGTACAGAGAACAACAATTGCTTGGTTAATTCCTCAACCAATAACAAGTCTTCAAAGTTTGAATCTTCAATCAACTTTGGCTGCCTAGATTCAATCGCACCTCTACGCGTTAGCTCTCGCTGCGAGGCATAATACGTGTCTCATTCAGCTTACGTAATATCCGGATAGACACGATTTCTGAGTTCCGTGACTAACACGAAGAGTCGCTCTAAATTGGGTACCAGCAGCTCAACAATTGCGCAGCGTATTCTCCTCACGCTACCAGTACTAGTGAATTCCCACTTCGAAAATACCTGTCTTGAGGTAAAGAGAGCGACTGAGCAGATGAATCACACAGGATTCAAGTCGAAGGAAGAGACCCACTCTTTCAGCTGTCTTTGTTCCCAAAAAGTCGCGCAAGCCCTCGGAAGCTTGACCGAGAAACAACAATTGAAGCATTTGGAATGACAATGGAGCAAGTACTGTATTGCCTCAATGGAAACAGAACAGTGACATCTAAGAGTTAACAGTCAATTTTATGATGGCGATGTTTGACCACAATCGTGCGATGATATACTATTGTAACAAAAGGGAAACCTTACCGCCATGAGCCTTGCTAATTTCGTCGAAGCTGTCGTACCATTTTTGGGCTCCAGACCTACACATGCTCCATTCTTTGATGATGCTGAAGTACCCAAACAGGCAGTCCCTCAACAAACCATGGATGGAATGAGACAGCCTGATTTGTTCATCTAGTTCCTTTGAGCGAACGCCCAAGACGGCCAAGGTCGGCTTCGAGAAAAAGGGGCTGTCGATAGGCAGGGGAACATTTCCTGATACTACCCGCGTGATACACACGGATCTCAAGTCCAGGTATCCATAACCGATACTACCGTCAAGAGTGAGCCAGAACAATTGCAGACGGATTGAACCTAGATGTTTAGGCGGAAGTGCCAGGGTCTCAGGGGACACATGAGATGAATCGAGAGCCATAAGCCGTACACTTCTCAGTTGAGCAGAACCGGGTAAGGTTGTGCTGCCCAAGTAGACTGTGCCATTGATGAAAAAGTGGATTTGGTCACGGTGCGAAGAAAGAATTAGAAGAGAGTTGACACCAGTTTTCGAAAGCGATTGGTTTCCCTTGAACAACGAAGGAGGAAATCGGAATGCAGACGATGAGTTTGCTTTGCCGGCCGCATCAGAAGTAGACATGGCTCCTATATCATTATTCAGCCTGAAGAAACATTGAGAGCGATAATATCAACGCGCGCGCCAGCCGATGCCCTGGATCTCTGGAGTAGGATGACGCATACATTTCCAAATCCAACATCGGCCGAACAGTCAAATTCGCAGGAAGGCTATCGCATAAAGATTGCCCGGCCGATTTCGGTTGCCAAGTTTCCGCTTCAGGGGAATGTGACGATTTGTCAGGTGAATCCAAAGGCAGCCAAGCAGCAAAATGGATGCTTCTGTCCTGATTTTTTATGGATGATCGGGAATGCTCAGTCGAAGTGGATTGGTCCGGAATGATAGTTGGTGGGACTAGCAGTTGGCCATCATGTACGCTCAAGAGAATCAATGCTGGGGGTCGGGTAGCTGAACTTGAGCCTAAAGCGACCGCGAGACATTGTCCTGGTATTGATACGGAATACAAACATCAGAACTTAGAGGTTCAATTTCGATCATCACTATTAAGCTCGATCGCCAGATATGAAGCACAATCAAGCCATGGACGCGCACCGTCCGGACTCCAATGCAAAGCTGTAATTTGATCGAATCGTGCAGCTGGGTCAACCTGAACGTGTCGACCGGAGGGATCGCAGCATGGCATAGATCCAGTGAAAAATTGATTAACGACTACCGACCAGACCGTCGGAGTAGAGTTTCCCAAGCGGTAGCATGTCAAAGTATCGAAACTTGCGCTTTTGGGTCGAGGATTCTCTGTCGATGTGATCGGTGTACTGGCAACAGTGGCCGCGGATGGGCAGGTGAAGACGGCCAGGTCCATGTTGGGACAGGATGAATTGACATTGAGATGATGCTCAGATGGAAGAGTACGATGAGAGAGAAGCGCGAAGAGCTCTGAAGACATCGTGAAATCTGCAGAAAGGGACTTGGCAAATGGCAATGGTCCAGTCAGCCAGCGTTCCAGACTCGCCAGCGTTGAAATCGGAATCATACCCGGGTACCGGCCCAGAATTAGTCAGGGCCTACGGGTATATTACATTGTCTACTGCGTGGATAATTGGATTGATCATGATTATTTCACATTTTTTACAATTTCAATAAATTCAGTCCAGCGTCATGCTCACTTGATGCAGGTATGTCACAACTCTGCAAAGCAAAGCACCATGGTTTAAGATAGTCTAATGCATCTTTCAATCAACTCATTTACAACAATGAACAACTCAAAAAGTTCACCAAAGAAGCCTTCTGATCAAACTTGAGCTTTCGAATCAAATCAAAATCAAAATTACAACAAAATCAAAACGAGGGACAGAAAGAAGAATTATAAAACATCACATTCGAAAGATATACAACATGCATGACATATAAAGATAAGGATATCTATAAAAAACTCATCTGTGATGGGTTACTCATTCTAGAGAAGATTCAAATTCGAAAGACTGAAAAAGGTGCTAAATAAGAAAAAAAAAGATACGGACTGATATATTGAAGAGATTATCTTGAGCAAAAATGAAGTTATGAGTCAACAACAGGAATTGGCTGTAAAAAAATTGTGCGCGTGCGTGCTTGCAGGTTAAGAAAGTGATGTAGTGGATAGAGTGAGTATGATATCAGTCAACTAGTAAATAAGATAAACAAGGTTTACAGGTCATCTTGCCAGCTCGCATTGCAAAAGGTATCAAGTGATGGGAGCAGGGGGTCTTGACCTGAATGCACCAGGACCGAGAGATTTACCGAGTACTTGAGGTTTTCTGAGATTGGAATACACAAACTCTCCTGTCATCAGATCATCAGGTTTACTGAAATGTAAAGTGTTGAGTGCGGTACTCTTTCGGCGAATATGACCTAAAGAGCTGGCTGGTCTTGATGTTGGATTAGAACTGTCGATCGATGGCTTTCGACGCGCAATCCCATAGGCTGGTGTTACTGATCTTGATGGGGGATGATGATCAGAGAGACGTGAAGAAGGCCGACCAATACGAGTTTTGGAGACATTACACTGTTGAGATGATTGATGATCTGAAAGTCTTGATGAAGGTCGAGCGATACGAGTTTTACTTGGGGCAGGGACAGTCGCATGAGACTTTCTAGGAACACGAGTAGTTTGACCTTCACAGGGGTCTTGATCTTGATTAGGAGGTTGTGTCAAGTTTCTAACAGGGTTACGAAAGGCGTTCAAACCTTGCCCAATTGATGCTTTCTTTGTCGGACTTCTTGAAACGGGCACTCGACTCGGGGCGGTCGAGGTGGTAGACGAATTCTTGTATGTCGAGGCTAACAGTGATGCTTTTGGTACTGGAATAGCACTCACAAGACGCGAGGTTCGGGAGCTAACTAATTTCTGGGTCATGCCTTGCATTCGCTGGGTCTCGGCCCTTAAAAATTGGAGGTGAGAGTTTCGAGTGTTGACATTTTCATTTGGTGTTGGGGTCTTGGATGCTTTCGTGGTCGAATTCGGGTTACCATCTCTCCGCAAAATGGATCTGCTCAAATTTGAAGGACTTTGACCAGGTGCAGGAATGCGGGTGTTTGGTGCAAGAACTTCATGTAACGTAGGTTTCAACTCGGTGGAACGTCGGCTAATCTTGAGCGACGAGCTCTTTGTCAAGGTCATGCTAGTCAACGACCTGGGTATCGCCGTCGGACTCTTGATTTCAGATGCATTGACACTCAATGAGATCAGTCGTCTACGCGGTGTGATGAGGCTCTCAGAAAGGAGTTGTGCGGTCTGTGGCGACGATTTGGCCGCAGGAGGGCGTGTGAGATGACTTGGACTTCTTGATAGTTTCAAGCTCCTTTCGCTTGATGTTCGATCTTTCGAACGCGGAGAGGAGTACGGCGAAGCGGATGCAGATAGAGGAGCGGTGGAGGGAGTGAGCGGCTGAGGGTGGACCTGGGAATCGATATGCACGGTGGCTGGTGAAGTTGCCAGCTGATCTCGCATCACACCCATCTCTTCTGTCAGATCTGATGAAAGACGATACGTGGTAAGGAAAAGATGAGTTCAAGTTCAAATGGTACCAAAAGCGGGTGGGTGTAAGTGGAAATCGTTACCTCTCAGATCATCTCGAAGCCTCTGACATTCTTCTTCAAGCCGGGTATGTTCGATAAGTTCATCTTCAAGTAATGTGATTCGTTCGATGGCTTTGCCGTACTTGCTCTCAACGTCTTGAAGAGAGCTCGTGACCATCCTAAGGAAAGATCAAAGAGATGTCAAGGTTATAAATCGTTTTCTTAAGCTGTGCTTGGAGACTGATGCAACGATAGATGAGGAAAAGAATGGAATCCGACCTCTCTTTGCCTTCTAGCTCATCGTTGTCTAACTCCATATCACGCAAACGAGTCCGATATTCTTCGTTTGATTTACGCAAGGAATCAAGTTCGACTTGCATGTGTGTCATAGTTTTAGTGTGATCTCGTAGGGCTGTTTGATATTTGGTCTATGATTTAAAGAAAAGTGAGTGACTTGAACTATGAAGAATCGAGTGATAGAACTGACCTTCCATTGATCCACTTCGTGAGTTAGGTTCTCTTCCCTTCCACGTAGCTCATTGAGTTGTTTTTCGGTCGTAGCCAAATCCTTTTCAAGTTCAGCTTCTAACTCCTTTGAAGAGGTTTGAAATTCCTCTAAAGCTGTTCGTGTATCATCAAGGTCATATTGTAGATTTTTAGCCAGGTTTCGATAATGATCTAATGCTTCCTGATCAGACTCAAAGCTGGTAGAGTGGGAAAGCAAGTGTGAGTTGAGATGAAGTAGGAGGAATCGAAAGTTTCACGAACGTAGGTTGATCCATAGGTAAAGATTCAATATAAGATGAAAATATCTTATTTATTCTTTTTTAGAAAACAATTGATCAGGTAAGTTGTCGGAATGTGATTCACCACTTCAAGGTGAATTACTTGAAGGTATATGATTGATAGAAGTGGATGATTTAATTCCGAGCGTTTGATCTAATGTTCTTTGTTCGTTCCGTGATGAATCGTTTATATATGTTCTTCTGTATTTGATAAGCTTTCAATGACAAATGATAATGTTGATATGATTCTGATTGAAAAGCTGTCAAGTGAAATCAGTGGTGGTAATGGTGAAGGACGCTCACGGAGTCGTTGTATGCAGAATCGTATCGTGATGGTGATTGATGGCAGAAACTCGATGGAAGGTCAAAACTCCCACCTTAAGGAGCGGTGCACTATGTACTTAATAAATATGTATTTAGTAGCGTTTCATAGAAGAACACCAACTTAACCACCAATTCATCACGTAACGAACAAAGAACATCGCACTGCCAGTAGAACATGTTTTTCTCAGATTAAAATCAGAAGTTAGCTTCAGGACTAGAGTAAGTCAAACATATTTGAGAAAATTGGCCAATGACACAGTGAGTTTTTGAAATATATGCAAAAGAAAACAGACATGTACCTTATGGATCAAGTCTGGTAGAAAACATTGGATTGGTGATAGTACAGCCGTTGTAATATCTACTGGCAGATTTTTGAGAAATTTTGTGTCGCCAGATTTAACTTATGAAGTCAAAAACTTGAAATATTTCACTCTCAGACTGAACTCTATTTATTTTTGCACTAGAATGGACCAATGGACAGTAGAGTTATCAATCTCAAAAGAGATTTTTTGAGTTTTTGACCTTCACATTAAATCTGGCGACGACACAACGACCTCAAAATTTGCCGATAGATCTTACAACGGCTGTAATTAAAAATTTGATTTTGAAAGAGAACAAGATACACATATCGTTTTGACAAGAACTGCAGGATACTAGTATAGTGGAGCTCAATCAGCTTATAACACGGTGTTGCTAGATGAGGAAAGAGATGAATCAAGACATATCTTACCAAAGGTTACACCTAAAGTGCCTGAGGTAGTCTGAAGTCACCAAGATTTCAGCTTTATTTATGTTCATCTTGGGTTCTGCTTCTTGATTTTTCATTGATGATCATCGGTTCTGGTCAGCATGTTGTATGATGAAGGTATGTTGATGGTGATACATCCTTATTCTTCTTCACAACAGACTGGTTAAAAGATCGTGTGACGATCGCATGTATGACCGATTCACCCTATATGATATTGTTCTCACCAGAGTTAATATCACCAAAATTCAGTAAGACTGATCTAGGGTATATTTCATGGTAAGACCATTACAAGGATTGATTAAGGTGAGGTCTCTACATGTACTCTTCGATCCTAGGATAAGACGATACAAAAGGTATTTTTTGACAACAAAACGAAGGTATAGATTAAATTTGACTAATTAGTAATAAAGATATCGCGCAACAATTGATAGAATGATAAATCATGAGATCTGCCAGCAGCCATGAAACAGAAATTTAAAAATACCTAGGAATACTATAGCTAGATGGGAGGAAATGGGCATATAAGCTCAGAGGCAAGAAACTGAACATTAATGGTCGTGTCATAACACAAAAGATGGGTAGAACAAGAGTCTGCTTGGATGATGATAGATTGTGAGATTTAAAGATTCAAAGATAGGAAAACAATTGAGGTAAGCTCTTAGCTTTCTTTGGAAGTTTCTGACGTGAAACTACCCTGAGCTTGTCAGAAAAAGATCTAAGTCTCGAGAAACGAGGCCATGTAGCCGAGGGACGAGCATGAGTCACAACATCTTCCATCTTATCCCACTCCGTCTCAATCTCATCTTGGTAGTGGTTTATTGGCGAGGAGCGCATTGGAAGGGGGCTTGAGATCAGCTTAGCCGGAAACGGCTCAATATTGGAAGTCATATTGTTGACGGTTTCTCCCTTGAGACTTCGTTGATAAAAAAGTGAAAGCTCTGAAGCCGCACTTTGTCGAGGGAAGAAGTCAAAGGATGTATCCGAATTAATTGAATTCAACTTTTTATGCTGGAGAGCTGGAGTCCGTGGTAAACTTCGGTAAGTATGATTAAAACTTGGATCGGTAGTAGACTTGTTCCGGGTTATAGATAAACGGTTCACAGAAGGTGAGAACGAGCTTTGACGCAAGCCCACGTCTTGTGACTTGAGTGATGAAAATTTCAAGGTGGGTGTCATTGAACTTTGAATGGACGCACTTCTAGGCGGAGCTGGAAACTGGAGACCAGAGATGCAAGTGGTACGTCCATCCAATATGCGTGCGGTCGCTACACCTGCTGGAACTATTGATCTGAGATGATCATGGTTGAACATGTGACGGTGTAAAATTCAATATGAGCGACAGGTTTTGCTTGCCATACAAAGGTGCAAAGTACTGACAAGCGATTTCGAGAAGCAATGAAGGAAGGGACTTTTGGGGTAGGTGATCTGGTAGAGCTCAAATTTGCCTCATCGTTGCAATGAATTCGCGAACGGATGTTTTCTAAGGCGACACCGATGCTGTCTAATTCTACCCTTCTGACATGATTAGCATTGCGGGCTGTTTGTAAAGTGGTACGCAGGTACGTGAGCTGGCTATTGGGTTTTGAGATAGAAAAGAATGTAAGATTGAAAGCTTGCAAATGGTAACGCATTGCACATCCAAAAGACGACGCACCAGGATAGGCTGATCCAATCCACGTCATCTGGGCTCCGGGGGAGTTGATCGGACTGACCAAGAGATTCGTGCCCGGAAAGCTTCATACCCCCCTGGCGCTTACAATTAACTCCATCGGTGTCTTGCAAACAGTTGGATGAGTGATCAGATTGATGGCTAAAATTTGTCGCACGTCGTGGCATCGGGTGAAGTCAAAAACAATGAGTTGAATACGTTGTAGAAGTGTCATGCCATGATACGTTAAGAAATGATGACAGAAGTGAAGCTCTTACTGACACATGATTATGTGACCTGTTAACACTTTGGTCTTCCTGATGACCTCGGGGGGATGAAGTTGGAAATTGAAAAATGTTGGTCTCATCACTCGAGTCAACGTGTCTTGAGATGACATACGGCATCGCCGACCTCAAGCTCTAAAGCAAGATTCCAAAGCAAATTATATCCTGGTATCAAAAGTTAAATATTAAAGTGAATATCTCTATCAAGAGTAGATGATCGCGGTAGCACCTGGCGAGGCTGAGGCAGCGCAGAGAATGAGGAATGGCGGACATTGTGATGTAGTGTGGACAGATAAAGGTGTTTATAGATGCTGATAATTGTCTAAACATACAAGCAGTTGGGCTATGTCAAACCTTGAGCACGAAGTGAGCTAGGCTGCTGATTCAGCTCAGTGTTCTGGGAAGCAACGAGTGAAAGAGATCACCGTCACTCAAAGGAGGATAATTTCATGAGAATCACCGTCATCGGGCGTTATGAAGATTTTGTGTTAATCTTCATTTAGGAATTTCCCACCTCAAAACTCACTTTCTTTGGGAGAAAGGTTTTGTATTGGGTCGCAATTTGACTGCTTGACTCGAAGCAAGGAAATATCCACTCGCTACTCTAAGAGCATCTCCACCGGTCCTGGCTAATGTAGGCTCGATATCGCAGCCTGTCAGCCTTTAGCTGTGGGAGTTCCAGCCAATGGCCGCCACCGGTGGCATGCATCCCAGATTCCCGCGCGCCCAAAGAGGTCACACCATGGACATCACCTCCCAAAGCGGTCCCGGGACTTTGACATGCCCGGACTCCGATCGAATCAACTTTCGGGAGCTTAATCGATGACCTTCGATCATATCATGATCGAAAGCCTCCATTTCCTTACTCTTCCTTCCGCGCATTCAACCTCACCTCTACTTCCTTTACTCTTCCTCTTATTCAACCTCACCTCAAAAGTTCTTTCACAAATCGATCCGACTCAATTCTCGCCTCCGGAATCCTTCTTTTGCATCCTGAAACTCCGATTACCTGGAACTCTTCGATTATCACCTCACTCCTTTCTCAACCCGACCACAACAGTCAGAGAAGTATTTTCCTTGATGGTTACCTTGCAATCAATTCTGACATTTGTTTTTCCTCTTTGTTATCATAGTAATGTCTCCACCCCCGAAACTACCCCTTCCTCTCGAGGCTCTATCAGCAATCAGCACCGGAACTGCCAACCAAGCCAGACTCTTCACCGACACAGCGAATTTGCTAACTCACATTCTCAACCATCCTCCTCCTGAAGAAGAAGGTCGCCACGGCGGTGGCTCCGTGCCGGGGAAAGCACCGAATATTCATCGAGGACACATTGAGGCTCACGATCAACTCTGGGCTGACTACTTTGCCGATACTCCCAAATACAACGACGAGCACTTTTGGCGTAGGTTTCAAATGGGTCAAAACCTTTTCCTTTGCATAGTTCAAGGAGTAACGGATGTCGACCATTACTTTGTCCAAAAGGCTGACTGTACCAGCCGGGTGGGCCTCAGTGCTCTCCAGAAATGTACGGCCGTGATCCGCATGCTCGCTTACGGGGGTCCAGCCGATCGCGAAGACGAAAACCTCCGACTCGCCAAATCAACTATCCTTCAATCTCTGGAACGATTCTGTGATTCGGTAAATGCAGCTTTTGGCGACGAGTACCTCCGCAAGCCAACTGCAGAGGACACTGCGCGTCTTTTGGCGGAGTCAGCCGAACTAGGGTTTCCAGGAATGCTAGGATCGCTGGACTGTATGCACTGGAGTTGGAAAAACTGCCCGAAGGCCTATGCAGGCCAATATCAAGGGTGTCAAGGCGATCCAACGTTGATACTTGAAGCGGTCGCGTCCAAAGATTTGTGGATATGGCACTGTTTCTTTGGCCTCCCCGGTTCCTTGAATGACATAAACGTTTTGGACCGCTTGCAATTATTTATTCGACTGTCAACTGGACAAGCTCCACTTTGCGAATTCAAAGTCAATGGAACCGACTACCACATGGGGTATTATTTAGCTGATGGCATCTACCCAAAATGGGCGACCCTTGTTCAAACCATATTGCATGCGCAAGGAGAAAAAAAAAGGTTTGTTTCGCTTATCACGAAATCAAACTCACAAAACAAAAACTGATTACTTCTCAGATGTTTGCAAAGTACCAGGAAGCCTTTCGCAAAGACGTTGAGCGGTGCTCTGGAGTACTGCAGGCACGCTTTGCCATTGTTGCAGGCCCCGCCAGGGCGTGGCACACTCACACCTTAAAATCCATCATGCGAGCCTGTGTGATCATGCACAACATGATCATTGAAGACGAACGCGTGGGGGGTCTAATTGAGCCGGTGCCATTGCGGGAACAAGTGGCAATCTGGCGCGGCAAAAGAAACAAATTTCCGGCTTTCTTGGCCAATCAAGAAGCCATTCGCGATCAAAGGGTTCATAGTCAACTTCAGAGCGACTTGATTGACCATGTCTGGGACTTTTATGGCAATCGAAACTTTTAAAACAGTGCTGTTCATTTTCTTATTACCTTAACCTTTTTATTGTCTCCGTTTTAGGTTCTTTTTTTTTGTGTCTTACTGGTCCAATATCTGTTATAGTTAGTTATATGTTGTTTCAAGTAATTCATCATTGCTGTGAGAGCACCTATTCACGCTTTACAAGAAATAACTAAACCGATCACAAACAAACTAGAGAGAGTGACAAAAAAAAGTGAAAACAGTAAGACAATCAATGGTGACCTCTCCTGAGGGTATCAACGCGGATTTGAAGCCATTGCCATTTGGAATCCTCGTCAAAGTCTGGGAACTCCCATCCCAATCCTCCCACTTGTATGAGATTAGCAGCTGCCTCCTTTTCTCCATCGCGTTGGAGGTATTTGCCTGTGTAATTGTACACCTCACGCAAGGCATCACGTAGCACTCAAAACTCCTCTTGACGCTTACTTTGAATGACATGGATAATGTGACGTAACTCTTGCTTGGATTTGACACTGAGCTGATATTGTGCAAGTCGTTGGATCTCTCGCTGAGATCTTGGGCTGGGGTTGTTTGACGCAGAGGCATTGCCACGGTGGGCACGCAAAGCTTGCGGGCTAGGAGTCAAGGGCTTGCGAACTGCTTTCGTGACAAGGCAACAAGGTAAATAAGAATTTTTTTTCTACTACAAGACATGATGCTCACCTTGACTTTCCGGAGTACGCAGGCGCGGATCAAGATGGGGATGACGAGCTCGGAAGCAGAACTCGCGTGGATGCCTAAAGCTGGTACCAAGGCAAGTGACTGGAGATACACTCGGTTACCTTAAACACTGACCAAAAAAGATGAGTCATCATTCACTTACTTTCAGGTGAAACCATTGGGCAATCAAAGGCGCGCGCCTCATTGTGAACATCAGTAGAGCTGTTGCAAGATGACATGATCAAAGATATGAGAGTAGAAAGGTCTACAAGTGCTGTGTAAGCGTTATATGATGTACTTCAATCTTATGGACAGAAAACCTATGGACAGTATATATGCAAAGAAGAACAAGTGAGATGTCTCAATCGTAACACAGCGACATTTTATACGTTTGAGACACGCCAAAAAGCCGAGCTAGAGAGGTCAACCGTGACTTCATGAACTGGCATGCCAACAGAGGGAAGGATCACTCAAAGAGAACTGAGAGGATCCCTACCTATGGACTGTGGCTGCTGCGTTTAATCAGGTATTGCGAATGCCTGTGCTTGCTGCGTGTGGGGGGCTCAACGGTGCTTTGAGTTCATTCTTTCAAAAGGCAAACAACAACAACCCAAAGCGGAAGAGAACAGAGAACATGAGTAGAGACAAGTTAGACAAAAGGAACAACACATAGGTAGACAGGACCAAGCATAACCAACCACAGATCAGGAGAAAAGATTACAAGAGAAAAGATTACAAGAGAAAAAAAAAACTTAATTAGCTTGAACCTTCAGTCATCTGCCAAATACGCTTCCATCTCCCTTCTCACTTTTGCACATCTGCGTTCAAACAAATCTCGATCAGCTGGGTCAACATCTTCCAGACGACCTCTTAAGAACGAGTCCTGACTGATGAGCTCGATCACTGAAGTTTGCCGTTTGGTGTGTTTGGCCATTGTCTTGCTCGTATCAATCAGGGCTTTAGTCAGGTCGATTATTTTGGGGGACTGGGTGGTCGGTTGCTGTTGCTTGAGACGTTTAGCTGCCTTTACACCCAGAGGTCGATCAGACGTAGAAGGGGAGCCAGGAGCGGAATTTTTAGATTTGTTGGGGTTTTTCTTATTGTGCTGCTCATTGACGTATTCGCTCCACTTAGGCGATTGCAATACTAAATCATAGCATTGAAAATGCTTGAATTCAGATCCTTCCAATCTGAGATAGTGCGCATGCGCATCCGCCAGGATGTTCTGGTTGGACTTCCCACTTGCAGCATAACCTTTTGCTTGCTCGACGCTGGCTGCAAACTTGCTCAACGCTTTTTGCAAGGGAGTCCAGTGGCTTTGTAAAGACAGAATTGTACGGTCATTGCCAGGGGAATTGAGATTGTAGACTTCCTGAATGCGTTCCCAAAAGCGTGTCGTTTGTTGCCCCGTGCCGATAGCTGAATCTTCCAATATGACCACCCAGGCCCGACAAAGTTCTAGATCCTCGAGAGCAGAGTAGTTGCCCTTGCGTACCTTCTTGTTCGCTGACTCTTTCTGGGCCGGTTGTTGAGCTGGTTGTTTTTCAGGTCGGCCCTTCTTGGGCGGCTGAGTGAGCATAAAATTTGATTGGGATTCAAAAGAATCTTGAGTTGGAGGTGGCGAAGTTGGCTGAGTGAGCATTGGTGAAGGACAGTTTGAAGACTGGGAGCTGTTGTAGGATTGAGTTCCACTTCCACCGTGACGGGATTGTTGAGTGAAGTTGAACTGATTAACTGTTCAACATAACATTTCGAATAAGGTCAGTTGAGATTAGGCAGATGTTTGTTTCTATTTGACTCACCACGCTGAAATTGACTAGGTAGAGATTGCTGAGACTGAGAGAAGGGAGTTTGAAGACCTGAATCACGTTTGGAGCACAGTCAAGGTCAGCATTCCACTTGTAGGTAGGTCGGAGCAAGATGGGACAAACATACCACCGTCTTGGAAGTTTTTCGGGGTGCCAGGTCCTACAGATGATTTCACAAAAAGGTCACACATGAGTGAGATTGCACAAAGAAGGTTGCGTGCAAACATAAGAATACCTGAAAGTGAATGGCGACCATCTGGAGGTTGAAAGTAAGTCTGGTGCTGGCCGTGAGCTAATCAAGAACATGCAAAAATTAATCAGGTTGATTGCTTGGATTAACAACGTGAAGAACCTACATGCACGGTGTGAGGTGTATTGAGCATTTGGATTTGGGTTCATATTGAGCAAGGATTAAGCAAGTAGTCGATCAAACGAAGGAAAGGAAGGGGTTTGCAGCAAACTCGAGATAACGAAAGGGTCGTTTATATAAGCATCGTGGCTTGCAGGCTTCTGTAAGGCCTCGCACATTGAACAGCAATATGAGGCGAGCTGGTGAGTGATGAGGTGAGTATCGTAATCTCGAGTATTCGCGAGGTGATAATTGATCGATCGAAATGCGAACAGACGGTTCAATATTGACGTTCGGCAAGGTGGAATAGTAGACCGGGATGATGATGTCAGAAGGACTTCATGAAAGCTGGATTGGGCGAAAAGTGATTCCAATACGTCACGTCCCACGTCAAATTCGGTCTTGCATAGTTGCTTTTTCGTTGGTTTCATGTAGCGAGCCAAAATGCAATTATGCATCTTGGGTGTGAGAAAACGTCAACTTACACAACCCGGTGGCTCGGGTTTTTAAGGTAAAAATGTCAAATGTTGACGTTTTCCCACATCTACCTAGCACCGGTGGAGATGCTCTAAAAGGCCGTAATTGACCGTCCTTTGCTCATCCTTCTTGGATTTGGGGCAACTCCAGGAAAATATCTTTTCAAATTCCACTTTAGACTAATGATACCTTTTTTGGTTTTTGTTTTTCCTCACTATCATCAAAGTTTCATGACCACGTGTTTGCACGTGTCCACTGTGAATCAATTTGATGTACCAGATGAAAACAATGGCACACCAGCACTCTAGGAGTGGACTTTGAAGGGACTTTTTTGCTCGCTCAAGTCAAATTATTTGGAGAGATGAAGTTGTTGGAACAAATATACACGATTGAGGTAAAAGAAATACTCACAGAAAAGTTGGTATAAGTTTATAAAATTCTTCTTTGTCCCATCTTGTTCCCTTGTACAAGGGTTCCATCTTTCTAAGCTTGTCTTTGCTTTAGAATAACTGGAATGTATTTGCCTTCAAAACAGGTCATCAGATCTTTGATTTTCCCAGCTTCATTGGATTGGCTGATTGACGAGGATATACCTGAGGAGCATATCCTTTTCATACATGTATGAACCAGCTATCATGGAGAAAAGCAACTGTCACTAGCGAAGTCAAACTTTCAAATGTAACCCAACATGGTATCTTCCATCAACCACCACAAGCATGAAACATTTCATTGAAATATATCCTCACATCTCTCATGAGATAGTCTTCTTATTTTCTCCCTTTGAATCTTTTACAATTTCACTCTAAATGAAGTAAATTTAACAACCAGTAAGACCTTTCACATTTTTTTTTTCAAAAAAACCCACGAGCCTTTAAAATGCATTTTTTGGAACCACTTTTTGAATCATCAAATCTTTCCAAATCTTTTGGAGCCCTTGCCATCAAAACCCCCCCACTTATAACAAAAGCACCTAAGGGCGAATTCTGATTTTGATATAAGGTACTTCTACATCATCATCTAGATTGTCTGTTCCACCAATCGTATCAACCATCACTTCAAAACTGAATCCACAAAAAAGTCAAGAAGAAGCAAGTTAGATCAATCAGACTGAGGAATAGATCAAAAGAAGATCTATACAAACGTACATCATGGCTTTCACATGAGACGGTACCGGTTTCCTCGAAACCGTTTCTACTAACTGACTCATCCTGAAAAAATCATAAACATCCTTAGCTCAGCACAATCCTTTCTCATAAAACTGTACTATGAAAAAGACAAACTTCATCTTAAGTCTTTCCTCAACTTTCTTCTTAGCCATAAAACTGCTATAAAGCATTGAAACCCCACTACTTAACATAGTGATTTCAAGTTTCTTTTCATTTTTGAAAAAATCAATCAATCCTTGAAGTGTAATATCATGATCAATATAAAATCGATCCCAAAGGGTCCACTCTGTATCATAATACTGAATTCCAAGAAAAAAACATCATTCAGTTCGTTCAAAACATCTTCTCATTCTCTTTTTTAAACATTCAATCAATTTACCTTATTTTTAGCCGCCGCAATCGGTTCTGAAAACCCAAAGAACGGTAAAGCCAAGTTCACAAACCCGTTCTTGTAATCTTCCAAATTCTTCTTTTGATCAATGATCTTATACAACTCTAAACAAACCAGTCCAGTAGCCAATGCAGTAGTAGTAGCAATCGCTGGGATAATCCTTCCTGCAATCAGTTTGGTTCGATGTTTATCAACATTGTTGATGGAATAATTAGTAGCTCTTAGATTGGAGGCAGCAGTGATGAAATCCATATGGAAATTCGTATCATCATCCTTTTCAAATTCGCACGGGTTTAATCGGAATCCAGCCAAAGTTGAAGGGGCTGGTAGGGTTGATACAAACTCAGCCTCGTCAACATCTAAAATAGTAATATTGAAGAAGTCATTAGCAAAAGATATGAATGATGGCAATGAGTTTAAAGGTATGTACCACCACCAGCTGCCTGTGCATTCACAGGTTCATCATCCTTAACTTGCACTTGGACACCACTTTTAGGCGTAAACTCGGGTACAATTACGGTCTCCAAGATCTTTTTGATTGCATCTGGGTCTCGATCACCTTTTAAGCCATAGTTATGAGCATGGAGATTGGCTGCAGCGATAATGAAGGTCAAGTGTTGGGGCTGAAGAAAACATGCGCGAAAATTTGAACATGGGCGATCAATTTACCGCAGAGAAACGAGAAATCCACGTACATCGGTAGGATCAAAGTTGATGGACTCAGGGGCTCTCTTAGGCCCCGACCAAAATGGTACACCTTCTTTGGTAATCTGAACACACGATGACATGATCAGCAATCAATAAACATAGGTAAGCGTAGCTGATGTGCTTACAAGATCCTTTGGTAAGCTGTGCAACAACTGTCGAATCTCATTGTTGAACTCGAGTTCAAATTTCAATCGAGCCCACCGAACACATTCACCAAATGTCAGCGGACGATTATCGACCAAATATTCTTTGATCTGACTGAGTTGTTCTGCTGGATTACCGCCTTGACGCAAAGTATCCACAAAGTTGGGAAGTGATAAATACTGATTGACAGTCTCTGGAGGTTTGGTGAAATATTCGGAGAACCTCTCTTTCGCCCACTAAAAAGGAGTTATTCAACGCATAAGCTCAGAAATTTCCCTCGAGTGCAAGGTAGCGAGGTGCGTACCTGTATAGTATGTTCGATGACATTTGGAAAACTTTTGACAGTGCACATCGGTGCTTCTTTCTCAGGAGGATCTTGTGATGAAGAGTAGGATTCGGTGAGATGAGGAAGAACAACTTGAACGTTGGCTTTAGTGCCCAGTGTACCGGATTCCAGTAAAGGTTTTTCGTAGTAAACACAACGTCGATCCATATATTGTCGAGCTAGGACGTTGTCGAGTGCATTGGTGACACAATCGAGATTATCAAAGAAATCGTCCCCAAATATATTCTCGGTTCGATCACCTACGGCGTCCTGATAGCTCACAATCTTTCCGTCTAATTCTGGGTTCATCTCACATACGGCTCTCGGAGCTGCTTGACTCTTGAATGAGCCTAGATCACGAGGCCTAAATAAGAATTGCCGATTGAGGTTACTCTTTTCGATTGAGTCCATGTCGGTTACCGATATTTTCCCATTAGGACCGGTAGCCAATCCCATCATCGCCCAATTCTTCAACATTTCACATCCAATTGCACCAGCCCCA
Source organism: Melampsora americana (assembly GCA_022264835.1). Classification (NCBI taxonomy): domain Eukaryota; kingdom Fungi; phylum Basidiomycota; class Pucciniomycetes; order Pucciniales; family Melampsoraceae; genus Melampsora; species Melampsora americana. Next base: position 1,797,398 of record JAIFHY010000008.1, read on the forward strand.
ACCAAGAATTGTCGGTAATTTGCAATCTTGTCTTGAAACTCCCGTCCGAAGATCGCGATTTGATTGTCATATCGAGAATTGGTAGGCTGCACATCGGCCTCTGTTGGCGCTTTGGTAGGTAGAGCTTCCAATGCGTCAAAGTAGAGATGCTGAAAGGTGGGATGAAACTTGCCAGAACACGCCTTCAAGACTTCCTGTGCGACGTAGCCACCAATAACTGCTGTGATAGGTGCTAATTCACCAACAGCTTGGTACGAGAGTTCCATGACAGTCTTCTCGGAAAGGTCGCCGAGATCTTTTTGGTGTAGACCTTGAGCGATTTTGAGGACGTTCTTGGCATCTTCGTCATTCCTGGGCCGAGGTAAACGTTGATGGTTTTCTTGGAATTTGGCCAAGGCTTGAAAGCCCGAGTGAAGAGAAGCCGGACGGTCGAATTTGGCAAAATCTGTGATCAAGAATTCAGGTTTCTCTAACGATTCTCGTAATGGTTTCTGAGGAGGAGGTTATGTCAACTACATCGCTAGATCATAGGGATACAATGCGGCCCAACAGACTTACAAAATTTAACACTTTAGGCATCTTGACTTGATGGAACCAACCACCAGATTTATACTCTCCAAATGAGCTTGTATCCCCAATTGTGAAGGTATACGGACCTGTAAGCAGAACATAAAATACCATCAGTTGGACTGCTGGAACATGCTAGAAAGTTGACGAGAATGGCGTACCTTTTACAGTCACCTTCCGAGGCTCTGTCTCATTGAATCCGTCCATTCCCTTAACTTCAGTAAATGTTACATAGTCACCATCCTCTAAGCCATGCCTAGAGTCATCCAAAGTGGTAACGAGGCCTTGGGAACTCTTTGGTGGATCAAGACAGCAAAAATGTCAGTTTCTCTTCAGCCTTTCATCCAGAATTGGAAACATCCATTGCAAATGATATATATAAATTCTGCTGACCTTTTCGATAGATACAATCATGCCAGAAATAGGCTGTTCACCATTTGTGTCAATGACCGCAAATTCGGGACCAAAATCGCAAAAGACGGATCTGTGTACGATGATTGGGAGATTTGACTTAGTAAACTCGACTACAGACGCTCATAAGTATTGATCTCTACCTACCCGAAGAGCCCCCTCACATCTGCTGCAATGAACTGAATGCCATTTCGGTGAGTGAAATCGTTGAGTTCTAACTGCTTGGCTAGAGAAACGTTGGTGACGACAACGACCTGGAATTGAAAAAAGGGAATTGCATCAATCATCGACGGAACAAGATGCATGCGTAGGATAAGCTTGCACCTGAAATAACTTCAGAGCATCCAAAGTCAAGTCTTTTCCGAGCACTCGCACAGGGACGTATGAGTTCAATTCGGCTAGACGAGGTTGAGTTGAGATATCTCTAGGTTTTCCAATATCTGAATCACGTAGGAAAAACTATAAGTAGATGAGAAGAAATTGATTAGTGATCCTTTGGCACACGGCACCAAGATGTCACTTACTTGAGTTCCTAAGTCGGGTTTTGCCGTAAGCTCAGGGTCATGAATTGTGACAGATTTAACACCAGCAAGACAAATATTTTTGGCTGAGAAGGAGGTGTGAGAGTAAAGTCAACATACTGGTCAAGCGAGGATTGATCGGAGCACGAATTTGGAAGGATCATCACATACCAATCTCGACTCCAAGTCCCTTCATCCCCACAATAAGCACATCTGAGTTGGCCATCTTCCGCATGGCTGTGGTCGTGATCATGAGTGACCAAATCAACACTAAGCAGGCCTTGTTGTACGGAATGGATGACTAAAAGACGCACCTTCATGACCCAGAACATATCTGTTTGGAAGTGTAAGTCAACCCAATGCATCAGTCCATGATACTGATAGACTCAACCGGCTTCTTGTGAAGGTAAGGAGATATTTGACTCCTGTTATTGCTCCTGTTACTTGGAGTTCAATAGGAAGAGATCATGTTTCCTTTGAAAGGGAAAGACTTACAATTGACGCGAGTACAAACTTTCGTCGATGGTAGATTGATCGACCTGCATGGAGACTTGAGCAGAGGATTCACCCTCTGAGGTTGAGATGGCCATCTCTGGTTGGGAATTAATGTTGATTGATTGATAAGTAATGGTGAGTTCCTTTTGAGACAAGCTTTTATGTAAATATAATGATTGAGTTGATCGGTAAAGTGAAGCTCAAGTCAAGTGTGGCAAGGAAGAACACTGCATATACTACTCTCTAAACCCATACTTCCATATGTAATACCACATACAGGACATGTGCCCTTTATGTCGTGTCATCAACCGTTCGGAAGAGGCTCTTCCTTGTGCCCTTTCTCTACACAGCAAGAACTATAAGAAGACAAGAAGGATGTTTGGTAGGAATGAGTTCATGTCAGGATACGAAGCACCACCAGACATCCCAATCCTTGACCACCGGTGTCTTTGACCACAAGAGGGTCCTCAGCTTTCACTCAAGAGTGCCCTCAGCTTTTACGTCTCGATCGGCGGAACGTATTTCTTGTAAATCCGGAGCGGAAGGGGAAAACGTTCAAGGATTTGAGAAATCAAGGTTCAGGCATTAGCTCAACACATACCTTCTCGG